>OY986040.1:143311884-144511884 GCA_963920215.1 Nineta flava
AAAAAACTGTATTTTAAAATGTTTTTTAAAGCATTAAATTTTTTTTTCTCTCTAAAAGTATTTAAGTAGTAAAAATGTTTTTTTTTTTTTAAATTTTAGAATAATGATTTTTACAGATCAATTAGTAAAATAATTATTTAAAGAAAAATTAAACAAAACTATTACCGGATTTGATAAAATTATCTTCAAGGTTAAACCAGATGTATGATATATTTTTAAGATGTATTTGGATTAATTGGATGTTCGATAGTGAATTTTTATTTAAAATAGATGGTTTCTATTACAAAAAAAACAAAACATAAATAATTATTGAATAAATTGTAATTAATTTTTGACAATTTTAGGTCATTAATACATACAAATGTTTTAATTAATATTTTTTTGGTTAGTAATAAGAAATTTCGATTATAACTCTTTTGGGTCAATCGATTTTAAATTGACAAAATTAATTTTACACAAATTTGGAAAGTTGTAAACAAAATATTCTTTTTATTTTTATTAGTTTGTCAGTTTTGTTTTTGAAGCGGCTTTTTTTTTATAGAAGCTACTTTTGAAATTCACAAAGACTTGCGTAGAACGTTTTATCTCCTTCTCATTTCTAAAGATATTGGCTACAAATCTAAACCATTTTAAGGGGTTTTATCTCCTTCTCATTTCTAAAGATATTGATTACAAATCTAAACCATTTTAAGGGAAGTTAAGGGGTAAAATTTTATGTCCAGTGAATATTAAAGCTCATTGCATTATTAATATTTATAAAATAGTTTAAAACATTATTTGACATCAAATGTTTGATATGAAAAATCATACACATTTAAGATGGGAAACGAACTCACGAATTCTAGGACTCTAGATCAACCTTGGTTTAGAATGCCAGAGATCGTGGGTTCAATTCCCACCCTACATGTGTATGATATTTCATATCAAACATTTGATGTCTAAAGAATGGACAATGTTCAGACATATAACTTACTAATAAACATAATACTAATAGGGAATATGCATGCAATTTTTTTTCACTTGAATTGAAGCATGTTTACTTGACAAATATCAAGGTAAAATTACTTTTTAAATAACTTTAAAAATAAGCGAGATATGAATGAAATTCTCGATTAGACAAAGAGGGTGATAGCCCTCTTGATATGTTATGTGACGTCATATTACACTTTCACCATTTAAAATACACGTAAAACTCCGTTTTTAGTATTTTTGCAAGAAAGAGACAGATAATAATCTTTAAAAGCTTATAGCTTCCTTGATATTTGTCGGATTTTAATTTCGTTTTTAAATATTATTACAGTATTAACAGTATTATCATATTCTGAAAATAAATATGAAAAAAAAATTTTCATGCACATTCCCTATTAACATATATGTGTATATAACGATTGTTTTACAAATATTTCACATTATTAGTCTTTAGACGTAAAGTGATTTGTATAAGTGATCTTTTATAAGCGTTTTTTCGTGTTCTTTTTTCCTTTTGGGATACCTATGATACCTAAAAAGGCTTTTAATATATGTAAAGACAGGCGCTCATTTATAATATTATTATTACAACATACATTAAAGTATGTATTTATTATACATTCATATGTTAAAAGGTCATTTATATAATAAATAAATAGTTTATTAATATTTATCCGACCAAAAACATAAATGTAAGAAAGGGCCGAGTTTTCGGGAAAATCCTTAATGTAATAGTTCCTTCTTAAAAAGTGATGATATGAGAGTAATGACCGAGCTATTTACAAAGTAAATAGCTCTAGACTTCATATAATAGTTGCTTCTTAAAAAGTGATGATATGGCAGAAAGGACCGAGCTATTTACAAAGTAAATAGCTCTAGACTTTATATAATAGTTGCTTGTTAAAAAGTGATGATATGGAAGAAAGGACCGAGCTATTTACAAAGTAAATAGCTCTAGACTTCAAATAATAGTTGCTCTTTGAAAAGTGATGATATCCATTAAAGAGCCGAGCTATTTACAAAGTAAATAGCTCGGTAAACTATTAACTAAAAAAAATAATGAGGGTAAATTGATTAAATGTAAGAAAAAATTTGGTTTAAAATTATTTCATAAGTTTTCCCTTAGTATGTTTTTAAAATTTTATAACGCGGCAAGATTTAAAATATTGGAAATCAGAAAAAATAACTTGCCGCGCTATATAAAATTTTAAAAACATACTAAGGGAAAACTTATGAAATAATTTTAAACCAAATTTTTTCTTACATTTAATCAATTTACCCTCATTATTTTTTTTAGTTAATAGTTTACCGAGCTATTTACTTTGTAAATAGCTCGGCTCTTTAATGGGATATCATCACTTTTCAAAGAGCAACTATTATTTGAAGTCTAGAGCTATTTACTTTGTAAATAGCTCGGTCCTTTCTTCCATATCATCACTTTTTAACAAGCAACTATTATATAAAGTCTAGAGCTATTTACTTTGTAAATAGCTCGGTCCTTTCTGCCATATCATCACTTTTTAAGAAGCAACTATTATATGAAGTCTAGAGCTATTTACTTTGTAAATAGCTCGGTCATTACTCTCATATCATCACTTTTTAAGAAGGAACTATTACATTAAGGATTTTCCCGAAAACTCGGCCCTTTCTTACATTTATGTTTTTGGTCGGATATCAATAATTTTTGAAAGGCTTAAATATACGAAGCCAAAGGCTTCGCACAAAACGCGTAGCGTTTTGTTACTCTTCGCATATGCTTCGCGTATGCTATGCGTTCCTTTCGCTTCGCGATACTTTACTCTTTTAGCGAATTTCCTGAAAGGAAATAGAGCTATTGGTCCCGTACCGAAGTCAAAATTTCGCAAAAATTTCTTCAAATGTCCATCGATCCTACCTTGTAGATGTCAAAAATCACCATCTGTAAAATTTATATATATATATCTATGGACATATATATATATATATATATACATATATATATATATATATATATATATGTGTCTGTAATCACTCTAGCGGTCACAGTTTTTATTCTATCGGAATGAGATTTGGTATTTGAAGCGCTTTTGGTATTCAAAAGATCAAGTTCGTTAATGGGTAAAATCGGACCAGGGGAAAGGGGGGTTTAAAGGGAGGAGGAAACAGAAAATTTGACATATCTCCCTTAATATTCGAAAAATCGAAAATTTTATAAGAAGTAAAGTTGTAGGTATTAAGTTTTACTGTAATTTTGTTTCTTATCATTTTTTCTGTAACCCTAATATTTACAAAA
This sequence comes from Nineta flava, assembly GCA_963920215.1. NCBI lineage: Eukaryota > Metazoa > Arthropoda > Insecta > Neuroptera > Chrysopidae > Nineta > Nineta flava. The sequence continues at coordinate 143,315,126 of OY986040.1, forward strand.
ATATTGACGGTTTAAGATTGAAAATTAAATTCCTCAATATCTCTGTACGCATTAGAGTTTGAGCAAAAAAGATAAGGTGATGAATTGTAGCAAACATGATTTTCTACAACTTTGTTTCTGACGCATTTTTCGATTGTTCTAATATTAAGAGAGATATTTTATATTTTGTGTTTTCTTCTATCTTTATGCCCCCCTTTCCCCTTGACGTATGTTATTTATTAATAAAATTGGCCATGCAAATACTAAAATCAGATACGACATTTCATTTTTATCAGACTAACATTGTGACCGCTAGAGAGTAATTTATTTATTCCAAGGAAATTCGCTAAGTTGAAGCAGCTCCTGCGTAACGAATTTTTAAAATTTTATAACGCGGCATGTTTAAAAATATTTGAAATCATCAGAAATTTGAAATCATCGTATCTGATTTTAGTATTTGCATGGCCAATTTTATTAATAAATGACATACGTCAATAGAAAAGGGGTGCATAAAGATAGAAGAAAACACAAAATCTAAAATATCTCTCTTAATATTTGAACAATCGAAAAACGCGTAAGAAACAAAGTTGTAGAAAATCATGTTTTCTACATTTCATCACCTTATCATTTTTGCTCAAACTCTAATGCGTACAGAGATATTGAGGAATTTAATTTTCAATCTTAAACCGTCAATATTTTTGTAAATATTAGGGTTACAGAAAAAATGATAAGAAACAAAATTACAGTAAAACTTAATACCTACAACTTTACTTCTTATAAATTTTTCGATTTTTCGAATATTAAGGGAGATATGTCAAATTTTGAGTTTCCCCCTCCCTCTAAAACCCCCTTTCCCCTGGTCCGATTTTACCCATTAACGAACTTGACCTTTTGAATACCAAAAGCGCTTTAAATACCAAATCTCATTCCGATAAAATGAAAACTGTGACCGCTAGAGTGATTACAGACACATATATATATATATATATATATATATATATATATATATATGTATATATATATATATATATGTCCATAGATATATATATATAAATTTTACAGATGGTGATTTTTGACATCTACAAGGTAGGATCGATGGACATTTGAAGAAATTTTTGCGAAATTTTGACCTCGGTACGGGACCAATAGCTCTATTTTCTTTCAGGAAATTCGCTAATAAAAACATACTAAGGGAAAACTTACGACATAAATTTCAACCAAATTTTTTCTTACACTTAATTAATTTACCCCTCATTTATTTTTTTAATAAATAGTTTACCGAGCTGTTTAGCTTGTAAATAGCTCGAAACTTTATGGGATATCATCACTTTTTAAGGAACAGCTATTATTTGAAGTCTAGAGCTATTTACTTTGTTAATAGCTCGGTCCTTTCTCGTATATCATCACTTTTTAAGGAGCAACTATTATATGAAGTCTGGATCTATTTACTTTGTAAATAGCTCGGTACTTTATCCCATATCATCACTTATTAAGAAGCAAATATTTTATTAAGATTTTCTCGAAAACTTACCTTTCTTACAAACGGAAAATTTAACAACTTTAATTGTAATTAAAATAACATATGAAGCATATATCGATCTGATTTGTTGACAAGGTTACCGCCTCCTTTTTGATTAGATAGACATTTAGTATTTAAATAAAAATTTTCTAGTTTAATATATCATTATGTTTTAATACTCCAAATAGAAAACATTGATTGTTTTATTGTATTGTTACAATGTAACTTTTTTTAAGTAAACAAGTTGTTTAAAAATAAACAAGTTTATTTTCAATTAGCAATTCGTAATGATGAAAAGAATTAAATAAATTATTTTTTGTAACAATTGCTCAAGGCGGTATATTACCAAATATTCAAGCAGTGTTATTGCCAAAGAAAACTGAAAAGAAAGCATAAATTTTATACATTGGATTATTTATAATAATATTCATCGATCATATATAATAGGCCTTTTATTAAAACGCCACAAATTAAGGTGAAATAAGAGTGATATATTTTTTATTAAAATAACTATATAAAATTTAGTATATATAAGATGTTATTTGATTTGTTTCGATTATGACTTCTAAACTAATCGTTTATTACAGATAATTGATTATCAACGTTATAGTCTTTGAAGAAATGACTTGACCCGTTGGCTCCACTTCACAAAAAAAAATTCGTTACGCAAGAGCTGCGTCAACTTAGCGAATTTCCTTAGAATGCATAAATCACTCTCTAGCGGTCATATTTTTAGTCTGATCAAAATGCCTTAAGGCAGTTTAAGGGGTGTTTTTCCCATTTTCGGAGGTTTGCGTTATAGGTAAAAAAATTTTTCAAAGTGTTCTGTTAAATTGACTTTATTTCGGGTCGATTGGTCAAAATTCCATCATTTCATCATATATAGAACTGAAAAACGTAATTTTGGGGGGTGTTTTTTCAATTTTTCGGGAGTTTGCAAAAAAATATATTAAGTTTTTCGAAATAACTTCCTAATTTGTAGCTATTAAGCGTCGATTGCAAAAAACTGAATCTTGTTGTATGTATAGAACAAAAAGGTTGGTTTTGGGGGTGTTTTTACCAAGTTCGAAGGGTTGTGATGGAAAAAAATCGATCTTTCTATCATGAATAGAAGTAAAGAGGTAAGTTTTAGGGATGTTTTTCCCATTTTCGGTGTGGTTGCGATGTAGGTAATGAAATTTTTCAAAATATTCTGTTAATTTTGACGTTATTTCGGGCCGATTAGTGAAAATTCAAACTTTATAGCATTAATAGAACAGAAAAACATAATTTTGGAGGATGTTTTTCCAATTTTCCGAGGCTTCCGTTGCATAACTTTTAAAATCAACGCATACTGCTGTATTCAAATTGCAATATCTATTTCTATATGGTATAAAAATTAATAGGTATATATGATATATCGTTCTCTACATGGTAGTTTGCGTTAAACTAGTCTTAAAAATAAAAAATGTTAAATTTTCCACTTTTCCGATACAAATTTCGAGTTTTCGCAATTTTCCCGTCGGTTTGGGTACTACAGCTATCTACATGCCCAATATCAACTTTACAGCATATCTGGAAGTAGCTCATAATTTTGATATCTAATACTTAAGTTTTTGAGGGCGTTCCCACGAATTTTGCGTTTTTGAAGTGAAATAACTTTTTAACGGTTAATTCGTTAACATTGATTGAAAACATTGGTTCTTATAATTCCGTAAAGTATCTATATTCGAAATATCAACCCTGTAGCTCTTTCCGTTCAAAAGATACAGCACCCAAAAAATGAGCCTAAATTAACGATAAGATATAGCACTGTAGTGAGAAGTCCAAAGTGTCCCTTAAACTCGGCCTTGCGCACTACCGTGCTCTAGATGAGTAGGACAACCGAGGTTGGATATTTTAGGTAATCTGAAATGAAAAATAGTTACCCAGTTTTATGATATATATATATGAAAACCGATCTTACATGATATATGAATGCTGTGCGCTCATTGGTCTATGCATTTCTATAATACTATTGGTTAATACCTAACATATGATAAATAATAAATATTATAAATTAATTGAATAACCTTAAAATTTTAACATTGTTGTACGAGATTCTGTACAATAAACATACAAGTGTTACCCATTTATTTTTTTTATTAATAAAAAAAAATACAAAAATGTCTGGACGCGGTAAAGGTGGTAAAGTTAAGGGTAAAGCAAAGTCAAGATCAAGTCGTGCAGGATTACAATTCCCTGTTGGAAGAATTCACAGATTATTGCGGAAAGGAAATTATGCTGAACGAGTGGGTGCTGGTGCTCCAGTTTATTTGGCAGCAGTTATGGAATATTTAGCTGCTGAAGTTCTTGAATTAGCTGGTAATGCAGCTCGTGATAATTATTATCTGGTGTAACAATCGCCCAAGGCGGTATATTACCAAATATTCAAGCAGTGTTATTGCCAAAGAAAACTGAAAAGAAAGCATAAATTTTATACATTGGATTATTGATAATAATATTTATCGATCATATATCATAGGCCTTTTATTAAAACGCCACAAATTAAGGTGAAATAAGAGTGATATATTTTTTATTAAAATAACTATATAAAATTTAGTATATATAAGATGTTATTTGATTTGTTTCGATTATGACTTCTAAACTAATCGTTTATTACAGATAATTGATTATCAACGTTATAGTCTTTGAAGAAATGACTTGACCCGTTGGCTCCACTTCACAAAAAAAAATTCGTTACGCAAGAGCTGCGTCAACTTAGCGAATTTCCTTAGAATGCATAAATCACTCTCTAGCGGTCATATTTTTAGTCTGATCAAAATGCCTTAAGGCAGTTTAAGGGGTGTTTTTCCCATTTTCGGAGGTTTGCGTTATAGGTAAAAAAATTTTTCAAAGTGTTCTGTTAAATTGACTTTATTTCGGGTCGATTGGTCAAAATTCCATCATTTCATCATATATAGAACTGAAAAACGTAATTTTGGGGGGTGTTTTTTCAATTTTTCGGGAGTTTGCAAAAAAATATATTAAGTTTTTCGAAATAACTTCCTAATTTGTAGCTATTAAGCGTCGATTGCAAAAAACTGAATCTTGTTGTATGTATAGAACAAAAAGGTTGGTTTTGGGGGTGTTTTTACCAAGTTCGAAGGGTTGTGATGGAAAAAAATCGATCTTTCTATCATGAATAGAAGTAAAGAGGTAAGTTTTAGGGATGTTTTTCCCATTTTCGGTGTGGTTGCGATGTAGGTAATGAAATTTTTCAAAATATTCTGTTAATTTTGACGTTATTTCGGGCCGATTAGTGAAAATTCAAACTTTATAGCATTAATAGAACAGAAAAACATAATTTTGGAGGATGTTTTTCCAATTTTCCGAGGCTTCCGTTGCATAACTTTTAAAATCAACGCATACTGCTGTATTCAAATTGCAATATCTATTTCTATATGGTATAAAAATTAATAGGTATATATGATATATCGTTCTCTACATGGTAGTTTGCGTTAAACTAGTCTTAAAAATAAAAAATGTTAAATTTTCCACTTTTCCGATACAAATTTCGAGTTTTCGCAATTTTCCCGTCGGTTTGGGTACTACAGCTATCTACATGCCCAATATCAACTTTACAGCATATCTGGAAGTAGCTCATAATTTTGATATCTAATACTTAAGTTTTTGAGGGCGTTCCCACGAATTTTGCGTTTTTGAAGTGAAATAACTTTTTAACGGTTAATTCGTTAACATTGATTGAAAACATTGGTTCTTATAATTCCGTAAAGTATCTATATTCGAAATATCAACCCTGTAGCTCTTTCCGTTCAAAAGATACAGCACCCAAAAAATGAGCCTAAATTAACGATAAGATATAGCACTGTAGTGAGAAGTCCAAAGTGTCCCTTAAACTCGGCCTTGCGCACTACCGTGCTCTAGATTCATTATTATTATTTTAATAAATACATTTCGGAAATAATTAATGCACATATAAATCTGAATAAATAGATTTTGAAGGTTTTAGAGAAGGCATGCATGTTTATACATATCCGAAACGTATTATGTAATTTTTATATTTTAATATATACCATATTATAGACACTCCCGTGCAAATAATTTGAACCAGTTTAAAACATTCTAAGTGTTATTGTATGTAATTATTTTCAAGAAAGGGTTAATCGAAATTTTGTCCGATTTTCGAATGAAATATTTTTTGAAACCCATTATTTTTGGAGTGTACTTTCCATTTCTATAATATAGAATTGTCTAAGGTTTATCGATTTCGAGTTAGAACCACCTTGTACAGGCCATTTCAAACCATTAAAAAATATATCTTGGTTTTTCTATCAAAATTGAATTTCTTGACTAAAATTTAGTGGATTTTAAAAAAAATTTCATCAAAATCGGATAAAGTATGTTCGAGATAGACTAAAAACTATATTTTGGATTTTAATGACGTCACCAGGTACAAAAAATAAATTTTTTGACTATCACAGCTAAATTTGGTCGGATTTTAATTAAATTTTTTTCGAAACCCACTATTTATGGAGTGCTTTTTCCATTTCTACATTATATAATTGTTTAGCGTTTATCGACTTCGATTAACAACCACCATTTGTGTAAAAAAAATATATCAGTTTTTCTATCTAAATTAAAAAACTTGACTAAAACTTAATGGATTTGAAAAAAAATTACATCAAAATAGGATTAAATAAACCCATAGAAGACCAAAAACCATATTTTGGATTTTAATGACGTCATCAAGTACAAAGATCAATTTTTTGACTATCACAGTTAAATTTTGTCCGATTTTAATGAAATTTTTTTTGAAATCCACAGTTTTTGGTGTGTTTTGTCCATTTCTGCTGTATATAAGTGTCTAGCGTTTATCGATTTCAAGTTACATCCACTTTGTATGAGCCATCTTAAAAACTATTGAAGATATCTCGATTTTTTTATCAAAATTGAATTTTTTGACTAAAACTTATTGGGTTTGAAAAAAAACTTAAATAAAACTTCCGATAAAATATGCCCAAGATTGAACAAAAACCATTGTTTATTTTTTCATGACATCACCAGGTACAAAAAATCAATTTTTTGACTATCACAGCTAAATTTTGCCCGATTTTAATGAAATTTTTTTTTGAAACCCACTAGTTTCAGAGTGTTCTTTCCATTTTTATAATATAGACTTATCTAGGGTTTATCAATTTCGAGTTAGAACCATCATTGATGTAGGCCATCTTACACAGTAAAAAACTTATCTCGGGTTTTCTATAAAAATTGAATTCCTTTACTAAAATTTAGTGGATTTAAAAAAAATTTCATCAAAATCGTATAAAAATAAACGAAAATTAAATAAAACAAAATTATTCACTTTTATGAAATTAAAAAATTTTAGGGCTTCCATCGGTCTAATTCCCTTAATGTTAAGTTTTGATTTACGCATCGAAAAGTACTCCAAGAGTTTATGCAGGCATATTTTTAATCTAGGTATATCGAGGTAAAAAAATGATCAAGTGAATTCATATATTTTGTTTATCTTGAAGAAAAAAATGTGTTTAAAAATGATAATTTTTTTAAAAAATATTTACACATCTTTCTTAAAAATTATGTAATCAAATTAAGGCAGTTAATATTTGTTTTGTGGACATTGAAATACAGTGAAACCTGTGAAATCTTACGTGACTGTTTTGGAATTTATTGCGAAGTATAAATTCGAAGGTAAGAATGCAAAATAATGTACACTCGCCTGCAATAAATTTGAATCAAGGTGAATCCGAAAAGTTGCCAATGATTTTGTTGACAATACAATTTTACAAACAACTTTACAAGTTATAGTTTTATAGCTTTATCTCCTTTTTCCGAAATAAAAAGAAATCAATAATCGGGAATCAAAGTACACCAGTGAATGCTCACTAGCTTATTTAAAACTTCAAAAATACAAATCACGAACTGGGCACCTTTCGCCGTTTTTGTGTGTTAAGGAATTACATTATAACTGATTTCGATAAAATGTGTTAAAATTACCAATTTTCATGTCTATACGAAACCAATGGATTTGAATATACCAAGGTATTCATTCTGGTATATATTAAATTTAAAACTTTAGCTAAAAACAGTTTGTTATAAAGACATTTTTTTTGATTGAAACGTTACAAAGTCGTAATCAAACTTAATATACCATGTATATTTACATACACTGGGTATAAAATATATATTGTGGATTTTTTGTGGAATTGATATTTAATGGTAATAAATCACTGTCAAAACAATTTTTGCATAGTAAAACATACAGTAAATTGTATCGTAAATGTTAAAACACTATATATGTTAAACTAGATATGTTCAATTGGCATAGTTATAAAAAGTAAATTAATCATAATGTAATTTATACTTTCTGCTTCGACTGTGATGAATATACTACCGAAATGATATTTTCATGCTATTTCATGCTAGTTTTTTTGATATAAAGTTCATAGATCATTCCGTACCTTTTGTGGTAAATATTTGTCTACTGGTCTACCAGATTTCTTTAGTCAATATTATAAAAATATTGTCGTTATTAAGTATATATGTATATATATATATTTGTCATTATGATAATGTGATAATGGAGAGTAATATGATGATGAAATTCATCAGGAAACTGATAATATATTCTAAGATTGTAGGTATAAAATATTAAAACACAACATTGTTGTACACTTTTGTACTTGTGTTGCATGAAGTACAGGTATACAAAAAAATAACATACAATTTATTTTTATGGTAACTGTCCTCAACTTATACGTTTATCGCTAGCGTTAATACTACAGGGTGAACCATTCATTCATGAGGATAGATAGCTTTCAATATCCACTTCTCGTAGGTTCTCAGATACTTCAAAATTAAATGAAATACTCCTTATGATGAAATTTAAAACAATTTAAAAGCTTCCAATAAGGTTTGAACCATGGATATTCGGTTGGAAAATTATATATTTAGACTCTTTAATTGGGTGAAATTTCGAACATTTTTACTAGCACATTTAGGGCCGTATATCTCAGAAACGAAGTAATACTAGAAAAAAATACTTAAGGTTATAGATAATCTTTACGATCTCTCGCAAAGAATTTTGAAAAAGGTTAGTTCTAAAGAGACGTCTAAAAATTCCAGGGGCTCAGTTTTTCTCAGTTTATTTTTGCAAACTTAGAATTTACCAACTAAGTCGCGAGATGGTAAGTAGGGTGTGTATAGTTTTTCACTATCTTGATATACGCGTATTATTATTTTTTGAAAAATATTAGTTCTGAAGATTGATCCAAAAAACTCCGGGGACTCAATTTTTCTAAAACGTTTATTTTAGCAAGCGTAGCTTTTACCAACTAAGCCGCGAGATACTAACTAGGGTGTGTATACTTTTTCACTATCTCGATATACGCGTATTATTATTTTTGAAGTGATATTTCAGTTGGCGCGTTTGGAGAATCCGGTCAGAATGTATTTTTAGCATGTAACGAATCGCTGATATAATACTGTCTGCAACATAAAAGGACCCCACTCCTTCAGTGGACAATAATTTTGTGTGTGTTGATATGATGCTCGGGTGGGGTGACATCCTGTACACAAATGTTGAAAGTACAAACAATATATAAATAATTCTAAGAAACATTTTATTATTTAATCTTTTTATTTAATCAAATGCATGTGTGTTGCATATTGTAATAATATGTAATATGTAATATGTATGTAAAACTCCCTCTAAAACAACGTCCCATAGAGACCAGAGACCAGAGACATCATCATATTCTACTAAATATCATTAAATTTGACTATAATGACATAATAAAATGTTTATAGCTTTTAGATTGGATTTGTAGGTTAAGATCGCAGCGCCGCGATGGCAAGACTAGAAATCCTTCACAATTGTAAACAAGACTGATTTATCTTTTTTTTTATTGAATATTTATATTTTTGGTTTAATATTTATCATTAGTTAAAACATTTTATTAAAATATTCTAAATGTCCTCTAAAATATGTTCTTAATTTTACGTTTTCTGAACGTTTTGGGGACTTGGGGGAAACTAATATCATAATTTTGTTCGTTTTGTTGATTTACAGTTCGGTACACAACAATTAGCAGACTTTATAAAATATAATAAACGATTTTTATAATGAAGAATGTACAAGTAAATATGTTTTATTTGTTTGTTTATATTTACCAATGGTTTATCTAAGCTGGAATTTTAATGCTGTTTCAGTTCAAATTCGAGACTTTAAAAAATGACTTACGTTTCTTTCCCCTGGTATTGTAAACAGGTATACAAAGACCGCAAGTGTTTTTAAAATTTTAGTTCGTTATCTATTTTTTTAGTTATCATGTCTACGGACAGACGGGCAAACGGAAATGAACTAATTTGGTCATATTAAGAACGCTTATACCAAAAATTATTTTTCTACGGTATTTATTTTAAACCGTTACAAAGACCGAATTAAACTTATAATACTCTTGTATATACAATGTATACCGGGTATAAAAAAGTATGCAATTTTAAATATCATTTTTTAAGATTTCCATGCAATATCTGATACATGTCCAATGACGTAATATCTGTTGATTGAAATACAATAACTATATATTTAAAACTAAAGAAAATACTACTTGGTAACAGATTACGTTTGAACTACGTTTGAACAACGTTTTTGTATGTTTTAAAATATGTTTAGTAATCCTCGTTGGATATCTGAGAATCTACTATTTGTCTGTTTCTATTTTTAAAACCATTTATCATGTTAAAGGCGAAAATGTAATTTTTGTCTTTCTAAACCTAAACATAGAATCATCACCTTTTAGGCCGTAGTCCCTGCAAAATATTGAAATGGTTATCTATGACGTCCTAAACGTATATATATATATGTATATATATATATATATATATATATATATATATATATATATATATATACAGTCTGTTTTCAAAAGCATTTCTAATAAGGAATCAATGTTAAATAAATAAATAAAATATTTACTATAAAACCATACTACCATACACATACTTACAAACATCTGGTTGCTTGTGGTATGATGTTTGATTGATGTCTTTTAAGACTGAGGGGATTTAGTGATGCCCACTTAATTTACGCTACAGACTACAGAGTACCCCCTTTAGCAAATTTCTTTATGAAGCATTGTGTAGTTACTATAGTAAATAATATTTAACATTGATTCCCTATTAGCAAAGCTTTCCAAAACAGACGGTATATATATATATATATATATATATATATATATATATATATATATATATATATATATATATATATATATATATGATCAATCGAAAATTTGGAAGAGCAAAAAACAAAATTGCCAATTGAACATATTATATAACATATATAATGTTTTAACATTTATGATACAATGAACTATATGTTGTACTATGCAAGAATTATTTTGATAGTGATTATTCAATATTTTTGGGATCGCGGTTGCAAATTATTACCAATTAAGAATTAGAGTTTTAAAACAAGCCGCAATATATGTTTTTTTTCATCTTGAAATTAGTTTGTGAAGTTCAAATTTTGTATGCTATTTGTTTTTGAAAGAAATATATAGAAAATGTTTCCAACTTTAGTAAAAAAAAATGTATGTGCAAACCGTTTAGTATACTATACATGTTCAAATTTCAACTTTATCTCGCTTCATAATCGGTCAATAAACAATTTTTGTAATAAATACAAAACATTTAGTTATTAAATAAAACAAATATTAGTAATTTCATAAAATCACTTTATTTGACTAGTTTCGGAACACTAGATCCTTCTTCAGAAATAACAATGAATACATTTCATTCTTTATTCCTGAAGAATGATCTGTGTTTCTGAAGAAGGAACGGTGTCATTCTCTATGTTTGCGTCTAGGCAACACATACATATTTTTTATCTTATGTCAACTAAAATATACATTTTTTTCCAATAAAATTTGACACATATTAAAAATTTATTGACGAAAAAAAACAAAAACAAAACAAATTGAATATAATGACCATATAAATAAATATGTGATCTGTCAATTTTAATTAACATTAAAGGTAGGTTATTTTTATAAAAATTAAAAAATATATAAATGTTTCCTTCCATGGTTTTATTTTTTGTCGTCGACCAAGTCGTGTCTGTCTTTTTGAAATTGTGTGATTTATACGCGTATAAAATGTTGTGGAAGCAACAAGCTAAGACGCGGTAAAACAACAAACATCAGTTAAAGAAAAAAAAAAGGTATATAAGTATAAATAATATATTGAAACTTGAATGATGTCCTTCAAATTTCTGACTAAATTAATTTGAACTCATTTGTTATAAAGAGTATATATATATATATATATGTATATATATATATATATATATTTATATATATATATATATATATATATATATATATATATATATATATATATATATATATATATATATATATAAAATATTATCGACCCTATATATGTATTATTTTACAGGGTGTTTCAGTCGATGGAGGCACAGTAATCACAATACTACTAAGAAAAATAGTGATTCCATCAAAAAACTATATAATATATTCGATTATCAAATGATGATTAATGAAAACTCTAGATCTCTATTTTCTATCTATTTCTAATTGTCAAAGAGTAAATTACGACTAGCTAATTTATACTGATGATGACTACTTTGTAGTCGAAATACGTATTTATAATACAAAAACTGATATAGGTATTGGGGCGAATTTGAAATATTATTTAAAAAACTTCATGTCAAATGGACTAAGATCTCGCATTTCTCCAGAGAAAGTATTGACTCCAATGCAGGGTTTTTCATGGTGGCTATTTTACTTGGCACGTTATAACTTAGCAAAGAATATATTTAAAAAAAATTCGTCACTTTATAGGAGCTACGTAGCGAATTTTCGAGAGTAGATGAAGGAATCATAATGACTCTCATATTCAGTTACCATGGTGACATAGTTGTAATATTTATTATTATCGGTATTGTATGTAAATTGAAAATATTTCTGTAAATGTTAGATTTACAAAAAATATGGTCAGATAATAAATTTTAGAAAAATTTACTTACTACAACTTTACTCATGAGACATTTTTTCATTTTTCTAATACTAAACGAGAAATTCGAGACTATATGTTTCCGCCTCCTTCCATATTTTCATAAAGCTTCTCTGGAATTGTGAGCATTTGTGCCATTTGTATGGGATCTAAGAGTTATTTATTGAATTGCTAGTTAATACTTAGAGCATTCTGTACTCGTCAATCTTAAGGTGGAACGCTTTTTAATGTCCTTGCTATCATCAATATAATGTGAAACATTTCATTTTGACTATACAAAGTCGTTATTATTATGGAAATATTTTTATAGTAAATCTCATCTGTTTTAAACACTATTACAACGTTTATAAAAACAGTATTTTCATAAACATATTACGGTGAAATATCTCAAATTGATGGTAGCTCCATAATCAACCAATTAAGGTTGTTTTGAAACTGGTGAGGAAAAGTAGGGATGATGAGTTTGTCCTATACTAAATGCATTGATATCTCATCCATTGCCAACTCTAAATAATTAAAAATTTTGCAATTAAATCATTTCAAATAATTTAATTTTAGTAAAAAACATAAATATTTGTAAAAAAAAAACATATGTTTAAAACTTAAATCCTAAATTTCATTTTTTCGAAGAGTTTTAATAACTAAAAATATGTTTTTATGTATTTCAAAAAAGTATAAATAAACCTAGATAAAAATAAATATAACTAAAAATAAAACTAGATAAAAATAAATAAAACTAAAATTAAACTAGATTTAGAACATTTTTCGATCTACCAATTTAGTTATCTCAGAAATAAAAAACAGGATTAATTTGAAATTTGGTCCAGGTATTTATAAGACTATCTGCTTGTGGATAAATAGATTTTTGTATTCATGTTTTTACCGACGAGTCCATTTAACCTATGTAAAAATCTCTTTAACATTTTTTTACTCAAAAACTAAAAACAGTATCATCTTCAAATTTTGACAGGATATTCTTTATTATTGAAATAATAAGTTGTCAAATTTTGAAGAACCTGTGATGAATTTGAATTTTCTTCACAACAACCTTAAGACAAGGCACGAACTCAAAGCCCGTGTGTTGGTGATAAAATCTGTACACCCAAACTATCTATATATTCATATTCAAATAAGACGACGTAAAGGTAAAGAGTGCATAAAATATGTTTGGTGTTGGTTTGGTGAAAGTGGAATGTCTTGAATAAATTTATTAAAAACACTTACACTACTTGCTTTAGTTTAATCAAATAATTTCGCTTCAAGCTGTCTCTTTTGAGTCTGAACTCTGATTGCATGAGTCGAACATGCTATAGATAGACTTATTTTTTGTGTAATAATGAAATTTGATTCTTGATCATCACAAACACATACTCGTCTCGTACATACAACATGAAAATATATTTCATAATCAAAATATTATTAATAATCTTTATTCCATTTTTAATTCATGAATCGAGTTTGATCATTTATAATCTTTATTAATTCTTTTCTTTAACAATAACATTAATCTCATCTCGATTACTGAGACTTTGCGCATCTAGCAATTTACTATACGCTTTTTATTTTATGTATTGTATTATGGTCATTATCTAACTTTATTTGATGTATTATTTTATTAACCCGACTTCAAAAAGGAGGATGGTTCTCAATTCGTCTGTTTTTTTTTTTTTTTTTATGTGTGTCACCTCAGAACTCCGTCATTTATGAACCGATTTTGAATTTTTGTTTGTTTGAAAGGGTTTGGTTTCCCATTGGTCCCATTGTCACCAAATCGCATTCTGATGAGGGGATCCCCGGGAAATCGAGGAAAATCCTCATTTTATAAGTGATAACCGATTTCTGCGAAATTTTTTTTTTTGAAAGGGTATACTCATTCATAATGGGAAAATAAGAAAAATTTTTTAAAAACCCACTTCAAAACAATTTTTTACAAAAAAAAACCGTCCCCAAACAAAAAAAAATTTTTACAAAAAAAAAACAAAATGATTGTAAAAAAAACTGAAAATCTGTTATAAAAAAATGCACTAAAAATTAAAAAAAAAAACCATATTTTGACAAAATGGAAACCCGACTTCAAAAATCGAATATTCTAAAACAAAAAATGCACTAAAAAGTAAAAAAATAATTGCATATTCTTGTGCCAATTTTAGTTCACCTAAGCAAAAGTTTTTAAATATATTATGTACAATTATTGTTATTTATGGAGTCGGTGTCAGCATAGAGAAATTCACATAAAATTTGGACAACGCCTCCAAAAATAACAATAATTGTACATATATATTTAAAAATTTTTGCTTAGGTGAACTAAAATTGGCACAAGAATATGCAATTATTTTTTGACTTTTTAGTGCATTTTTTGTTATAGAATATTTGATTTTTGAAGTCGGGTTTCCATTTTGTCAAAATAGGTTTTATGTTATTGTTATCAACCACTGTAAGCTTTATTTGCAAATACTGATTATTTCTAATATCATAAGATGTAAGTCAGAGTAAAAATTGGAATAAATGGAATGAACTTATGAATAAGAAAATAATAATTTCAAAAAATTGATCGAATCATTATTATAAAATATTTATTACTAATCCTATTTCATAAAGATTCTTCAGGTCTTCATACACACATCAGATAGGTCTTATTTAAATTTGACTCTGTATGCAAGTAAGTTTATCATTAATCTCTCTTTCTTCTATGGTAGATGATTGGCTGAGTGACTGCATTTTTTGACTGACAATCATTCATTCTCAATTCTATGTAGGGCGTACGGGAAATTCCGCACTTATTATTGTTACCATAAAATCGAGCAATGAAGTATTATCGAACCAGTCCGCCAAGTAGCCGAGCGGTCTAAAGCGTTATGTCTGCGCAGTATACATACTTGGAAACTGGGAGGTTATGGCTTCGAATCCCGACATGGGCAGTTTGTCAATTATTAAAAAAAAAGGGTCGGTTAATTGACTAAACTGTCGGCGTATGGCGAAGAACGAAGTAACCGGCTATGCTTGCGAAGGTTTTCTGCAGTTTCCTTCACGAACTCCAGTTGAATATCGGCATAGTTCCTATCAGAGTCGGCTGCAGCCGCATATCCTACCAATCCCTAGTCTACTCACAAATTCCTTCGACTCCACTCACATCCTCACATCTTTAGGCATCACAATGGACCTTATGGGCGAAGTGTAGCCCGCCCAGGGTAGCCTCTACAATCTATCTATCTATCTAGACGTCTAGAATGGGAGTCAAACCCACGACCTCTAGCATTCTAGACCAAAGCTAGCATGCCAGTGGCCGTGGGCTCGATTCCCATCCTAGATCCTCGGATTTTTCATATCAAGCATTTGAAGTCAAATAATGGTCCTCTTGTATATATTATACAGACTGTGTTGGAATGCTTTTCCAATAGAGAATCAATGTTAAATATTATTTATTACTGGCAGGCCGTGTGGTTACTGTGCGGAATCAGTCAGTGTACAGACTCATTTAAGAGTGAGTGTGTACTCATTACATGTGTACTGACTGACTCTGCACAATAACTGCACAGTATCCACACGGCCTGCCAGTAATAAATAATATTTAACATTGATTCTCTATTGGCAAAGCATTCCAACACAGTCTGTATACTTATACCGCGTTTAAAAAGTGCAGAGATTACCCCCATCAAGCCAAGTAGCCGAGCGGTCTAAGGCGTCATGTCTGCGCAGTATGCAGTACTTGGAAACTGGGAGGTTATGGGTTCGAATCCCGACATCGGCAGTTTGTAAATTATAAAACAAAAAAGGGGCGGTTAATTGACTAAACTGTCGGCGTATGGACAAGAACGAAGTAACCGGCTATGCTTGAGAAGGTTTTCTGCAGTTTCCTTCACGAACTCCAGATGAATATCGGCATAGTTCCTATCATAGTCGGCTGCAGCCGCATATCCTACCAATTCCTAGTCTAATCACAAATTCCTTCCACTCCATTCACATCCACACATCCTAAGGCATCACAATGGACCTTATGGTCGAAGTGTAGCCCGTCCTGGGCAGCCTTTACAATCTACCTCTACCTACCCCCATCAACAATATTTAATACAGGTATAAAGTGCGGAATTGACTTCCGCCCCTTATCTCTTACTTTCAATCACTTCTAATATTTTTGATTTCATAATAAATATAACAAATTTCTTTCTTGTTTTTTTTTCTTGGTGAAGTATTTAAGGTATTAATAAATAAATATTATCATTATTATCACACAACTGGGAGGTCTTTGGGAGGTCTATCCGTCTGTCCGTCTGTCTGTCTGTCTGTTTTTTATGTTTAAGTCATAATATAATAAGTAAGTGCGTGTCTCTCGATTTATTATAAATAATACAACAACAAATTTATTTTCGAGGTTATCACTTTTATTATTATTTAAATTAATAATTTCACTTCTTCAGATCAGTTTCAGTTTTGTTAATAATAATAATAATAATAATAATAATAATGAAGATGATGGAATGTGAAATTGTGAAAAATATATTATGTAATCGACGCTTTGATTTTTGTGTGTTTGGAGAAGAATGATTAATGGATTATTGAATGTGTCCAACCGTGAATAATTTAATAAATAGTCGTCACTATTTAAATGAATTGGAAATGTTAAATGTTTTCAAGGGCAACAATTAAACAACCAAAAAATAAACAAGTGAAAATAACAACTAGATAGATAGATTGTAGAGGCTGCCTTGGACGGGCTACATTTGGACCATAAGATCCATTGTGATGCCTGAAGGATGTGAGGATGTGAATGGAGGGTAAGGAATTTTTGTGTATACACTAGGAATTGGTAGGATATGCGGCTGCAGCCGACTATGATAGGACCTATGCCGATATTCATCTGGAGTTCGTGAAGGAAACTACAGAAAACCTTCTAAAGCATAGCCGGTTACTTTGTTCTTGTCCATACGCCGACAGTTTAGTCAATAGGGAATATGCATGAAAATTTTTTTTCACTTGAATTGAAGTATGTTTACTTGACAAATATCAAGGTAAAATTACTTTTTAAATAACTTTAAAAATCAGCGAGATATGAATGATTGAAATTCCCGATTAGACAAAGAGGGTGATAGCCCTCTTGATATGTTATGTGACGTTATATTACACTTTCACCATTTAAAATACACGTAAAACTCCGTTTTTAGTACTTTTGCAAGAAAGAGATAGATAATAATCTTTAAAAACTTATAGCTACCTTGATATTTGTCGGATTTTAATTTCGTTTTTAAATATTATTACAGTATTAATAGTATTTTCATATTCTGAAAATAAATGTGAAAAAAAATTTTCATGCATATTCCCTATTAACCGACCCCTTTTTTTTTTAATAATTAACTGCCGATGTTGGGATTCGAACCCATAAACTCCCAGTTTTCAAGTATGCATACTGTGCAGACATAACGCCTTAGACGGCTCGGCTACTTGGACTGGTGAAAATAACAACTAACTGAGTTATTTGCTTAATTACCCGGTACATACTGAATTTATGAAAAAAAGTTTCAAATATAAGTTGTTTATTTTAAAAAATGGAACATTTTTTGCCTTTGAATTTTTGTTCTATCTCTTACGATGTTAAAGATAGGCAATTTTGCCCATCACGATCTTGCCCTTACTTTTTAGCTCTAGAACACACAGACACGCGACTTCAGCTCGTTATCTCTATTTGTTTTTGAGTAATCGTGTCCACAGATAGACAGACGGACATGTGGAAATGGACTAATTAGGTCATTTCATGAATACCTATAACAAAAAATTTTTCTACGATTAACATTATCAACGTTCAAAGTCAACCAAATTTAATTACCCTAGTATATATTATATACCGGGTACAAAAATTGTGTGTATGTTTGAAGACCTAGGGTAAATTTTCCTTAGGACTCCAGAAAAACCATCAGAAGTTAAAAATTCCAAAGCATTCCATAGTTATGGCCGTTTTCCCACGGCTATAACGTTTGTTGATGACTAGATCATTAATATAGTTTATAGTTTCTACAGAAATGCCTTCGTTAACAAAATTTTGGAAATTTAAATTTTTTGTCAATAAATTTAAATTATAAAAAAAATTAACAATTTAAAATGCAAAAATTTAGAATAAAATAATTATTTGTCATAAACTTTCAGAAGTCCGGGCAACGCCCGGCTTTATCGGCTAATAAAAATGTTTATATTTAAAACAATTAAAATTTCCGTTCATTTAAGAGATAGCTTTGATATTACCGCTTGCTTTTATTATCAATATCCTAAGGATATTTTAATTGGAATTAATTTTTGTTAAAATAAAAAATAGATGATGCAAATCGATAATTATTTATTGAATTTAGGGTGTGTGAGAAAATAAGAAGCGGTAACTATTTCTTTTAACTATTTTATAAATATAAATAAATAACAAAACCAAAAAGATCATAAAACAAATATAATTTTATAATTATTAAAAACACCTACGCCCCAAAACCATTTCACTTTCAAAACAAAAATTAATAATTTTCACTTTCTTCATATTATACAGCTTATAATAAAATTTATTATTGTTTTAAGGTGAGTAGTCCGGCCACAGACTCATTTACAGTTAAATGATTATATTATCGAATGATAATTAGTGAGAACTCTAGGTTTTTGAAATAAAATTTCATATCCTACGACAATATAAGAGTAAAATTAACAGGAATAAATGTGAATAAAGGAAATTTTAACAAGAGTAATTCCAATATAATTTAAAATTTATTATATTTTAAATCCAGTATATTTTAATTAAGTTAATTTTCTATGTATTTTTATTTTTGTCTATCGATCTCGACTTTATATCTATTTCTAATTGTCAAAGAGTAAAGTACGACTAGCTAATTTATACTGATGATGACTACATTGTAGTCGAAATACGTATTTATAATACAAAAAACTGATCTAGGTAAAGGGGGCGAATTTGAAATTTTAGTTAAATGATAATCGATTTTATATGGTAATCAATTACCTAGAACTTATTTTATTGACAATATGGTGGAAAAAAATTATTTCAGTATTTTTCTGCTTTTATAGTAAATAGTATGCGATTAAACTTTTTTTTAGACTATTTTATTTTTAAGGACGTTCATGCGCTACGCTAGAGTCAAATAAGTACTATCTTTAATAAAATTTATTTAGGATTTTAACAAAAAGTTGTAAAGTATATAAATAATCTGATAACGATTTATAACCTTTTTTTATTAGTCCGAAATATTTTTAAAGTATTTATTTGGAAAATAACACGAAATGTAAATTAGAAATTGATTTGACTTGATGTAACAGATCTGACAATAAACTATGTTGTATATTTATGTGTATATTTTTTTACTGTGAGCTTACGCCAGTTTTCAAAATATGTTAGCAAAAACAAACCAAAACAAAACAGTTTTAATTTTATTCAATACTTAATTCAAACGTTCATCAACACCATATTTTTTAATGCAAATTATATAAACTGCATATTTCACAGAATATTTATAAACATTATTTATTATGGTGGCTACTTTAATAATATAGTTATTATAATTTTAAGTACAAACAAAATGCTGTTCTTCATAAGACACTGTGCTCAAAGTTTGATTTTTAATCGCTAATTACTCTTTGAAATGATCGTCAACAGGTTTTAAAACTTTGAGGGAGGATAACTACTGAATTGAGCTATTCAATATACTAAAAAAAGTAATGTTTATCTACTATCAAGCCTCATGAATGAACGTCCCTGAAATTGATTGTACATTTAATGGTATTAAAGTTTTCTTTTAAGAATTCATAAAATATGAAAAACCGTTTATTTTATAAAGTTTTATTCAATTGCTGATGATGTGACAACACTCTCAAGTTCGGTCGGAACGTAACCAAAACCAGAACGTATGTATTCATTCGGACAGTCAAGCTGCTTTAAAAGCCTTTTCTGGAACTGTGGTCACTACCTCAAGGGTAGTCAAGAATTGTCTGGAAGAACTTCTGAAACTGGCAAAACGGAACAATCTTAAATTGATCTGGGTGTCGGGTCACAGTGGTTTCGAAGGAAACGAAATAGCAGATAACTTAGCAACGAAGAGAGTCGGAATGGCCTTCATAGGCCCAGAGCCTATTTTAGGAATTCCAAGGACTGCATGTAAACAGGTGATCAGCGAGTGGCCAAATGCTAAACACCCTGATCACTGGGAAAAAGTACCGCGGCAAGAGCTCGCGAAAGTACTGCTTCAGAGTGCAACAACGAGGTTATCTCTCGATTAACTGAGGCTGAACAAGATGCAACTGCGGAGGATTACCGGATTCATTACCGGGCATTATCGCCTGCGGATGCATCTACACACAATGGGACTCCATAACGGGTCCATTATGTGCAGATTGTGTGGCGAGGAAGAAGAAACATCCAGCCACAATATCTTTGACTGCGAACCACTAGGTTACAGCAGATACAGGATATTCGGTGCATCTCACCCCGAATATATGAGCCTTCGGGAGGACCTTATAAGCAAGCTCCAGGCTATTGCCAACATATGGGAGAAGCGAGTCTCGTCGGACTGAGGTAGAAGGGGAAGCACAATGGACCATAAGGTTGAAGTGCAATAGTTTTTACCCCGATATTAATCAATCAATCCCCGATATTAATCAATCGGCCGGACTATCTTTAAGTCTCATAACTGAAGTCATAATTTATTAAAACTATATACGTAGTTAAATTTTTAAGTTATTTCATATTTCTAGAATTAATTTATATATATATATATATATTTACCTACGGTTTTTAATAAATATTAATTAATTTATAAAATGCATTAACGTGTACAGGATGAGGCTGGTTTATAGCTAAAAACTTGAAGGTTTTTTTTTCTTCAAATCCTGTTTGCGTGTTTGATATGTTCTTGGTGCTCTTGAGTTCGTTAAAAATTTAGAAGAAAAAAAAAAAACAAAAGGAAATAAAAAGAATTTGTCGTATTGGAGGTTGTTTAAAGAATGTTAAAAAAAAAACTTAAATACAGGGTGACGCGCATTTTATACAATGCTGCTGAATATTTCTTCACGGAAACGTTTTTCGGGGAAAAAGGACCCGAATCAACGTTGTTCTATGCAGAGAGGCCCGGTATATTATGGAGAACTAGACTTTTATACTCGATTTTGTTTCATTATTTTCTAGAAAAGAAAAAATTGAAAATAAGTTGGGATATAATAATAATAATAATAATAATAATAATAATAATAATTCTTTATTTGTATGACTGCTGCTGCAGTATAAATAGTGTCAGGTTTCATCAAAACAAAAGCAATACAATTAAAACTTTCATAAGTAAATACAGGTTAAAATTTTTAAAATCAACAATAACAACAACAATAATATTCATAAAAATGATAACAAGTATGATAATAACAATAATAACAATAAATGTAATATAACAATAATAACAACAATAACAACAATGATAACAATAACAATAAGTCATGTCATCAAAAAATCCTTAAAATTATAATAACAATTTTCCAGAAGAATTTCCTTACATGCAGACTTGAACCTTTTATGATCTTTTATACCCCTAATTCTTTCAGGCAATCTATTATAGAATTTATGTCCCCAGTAAAGTGGATTTTGTTCATAAAGAGCTAAGTTGTGAATTGGCGTTCTGATGTCATTACAGTGGCGAGTATTGTAATCGTGATTAGCACTGTTCAATTCGAGATAGTTGTAATTTTTTCGAGTTACAAGTAAGCACTCCAGTATGTATATACAGGGCAGCGGTAGTATTTTGAAATTTTTATACAGATTCTTGCAAGATGTACCTTGTGTCATGTTCGCAATTAGTCGCACAATCCTTTTCTGCATAATAAACACGTCTTGTGCACAATGGGAACTTCCCCAAAATATAATACCATACTTGATTCTCGAGTAGACATAGGCGTAATAAATAACTATTAAAGAGTCTGGGCGTAATGAGTTCCTTAGATTTCTAATAGCGTAACAGGATGATCTTAGCTTACTGCATAGATCATTACAGTGCTTAGCCCAAGTTAGTTTCTCTTCTAGAACTATACCTAAGAACCTAATATAGGTTTGTTTTAGTATATTTGCACCATTGACTTGTAAAATTAAATCTAGTTCATTCCTATTATTTGGGGTCCTGAAATGGATATATTTTGTTTTATCGACGTTTAAGAATAATCCATTTGCATTAAACCAATTTGTCATTTTCTCGATTACCATTTTAGTTTTCGCTTGTAGATCTTGTATGTTTTGTGATTGTATCATGAATGAAATATCGTCGGCGTACATGACAGCAACAATATTGTAATCTTTATTTACGTAGTTAATTAGATCATTTATATACACAAGGAATAGAATTGGGCCTAGGATGCTTCCTTGTGGTACGCCTAAAGATGGTGAAGTCGTATTGGATATAAATGTCAGGTGATTTTCTCGTAAAATTACACTAGATGTTCTGTCGATCAAGTAGGAACGAAATAGATTTAATGCAGTTCCACGTATTCCCATGCACTCTAGTTTGTTGAGTAGTTTATTATGGTTTACACAGTCAAAAGCTTTACTTAAGTCACAGAATATTCCGACACACATTTCGTGATTATCAATTGATTTTATAATTTTATTTAGAAATGTCATGATTGCAGTTTCGGTTGACTTGCCCTGTGTAAAACCATGTTGTGCATCGCACATTAGATTGTGCTTCTCTAAAAAACTCATTAGCCGAGATAATATAGCTTTTTCGACTACTTTCGAGATACTTGAAACTAATGATATTGGACGATAATTAGCAAGAAGTGTACGATCTCCTGCTTTATAAATCGGCGTTATAAGGGCGTGTTTTAGAGCATTAGGAAAAAATCCCAATTTGAAACAATCATTTATAAGGGATGTTAAAGGATCAGCAATGTATGCTTTAAACTTTTTTAGCGTGTTGTTTGATATTTCATCCCCTCCAGTCGAGTTAGAATTATTGAGATCTGTTATAAGATCCATTGTTTCTTTTTGGCTTATGGGAGAGAAAAATATACTATTGTGGTTTAACACAGGTATTTTTATTGATTGTGTGGTTGGAATATTTTTAAGAATATTGAGCGGCTGGTTTTTGAAGAAATCATTGAATACATTTACAATTTTCTGTTTTTCATGGATGACTCCATTTTCTGTATTGAGTTCATATTTAGTACTTTGATTTTGATTTCGGAGACTGTTTGTATTCTTATTTGTAAATTTATTAACTAAGTTCCACAAGCTTTTACTGTAATTGTTTGAGGAAGTTACAATAGAATGGTAATAATTTTGTTTAGTAACTTTAACCAATTTCATATGTTTTTTTTTCGCTATTTTATAAAAATTGCAAATATTCTCTGAGTTTTGTACTTTAGTTAGTCTGAATAGACCTTTTAATGCTTTACTGGATTCAATGATTTCTTCATTCAACCATTGTTTTACTTCTTGTGAAGTTTTACATTCAGATTTCACTATAGGAAAACTGATATTAAAGTAATGGTTTAGAGTTGTTATAAAATTTCTAAAATTGCTTTCTAAATTCGCGGTTGTATTATTATCTAAATTTTCCCAGTGCTCATTAGTTAAAAGATGTGCAAAAAGTTGAGTATTGAGTTCTGAAAAGTGTCTACAATACGTGTATGTTTTACTGTTATTGGTTTTTGGCAATTCTATATTAAGTATTTGAGATCTATGATCAGAAAAGTGTACATCCTTTACAGAAATCTTATAATCAAAGTTTATATTGGTAAATATATTGTCAATAACAGTGGCTGAGGTTGCTGTCACTCTAGTGGGCTCCTTTACTAGCTTTATTAAATTGTAGGTTCCCAGTAAATGGCATATAGTATTTTTTTCCTTTGACTCTTTTGAGAAATCTATATTAAAATCCCCCGACAGAATTATAGGTACGTGCATATCGTAGATTTCATCCATAAAAAGATTCAAGTTTAAAATAAAAGAATTAAAATCACCGGTTGGCGATCTATAAATGACGAGAACGAACAAAGAAATAGATTCTTCTAAATTCCACCTGAGTCCACAAATTTCAATATCCTTCTCAACACAAAATTTTTCTAGATTTATATTTTCACAGTGCCACTTGTTTTTTGCTAAAATACACACTCCACCTCTGCTATAAGTCGATCTGCAGAAATAATTTGCTAGTTTAAACCCGCTAATATGAGTGCTTTCTATTTCTTGTTGGTTTAACCAATGTTCACTGACACAAATAAAATCTGCTGAAATATCCGTATTTTCGATTTCAAGTAGATTGGATTTGTTATGAAATCCTTGTATATTGAGATGCATGATTGCAATCTTATAGGATTCGACCACGCATGGTTTTAGATGACTAAAATCGCCCCGGTTCTTGTCGACGAAAAAAATATCTCTTGATAATTGATCCTTTCGGCCAAAAGCTTGCGTCATACAATCGGTTTTCCAATTCTCTGGGAGCAGCAACTTTAAAACAAGCATTTGTACCCCTCGTTTCCAGTTTTTCCACTTCGAAATGCTGATCGCTGATTTTGTTTTGAAGATAATTAATAACTGCTTCTTGTGTTGTATCGGCAGCCATCCTTCCCAAGAAGATCCAAAGCTTCTGTTCCACTGCTGAGAGTGAACCAATTTCATGGGAATTACCGATTATGACGTTTCTTTTCCTTCGTCGATTCACTACGGTAAAACCATCTGTGTCTTCAGCTAAATCGATTTGTGTATCCTGTTTGGTAATTTTGTTGTTGGATGTTTCTTGTGTGGTTTGACACGACATTTGATACGAACCTTGAGTTTGAGTTTTACCCTCCTCAAGTATTCTTTGATCTTGCAATATTATTTCATTGGATTTATTGTTGACTTTTTGATTTCGAGAGCTGGATTGCGCCACCTTGTGTGCATAGCTGTCCTTTATGGTTTGTTTCTTCAATAAGTCCATGCCAGTTAGTAATGTTTGATTTAATTTTTTTAGTTCAAAAATTTCATTTTTCAAAGATTCATTTTGAGGTTCTTGAGGCGACATCTTTTGAGAGCTAGTTTCACCCACTTTGGTTTGTTTCTTCAATGTTTCCATGTCATTTAACAATTGAAGGTTAACTTTTTTCAACTCCAAAATTTCATTTTTTAAAACTTCTGTATGAACTTCAACACTATTTTTTATAATATCACTTAGCACCTTTGAGAATTCATCACTTAACAAAGCACTAGTTATGTATGATACAAATTCCGTACTATCAACATTAGCAGTCTCACTACGTAGACGTCCAGTAGGCGCCATGTTGAATTGAATACTTGATAAAAGATATCTAAAAGATCCGACACACCGTCAGGAAATTGAAATTGAAAATTGGTAAACCCATTTGCAAACATATGAAAGTAAATATTTACTAAATTATTAAAATTTACTTAACTAACCTAAAATGTCGAATTTGTTTACGCAGTTGCAATTTAATACTTTAGACCAGAAAACTAAATATCAAAATTATTGAAAGTATCAAGTAGAAAAATTTACTAAAATCGCTACAAAATAATAACACACACAAAGGCACGTCATGTTATGTTTATAAACGTTGGCTCTAGATTTAGTTGGTTTACTGGTCACACGGCGCCACCATCTGAAAATGTTTCGCGTATAATTTTATTTTGATTTGTATTCAAGTCGAACAGAAGCTAACCTATACGCGTAGATGACTTCTTATGATGCAGTCTTTGATTATAGGGTTTGTTTATTCTTGACGTATATATATATATATATATATATTTAGACGCCATCTAACAAATAAACCAAACATAAATTACATATGCAAAAATATTCGAATGGACATTAATTATTATTGGTCAGGTAGAGGGAAAAGACAAATCAGACAGATCAGATAGATCTACGTGGTGGTCGTCCGTCCGTCGTTGGAATTGTAAATTTTTCACAAAATTTGCATACATTTCATGATGATTTCAAAATCAATAATGATGGAGATATTTTGTTGATTGAGTATTGGAGAATACAATTGATTTAATCTTTATTCAGTTGCAAAAGATTTTGATCACATAGGTAAAAAAAATGGATAAATTGAAAGTTAACAAGGTTCATTAAAGGACGTTCATTCATGAGGCTTGATAGTAGATAAAAAATTTTTTTTTGTCTATTGAATAGCTCAATTCAGTAGTTATCCTCCCTCAAAGTTTTAAAACCTGTTGACGATCATTTCAAAGAGTTAATTATCAATTAAAAATCAAACTTTGAACACTGCGCTTATGAAGAACAGCATTTGTTTGTACTTAAAATTATAATAACTATATTATTAAAGTAGCCACCATAATAAATAATGTTTATAAATATTCTTTGAAATATGCAGTTTATATAATTTGCATTCAAAAAAAAATGGTGTTGACGAACGTTT
Organism: Nineta flava; assembly: GCA_963920215.1. NCBI lineage: Eukaryota > Metazoa > Arthropoda > Insecta > Neuroptera > Chrysopidae > Nineta > Nineta flava. The sequence continues at coordinate 143,342,058 of OY986040.1, forward strand.
GAATTAATTATTGAATAAAATTAAAACTGTTTTGTTTGGTTTGTTTTTGCCACTACATTTAGAAAACTTGCGACAGCGCACAGTAAAAAAATATACACACACATATACACATGTACACTGTGAATGTCAAAAACATAGTTTATTGTCAAATCAATTTCTAATTTAAATTTATTGATATTTTCCAATAAATACTTTTAAAATATTTAGTACAGATAAAAAAGGGTTATAAATCATTGTAAGATACTCGTACTTTACAACTTTTTTTAAAATCCAAAATAAACTTGCACACTGTTCTGAAGTTTGCGGTTTTCTGACGGCTAGATCTTTAATATAGTTTATAGTTTCTATAGAAATGTTTCATTAACAAAACTTTGGAAATAAATTATTTACCAATAAATTTTAAATATAATAAAATTTACTATCAAAATTTAGAGAAAAAAAATTAATTCACATAAATTTCCTATGCAATCCTGGGCAACGTCGACTTTTTCAACTAGTTTCAGTATAATTTGACAAACGTTAAGTTCATTTAAAAAAGTAATTTTTCACATGTCTCGTATACGGTTTATGATCGATGTTGTACCGACTGCGCCCGTGTGTTTTTAATATGCATGCATATATATATTAAAATTAATTTCCTTGTTATTTCATTTAAATACAACAAAAGTATGTTACAATTGTATTAGACATTAATAATATAGATAATAATTTTTTTTCTCGTCGTTGTGTATATTTTTTAAAGAGCATTTTGATGACGGAAATGCAACATAAATAGTTACATTTTGCTTTACAAGCTGCAAACATAACATATAAACATTATAAACATGCAAACAGACAACAAAAGTCATTATTTAAATAGAAATAATATGTATGTATGTATGTATGTATGTATGTGTGCATGTATGTATGTACACTGATAGAAGGAATTTCTTTCTTCAAGAAAATATCTTTTATATTTGCTTCAATAAAGAGACCCTTGTTTTCAGTCAAAACTTCGCAGTCGAACCAAAAACATGAGTTTAGTTGTGCGTAAAAACTAAAATTCTTGAACGGTGTAAAATTCTTGAATTTTTTAAAGTTGACTTCGTTAGTCATGGCCTAAGAGAGTCTTTCTTGGCCAAATACTTTTGTGATTCTTTAGTCAAGAAAATGAAATTCTTGTTAAAAAAATAGTATTTTTCTTATTAAAAACGAATAAAAAACCTAAGTAGAGAAAGTTTATGCAGCTTCTTTAACTGAAGTATATCATATTTAACTGAAGTATATTATTACTTCTTTAAAAAGTTTCATTTATTAGGATTAAATAAATGTTTATTTTGGTCCGAAACTTTAGCATCTTGGTCCAAGAAATCATCATTTCAGTTTAAGAATTTCGAGATTCTTGAGTCAAGAGTCAGTTTATCTTTAGTTTAGATAATTTTCTTAAGTCAAAACTATAGATGTCAAGATACTTATTTGCTTATACCAAATATATATTATCTTTCCTTAATATAAGAGTCTGAAATTCTTGATTTAAAAAAATTTTTCGTACAGCAAGGAATTACTTCTATTAGTGTACGTATGCATGTTTGTATATATTATACTTTCCACATGTGTAGTATCTATCTGTAGAGTAGACTCACATACATACATACAGACACACATGTAAGAATTATATCAGTGTTAACAGAATTAAATACTTAAGTCACCTCTATAAACTGTATGGAGTTAGACCAGGTTCAAATCGGTGCAAACGATTGGAATTTAATTTATATTCTAATTATTTCTCTAAAAAAAAAAATGCTTGTATGTACTTATGTACGAACGTAAGAAGTTATACTTCTATTTAAATAATTTATTAAAATAATATTAAATAAGGGCAAAATTACTATTAAGACACAAAAGTTTAATAAAATACTATAATAGTGAAAAACTACAATAGAAAAATTATATATTGTACCTAAAACAACCGATTCTACATTTTATCTTAGTAGAAACAGATCCACCGTCACTTCTTTTGTCCAAATTAGAGGTTGGAAAGACTGGTATTAAATCCATTATGTACATTCGAATCGGAGTTAGTAAAATTTATCAAGACCAGACCAGTTTTATCAAAATATACATTTTATATATAAAGTTTACGATCCTAAGGATATCATTGATAATCTGGCTTCTAAATTCGAATATTCTTCTTTTATCCGAAACATGAAGTAATAATGATGAAGATATTCCTGTACCTAATTTCAAGTATAAGTCCAATATAAATGTTATAATGTTCGAGATGACGGGGAGGGGGGGGGGATTAAATAGATGTGTAAAGTTTCATGAGAATCGGGAGTAGAATTAGATGAAAAGTTGATGGCAAGATTTGGAGTTAACAAATGTACTATGGACCACAAAAGTTGAAGTCATTTGTTTAAATTTTATAATTGATTCGGTGCCATATTGATTCCGTTTTCGAAAAATTGCTTCGCATAAAAGTTGTTCATTAGAATTATAGTAACAATTTAAATTTAAAAAAAATGACATCAACTTTTGTGGCCAAGTGTAGCTAACTAAAACCTTAAATATGTATTAAATTACAAAGGTTTGTGCCGATTTGATTCGGCTTTGATATGGTATGGTATATTATGGGTATGATATGGTAGGTATGGTGGTATATTTAGTGTGGGTTGACTTGACTTAAACAACTTATAGAACAACCATGGTATCGTTTATCTTATGATAAGATTTTTAGTATTATGTATTTATAAATACATATATATATATATATATATATATATATATATATATATATATATATATATATATATATATATATATATATAAGTAATACATTTTAACTATTTTATGTTATTGTTCTAGTATATATAATTAGACTGTGATAATTTTTCCAAAAAAGTACTGCTTTTTCCAAAAAATTTCGTGTATACAGAAATCTATATCCAAAACCTAGATCGCTAACTTTAACAACAAGTTAACCAAGTTAGTTTACAAAAAACAATTAAAAAATATGTCAGTAGTAAATAATCTAAAGCACGGTAGTGCGCAAGGCCGAATTAATCATTGATGTAGACTGCCAGAGGTTTGGTGGGTTCGATTCCCACCATAGATGTGTATGATTTTTCATATCAAGCATTTGATGTCAAAGAATTTAATCTTATGCTTGAAATCGGAAGAAATATTCTCTAACAGTAAATATTATATCTGAAAATCGTACACTGCGAAAAAGTTGAGGAATCAGGAACCCACCCCAAGAGAGAAAATCATCTGTAATATAATACAAATTCCCATGACTAATTTTAGTCTGTAATAGAGGAGATTCGACACAATATTATAGACAGCCATAAAGACAATGGCATGAGTTAATGGTATTATTATCAAACGATCTATAATTCTATATTACCACAAATTAAGGATTAAAAAAATCAAAACTTTGAACTTCAATAAAATATTGTACATTTTTTTGATAATAGTACTCGAACAAAGTTACAACAGATCTTTTCAATTATTCAATATAACTACAGTATAAATCTATATAGGGTGACCTAAAAAGAAACTCATCTTTATTTATGTATATATATAGTGAACAACTTTTATTCGAAGCATTTTTTTGAAAACCGATTTAATAAGACTGAAATTAATTATAAATTTTTGAAATGAGAGCTCGATTTTTGAAAACGGAGCGGAAAAAGTGACGTTGGCTCTGTTCTACCATATGATAAAATGTAGAATCATTGATTTTTAGATAAAATATATATAATTTTTCTATTGTAATTGTTCACAACTATATCATTTTATTAAACTTTTGTGTCTTAATAGTAGTGTTGACATTATTTAATATTATTCGAATAAATTATTTAAAAAAACAAAATTCAAAATCGGTTAATAAATAACGGAGTTCTGAGGTAACAAACATATTTTTAAAAAAAATACAGATGAATTGAGAACCATCCTCCTTTTTGATGTCGGGTTAAAAAGGAGTATTCATATAACTTCTTACGTTCGTACACAAGTACATACACACTTTTTTTTTAAAACACACTTCATTTTAGAGACTGTAGCCCATGTTTTAATAGCTCACCCTGTATTATTTTTAAATTGAATTCTATTATATATTATATTTTCTATTTAAAATACTGAATCAAATTGGTATATATTGTTGTGTTATAAGAAGTTGATTTGATTAAAGTTTATTGATGAATTGTAATATGTAATAAATAACTATATATATATATATAGTTTTTTTTTCTTATGACTATAGTTAGTTGTTGTTTTCAGTAAGTGAAAGTAGTGACAATGTTAAAGAAAGGTTATACACTTGAATGTTACACTTCATTGTATGTATGTATGTATGTATGTAATACTCAGTGTACAAATATAGTCTCAATACTCTAATATTCTAATACTTATTATACTTACTTATTTATTTATATTTAGCTATCAGCGTTTTACATATTTATTATTTATTAACTTTAAAATATAAATATAATCATTTAAACAACATATTAACAACTATGGCATTCTTTTTTAATATTGGTATGTATAATAGTTAGCCTGAATTTATAATGAACCATCGTGTTTTTTCGTTTCTTTCGATTAAATCAAAGAATCAACGATTCAATGATAATTGTAAATTGGGTGAGAAGGTCTGCAATGTCTTGCATTTGTGGCGGTATCGATTCTTTCCCTAACAATCTTTCCCTAGGTTGATACATTATTAATGGTTTTTTATTGCGATTTTTATGACAGAATTTAATGGCTTTTGCCAAAAAAAGAAGGATGAAATTTTTTGATTCGAAATAAGGGTATATTTGAGTCTCTGGATCAATTCAAACCAGGGGGAAGAGTGATATTTTCAATTGTTTAGTTTTACAAAGAGTGAAAAAACTGTGTAAAAAGGTCGGTGTTATCATTATATTAGTTTTGATATTCGGTCTATTCCAACCGAATACAACAGTTTTCATCACGGTTATACTACCCCGAGTTGGTCGGGTTTTCATGGTTTTGGTCCGCCGCACTAAAACGCGTTGTATATATTTCAGATATTTGGGCAAAAACTATTGAAATTCAATAAGGTAACTATTCCGATCAAGTACTATAGTTTTTGCCACAATATCTGAAATATATAGATGGCCTTTTAGTCCAAAAGCCCAAAAAGCCCAAAAACAAGATTGTAATACCCCATAATACCTCATAATTGAATAAGACCCAAATCATCTATACAATTTTAAAAACATGACATCAACTTTTGTGACCAAGTGTACTATTGACAAATCGAAAATTTATTTCCACATTCATTCACAAGTTTTAGTGATCGAACACATTTGATAGACGAATGAAAGGTATAATAACAATTTATTGAACAAGTTCAATTTATAATAAAATAATAAAATAATGATAGCAAACCATTTAGCCAGACACATCAAATTCACACCCAACACGTTCCATCCATGTTCCAGTAGATCGATGTGTGTGTGTGTGTGTTTGTATGTGTGTATTGGATTGGATTGCATTGCACCAGCACATTTATTGCTGCGCGGCGTTCAATGACTTCTTTATTGGTACACTTCTTTTTGATATTTATGTGGATATACAGGTTAAATAATATATTAAATAAAATTTAAGGACGTTCATGTGCTACGGCTATATAGAGTCAAATGAGTACTATCTTTAATAAAATTTATTTAGGATTTTATAAAAAGTTGTCAAGTATATCACAATAATCTTACAACGATTTATAACCTTTTTTTATTTGTCCTAAATATTTTAAAAGTATTTATTTGGAAAATATCACGAAATGTAAATTAGTAATTGATTTGACTTATATAAGTATAATATCGATCCCTTTGTGATTGATTTGACCTTGATTTGAAAGATCTGACAATAAACAATGTTGTATATTTATGTGTATATTTTTTTACTGTGCGTTTACGCCAGTTTTCAAAATATGTTAGCAAAAACAAACCAAAACAAAACAGTTTTGTAATATTAATTGTATTAAATAATTAATTCAAACGTTCGTCAACACCATTTTTTTTAATGCAATAGGGAATATGCATGAACATTTTTTTTCACTTGAATTGAAGCATGTTTACTTGACAAATATCAAGGTAAAATTACTTTTTAAATAACTTTAAAAATAAGCGAGATATGAATGATTGAAATTCCCGATTAGACAAAGAGGGTGATAGCCCTCTTGATATGTTATGTGTCGTCATATTACACTTTCACCATTTAAAATACACGTAAAAGTCCGTTTTTAGTATTTTTGCAAGAAAGAGACAGATAATAATTTTTAAAAGCTTACAGCTTCCTTGATATTTGTCGAATTATAATTTCGTTTTTAAATATTATTACAGTATTAACAGTATTTTCATATTCTGAAAATAAATGTGAAAAAAAATTTTCATGCATATTCCCTATTATATAAACTGCATATTGGAAAGAAACATTGATTAGAAACATTGTTTATTATGGTGGCTACTTTAATAATATAGTTATTATAATTTTAAGTACAAACAAAGTTTGTTCTCCATAAGATGCCGTGTTAAAAGTTTGATTTTTAATCGATAATTAACTCTTTGAAGAGTTAATTATCGATTAATTATTGATTTCTTAATTAATGATCGTCAACAGGTTTTAAAATTTTGAGGGAGGATAACTACTGAATTGAGCTATTCAATTCATTAAAAAAAAAATTTTTTATCTACTATCAAGCCTCATGCATGAACGTCCTTAATACTTGAAAATTATAAAAATTGAACTTGAACATCATCACCAATGTGACCAGCAACAGAGTCTCGATAATTTAATTATTATGCAAATCAATTTTTGGGTAAATGTTTATGTTGAAAGAGATTTTGGATGCGATAAATCCAGAAGATATATTTATTATATTTATTTATTTATTTTTTTTTACATAATTTGTTTAACAAAATTTATGATTATATATAAAATTTGTCTTGTTTAGTTGTTTTATTATTGACCTCATCGACCTCAAGCAAAGAAGGGCAAAAAAAGGGAAAAGTTTGTACAAATTCATTAACAGATAGGCACTAGATGAAATATGCCTAGAAAGATGTCAGAGAACAAGGTGTGCGAATAAAGTTAAACAATTTACTGTAAATACCCAGTATATACTGAGTTTATGAAAAAAAATTTGTAAATAAGAGTTGTTTATTTTTAAAAAAGGAATATTTGTTGTGCTTACATTTTTTCCCTATCTCTTACCGTTTCAAAGACGGATCAGAACGGACTGATTTTGCTTCAACTCGTTAAAAGTTCTCTTTTCGTTTTTGAGTTCTCGTGTTGAGAGACAGACAGACAGACAGACGGACGGACATGCTGAAGTGGACTAATCAGGCCATTTTATGAACTCTAAACTAAATTCTTTTTTGTGATCACTATTTTCAACCGTTACAAAGTTTGGGACTAAACTTAATATACCTAGAATATACCAAGACTAAACTTAATATCCCGGTATATAGACTTACGCATAGATACCGGTATTTCGATTGCAACGCAATCATCGTCAGTAGGAAAGTACCGTTAAAACACACTATAGAATTAAAATCAAGCCTTGAGAAAAAACAAATCCTTAAACCCAAATGAACTCTTAAACCCAAATGAACTTTTTTCTTCTTTTAACTATGTTTCAACTCGAAATCAACAAAAATTCATTTTATTACGTGAGATCTACTTAAGTTACGAAACAATGCTTTTAATCAAGTTCGCATAAAAGCTTGTTAAATTGAAAAGTTTATAATCAAGCGTTAACGACCTATATAATTGTTTTATTATATCGACTTTATTTTGTCAAATAAATTTCTATTAATTATAGATCATACATAGAACGGCGAAAAAGGGGACAGTTTCCCACAAATTAACGTATTTGTGGGAAACTGTCCCCGTTTTCCACAAATTCTTAACAGAAAAGCATTAATCAGAATGGTATAACATATATCTTTCTATAAATAACTCGAAATATATCAAAATATTGAGAAAAAAATAAATGGGTTAATAGTTGTAGACCATAAAAATTTTCTATAAAAACTTCTCAGAACAGTTTTTTGATTTGTCAATTACTTAGTACATCAAAGTTACGTCCGGAAAAATCCATAACTCATGAAGTTATTAACAAACATGGCCACGACGTTTCAAGACGTTTCGTTTATTCTAAATTCGAAAAATTAAGAATAGTTTAATGGAGACTTCAATGCTCTAAAAAAACAAACCCAATTTGAATTCACGCCTATTCGTTTTCAAAAAATTTCTAGACGTTGATTTTTTATGCCCATAAGGACGTTAGGCTATGTACTCATAATTTGTAAATAATACTTTTAACGATTTTGAATTCTAATGATAGGATTTTAAATTTCCTACGTAGTTGCCATTAAAGAATGCCGTTTTTTTTAGAACAAAATTTAGAACAAAGTGTTGTACAAAAAATCTTAAAAATTTAGTGAATCAGACTAGGAAACTATGTTAATTACATTATTAGCTTCTAGTAACATCTTATTACCATTAAAGTACTCAGAATTTAGAGAAAAACAAGTAATGTAACAACTAACTGAGTTAATTGTTTGAATACCCAGTATATACTGAGTTTGTATATCAATGTTTGAACAATTCTTCAAATTCAAAGTTTATTAGATATGAATTTGTTTTCTGCGATCAATATTTTCAAGCGTTACAAATTCGGAACTAAACTTAATATACCTTGTATATTTACAAATATACTGGGTATAAAAATAGTATGTATGGATGATATGTACACGTATACATGCATGCCTTCGTTCACCTATCAACTGTATTTCTCATTTTCAACTTTGAGCACAAATTATGAGAAAACTATCGAGTTTACGAAATAGTTTTTCAAACAGAAGTTGTTTATTTTAAAGAGATTAAGATTTTTTGTCAACAAATTCATTTTCTATCTCTTACGGTTTCAAGGATATTAATTTCCCCCCCCCCCCCGGCGGAGGGAAACACGTTCCGATTTTGCCCATTAACGAACTTGACCTTATTTTTTTGCTCTAGAACACACACAAACATTTGACAAACACACGGACAGACGAACCGACATGCGGAAATGGACTAATTAGGTAATTTTATGAACACCTATAATAAAAATTTTTTTCTGCGATCAATATTTTCAAGCGGTACAAAGTCGGAACAAAACTTAATATACCCTTGTATATTTACAATATACTGGGTATAAACACATCAAAATATCTAAAAATTAAGTTATAACACGCATAAAAATGTTCATTAAGATGTTTTTTTTTTTTTTACTTTTTTAGTAAACAAATTATGATTTGACATGCATTATTTTTTATAAATAAATAAACAGTTTAATACTTTAATCTCAATAACACGGATTCTTCGTACTTTTAAAGATTTAATAAAACGCAATTTTTATGGTGTTCCAAATTTTTTGATGAACCAAAAAAAATGAAATAAATAAAACAACTGCCCTTGATTATTTTTGTGAATATAAGGAAATCATATTTTTTAAATCATAATAATACTCATAATAATATATGTAATTTATATTAATATTTATATCATTGATATTATAAATAATGTGTGTAATTTGGTTAATAAATTATTAGAGATTAGTTCTACTTAAGATTTTTTTTTTTTGATTTTTTTTTCCTATAATCGAAAATTTTTCAGATGGTAGTGCCGCGTAAACAAACTAGATCTATATCAAATGTATATAACTATAACATGTGCCCTTGTGTTCTGTTTTTTGTTTAATATTTGATTATTTTGTAACGATTTTAGTACATTTTTGGTACTTTCAATAATTTTGATATTTAGTTTTGTGGCCAAAAGTATTAAATTGCAACTGCGTATACAAATTCGACCATTTTAGGTTAGGTTAGTAAATATTAATAATTTAGTAAATATTACTGTCATATGTTTGTGAATGGATTTATACCCCAAGATTTACACCTCAACTTATTTTCAATGAACTTTTATTCTTTACCTTTGGAAAATAATGAAACGAAATTTCTTAAAAGATTGAGAAATTATAAAATTTTCTAAAAAAAAAAAACGCTTACAGAATTAATTTTACATGCCATGGAAATTATTAAAAATTATTTATTGTTTTGGTTTTTTATTAGTTACATCAATGACCATCAGAGGCGAAACGCTTAGCAGATTTTGCGAATATTCTATAAATTACAAAAATTACATACAGCTTGTTTTTTAAAATACACCCCATCTGGAATACAGTGTATCTATCGCTATCTATATGTAATGTACTATGATATGGTTTACTTTGTCCCACTTAAACAATCAGTATTGTATTATAACATAAATAACTATTATATTATACTTAATCACTCGCTAACTACAATCATTTATATATAGTTGCATCTTACTCGTGCATATATACATCGTCATTATTGTGCGTCATCAGTCGTGTGAGTGTAACACCATATCATGGTATACTGTGCATAGACAGTGATAGATGCACTACACAATGTTGGTATAAGGTCTATTTTAATTTACGTAGTGTATATACCAACAAAACATATACATTTGTCTTCTTAAACATGCTACTTTTAGAAGATCCCATAACGGGTTTTAACAGACAATGTACCAAACTAAATGAATAAGGTACAAATTAACTATATAATTTGGAAAAATGAGCGCTATTTTTGTAGCCCTTAGTGGGCGCAAAGAATAGTAGAAGTGTAATAGTGACAAAACAATACCATTTGTTATCAGTCGATGATTTGATATTTAATATTTACACATATTATTATGTAAAATAAAAATATATAAATTTAAAAAAAAAAAAAACAGTGAAAGTTAATCTGAATAAATCGATCCAGTTGCTCTTGTGGAAATATAAACTAAACATACAAATTCAGCTTATATATATCTGAGATATTTAAATCTTTATAGTAAAACTTGAGGTAAAACTAAACTTAAACATGTATCGAGCTATCGTAAATATATATATATATATATATATATATATATATATATATATATATATATATATATATATATATATATATATATATATATATATATATATATATATATATATATATATATATATATATATATATAGAATAGAATCATAAAACATATATGTAATAGATATATTTATAAAAATAAAACTATGCATAACCATAATATATGCAGTAAAGAGTAATATATATATATATATATATATATATATATATATATATATATATATATATATGTATATATATATATATATATTAATAATTACATTATAAAGTAAACTTAAGTAAAACAAGTTATTTCTCACAAATTACATGAAAACCAAGTAATCTAGTAACTCTGAAACATTCAATATAATCATTTTTATTATATATATATATATATATATATATATATATATATATATAATATAATATATATCCAGATATACAAGTATTGTGTGCTCTAGAAATTGGTGTGCATCAATATAAAAAATAACGTTATTTTTTCATAATATATCTAGTAATAATCCGCGTATGGATTTGTTATTTTGCAGTTCTACAATGGCGGGAGATTCGTGAAGTAGAAAATCTCTTATAGGAATAATAATTTAAATTTTGCAACAAAAAAAAAACTGCCATTACTTAATGATATTCTTTAATTATGGAAATAACTTTAGGAAATTGCGTTACAATAATTGTTTCTAATTTTGGTCATAGTATCTATATAATAGTGTTTAACTAAAAAATAAAGAAATTCTCAAATTAACTCTTCCATATTGAATAAGTTCCTAAGTTTTGAGGAATTAACCCAGAAAATTGAAAATCGTTTTTTTTCATTTAAACGTGTGTATTTAGAAAATAAGTCGGAGTGCTTGATTCTTCAAAAACTTCGAATGGTTAACAGTTTAATCGTAAAAGATATATGAAAAAAAAATCCATCATTGTTCATCTTAAGGATGTTCCAGCATACCACCACTTTTCGACAGATTTTGCTCATTTTTTGTTAACAGGCTAAAAATATCGTTTTGTAATAAATCCCGAAGTTTCCGAATTTTTGACCGTTTAGAACGTGAGATAATTAATATCAAAGTTATCATTGTCACTCACTCTCTCTCTCATAAGAAGCATGTAAAACTTCATGCCCCCCAACTATTATCTGTTGTATTAGAAAAAATACTCGACAGAATTAAAAAAAGAAAAACTAGGAGAGTAAAGCTAAATATTTATTATAAAAATAAATAAAAAAATCGTGTGTTACCGTTTTGTTTTCGAAATATAAAAGTTTAAAATTATTCATTTTCTTTAACATAACATTATTTTGTATATGCGAACAGTGTATTTGTCTATGTGTTGTATAAGTATTGGTGCTGTAATAAAATCAAACCGGTTATTTGTCCTGATTTTATAACACAGTGCTAGAACGTCCTTAATCTCAAAAGGGAAACCATTTTGTTTGGTTTTGATAATATATCTGATATACACATTCTATATAAAAGAAAAGGGATCGCTTTTTTCGAATCACACTGTACTAAGGACTCACATGCGTTTGTTCTATATGTCACAAGTGATTTTTTTATGATTATGATTATTATTATATTTGTTGTACATAGAATATATATTTATGATATTTACAGAAAGTTCGTAAAATATTGAAGGTTGCAATTGACTATCGATATAGACATAAAGAAGACACAAATTTTCTATTATTTGAAGAAAAAAAAAGGTTACTTTTATGGTCCATAGTACATAGTGCCTTGGACGGGCAACACTTCGACCATAAGGTCCATTGTGATGCCTAAGGATGTGAGGATGTGATTGGAGTGGAAGGAATTTTTCTGTATAGACTAGGAATTGAAAGGATATGCGACTGCAGCAAACCTTCTCAAGCATAGCCGGTTACTTCGTTCTTGTCTATACGCCGACAGTTTAGTCAATTAACCGCCCCGTTTTTTTCCTAATAATTGACAAATTGCTGATGTCGAGATTCGAATCCATAACCTGCCTGTTTCCAAGTAGGAATACTGCGCAGACATAACGCCTTAGACCGATCCAATATAGATTTCCAATATAGAAGTCTTATATTAAGCATTTATAATCCTGCTTTATTCATCGTATTTAGCAGAATGAAGCTTTTAGAGAATATCTCTGCTCTGCCTTCAATCTTGATAGAATTGTCCGTACCTAAAGACTTCTTCATACTAATAACACATAAATAATGTATTTGTAACCAATTTATAAATAGTGTTTAATTATAAATAAGTTATGTGATATAATTATTACATTAATGTTAGAATATATTATAAATGTATGACTTGTTATATATATTTATATCAATCGATTACCTTATACATCGATAATAGTGCGAGGAGCTGTATTATATACTTGTTTTTATAAAATTCTTTGTTTTTTTATAGTTTTACTTAGGTCGAGTTTAGCTTTAGACTATCTATCAAAACCAATACCTTTAAACAAATAGCTATTTTATGAGAACAAACAGATATTCGTATCAAAGATGTTTTACAAATACAATAAACACTATATTTTTATATAAATTACAAGATGAAACTTTGCTGCAACTTCAGGCACAGTGATTTTTAGGCTATCTATCACGTCCAATACCTATTTTATAAGAATCAATTTTTATCGCAGATGTTTTGCAAATATATAAACACTATCTTTATACCCAGTATATGTAAATATACAAGGACACGATATAGAACTCAAGAACGAAAATAACGACGTGAAATTTTTGTATGTGGGCACAATGGGCAAAACTGCCTATCTTTGAAACCGTAAGAGATATAACAAAAATTTGATAACAAAAACTCTTCTTCTTTTTAAAATTAACAACTTTTATTTGAAAAATTTTTCCATAAACTCAGTATATACTGGTTTATTCAAACAATTAATTCATTGAGTTGTTACATTATTCAAACAAGGTGATTTTATTAAAGTATGATTCATCATTCATCAAAGAAATCATCCAGATTAATTGATGAACCAAAAAAACATAAAAATAAGACAACTGTCCTTGATTTTTTTTTTTCTAAATATAAGGAAATCATATTTTTTCATAATAATATATAATTTAAATTAATATTTGTATCATTGCTATTAAAAATATAACGAATTAATAATTATTAGATTAGTTCTACATAATTTTTTGTTGGGAATTATAAAAAATTCATTACGTAGATGTTGCGTCAAAATAGCGTAATTTCTTTTTAATTTAATTCAAAAAACAGAATAAATTTTACTACGATCAGATTAAAAATGGCAGCTGTCACATTTATAGATAATATATATTTTCCATATTCTCTGGTGGTCACAAGTTTAGTCCAATTAAAATGGAATTTCGTATCTGATATATGCTATTGATATTTGAAAGACCAAGTTTGTTAATGCGTAGAATCAGTAAAGGCAAAAGTGAATCGGTTAAGGGAAACACAAACACAAACACAAAATTGGGCATATTTCTCTTAAGATTAGATCAATCGAAAAATGTATAAGAAGTAAAGTTGTAGTAAATTAACTTGGCTACAATTTATAACCTGATCATTTTTTCTAAAACTCTTATATCTACAGTGATTTTAAGGATTTTCAATCTTCAATCGTAAATATTAGAGCAGTAATTCTCAACCTATTTTTCTGTCGCGGCACACTTTTAACGATTTCAAAATTTGACGGCACACAAAGAAAAAGATAAGTTTAAAAGTTGTTTACTTACCTACTCGTATAATAAATACACTGTGTAAAATAGTTTATGATCATAATTTTGAATGTAAAATAAAATATTATGCACTACAAAAACAACAGTACTTTTATTAAGGGATTCATTACAAGTTAATAATAAGAATACTTTTAATGACAAATTTGAGCTTGATGTGCCGCGGCACAGTGGTTGAGAATCACTGTATTAGAGTAACAGAAAAAATGATAAGAAACTAAATTCTAGTGATATTAATTTTTACCCATTAAGGAACTATATGACACTATAAATTCGATCTTATCATATTTGAAATTTTATTCCGTTCAGATTAAACCTACAGCATTTAGCGGCTACAAGCACATCTGCAAACATACGAATATTTTAATTCAAAAATCGAAAAAACGCTACGACCCAAAACACAGTCAACGATCTAATCGATGTTCTAACAGTATATTTACACAAATTTTGAAAAACTTCTTCTTTTTGACAAATAAATCAATAAGCTGGTTTTGCATAGGTAATAACAAAATATCGTTAATATATTCACCGTTTTTTTTTTTTTTTTTTTGGTATCAAATTTCAAAATTTTATCCATTAATCTTAAAAGACAACTATTATAGTCCAAAGTACAGCACGGTTTTTTTTTAATGATTAGTAATAGGCTAAATTCTTTTGACGAGAAGCCCAACTTTTCTCTCTCGAAAATTCTCTAACGAAGCGCGTAAGAGAGTAACTTTTGTTTGTTTGACGATAGCAAAAATTTGATCAATAACAGTTAATTTGTTAGTTAAATTGAGAGATAATGTAAAAAAGACTTCAAAAAACCTTGTATCCTACAAAATGAATGGTCTGACAGCCAGGTCCCCCACCCCAACATGTTCAAATAACGGGATATACATAGTTATTAATTTTTAATAAATATTCTGAATTAGTTATAATTACTATAGTTATTAGTTACAAGCTGATTTTTATGCTGTTAATTAATAATGGTATGTATAATTTGATGGCCACCTTGTCCTACAAATTCAGTGCATCAATTTCCCAGTCCTACGCTCTAAACATGTCAATATAAAATTTTCATTTATAAATTAGAAAAATGTTTTCTTATTTCAATGACACACAACGTTTGTACATATTGTAGGTCTCATTTGTTCAACCTTTAGTTCATAAAAGACTACTAATATTGTTTTTATCGTGAATACACTCAATCGCGCCAAGTAACGCTTATTTAAGTAGCGCCAAGTAATAACTATGTATACCACGTTATTTGAACATGTTGGGGGTGGAGGACCTGCCTGTCACACCATCTATTTTGTAGGACACAAGTTTTTTTGAAGTCTTTATTACATTATCTCTCAATTCTACTAACAAATTAAATGTTACTGATAACATATTTGCTATCGTCAAACAAACAAGTTACTCTCTTACGCGCTTTGTTAGTCACTATCATCGAAAATTTTTGCGAGAGAAAAGAAGCTACTGGCAAAAATTTAGTTACAAACCATTAAAAAAAACCGTGCTGTACTGTGGACTATTACTCCTCTATATCTAGAAATTATACACACAGAAGAAAAAAAACATAAACAAGAACACTATAGCTGGGACTCTAACTTGCCTCTACCTATATTGAATACCAGTTTTTCTCTATTAATAATAGTAATAAAATGCGTTATATAAAATCTATTTTTGTAATATTAATTCAAAAACACTACTAACATTATATTATTATTATTATTAATACCAAAGAAGAAACTAATTTCCATAAATTAATAAAATCTAGATATATTAGTATTTATTTATTAAAAATTAATGATTTTCAATTAATTCATTCAAGAATTTAATAATTAATTGGTTTCAGAGGTTATTTATCCAATTTTTATGTGAACACTATTCATATTTTTGTGTTTTTTTTGTTTATAAAAATGTTGTTTATTGCAAAATTTTCGATTTCTGTTTTACACCTCCGGCTATCGACGCCAGGTGGTACATTTTACTCACTCAATCCAAGACTGTGCGATCAGACTGATCTTGTAATACACTGATAGAAGTAATTCCTTCCTCTCATATATAGGGAAGATAATATATATTTGGGGTGGTACATTTTACTCAATCGAAGACTGTGCGGTCAGACTGATCTTGTAATACACTGATATAAGTTGTAGCGGTGTCTCTTCATTATTAAATTATTATTATAATTTTGTTCATCATTTTTATCTGTTGCATAACAACTATAACTTCCCTCTATTATCACGGTTGCTTTGAATGTTAACAACCATGGTAATTTACATATTAAAATAATAACATTTCATAAATCAAATCAATAAAGATCAATAATAATTTAATAATGAAGAGACACCGCTACAAAGTAATTCCTTGCAGTAAGAAAAATATTTTTAAACCAAGAATTTCTGACTCTCAATATATATGGGGAAGATAATATATATTTGGTATAAGAAAATAAGTATCTTGATATCTATAGTTTTAACTTGAGAAAATTATCTTAACTAAAGATAAACAGTCTTTTGACTCAAGAATCTCGAAATTCTTAAACTGAAATGATATTTTTTTTGGACCAAGATGCTAAAATTTCGGACCAAAATAAACATTTATTTAATCTAAACAAACGAAACTTTTAAAAAAAGTAACGACATACTTCAGTTAAATATATTTCAATTAAATATACAGGATGTCCCGTAAGTAGTCGAGTTCCATAAAAGGGTAGGTAGACCACCGTTAATTAATTATTAATTAATTAAGGAAACTAGGTCAAAAACCAGAGTTGCAAAAAGCGCATTTTTTTTTGATAATTCATTTTTTATTTCATTATCAATTTTTGGAACAATATTGCTTAATAAATAAATTTTAATAATAAATTTACAAAAAAAAATGCACAAATTAAATTCGTTAAATGATAAAGTTTTCTCAAAAGTGCATTAATAAAATTATTTTATTGAATAATTTTTTTAATAATACAATAATTAAATTTTTGGAATTATCAATTTTTAGAAAATCGCAAGACATGTACCCGCATAAAACAAAGATTCCATCCCTGAAATTTTACTTTCCTGTGTCTGTGGATACGAGCGACAGATAAAATTCATAGTAGCTTTACATAGATACTAGCTATTCATTGGTTTCAATCTAGTTTCCTTAATTAATTAATAATTAACGGTGCGTCTAATAAAAACTCAGGACTTTTCGTTTCAAAATCGTACCCTCTACCTACCCTCTTATGGAACTCGACTACTTACGGGCTTACGGGACATCCTGTATATACTTCAATTAAAGAAGCTGCATAAACTTTCTCTTCTTAAGTTTTTTATTTATTCTTAATAAGAAAAATACTTTTTTTTTAAGAATTTCATTTTCTTTGCTAAAGAATCGCAAGAGTATTTGGTCAAAAAAGATTCTCTTAGGCCAAGACTAACGAACTCTTTTTAAAAAAAATTTTAAACACCGTTCACGAATTTCTTCGCTCAACTAAACACATGGTTTTGATTCGACTGCGTAGTTTTGACTGAAAACAAGGGTCTCTTTATTGAAGTAAATATTTGGAAGATAATATATTTTCTTGAGAATTACGCAAAAACCTACTTATAGTAGATATCATATTTTCTATATCCTTTCTTTTTTTTATCAACGACTACATTTTAAGAACTCTTAAATCCTGTGTAACTTTTCCGCATAAATGTTTCTACGGGTAGAATTTCCGTTAATGAACAGTTTTTCCGCAACAATACGAAAAACTATGTATATATTTTCGAAATTTCTGCCTATGAAGACACATATCTTTGGACAGGATTCTTAGAACTTGCCAGGTCAAAAACGACCGTGATCGCATATAATATAATATTCATAAAGCTTGCTGTATATAAATTACAATAGGGAATATGCATGAAAATTTTTTTCACTTGAATTGAAGCATGTTTACTTGACACATATCAAGGTAAAATTACTTTTTAAATAACTTTAAAAATAAGCGAAATATGAATGATTGAAATTCCCGATTAGACAAAGAGAGTGATAGCCCTCTTGATATGTTATGTGACGTCATACTACACTTTCATCATTTAAAATACACGTAAAACTCCGTTTTTAGTATTTTTGCAAGAAAGAGACAGATAATAATCTTTAAAAGCTTATAGGTTCCTTAATATTTGTCGGATTTTAATTTTGTTTTTTAATATTATTACAGTATTAACAGTATTTTCATATTCTGAAAATAAATGTGAAAAAAAATTTTCATGCATATTCCCTATTATACATGTAAATTTGCGAAAGACGACAAGAATTATAAAATATAATACAATTACAACAGCAGCGAAAAAACGAAAAAGAAAAGTGTTACAAAGTTACACATTACATTGGATGCGTGGATACCCATTCCCATACCGTGTGTCTGTCTACTATAGCAGAGAGCGCTACCCGCTACTAAATCTATGATATGAAATGGTATAAATAGTAAAAACGACTTTATATGTATAAATTTATTCATATAGTAAATATCAAATAGATGTGATAATCAGATATTCAAATATACAAGTTGATCGAATTGTTCTAGATATTACTATTACAAGTGACCGAGCAGTAAATTGCGCTCTGCTTAGAACTGCAAGTCTGCTGGTTCGACGGGTTTCAGCGAAAAGTTCATAAATTGTCGGCGTATGGACAACAAAAGAAGTCCATGAATGAAGAGTCCTATAAAGATTCTCTGCAATTTCTCTACACAAACTTTGGATGAATATTGGAATAGTTCCTATCAAAAGTCGGCTGCAGTCGCGAAACCCTCCAATTCCCAGTTTGTATTGAATGCTTTATCCTTCGCATACATCATGAAGACTATAAAGAATAATGATGTGGGTGACATCTGTTATAGACTGTATGTTAAAAAAAAATTAAGGTAAATAAACTTCCATTATGACTAAAAACGCATCCTTGTAGAAAACTCAATATCCCAATTCTTCCTGTTGTCCCAACCCATTATTCCAACTCTACGATACTTTTATTCTGGCATAATGTCAGTGAAACTAATCGTATTATACTTTGATTGATGAATCAATTGAGTTGGCAGAAGTATTTTAAAGGTTTGTATCAATGTCAGTAGTATTTATGATTGACTGATCTTGTAAGAAGTCCATCAGTCTACCGCGTCAGTCAGTGCAGTATCACTATATAGAATAAAGTGAAGTCAGCCTCCAGAATTTCTCAACGCTAAAGAAAATTATGCGTTCGTACGCAGAAAACGAGCTCCATTACCTCAACAGATCCATTACCTCATTCAATTAGTTTGTAGGCAATCGTATAATAGTTCAAAAACCCTAATAAACTCTTTAGAGGTCAGATCTAGCTCAGCAAGTGATATTCTGTTAGTTTGTAGCGGTATCGCTTCTTCATTAAATTATTATTATAATTTTGTTCATCATTTTTAGTTGTTGCATAACAACTATAACTTCTCCCTATTATCACGGTTGCTTTGAAATTTTATTCAGAAATGTAGATTTTGTTTTCACTTATCTTGATGATCTTTTAATCGCGAGTGAAAACGAAGAAAAACACACTCAAGATCTCAAAACTGTTTTCAACATTCTCAATGAAGCTGGAATTTTAATAAATTCTTCGAAATCTATTTTTGGTGTAACAAAATTATAATAATAATTTAATGAAGAAGTGATACCGCTACAAGTTCAATGAATCTCGAGTATACATGGGATTAAGGATTACTTCCTAGCGAACGATTCGTTTGAATATCAAAACGTTGAAGTTCCTTTAATTCCTTCCGCCTTCTCGAAACGTTTGAAGTTGTTGCCAAATTTCCCTTCTAGTTTCATAAGATATTCCTTCAATTATTTTCTCGTGAGACCACTCTTGTTCAGCTTTATATCAGCTTGAAATCTTCCTTGCCCTAACCTGGTCAAAGATTCGCGTTTTATCGTATTTGTCTGCAAAAAAGAGAATCGTGCTGAGAATGACTCTCTATGGTTTTTTCCCCGAGATTTCCTTATCTGCAAGACATGAGGAAGTATCTATTTCAATTAATAAACAGCCAAGGTTTACATAATACAAAACATCATGGTATCCACTATTCTAGATCAACCCATAATTAAATCCTATATGGATGGTTAATTCAAAACTCTTCTACTTCTGTAGACCATCTTCAAGAGATCATCATCACGGTATCCAACAAACACCAGTATTCAATTGTACATCAACCATTGACGGTTAGAGTGGAGCTCTATTCTTCCATGTCTCTCCAATATATTGATATACCTACCTACCTACCTAAGCAGAGGTTCATTGCATACAATATATATTCATCGGCGCACCGACCGGCATGTCATAGAATGATATCAGCAGAGTTTAATTCTTGTTAAAGTGTCTACTGCTAACAACAAACACATTCACATACACAGACCTATACGAGACCACGACGGGAACAACGACGTCTCCGGACGATCTGAGAGAACAAAACATTCAATTCCGTTGTGTGATAGTAAAATACTCTACTCGCGATCATCACCAGGACCACAATAAAAATACCACGCCAAAGTTAAAACCCAAGAAAAAAAAACACACGAACATAACACATACATACACATGCATGCATGATGAGTGGGGAATGAATAAAACTAAAGGTAAGCGCGCTACAAACGTGCACACCAGTCAGTATCAACGAGTCCAGCACTCCATAATGTTGAACAAACAACAGAGCCTCCTAGTGCTGTTGTGGTTGCTACTATGAATCTTCAACAAACAAATTTAAACAATCATCATATAATTTGAAAATCAACACACCAAAACACGATGATGATGATGGCTTTTAGAGTGACAATTACTTTATTTGTTATGTGTTTCGTTTGTTGTTCAACAACGGTCACAGCGAATGATCAAGATAAAGTGCTCATCGAATTATTAAGTGATAATGAAACACAAACTAAATTTAGTGTTACCAAATCAGTTCGTGCTTATCAGCAACAATCATCAGCCCCAACCGAAGAAGCTTTAAAACATCGTTTAGAAATGAGTACCGAATATTTTTATATACCAGAACGTGCGTCGAATCGACAACAGCCATCAACACCATCTAATATTCTATTAATCACTGCACCAACAGCAAATTTATCTTCAACATCTTCGTCATCAGCGTCATCATCACACATCGAATTATTGCGAAAAGAACAGTGGACATTTCCGATATTAATAATTGCAATTGTTGCAATGCTTTTAATGGTCGCTTTTGAAATATTTGTGCTGTGTAAAGCATCACGGACAACGCCATCCAGACGTCACCTGTTTTTAGGACAAATGTTATTGTTAGGTTTATTTCTCTGTTCGGCATTAGCCGCACTAATCACTTTGCAACCGACACCAATTACATGTGCAACAATCCGTTTTGGTATTGGTGTTTCGTATGCATTGGTTTTTGCCGCGCTATTAGTGAAATGTGTATTTTTAATTAGTTTGAATAGTGGTGTATATTTACCAGCCCCATATCAAGGGTTATTACTGTTATTTGCTGTGTTAATACAAATTACAATTGGTATACAGTGGTTAATTAATACACCACCAATCATACAAGTCTTAAATTTAACGAAACAACAACAACAGAACTCATATTATCAGACATCACAATCACCGTCGTCAACAATACGACATCGTTTTTTAGTGACAGCAGCGCGCGATGTGACAAGTGAACGAACTAATAGCGCTGTATCACAAACAAATGACGACGAACTATTCATAACGTTATGTCAAACACCATATATGGATATATTAATATCGTTAATTTATGTCATATTTTTAATTATTTTCGTAGCGATATTAGCGATCAAATCACGTGGCATCCGTGATAATTATCGTGAATCGACCTATATCGGTTTGGCTGTTGGTTTTACCATACCAATATGGTTAGTGTGGTCGTTGAGTGGTTTAATCATTATCGAACGGTATCGTGATGCGAGTTTAGCATGTGGATTATTAGGTACATCATTAGTTATATTTTTAGTTATGTTTTTACCGAAAGGACGACAATTAGCGGCAATGGGTAAAGAGGGTGTATATGTTGAGGATCGTGAGGATCGTTTTAGTTCATTAAGTCGTGCCGGTTCGGGTTATTCACCATCATTCTTTCATTTTAAACCGATGAAATATAATAGTGGTGGTATGTTAAATGCTGGTGGTGTTACAACAATGAATGGTGGTAATAATAATATTACAACAATGACAAATAACAGTCATAAACGGCATCCGACAACGGTTACGTCGATTGGTGGAGGTAAGATTTGTTATTTACCTAATGTTAATAATAGTTATAATAATAATAATAATAATGATTGTCAAACAATTAGAGAATTTAATTATCGTAATTATAATAAATATTGTATATACTATAATCATCAATTTTTTCAATCATCTGTATATAATAATCATTATTAAATATCTTTTATCGCATTTTAAATGGTCGTTATATTTTTTATTTCTTTTTATTTTTCACTCTCACTTGGTCACTCTTTTCTAAATCGGGAGGCTTAACAAAGTTTTAAATTATGGTAATATGAAATTTCGTAGAAATCACGTCGATATATTGTGGGCCTTTGTCTGGGTAGAAGTTACTCAGCCTGAAAGAGTTTCCAATCCTATTTCTCACAATTATCCCAAAATCAGTCTGCGGGAACCTGAAATAATCAGGGAATCACTCAAGTGAAAAGGAAAGTGAATTTTTTTTTAGACAAGCATTAAAAACTACTGCTGTTACAAGAGTCCCCAAATATTGGTGGTGTTAGGAATTTACGATTATTTTCGAAAAAAAAAGAAAACAGTAACTCTTAGCCTATATGAAGAGAAGTTCACCCTTGAGTAAAATAGTGGCTTTTTCTATTTATTCCCTTGTGACTGCTGAAGGACTACAAGGACTGTCTTTGCTCGTGAATAGTATCTGCAAAACTTATTCGCAAAAACACCAGATGATCCAAGTCAAAACAAAAATGAATTTATCTAGACAAAATACGATACCTAATGACGTAAAAGTTCTGCGTTGATTATGAGTTCTCAACATATTTAGAGAAATCTTTGGGACTGTTTCACAATTACAAATAAAAAGATTCCCATTCGATTTGATGTTGGAGGTCATAGCTCTTTACTCTTCGGCACAGCAAGGTTCTTTAGAAGTTTGGCTAGTGATTGGCAAGGGTCGAAACTACGATTTAAGAAAACTGTGAGACTGATTCACATGTTTTCTTGTAGAATTGACATAGTAAGAAATTCGCACAGTTTGATGCTGGTTGCCACAGCTCATTCTTTACTCTTAGACACAGCAAGGTCAAGTCTACGGTTTTTAGCCTCGAAAAAAATCAAGACGAGACACACATGTCAAGATTCGAGAAGTAATTATCAAACTTGAGAATTTCACACGTGAATTTCCTTTTGATAAACGAGACGAACATGAATCCGCAAGGACTAAGGACATTTACATTTGATTATCATCCAAACTGAAGGTTATGTTCATAGAAACTTGATCTAATATTTCAATTTCGGGTAAAAACTCTGTATAACCACTGCAAGAAAACTTTCCGTCAGAATACTTTACATTATATTTCTGCTCCTATAGCTTACGTCTATAGACTGTGGATATTTAAATCAGTTTGAAATCAATAAGAAGTTTGAGACTATTGATCTAGTTTGTGTATTTAGAATGAAATAATATTTCAAGGTTAACATTTCTTTAATTTTTTTCGTTGATTATTTAAAATTAAAAACCATACTTACATATTTAATTCGTGGGCAGAAGATACTATATATATATATAATGCAAAAATACCTGTTCCTTGCGGATTAAAATGAAAGTCGATTTTGTTTGAATGACATTTATAGATAGCACAACTAACTATAACCTACCAACATATTATATGAGAAAGTGTTTTATATATTTTATAATATATTAAATGATTTTATATATTGATTCGTAATTTATGGGATTCATATTATCGTAAATTTAAATTTGTAATTTCTATTGTCTGTTGTTAGTTTTACTAAACACACAGTTCCTTCCTGATTCCAACACGCAATCTATGCTTTTAATTGGGTAGTTAAATTATCATTCTTTTATATTATTTTCAGTTTATATGCAAAATTTTTGTTGAAATTATATAATCATGGGAAAAAAGTAAAAGTATTGAAATGTATCTTACCTTGGAGTTGTTATGATGAAGCTTTAAAAGCTTTAAAGATCACATAATCATGTTTATATCATAATTGGTTTTTGGGAGATATATAAGGCTGTAGAATATGATGATATATCAGGGGATTTTGAAACACAAAATGAAAGACTTTGAGTAAAATACCACAAAGTTGATCTAGGGAATAGGGAATATGCATGAAAAATTTTTTTCACTTGAATTGAAGCATGTTTACTTGACAAATATCAAGGTAAAATTACTTTTTAAATAACTTTAAAAATAAGCGAGATATGAATGATTGAAATTCCCGATTAGACAAAGAGGGTGATAGCCCTCTTGATATGTTATGTGACGTCATATTACACTTTCACCATTTAAAATACACGTAAAACTCCGTTTTTAATATTTTTGCAAGAAAGAGACAGATAATAATCTTTAAAAGCTTATAGCTTCCTTGATATTTGTCGGATTTTAATTTCGTTTTTAAATATTATTACAGTATTAACAGTATTTTCATATTCTGAAAATAAATGTGAAAAAAAATTTTCATGCATATTCCCTATTGTATTTGGATATCAGACAACAATTGAGAGTACAGCAGATTGAGTATACAGCCACAGTCCCAAAAGCCACAGGGTCATGTAAAATTAGAGTCATTTTTAATAGTGCATAAATATGATATAATTTATTTTCAAGTATACAAAATCTTCCTTCCTGATGACTAAGTATTAATTTTTGCATTTTCTTCCAATTAAGTAGATTTAATCGAATTCTTTGGAGTCCACATGGCTCCAAAAACTACAAAAATTTATACTAGTTTAAAAGGATACGATGGTTTTTTAAATTTCGAATTTGTCTGAAATCGTGGATACGGTTCTATTTGGCACAACTCGTGTTCTTAATCCCTTGCACACGGGGACAGAAGTACAAGCCAGTAATGTCCGCTGGTATTTATTCCCCTTTTTGTCCTCGTGTACAGGGATGCTAACGCTCCAACGCCCAGATGGATACTGAAGGCCAGCAAACTCTAGCAAGTTTGAGTTTTGTGAACCCCAGAGGGCCAGTAACATTCTCTGTGTGCAGGGGGCTTATTGGTAAGTAGGCCTTTCTAGACCTTTTATACCGACCCCCTCAAGGACAAGGAATTTGTATGCAGACTATAAATTTGGAAGGTTTTGCGATTGTAGCCAACTTTGATAGGGACTTTGCCGATATTCTTCTGGAGTTCGTGAGAGGAAATTGCAGAAAACCTTCACAATCCGATAGCCGCTTATTCTTGTTCTTTTCCATACGGCGACTGTTTAGTCAATTAACCGCCTCATTTTTATTTATTTATTGAATTTAATTGATTAACTGCTACCGTTTGGAAACGAACTAGCAACTACCACTCAGTTTCAAAACATGCGTCCGTTGAAAGGACGGCCTCGGACGTTCAACTTTTAATTTGTTCTTCTTAAGTTATTGAGCAAAAAGAATATGATTAAAATTAATTTCGCATTGTGTTAACGTTTATGAGAAAAATATGATGAGATTGGCATCGCCTTTAAAATTTAGAATTCTTGTTAATTAGATTGTTTTGATAAAATAAGTTATTGTGAAAATGTTTATATATTAAGGTTGACCGGACAGTACCCAGCAAATCATAATAAAACCGAAACACTTTAGTTTTTAACAGAAAATACAAATTTTAATCTGTAAATTAATTATTTAAATTTAGATAGCATCTAACATCACTATAGTAATCGGATTTATGTAATTATTTAATTACTAAAAATAATAAATAATCGTCTTTTGACTCTATTCAAGTATGGCGGACGAAAATTTTCGTGAATTTTTTTTTCTTTTTAATTAAGATATTTACAAATATCTTTGTCAGACTCGTTTTTTTTGTTGAAATTTTAACGTATGTACGAGATTTAATTTATAAAAGTAGAAGGTTTTTTACTTTTTAATCTATAGAAGGTGGAGCAACATTATCGAAAATGTATGCGTACATTCAACATTTGCTATTCACAACATGTTTAATTTCCAATTTTTAATGATTAATTATATGAAAACCCTTCGTCAGATTTTTTTCAAAAACTTATTTTATACGTATGAGTTAGCCATAGGGAATATGCATGAAAATTTGTTTTTACATTTATTTTCAGAATATGAAAATACTGTTAATACTGTAATAATATTTAAAAACGAAATTAAAATCCGGCAAATATCAAGCAAGCTATAAGCTTTTAAAGATTATTATCTGTCTCTTTCTTGCAAAAATACTAAAAACGGAGTTTTACGTGTATTTTAAATGGTGAAAGTGTAATATGACGTCACATTACAACATATCAAGAGGGCTATCACCCTCTTTGTCTAATCGGGAATTTCAATCATTCATATCTCGCTTATTTTTAAAGTTATTTAAAAAGTAATTTTACCTTGATATTTGTCAAGTAAACATGCTTCAATTCAAGTGAACAAAATTTTCATGCATATTCCCTATTAATAACGTATCAAAAATTCAGATTTTTATCTATACATTGCCGATTTTACCTATACATATGTCCGATCAACCCTTAAGATGTATTTCCAAAAGTGAAGTGAAATATATACTGACGAAATTCAAGTTATAAAATATAAAATATTTAAAGGGTGCAGTATACAATTTTTTTGTGTCCGATCAACCTTAAATGGCCAAATCCACAAAGAGAATAATCGAATTATAAACCGTATCAAAATACCGAATTAGTAAGATATAAAATTAATTAATTGAGAAAGTTTTTTTTCTTGACATTTTTATTTCATCAACAAAATATATTGTAAAAAACCGAATAAAATCTATGATTTATTTTCTGCATATAATAAAATAAAATTGAAAGTTTTTTTTTTCCATCTTAAAAATCTAATTTGCTCTTTGTGTTGTGATTTTGATTAGTTTATGGTTTGATCTTGAAATTTTTATTTATTTATTTATTTCCACCTAACAAAAATAAATTTCTAATCGTATATAAATTTTTTGTTGAAAGTAATATTTATTTAAGATAACGCGCGCATAAAAGGTGTTTGATGTGTGTACACCTGGCTACAAAAGTTGATGTTATTTTTTTAAATTTTATTGTTGATTTGTGCCCTTATTCATTCGGTTTTCGAAAAATGTTTTCGAATAAAAGTTGTTACTATATTTCTAATGAACAACTTTTATTCCAAAAAAGTTATGGACTACTTTTATGGACCACAAAAGTTAATGTCATTTTTTTAAAAATTGATTTGTGCCTTATTGATTCGGTTTTCGAAAAAATGCTTCGAATAAAAGTTGTTCATTAGAAATATAGTAACAACTTTTATTCGAAGCATTTTTTCGAAAACCGAATCAATAAGGCACAAATCAATTTTTAAAAAAATGACATTAACTTTTGTGGTCCATCATAGTACATAAAATGTATATAAATTTGAGATAAACAAAAGTAGTTCAAGATCAATTCACGTGCAATTTAAGTATTCAAAATTTTTAGCTTATTGAACATTTAATTTAATTTAATTTTTGGCATATTTTCAGAAAAAAATTCGGTATCGAAAATTTAATCAAACATTAATCTTATATTTTTTTTTGAATCCTTATAAAATTTTCAAATTAAATTAATTTTTATTAAATAGCAAACAATTCTGATTAGTTAGTTTCAGCATAAAATCACTTTTCAACAGATTTTGCTCAGTTTTTTCTCACTGGCTAAAAATAACGTTTTCTAATAAATCCCGAAGTTTCATAATTTTTGATCGTTTAGAACGCTAGATAATTAATAGCAAAGTAATCATTCTCTCTCACTCTCTCTCTCATTAGAAGCATGTAAAACTTCATGCCCGCCCAACTATTATCGGTTGTATTGAAAAAAATACTCGACAGAATTAAAAAAAAAAAACTAGGAGAGTAAAGATAAATATTTCGTAAATAAATTTTTTTTTTTAAATATCGCGTTTTATCGTTTTGTTTTCGAAATATAATAATTTAAAATATTTTTCTCTTCTAAAATTACATTAATTTGTATATAAATATATGTATGTGAGTATATATGTGTGAATATGTATTTGTTCAATGCTGGACTACCTTAAATTTTGAAATCGGTTCCAAAAAAAACTATGAAGAAAGATTTATTGAAATAAAATTTTTGGATAATTTTGTTGTGTAACTCTTTTTCGAGGTCATTCAAAAATAATCTATATAACTTTTCCACACGTAATAATTAATAATGACTTTTGCACGCAAGTAATTATTAATTAAATTGGCACATACGTAATTTTTTTGTAATCAAAGAAATGTGGGAAATGTTTTTCCGTAACATTTGATTATATTCAATTTTCATGGTGATGCAATCCGATATATTAATTGGTATTTTCAGAATTGATACGGTTTCTTTACTTTTCAAGTAGGTTAAAAAGCACCCGATAACCGCTGTGGAGATAGATTTGACTTACCAACGTGTCGACACAACCAATTACTATAATAAATTTCAATTGGTAAATTTTTTTTCATGGCATATTTATGTTTCAACGAATTCCCATAGCGAATTAGTCAAAGAAAATGAAAAACGAATATATTCAATACTATTAGTTTCATCATTCGCTTCTACTGTTGCTGATTTTTTATGGATGGTTGCGAGTTTTTTTTGTAGACCAACTGCCGAGTAAAACAAGTTTAAATCTCTTCTAGATGCCTCGTGTAAATAGCCGCAGGGCGGTAAGTCAAACAGTGGCTTGTTACTTCCATAAGTGCGATTTGCAAGAGCCGAGATAGAAGATTAATACCTCTTTTCTGCTCAATTACATTTAAGAGGGGAGACCAAGAAGTGGAAAAGAGCGTCTCACAACAATCGCTCAAAAGAGCGTCTTGTCTCTCCTATGTATTGGTTTCTTGAGCTGTCTTGTTCCGTTCTAATATGACCCTTTTTTAAAAATTGGCATTCATCTTTTACTGCGAAGAATTAATTTTGAAGTGTTAAGAAATGGGTGAACATTTTTTAAAGTTATTACAACTGTGGCTTGAAGCTTTGGCTTTAACTATTAGTTAGTGTCAACTTTGGATCCACGACTTTGGTAGGTTGCATATTATGAAGGTAAGTATTGTATATTATTCTTAATTGTGAAATATTATCGATTAAAATAATCGGAACAATTAATAAAACACAAATTTGGAACGAAGAACTGTGTGTGAAAATATGTAACAGGAAATTCCTTTCAAGTCAAAAGACTGGATTTAGTTTGTTTAGTGGCGTCGCGAGAAATTGACGGGACTTTTTTTCACTTGAATTGAAGCATGTTTACTTGACAAATATCAAGGTAAAATTACTTTTTAAATAACTTTAAAAATAAGCGAGATATGAATGATTGAAATTCCCGATTAGACAAAGAGGGTGATAGCCCTCTTGATATGTTATGTGACGTCATATTACACTTTCACCATTTAAAATACACGTAAAACTCCGTTTTTAGATAATAATCTTTAAAAGCTTATAGCTTCCTTGATATTTGTCGGATTTTAATTTCGTTTTTAAATATTATTACAGTATTAACAGTATTTTCATATTCTGAAAATAAATGTGAAAAAAAATTTTCATGCATATTCCCTATTATGTATGAACTTTAATGGACACATACAGATGCGATATATTATATGAAATCTTATCTTTGCATATTTAAAAAAAAATTATTTTATCTTCTTTTCACATATATATTTAATCTAATTTGTACTGACACGTAATATCCGCCTTCAGAATTTATAAACATTTATTTATAGTCCAGTTTAAATTGGCACAGTAGAGTTTCGATTATTTTGGTGGTATCATAAAATACTCTGGCATCATCAATGAGACTCTCCACGGCTTTGCTATAACCAACAAGTATATGGCTCACTGGAATCGGTCTATATGAAATTGCATTTTTTTCTTTTTTGATAGAAGAGTCCAAAATGTAGACCTTAAGTTCAGAAGCATCATGATTTTGATTATATTTTATATGGGTTAGAACAAAACTAATATTTAAGTATAGAAAAGCCTTTATTAGGTCATGAAGAATAGTGGTACACAAGGCTAAAAAATTGGCGTTCTTTTTTCAAATATATTTTTTACCAAGCAAGGAATAGGCGTTAGTCAATATAGGCCCAGAAAGATGTACTAAGTGCCACAAAAAAAGCACTCATTTTTCAAAATTTGATAGTTGATTTGGACCTTATTTGTTCGGTTTTTGGGAAAATGTTTCGAATAAAAGGTGTTAATATATTTATAATGAACAACTTTTGTCCGAATAATTTTTTCGAAAAGCAAATAAATAAGGCACAAATCAATTAAGTAACAAGAGG
Source organism: Nineta flava (assembly GCA_963920215.1). NCBI lineage: Eukaryota > Metazoa > Arthropoda > Insecta > Neuroptera > Chrysopidae > Nineta > Nineta flava. The sequence continues at coordinate 143,373,228 of OY986040.1, forward strand.
ACTAATTTTGTGGCCCATAGTACGAATCAAATTTCATCTGATTTGAATTTTTTTTTAAAAGAGATACGCTGACTGATACTATTCTATGTTAGTTCTATTCTACAGTAGCAATTTTTTCAGCTATCATAAAAATTATATATTTTTTATGATAATTTGTTCATATAAAAAATATTCATTAATAAAAAAAAAACATTCTTTTTATTCTTATTAAATTCATATATCGACACAACTTACAGACACGTAGGTAAAACTATACGACACACAGGTGGAAAATACATAAATTATTTATTTATTTATGAAAAAAAAAGTGGCCATATCGTAAACAAATCAATTTAGGGTTCCGTAGCATGGATACTAAGTTTGTTGATAGCTGAAAATTACCAACTATTTGAGATATTTTGTTAGAACTTTTGTTAAATGTTAGAGCTATTTTGATTTTTTGTAGATTTTTATACCCGGTATATTTAATATATATAAGGGTATATAAAGTTTAGTCCTAACTTTGTGTAATGGTTGAAAATATTAATCATAGAAAAAATGTTTAATAATTAGAGCCCATTTTCGATAAATCAAAATAAAAAGAGATAACAAGCTGAAATTTTGTGTGTGTGTTCTAGAACTAAGAAGGCTAAGGTTAAGTTCGTGAATAGAAAAATTGGCCCCTTGAAATGTCAATTTTTGAAACCGTAAGAGATAGAGAAAAATTTAAAGACAATAATTGTTCTTTTTGTAAAAATAAACAACTTTAGCTTGAAATTTGTTTTCATAAATTCAGTATATACCGTGTATTATAACAATTAAACCAGTTTGTTGTAATTTTCACTTGTTTTTCTTTACAATTTCACTATAAGTTTTGTATGGCGGTTTACATTAAATACATTCCTGTTCAATTTCATCACATCCTATAAAACGGCATAGTTATAGGTCTATGACGGACTGACGGATAGATTTGATAAAATTATATGAGTTTCATTGTCTACGGACCTTCTAAATAAATAAATAAATAATGTATAGACAAATGAATTATTTCTTTATTATTTAAATAAACAATATTAATTATAAATTAATATAATCATTATTTAAATACATACATATATATATATATATATATATATATATATGTATATATATATATATATATATATATATATATATATATATATATATATATATATATATATATAATTAGATTATTGTAATTTAATTAATAAATTAATTTGTTAATAATAGTTTATTGTAGGATATTTTATTTAAGATCAAATCAGATTAAACAATACTTATTAATAAAATTATTAGTAATAATATCATAAATCATTTTTTAATAAAATATTTGTGCTTTAATTTAGGAGCATAGACACACAAGCACTTCAAACAATGGTTTTGTTATGATAGTTTAGAACAGTGATTCTCAACCTTATTTTTTTTGCCGCGGCACACTTTTAAGGATTTCAAAATTTGACGGCACACAAAGAAAAAGATAAGTTTAAAAGTTGTTTACTTACCAACTTGTATAATACCCTGTGTAAAATAGTTTATGATCATAATTTTGAATGTAAAATAAAATGTACTACAAAAACAACAGTGCGTTTATTAAGGGATTCATTACAAGTTAATAATAAGAATACTTTTAATGACAAATTTGAGTTTGATGTTTTTTGATAATTTCATTTATATTTGGTCGTAAAAATGACAATGTTACTCTCATATCGTCTTCTACAATTAACAGTCTCGATATTTTTTTCGTTTTTATGTTGGTTAATACTTTACTATATACATTTCTAAAATTTGGCGGCACACTTTAAGAATTTGGCGGCACACAAAAATGCCGCGGCACAGTGGTTGAGAATCACTGGTCTAGAATATTGGAATCGGAATAATCTAATCTATTTATAAAATGAGATATAGCTGATAACTATCGAAATTTAGGTGCAACCACCTTTAATTATCCCCTTGGGGGCTTACAAAAATTGCTTATAACTTGGGCAAACTTTTACCTTTGGTTGCGTTCAGAAACATGACTAGTTGCATGATATCTTATCTTTTTTTCTTCTTTAAAATGGTTTCTAAATATGAATCTCTATTTTAGCGTTTTGTTCCGATACAGTAACCATTTTGAAAATGGACAAATTGATTTAAGAAATGTTTAAACACTTCTCCAACAAGAATGTTATAAATCGTGGCAAAATATTTATTTTTTTTAAATATGAAAAATATGAATTAAATATCCTAGGAGGCATAGAAAAGTATGTTTTTTTTATTAGGTGCTATTTCTAATACATTAATCGGATAAAAAAAAAAGTAATATTGAGAGCTTGATTTGAGGGCGGGACTTAATATTCTAAATTAGATCCCCGTTTGTGGATCTACTTATGCCGAGATCGACGGGATTTCGTTATGCAATCTTTTAAAATAATTCCAAACTTGTAAACTCCTTAAGAAACCACCGATCGAGATTTGCAATACCCATTTCATGTGAAGCAACACCAATAGAATAACTCGAACGCAATTCAAAATTTACTAAAAGATCGTAAATCTCCAGCTTGTTACCAGGTCCCAGGTCTGGCTTACGCGCTAATACAACGACCGATGTAAATAAATATATAATTTTAATAAATTCGATACAGATTGTTATTTATAATTTGATGTAAGATAAATAATATCAAAATAAATACAATTACAATCTATATAAAATGACTTTTACTTTATTTATTTAAGGTTGTTGGGTCAGGTAAATATAAGACGGAGCTAAATAATGTAAGAGATATACAGTGTGTCTCATTTTGCAACAATGCACCTGAATACGCTTCTCCAAAGAAGCGTTTTTTTGGGTGGAAAAAAATAACCCGATTAAAAGTTTGTTTTGTTCGGAAGTGAATATCTTCTGGTGATATCAATTTTCACCTTAAACTTCAAGGTTATTTGAAGATCAATTTTTTTTACTGAATCGGATACCCGAGAAAAAAATAAAGCTTAAACTTGGCCCAATGCACTACCGTGCTATGTCCTTTTAAAACTGGATGGTCTAATATATTTTGGTTACTAATTACCCATTTTATAGCCGTATTAAGGTATTTCCAAATATTATTAGGTTGTCAGGAACTTCACGAAATTCACAATATTAGTAAAATGAATCTTCAGAAATGAGCTGAACTTTTTTGAGAATTTATCACCATGGGGCGTTTTTGAGAAAATCGTTATGCAAGTTGGAGAAATTGAACATGTATCTTCATAAACATGGTGAAATAAAATGCACGATTGTTATCACTTCGAACTCTCTCAATATAGTCAGTCGGTTGTTCTGAAATTCAGCACATACTTTCCTCAATTCCTTAGAAATATTTTTCCTTAAACCTTTGGGAGAATGGCCATCGGGTTTTTGATATGTTTTTCGATAAAATATGCGTAAAATGTGCATTTTTTTCATGTCCGCAACAGAAGGTTATTTTTTATGGTTCAGTTGGCATCCCGAGTACCGGCGCGCTATTTGAAAGTAGAAATTATATACTAGTATATGTATGATGACTAGTATATGTATAATATGTTATGTGACGAATGGGAACACTGACGACAACGGACAGCTGCTGTCAACAAGAATAGCGCAGGAATAGCAACATATTTTTTTTACACATATAATTTTTTATATAGTTCTTTTCGCGCGGGTATCCGATCAGCTGATATAATTTGGAAATACCTTAAAAAATAAGCTTGCATGTTTTTTAGAAATAAGTTTGTCCCAACAACCTTAACAGACAATTACATTACTATATTATCTGCTACTATATTTATATTTACAAACAAAAGTTGTTTATTTTTGTAAGCGTACATAAATAAGTAAGTAGTAAGTAAGTAGCTAGAACTCTACTGACGACTCTCAATGAAGTGTCTGTTTTTCTTTCTTGCCAATATTTCATGTAAATTAGTCATGCTCATCAATCTTCATAACAAGACAAATTTTTATTTATTATCTTTATTTTAATGTTGTGTGTATTTTAATAGAACAATATCCATAGTGTATGTACAGGGTTCTTGAATCACATTGATGCGTTTTTTAACTAAACTTAATCCAAAAAAAAACAACTATTTTTAAAGTAATACTTTTCTTTTGGCGCGTTATGAGAATTCGATCTGAAGTGTAATGTCTACATGTAACGAAACTCTAAAGGTGCGTCCACATATACGCACCACAAACCCCGCTCGTCTTTGATTCGTTGAAATTATTGATTTCAACGAACCTCCAGCGATCCATAGGAAATCCACGAAAAAATGTATTCATACTGCTGTGAAGTTGAATCAATCACAAAAACCAGTTATTTAAGCCTGAAAATAATCTAAAGATATTCATTAAAATGTTTACATTTTAGTTCAACTTGAAAAATGTTCAAGTTGAACTAAAATATTACATTTCAATTAATATTTTTAAAAACAATAATCACATGCGCGCTAAAAACAATAAACCTTTCGCGAACACGTCCAAATATGAACTGCGAACATACAAAGTGTTCGTTGAAAAAACCGACTTCAACGATGCGCACGAGCGGCGCGTATAACGCGCAGCGTGCATATGTGAACGCACCATAATATAACCCTCGACTGGTGTAGCACTCGTTTGATCGATGTTACACTGATTTCTGATCCTGCTCTATTGTATAGTGTTTGGTAGACATTTAGTCTACCAAACGTATCTCTGCTGCCGCTGCGTTCATTGTTTTGGACACCTTTGCTAATAGAGAATGTTAAATATTATTTACTATAATAACTACACAATGCTTCATAAAGAAATAAAAATAGTGGGGTACCCTGTAGTCTGTAGTGTCTGTGTGTGCATACGTAATGAATAATAATATTATAAATTAAGTGGGTATCACTAAATCCCCACTCTTAAATGGCATCAAACAAACAATAATTTACATCATACCACAAGCAGTCAGATGTTTGTAAGTATGTGTATGTATGTATGTATGTATGGTTTTATAGTAAATATTTTATTTATTTACTATTAGAAATGCTTTTGAAAACAGACTGTATATATTGAGACGAAGTCGCGGGAAACAGCTAGTTATATCAATAAAACTATATGCATTCAGATAGAATGAAGAACCCTGTATTTAGAATTCATCCATAATAAATAAGAATGATTTTTTGAGGTTGAATAAATAAGGTAAATAATAAAATCGTTACAATGTTAATTATTTATCTCAGTATAGATAGATACTCTCGAAGAACACAATAATAAAAAATATATTGATTGTGTGACTGACTGAATCCATATGACCATCAAAACAAATGAATACTTGTAATAGTTTGCTTTGGTTTTGTATTTATTTATTTATTTATTTCTAGTAATAAATATAATAAAAACAAAACCAATATTTATTTATTGTAAATTAATAGGACGTGTCAATTTTATTATTATTATTATTATTATTTAACTATACAGGCTGGACGGGAAAGTATATGCCAAACTTTGTAGGATGAGATTATTGAAAGTATTTAGATTAAGGTAGTTCCAGCACTGTCCTATATAATCAAGACAGAAAACCGGTTTGGTTTTATTATAGAACAAATACATATACACACACATACACAACACATACTCTCGATGCACTGATACTGAACAGAATGCAACTGTGGAAGGTTACAGGTTATCGGTTTCATGCTGGAACATCCTTAAGAAATAATTATTATTGTTTAACTATATACGGTGGCAGGGAAAGTATCTGCCAAACTTTGAAGAGTGATTAACGAAGGTATTTAGATTAAGGAATAACAAAAAATTTATAGTAATCCATTGATTTGTTGCCACTGGTATTATTTTAGTACGTATACAGTCTATGAAACTAGCCGTGTGGAACTTCAGCCAACTCAGGAAGCATCCGTCTTATCTCAAATGCAAATAGCCTAATAACCAACTTCCACGTTTCTAACTGACGCACTTCCCATTTTGACCCCCTTAGGGGATGAATTTCAAGCAACGATGATACAACTGACTTTTATTTATAACCAAAAACCTACACACCAACATCCATATTTCTAACTTCAAAAATGACACACTTCCCATACAAACTTCCATCCATTATTTTACTCTTAGGGGATGAATTTTCTGAATCGCTGATACAACTGACTTTTATGGATAAACAGAAGCCTAAACTGCACCAATTCCCATGTTTCTAACTTCATAATGCTAGAATAACTATAATGCATGCAATTAACATCCAAAACATTTAACAAACATGAATTTACAGGCAAATGTGGGGGATATTTTTACATTATATTGCAGAATAGTACTAAAACACATTATCCTAGGTAAATAAAGTGTCTTTAATTTACCAGAAAATAGTTTTGTAATAAAACTCTTAAATATTTCTGAAAGTATTGTAATTTTGAAACTTTTTTAAACTTGCATAGTTTGGTGCATACTTTCCCTTACACTCTGTATATATTATTATTTTCTTTTTTGTTTAATGTTTTTTTAAAATGTTTTTTTTTGTTTTGTTTAAACTACAAAAACAAGTGTTATAATTAATCATGAATTAAAATTACTTTATTTTAAAAGATTTAAAGAGAAAAAAAAATCTAAACAAAATATTACCTAAATATTAGCACAAGTGTATCAAATTTTTATTGTCAATTTGTAAAATTTTACTTTCAGTAAAAGAATAACCATGAAAAATTTGTTTTTGATATATAAATTTATTTTGAATTCATTTTAAAACGTAAATAAACCACCATGATGTTCCGTCCAATCCTTATCTCATATGAATTCTTTATTTAATATACACTACGTAAATTAAAATAGACCCAATAGCAACATTGTGTAGTGCATCTATCACTGTCTATGCACAGTATGCCATGATATGGTGTTACAGTCACACGACTGATGAAGGACAATAACGACGATGTATACATGCACGAGTAAGATGCAACTATATATAAATGGCTCTAGTTAAAGAATGATAAGTATAATATAATAGTTATTTATATTATAATACAATACTGATTGTTTGACAAAGTAAACCATATCATAGTACACTACATATAGACAGCGATAGATACACTATACAGTATTCCAGATTGGGTGTATTTTAAAAAACAAGCTATGTATTCTAAGGAAATTCGCTAAGTTGACGCAGCTCCTGCGTAACGCTTTTGTTTTAGTATTTAATAAACAAGATTTGACTGGTGCATAATAAATTCTTTGTAAATATACCAACCAAGTGTTTATTGATAATAATCAAATACAAAAATTTATTACATAATATGAATATTTTTTGTGAATCAATTAAATGGTATTTAAAAAATATTTTTCAACATAAAAATAATCTAATAATCAATAATAATAAAATTAATACAATACATTTGTATAAGTGGGCCATATACAGCATCTTGAAGGGTTCTATAATCAATATGATATATTAAATTTTTAATCTATTAATTACGTTTACTAAAATTTATAGTTTAGCGTAAAGGTTACATCGTTTTGATATTTTGATTTTGAACTATTTTTTCTGTTACTCTAATATTTACAGAAGTATTTACGATTTAAGATTGAAAATTAAATATCTCTGTATACCGTGTGTGTTGGAATGCTTTTCCAATAGAGAATCAATGTTAAATATTATTTATTACTGGCTGTCCGTGTGGTTACTGTATGAAGTCAGTCAGTAACACAGTTCTTCCTTATCTTCCTGTAATCTTGGTCGATTATATTCATTAACGAATTTGGCCTTTCAAATATCAAAAGTATATTTGATACGAAATTTCTCTAGCGGTCACAGTTTTAATCCATTTGGAATGATATTTATTCTAAAGAAATTTAAAGTTGACGCAGCATCAACTGTACAATTTTCAGTGTATGATTTTTCATATCAACCATTTGATGTCAAAAAATTTTATCAATACTCAGACATATTACTTAAATGGCAAAGTAAGTAAACGCTAGTCACATCCGTTGGTATAATATAACCGAAAAGGCAACCATACTAACAATAGACGGATATAAATAGACGCTAGTTTACAAAAAAACAATTAATCAATGTATAAAATATTTTTGTCATTTATGACGAAGTCACCCAACGTTCTTACGAAACGGAATCCTAATAAATTAGACATATAATTTCAATTATTTAATATAATAAAAAAAAACTGTCCTATTTTTATTATTCACCATATTATTAAATAATAAATAAAAAAAAAGGTGTTGCTATTATTTATACGATTGAACTTGTCAATACAAAAAAAAATCTATTAACCAATAATCAATCGATCAATAACACACACACACACACACATTAATAATAATAAAAAATATAAGTATTCTGATTTCAATGTTGTCATAATTATATAGTTCTTATTGTTAAGGATGTACGAGCACTAGATATAGTCCATTTATAAAATTCTTCAAAATCTGAAATAGTACATTCATAAAAGTCCACAATAAAGTCTATTATTTTTTGTCGTAACTCATATCGGGCCTAAAAAAACTCTATATTTAAGTAAAAAACCTAAGAGATTTCGTTTAATTAAGCTACCTGCGACAGAAATAAAATTTATCCGAAATCTTAGTTTTTTTCTTAAATATTTTTTTTTTAGGTCCCATACCAGAATTGGATCAATCTCTTTATTAATATTTTTATTTTCTATTGCGTAGTTCTTTTTGTATTCGTCTTATTTTATTCCAAGTGAAAATTATCAAAATATGTCGAAGCTCACGGGTTTCTCCATAAGAGTAGCAATGCATTAAAACTCGAACTTTAACATTAAATAATTAATTCAATATCCCCGTAACTTCTCCCCCCCCCCCTGAAACTTGTATAATTGATTTATATGCACTTTTACTACATGTGAAAAAAAATCAAAAATCTTAATTTTTTTGAAGCTCCAATGCTCGTACTTCTTTAATTTTATTAAAATGTTAACAAGAAAAACTCAATCAGTTTAATATAAATGTTGTAATCAATTTTGTTTTTTTTCTGTTACAAATTTTTTGTCTATTTTGTTCTTATAGATCCCAACCACATTTATTTCAACTAATTATATTCTTGTATAGCAGAGGTGGGCAGGAGATGACTCGGCCAAGCTCTGAGTGAGAGGTAGGGAAGAGTGATAGAGTTAATACAGGGTAACCTACCAATTATTAATATTTTCTTTTTTTAATTAAAACATTTTCTGAAAAAAATATAATAATACCAAATCTTTTTTATGGTCACTATTATACAAAGTAAATAATACAAGCAATCATTCAATACATACTCTGGAATTTTGGGCTGGTAATTAGGGTCATAAAATGTACCTTTTTAGTATATATCATATTTGTGTATGAATAAAATAAAAATATATAAAAAATATATATAAATCTTTTGAACCTTTAAGTTTACCGCAGGACCATTGTAATAAAAGAGGGAAATTTTTGCAAAGGATCATTTAAATAGAATTAAAGTTTTAGAAATTCCAAATGATTTGTCTAAATATTTTACTATTCATATCCGAGAACTAATAAAGAATTATTTACCTGATTTAATTATTTTTTCTTCGTATGGAGTATGCTCAGTATAGTGTCATGGGAATTTGATGAATTAAGTTAAATTTTACATAAAGTGGGAATTTGAGTTCTTCGAGTTAGTCTACTTTGAATTGAAAAAGTGAAAAGTACTATTTGTAGTAGTGGAAATTATTTTTCGCATAATTTGTTTTTCAAAAAAAATAAAAGTAGTGAATTTAATAATGGAGAAGACATCGCAAGCAGTCTTGGATAAGTTCAGATTATTATTATTGTTATTATTATCATTATTGTTATTATTATTATTATTATGTTTTTTGGTGTATCTCTCCATACTGTAAAAGATATTATTTAAACAATAAATATTTTATAAAACTATTTCTAAATTGATTGAATAAATTATTGGGCAATAATCGGTAGGACAACCTGTATTGAAACATCGTTCCGTCTTGCTTCAAAACATACCTTCTTTACTTACTCTCACCCAGCTTATGGAGAGCTCGTAAGGCTCAGACGAGCTGTCTGTGCCCACCTCTGTTGTATAGAGCTTGGCATGGCATGGCATGGCATGGCCTCAATCATTCAATAGCACAAGAAATTATTTAATAATACGTGTCTATGAAAAATGTACAGAAATTATAAAATAATACTTTAATAATAATTTTAATAGTTTAACCTTTTGTGTGTTATTCAATATAGTAATTTAGAAGAAAACAATTATTATTATTATTATTCAGTTTAAAAAGTTAAGTAATACGTGATGGTTTTAAACAGTATCGGATTAAAATGATTTGACGGCCTTAGTCTTTGTTCATTGAATACTATATACAACCCCTTCGATCTAGCTATTCTAGCATGCCAGAGATGTGTATGATTTTTCATATCAAGCAATTTTCATGTCAAAGAATGTTATCAATGTTCAGACATATTACTCAAATGTCAAATTAAGTAAACGTTAGTCACTTCCGCTGGTATAATATAACCGAAAGGTAACCATAGATAGATAGATAGATTTTAGAGGCTGCCCTTCGACCATAAGGTCCATTGTGATGCCTAAGGATGTGAGGATGTGAGTGGAGTAGAAGAATTTTTTTGTGAAGACTAGGAATTGGTAGGATATGCGGCTGCAGCCGACTATGATAGGAACTATGCCGATATTTAGCTGGAGTTCGTGAAGGAAACTGCAGAAAACGTCTTAAGCATAGCCGATTACTTCGTTTTTGTCTATACGCCGACAGTTAATTAACCGCCCCCTTTTTTTTTCTTAATAATTGACAAACTGCCGATGTTGGTATTCGAACCCATAACCTCCCAGTTTCCAAGTAGGCATACTGCGTAGACATAAGAAGCCTTAGACCGCTCGGCCACTTGGACTGGTAAAAGGTAACCATACTAACAATAAATAGATTGACGCGAGTTTACGTTTACGTGTCGAATTTTTACCCTTATATACGTAGATTATTCTGCGGACTATTTAGAGATCTCCTAATTGGTGTGTGTCTGAACACGATATCTCAAAAAAGGAGATAGCCAGAGGTATGAAAATTTAAACGTATGTTTAATAATGTTGGCTTACAACGCGATTGCAATGTTTTGACTACAAATAGTGAAATCGGAAATGATCCCTTTATTCTTAATGTTTGTTTAATTTATTGAGAATTTCTCGAAAACGTTTCCGACAGTATACAGAAAAAATTTATACATACAAACACCATATGCTTGAGCCAAACAGACAAAAGTCAGCCTGCCGCATAAGCAGTATGACTACACTATGCTGTGAACAATAATATTACTTGTATGTGATATAATTCTTGGATATTGAAAGACAAGGCAATATTATACATTATACAAAGAAAAATGAATGATCGTTACAATTCAATTTGACTATACAGTTGAAATTAGGTACAGGAATGTCTTCATAATTATTACTCCATTTTTCTGATAAAAGAAGAATATTAGAATTACGAGCCACATTATCAAAGATATTATTTTATGTGCTCGTAAACTTTATATATTAAATTTATATATTTGATAAACCTGGCCTGATCTTGATAAATTTCACTAACTCTGATTCTAATGTAAATAATGGATTTAATGCGCAGTCTTTCAAACTCTAATTTGAACGTAAGAACTGACACTGGTTTTGTCCCACCATGATAAAATGTAGAATCATTGATTTTAGATATAATATATATATTTTTTCTATTAAAGTTTTTCCACTGTTTTATCATTTTCTTAAACTTTTATGTCTTAATAGTAGTCTTGACCTTATTATTTAATACTATGTTTATAAATTATTTTTAAAAAAAGTATAACTTCTCACGTGCGTGTAAATAAGTAAGAATACAGTTTTTTTTTTTTAAATTTGGCAAGACAAACTAAATGTGTAAGGAGATTTAAAGAATTTTGAAGGTTTTTTGATTAGTTTAATGTAACCTTATAAGGACTGCAAAACAGTTTTGATTCTTTGAGAATAGCTCAATGGAATAATCGCTCTAAAATTTAACGCTAGCTATAAGATAGTGAATCTTCTTCACTTCAGGCATTGCCCGTCGCTAGTAATAACAATTATATGAATTAAAATTTTTGTAAAAATTCTTTAAAGTACCCAGACTTTAGTAAAATAATTATGGGGGAAATGTAATAAAAAAAATTATTCACGTTATTGAATACAAAAAAAGAAAAAAAAACACACAAACCATTACGAGTAACTTCAGTGTTTTAATCGTTGCGTCCAGACAACTTAATTTCTGCATATACAAATTCTATAGACTTTTTTTTTTACGTACATTTTATATACTCATTACCTGCGTATTGTGTTTATATGATTGTGGAAGATTTTAAATCATTCTCAAACAATAATTTATTAATTAGGGCAATATAAATATTGACCCTTATCAATTAGATAGATAGGTATATCTTATGATAGAACGGCCTAAGGCGTTATGTCTGCGCAGTATGCCTACTTGGAAACTGGGAGGTTATGGGTTCGAATCCCGACATCGGCAGTTTGTCAATTGTTAAGAAAAAAAAAAGGGGCGGTTAATTGACTAAACTGTCGGCGTATGGACAAGAATGAAGTAACCGGCTATGTTTGAGAACGTTTTCTGCAGTTTCCTTCACGAACTCCCGATGAATATCGGCATAGTTCCTATCATAGTCGTCTGCAGCCGCGTATCCTACTAATTCCTAGTCTATACACAAAGATTTCTTCCACTTCACTCATATCCTCTCATCCTTAGGCATCACAATAGACCTTATGGTCAAAGTAGCGCATAAGTAACTTTATGATTTATTTAATGAATGTGTAATGTAGATAATAGTTATATTAAATAATTATTATTTAAATAAATAATAAATATATATAAAAGATATAATTCATCTGTAATGATTTGATTTATGAAATATTATTATTTTAATATGTAAATTACCAAGGTTGTTAACATTCAAAGCAACCGTGATAATAGAGGGAAGTTATAGTTGTCATGCAACAGATAAAAATGATGAACAAAATTATAATAATAATTTAATGAAGAAGCGACACCGGTACAAATGCGTATTTGTGCATCTTTTGGTTTTAACTCGTGAACCAATTGAATCTTATATGGTAAAAAGTGTAACGTATGTAAAATTCTTTGCAAAGACCGTCCTAGACATCACATCACTGCTGAGAACGTCGCCTGGTGGAAGTTTCGGGGTTTTCCTCAACACTTGCTTGCATCCGAACAATGTTTACACCATTTCGAACTGCACGAAGTCTTCCAGCACACGGATTAGATCACAGACAGCACCATGTTGCTGAGAACGCTGAACCAATCGGTAAATTGTCGGAACATGAAAGAAATTTCGATATGATCTTTGTGTCTGAATAATCGAATTCTGACTTTCAAAATAAAATTGAACAACTTTGGATCTTTGTTCTGAGTCTTTCCATCATAAATTTCCCAAGTTTTTCATAACACTTAAATATTTGAAAAAAACTAATAATTAAACGGTACAAAGCAATTTTGAAAAAAGATTGCTACTTTTGTGGTCATTTGTAAATTCAAGTAAAAAAATGTGCTCTACAATTTTAGCGCAACCTTATTCTTCGTACCTAAATAGAAATTTATAAACTGGACGACTACAGATTTTGTTGTGGACGTCTTCTACGGCATACTATTATTTTACCTTGTATTTGTTGGTATGAAAGTCGTGTGATGATTTCAAATACAAAATTCTGTTTTTATGACCGGTATGTATAGACTTATAGAGCGAGGTATTGTTAACACAAAAACTTATTTAATAAAAATTTTTTATTGATATGTGTTTTGTTGTGTTTTTTCTTTGCCGTTTTTATTCGTATTTTTGATCTCAAGGATTCCAAGAATTGTATAAAATATTTTTGTATAAAATATATTACGATATACCTCTTACTACGTCTACCTACGTGTATATAATTAAGACTTTGTTCTGTCTTGAAAGTCTTATGGAAAATTATTATTTATTGAGAGTAGACAATTTTAATATTCTCAGGTGTTTTGTAAGGATGTACGAGCACTAGATATATAGTATATTTATAAAATTATTCAAAATCTTATATTATAGTATACATTCATAAAAGTCCATAATAAAGTTTATTAATTTTTGTAGGTTAAAATTAAAATTTAATTTAGGCCCGTCATATTGGGCCTAACAAAAATATATATTTAAGAAAAAAACCTTGAGATTTCGGGAAATTAAGCTACCGCCGACAGAAATTAAATTTACCTGAAATCTCAGTTTTTTTCTTAAATATCTTTTTTTTTTTTTGGCCCCGACATACCCGCATTTTATTGGTTCAATCTCTTTATTAATATTTCTATTTTCTATTGCGTAGTTTCTTTTTGTATTCGTCTTATTTTATTCCAAGTGAAAATTATCAACATATATCGACACTCACGGGTTTCTCCACAAGAACAATGCATTAAAACTCCAACTTTAACATTAAATAATTATTTCAAGACCCCGTAAGCCCTACCCCCCCCCCCCCGAAATTTGTATAATTGATTTATATGCACTTTAACTACATGTAAAAAAAAATCAATCCTTAATCTTTTTGAAGCTCCAGTGCGCGTACATCCTTATCCTAATAATATACTTTTATATAAAAACTGAAAGTTGATTTCATAATAAAATGAAAAAAGAAGATTACCCATATAATTATTCTGAAACACTTTGTACCGACACCAGCTAGATAGGTAATATAAAGGTGTATATACACGAGTATAATTAACACAATACTGCCACAGAACATAACACAGAACTTGAAAACTTGATCTTGAAGAGTTAATAACACGTTTTTATATAATAGGTTTAATTAAGACAAGTTATTATTATTAAAGGTCGTTACCGGATCATGATTATTAGTATTGTCGGTCGGTTCAGTTTCAGTTCTGTAAGTTGTAAGTTGTAATTAGTTGATTAATGAACTCATCTTTTGTGTATGTATACACATGTGTGTAAAAAGATTTCTTTCATGATCTTACTTACTATATATATATATATTATATATGTATACATATGTATCGATTTACAACACGTAATATGTTATTATTCACAAGTTCAAAAAAAATGTAGGTTAAATGTCATTAAGGATGTGCCAGCATACTACCAATATTCGACAGATTTTGCTCATTTTTTTTTCACAGGCTAAAAATAATGTTTTCTAATAAATCCCGAAGTTTTAGAATTTTTGACCGTTTAGAACGCGAGATAATATAGCAAAGTTATCATTCTCTCTCACTCTTTCTCTCCCATAAGAAGCATGTGAAACTTCATACCCGCCCAACTATTATCTGTTTTGTATTAGAAAAAATACTCGACAGAATTTAAAAAAAAAACTAGCAGACTAAAGCTAAATATTTATTATATAAATTTTTTTTGTTTTCGAAATATAAAAGTTTAAATTTATTTATTTTCTTCAAAATAACATTATTTTGTATATGTGAACAGTGTTTTTGTCTATGTGTTGTATATGTGTGTTTATGTATTTATGCTATAATAAAATCAAACCGGTTTGTTGTCGTGATTGCATAACACAGTGTTGGAACGTCCTTAAGTTTGTTTTATAATGTGTTAAAGGAATTTTGTTTTAATTTTTAGACTTCCTACGAGTGACTTTAACAATCATTAAGGATGTACAAGCACTGATGTATAGTCCATTTATAGAATTCTTCAAAATCTTATATAGAACATTCATAAAAGTCTACAATAATGTTTATTATTTTTTGTCGTAAGTTAAAATTAAAATTTAATTTAAGCTCGTCATATCGGGCTTAATAAAATGATATTTAAGAAAAAAATCTGAGATTTCGGGTAATTCAGCTACCGCCGACAGTTTCACGAAACTGTCACCAAATTAACAACGAATAACATATCCTGAGACAATATAAGAGACAATTTGAATAAGAGTGATGTTAACAAGAGTAAATCGAATGAAAGCAATTTTCACAAGAGTAATTTCAATAAAATTTATTATATTTTAATTTATTTTGTTTAATTTTGTATTTATTTATATTTTTGTCTATTGATTTCGATTTTCTATCTATTTCTAATTGTCAAAGAGTCAATTACGACTAGCTAATTTATATACTGATAATGACTACTTTGTGCTCGAAATACGTATTTATAATACAAAAACTGATCTAGGTATTGGGGCGAATTTGTAATTTTCTTGTATCTTTTCATGATAGAAATGTTTATTGTACACTTATTGTCCCATGTACGATCTTCTAGAAATCACAGCTGCATTATTGTTATTAGGAATCAATAACCGGAAATAATAAAAAAAAATCTTTGTGCGGGCGGAAGTTTTAAATTAATCAATACCACATTAATTCGTATCGAAAACAATAAATAATAATATAAAAGTACCGTATTCTCATATTTATGAATGAAGTGCATTATAATAATATCTTGAGAAAGTGGTTTTACTGTAGGTACAAAATGGTTTGAAGCATGTGACAGAAATTTAAATCAATCAACCAATATCTTCCATGAATACAATAATTTAGAATATTCTTTATGCATCTAATTTTGTTCGACCACAATGTGATCAATATTTCCATCAGAGAAACAATCAAATATACAGGATGTCCCCCTAAAAAGACTTATCAATGCTTTATCTCATTTACTTTTAAGTATTTACTTTTCTATTCTTCAAGGATTTGAATATATAGAGTATGGCTTAAAACGAGACAATTGAAATAAATTTGCCCCCATAAAAGTTGTCCCCTATGGACGCTGTACGCTAGTGAAGTTGTAGTTTTTAAATGGTTTGAAAACAAAAATTAAATTAGAGCGGATTGCGTGATTTTGATGAAATTTGGTATGTTGATACTGTTTTATCATCAAAATTTTGGTCATATCAATTTTTGGACGTAGAATGTGGGGATTTTGATAATTCAACCCCCTTGAATTTCTACGCTCATGGAAAAAAATGATTTTAGGTACGAAATTTAGATAAAGTGTGTTGTGAACTACAAAAAAGGTACTCTTTATTAAAGTCGATTATTCTGACGGTTTACTCAAAATTTGGAATTTTAATAATTGGCCAGCAGCCATTTTGGACACAAAAATTAAATTACACAAAAATTATTTATAATATGGGGCAAATTTAGCTCAATCGACTTGTTTTAAGGGAGTTCCACCATGAAATCATCCTTCGACAGATTTTGCTCATTTTTTTTCTCACTGGCTAAAAATAACGTTTTCTAATAAATCCAATAGTTTCAGGACCGATTAGAACGCGAGATAATTAATAACAAAGTTCGCACTTTTGACGGTCACCTCTCATTAAAAGTATATAAAACTCAACAAATTTCCGCCCAACTATTATCTGTTGTATTGAGAAAAAAATATTAGGCAGAATTTAAATAAAAACGAGGAGAGTAAAGATAAAAGTTTCTTAAATAATTTTTTTTTAAAGTCACGTTTTACCGTTTTGTTATCGAAATATAATAATTAAAATTTTTTTTGTCTTTCAAAATTACACTAATATGTATACATGTATGTGATTTTTTTTTTCATGTTACATGCATTTTTGATGCATTTTGCATTTTTGATGCAATAAAAAATGTCAGAATATGTTTGTTGATAGTTACTAAGGTAACAACATGTAGTTACCTAAATAACAAGGGACATACGTAGTGATTTCACAAAGGTATCTTAATATAAAAATATATTGAGATTTAGTAGCAAGTCCTCTAACAAATGCATTGCAAATAATATTTGGATGGATTCTAGCATAAACATCTATAAATCCACGCAGTAGCTCTAAACATATAAAGCGAATGTCAACTAAATTTGGTGAAACACGCACCAAATTAGCCACGAGTAACCTATCTTTGACTCCATATTTCGAAGATAGTTACAATTAGCTAATTCATACTGATGATGGCTACTTTGTAGTCGAAATACGTATTTATTAAAAATAGGTATTTCGAAAAAAATGATGGGGGATAAAAAGATACAAATTGGAATGGAATCAGAGATTACACAAATTGATTCTACTAAAATGTTTTAACCTTGTACTAACCAGCTTGTCGTTGAGCTTTAAACGACCGTTACAAGCAACACAGCGAGCGAGCGAACCTGAGTCTCGCGACACGTTTACTGTCATGGTCATAAAACAATTGTTGTATAGTAAAAATACTTGTAGAGTTTTTTTTTGTATTACATATGTTCTTCGCTTTGTACAATGAAATTGAAATAATAAAAGAGAAGAAGATTATAAATATATTTTTATTATTAATTAAATAATAAAACAAAACAAACAAAAAAAAAGTCAATAAATACATAAAATACATACAATTCAAGTTTACAACAATATATTATTATTATATTGTAAGATAATCTAATATGAGACGGCGTGGTACACTTGACATTCAAATAAAATTTCAAAT
The DNA here is from genome assembly GCA_963920215.1 of Nineta flava. Lineage (NCBI taxonomy): Eukaryota > Metazoa > Arthropoda > Insecta > Neuroptera > Chrysopidae > Nineta > Nineta flava. The sequence goes on from OY986040.1 coordinate 143,391,648, forward strand.
TCGCCCCAATACCTAGATCAGTTTTTGTATTATAAATACGTATTTCGACTACAAAGTAGTCATCATCAGTATAAATTAGCTAGTCGTAATTTACTCTTTGACAATTAGAAATAGATAGAAAATAGAGATCAATAGATAAAAATAAATAAGAAATAAGAAACAAAACAAATTAAAATATAATAAATTTTATTGAAATTACTCTTGTTTAAATTTCTTGCATTCAAGTTTACTCTTGTTAACATCACTCTTATTAAAATTACTCTTATATTGTCTCAGGATATGTTATTCGTTGTTAATTTGGTGACAGTTTCACAACGTTTGTTGGTTTTGCCTAGCTTATATATGTTTGACCGACATTTAACTCTATTCTATTTAGCTCTTGATTGGTGCTGAGTTATACGTTGCGCAATAAACGGGTTTTTTATATTTTGACATCTTTAGAAAGAGAGATCTCAAAAACCTGGAGTTCTCATTAATTATAATTTGATAATCTAATATTGACGTTAATAGTTGAAAAGTTTTTTAAAATTTTATAATTGAATTGTTATTCATTCCGTTGACGAAAAAAATTTCTAATAAACATTGTTAATATAAATAAATAAATAAAATCACAGGGAAGTTGTGGACTAGGAATTATAAATCAGAACCTTAAATTTGATCCAGTTGGAAGTTTCGTCTTTTTATTCAGACTTCTTCAGCAACTACAAAATATAATTAACAAAATCATAATATAACCTTAAATATATAATTACTTAAATAAACAAACATTCAAGACATTTACCTCGATCTTATAGGTTCATGTATTTCTTCATTTTGACATGCGTTAATTGGTTTTCAACAATTTAATAACATATATATTTATATACCGTCTGTTTTGGAAAGCCTTGCTAATAGAGAATCAATGTTAAATATTATTTACTATATTAATTACACAATGCTTCATAAAGAAATGAAAATAGTGGGGGTAGTCTGTAGTGTGTGTGTGCATACGTAATGAATAATAATATTATAAATTAAGTGGGTATCACTAAATCCCCACTCTTAAATGACATCAAACAAACATCAATTTACATCATACCACAAGCAGCCAAATGTTTGTAAGTATGTGTATGTATGTATGGTTTTATAGTAAATATTTTATTTATTTATTTAACATTGATTCCCTATCGCTTAAATGCTTTTGAAAACATACTGTATATTTCAACATTGCATTTATAATGAAATTTTAAAATTTTAACACCAATAGATAATGCTGGACAGTAATAATAGCTGCACTATACTACAGATCTGTAGTTTGTATACGCAGTTGCAATTATTACAAAATTATTGAAAGTATTAAGTAAAAAAAATTTAACTAAAATCCCTACAAAATAATAAAATATTAAAAAAATATACACAAAGGCACGACATGTTGTATTTTGTAAACATTGGCTATAGATTTAGTTTGTGTCTTGGCCACGCGGCGCTGCCATCTTAAAAAGTTTCGTCTATTACCAACATTGAGTGTGTTTCAACGGATTTAATAGTAAAAAGTGTTTATAATTATTATATCCTTGCAAAACTTTGACCGTAGCTATAACTCTGAATTATTTCATATGCTCAACCCGTTTAATACTGGACTATACCAACAAAACATACATACATACATACATACATACAGAAAACAATAAACAGACAGACATATTTATATTGAATTAAATTTTTTAAGACAACAAAAAAAGAATTAACAAATAACGGTATCGGTAAAAACAAGAATTATTGTACCTAGCTGGTTGGCTAAGAGTTAAGAGTTAAGTTTGTTAAGAGACATCATCGTATCGGATTGTATCGCTTGGCATGTGATGATAATATTCTTCAATTTTTATTTTAATTATCAAAGAATGTATTTTATTTATTATTATTCTGATTATCAAGCGTGTTTTTATATATGTAGTACGGTTTAAATTGGCACCAGTGTTATTGAAAACTATATACTGTGATGAAATATATCCGACCAAAAAAATAAATACCCTGACAGGGGCCAAGTTTTCGCATACAAAATGTAGTGATATCCGAACAAAAATAAAAATGTTCGCCTTTAAAAGTATTGAAATCTTTGTAAAGATTTTTAACAAAAGTGAGAAAAAAGTTTCTCAGGTTCCGGGTATTTCATATTTTACATGGCAAGTGGTCAGGTTTTCTTACACTTAATATACTTGCCAAGTAAAACATGAAATACCCTGCACTTGAGAAACTTACACAATAAATATACACCAACCATTTTCTCACTTTTGTTCCATTAACCCAGTTCTTACATAGATTTCACTATTTTTGAAGAAGAAAATTATTGTTTTGGCTAGGGTACCACTACTTTTTGTATGCGAAAACTTGACTCATTTCACATTTATGTGAATAGAGTCGGATATCATTACTTTTTGCAAAGTTTTTTTTTATACTTGAAACACAAAAATTTATAATAAAATGAGATTATGAAACTATTAGTAATCGGTATAAAATAACAGCAAAAACTCTCACCAGTGACATGTTCCACTATGATGGGTATATATAGTTTCAAACCATCATAACAGATAATTATGATCAAATAGTGAGTACATCTGAACATCATGTAGTCCAAGTTAATACTGAAACTATTAGAATGAGATAGTATAGCGATCAATGAGTAATTTAAGTCGCAACCAAAAGTGATAGGGAATTTGTTCGTAATTCGGTACAAGATTTTAAAAAGTACATGAAATCAAAAGTATTGAAATTTTTCAATAATCTATATTTTGTGTCCAATTGATAATCAGTTTTAATCATCGAAATTTATTATTAATCTACGTCAAACTTAAGATAATCAACTATACATATGAAACAGAATTTTGCGCGGACAAGTTCCAAGTTTCTTAGTTGGTATCATTTATCTCAAAAGATGGATTTGAGTTTTCAAATTGTAAATTTCGAATTCTTTGTACTTATAGCCAAGCCTAGATACTTTGTATATAGCAGGTTTTTAGAGTCATTGGGTCTTTCACAATAAATATATAAAAAATATGTTTATAATGTTGAAATACGTTGTTTTTTAGTACCCACATATTATTATGGTGTACACTTTTACGATCAATCCAGGTTTTAATGTCCAACAATTTTTTAAAACGATAGAATATTGTATTCGCTATAAAAGCATATGTTTAAAGAGCTATTACGTCCTATTGTTCATGGGTACTTCAAATAAAATATATGTGTTGTCAAATTGTGACCGGTGTATATTACAATATGTTCTAATAGTAGAAGCGACGATCGTGTAAAACGGTGTAAGTATTTTGGGTGAAGCCTCAGCTAAGATATAATTATTCTTCAAGGCACCAGTCCAAGTGGCCCAGCGGTCTAAGGCGTTATATCTGCGCAGTATGTCTACTTGGAAACTGGGAGGTTATGGATTCGAATCCCGACATCGGCAGTTTGTCAATTATTAAGAAAAAAAAGGGGCGGTTAATTGACTAAACTATCGGCGTATGGACAAGAACAAGGTTCTCTGCATTTTTTTCTGCTATTGTGATTATTTTGTTATTTGCATTCGTAGAAGAATTAAAGATTATGCAATTTATTAATATTTTTAAAACCGTTATACAATCTCTTGAAATGTGCTCCAATATAAAATAAATTTGAATAAAACTGGACAATAAATAAATTTAATAAAAAAAAAAACCACATTTAATTTTTATTACAAAACAGTTTTCTGTTATTCCTTGAGAATCAGGTGACAATTTTGCAGTTTTTGTTTCATTTGTGTGAAATGCCATTTATATTGACAATCAATTGACGTAACAATAATTATTGTCAACATAAAAAACCACAATCAATTTATATATTTTTATAACGGTGAGTTTATAATAAATATAGATGGACTCGATGTTAAAAAAAAAAACAGGCAATATTCATGTTATATTCACTTAATCAGCGTATAAATCTTCCCCTGGTTATCAGAACTGAGAGCTTTATATGTCGTTTTGGAGATAGCTGGAGATAACCGAAGTTTAATATTTGTTTATTTGTGTATACTTTCGCGTCAACATAACGATGTTTGTCCAAATTCCTTTCGGTTACGTTTGACAAACTGTAGAAGACTTTGGCGTATACTCCGACAAATTTCATTGTCATTGAATTTTTAATTAAATTAAATTAAATACTGATATGAAAAAATTAACTCGTCAACCAGGAATCGAACTTCGGGCCTCTGGATAACTAGTCCAGTATGCTTCCGCTACACCAAAGACGATTGTGACGTAGTAGCCAACTTTTTCATATAATTCTAATTTTTTATTTATTTAGACAGTATTACTTCTGTTGAAGTGATCTATTTATTTAATATTTGTTTATTTGTGTATACTTTCGCGTCAACATAACGATGTTTGTCCAAAGTCCTTTCGGTTACGTATGACAAACTGTAGAAGACCAAAGAAGTTTCCTTGCGTGTATCAATGTCAGCAAAAATAGACTACTTTTTGAAAACTTTTTATCATATCTTTTTTGTAAACTGAAATATTTTGTTGGAAATATTTTGTGAATGACGACATGCGGGACCGTTTTAATCCTATTGGAATGAAATTTATTATGTATTCTGCTTTTCTTCTGAAGAAATTTGCTAATTCGATACAGCTCCTAGATTCTTTTTGTTTAAGGTTGATCGGACACATGTATAGGTAAAATCGGCAATGTATAGATAAAAATCTGAATATTTGATATGTTATTAATTGCTCATACGTATCAAAGAATTTTTTTTTTTTAAATCTGACGAAGGGTTTTCATGTAATTAATCATTAGAAAATTGGAATTTTAACATGTTGTGAATAGCAAATGTTGAATGAACGCATACATTTACGATAATGTTGCTCCACCTTCTATAGATTAAAAAGTAAAAAAACTACTACTTTTATAAATTAAATCTCGTACAGTACGTTAAAATTGCAAAAAAAAGATAGTTTGACGTTTTGTAAATATTTTAATTAATAAGATAAAAAATTCAAGAAAATTTTCGTCCCCCATTAATAGAGTCAAAAGACGATTGTTTATTATTTTTAGTAATTAAATAATTACATAAATCCGATAACTAGTGATGTTAGATGCTATCTACAATTAAATAATTAATTTAAAGATTAAAATTTTTAATTTCTGTTAAAAGTGTTTCTGTTCATTATGATTTGCTGGGTACTGTCCGGTCAACCTTAATCACTGATACTTATAGATGTATGTTTGCCCGATGTTCGTGAATCATATTGTACATACTGTAAATATATTTACATGTAGTTTACGTATATATATATATATATATATTTATATATATGTATTATAAAATATTATGATTATATTTACAACATGCATGTTAATATGATGTCCCTATTGTTCAAAAAAGACCATAGCAATATTATTATTATACTATTATCAAATAAATATGTATAAATAAATATGTCTATTTTTTATAATAAAATAAATATGATTTATTTACAATCTTAACGCAACAACGTAATGCAACGCAACGTTCGTTCATATCATAAACAATATAATCGCTGAATTTTATTATTATATAAAATATTCGATATATTAAGTACAGAATGTCATAAAAACTATAAAAAAAACAGCTAAAATTTTTCTAAATCATCTACATTGGTAAACTTATGACGTCATATTCCAAGATATGGAATATGGCGGCTTTAGTCAGGCTACAAAAATATAGGTTTCTTCATAAGAGCAATGCATTAAAACTCGAACATTAACATTAAATAATTAATTCAAGATCCCCTCTCCCTGAAAATTTGATAATTGCACTTCAACCACATGTAAACAAAAAATCAAGCCTTAATCTTTTTGAAGATTCAATGCTCGTACATCCTTAAACAGATAACAAATATAGAAATCCTTAAACATTTCTAACAAAACAGAATTGTCCATGTTAAAATGTATGTACTATTTTAAATATATACTTTTTTTTTTGAATTATGATCATTGAGTTTCTTTGTCGGACTTGAAAAGGTATAGTTTTTTTCCTTCCAATTTTTTGTTTGTTTTCAGTCAAGACGTAAATGATCTGGTTACATTATTATTGCTTTAACCTTCACCATTGTGTTTCTTCATGTTATTAAATGTTGATAATAATAATGTCCACATATATAATATTTCACATAAATGGTTTATGAGTGGTTATATAGGTGAACTTTTTATAGCTTAATTTACAGTTTAAAAAACTATTACTTTTACTTCAGAACTAAGGTGGAAAAAAAAACATCTTCATATATATAAAAAAAAACCAATTATTAACGTTCAGTATAGCATTTTTAACCTTAACCCGACTTCAAAAAGGAGGATGGTTCTCAATTCGTCTGTATTTTTTTAAATTTGTGTGTCACCTCAGAACTCCGTCCTTTATGAACCGATTTTGAATTTGTTTTAAAGGGTTTGATTTCCCATTGGTCGGTCCCATTGGCACCAAATCGCATTCTGATGAGGGGATCCCCGGGAAATCGAGGAAAATCCTCATTTTATATGTGATAACCGATTTCTGCGAATTTTTTTTTTTTTTTTTTGAAAGGGTATACTCATTCATAAAAGGAAAATAAGAAAATTTTTTTAAAAACCGACTTCAAAAAAATTTAAAAAAAAAAAAACCGACCCAAAAAAAAAAAAATTCTACAAAAAAAAAAACAAAATGCATTATAATTTACGTGAAAATTTCTTTGAGAAAAACGCCTGTTATAGATATACAGCGACAGAGGCGATTTCATAAGTGTTTCGTTTTTCGAAACGAGTACGAGACACTTAAATTTGGAAAAAGAACGCTACTTTTGTGTGATCTATATGGTGTATACAAACTTTATAATAATTTCATTTATGTTTATAATATGTAATACATTTCTAAGAAATGATAACAATAGACAATCACTACTATAGGTAATAGAATATTATCTCAATTTTATATTATAATATTATTTTTTTCGTACGCATTATAGAGCTTAACTATCTAGAAATAATTGAATTTCATTTAATAATAAATATGCTTATCGCTTTTTTGTTACATATTTTTAAAAAAAATATTATTTCTAAGAATTCTAAACTGTATACAGTTCAAAAGTTCACATCGAAAACTATTGATTAGAGTAAAGCAAAGTAAAACCGCAATAAGTTGGTATGCATAATCGTTTGAAAAATTATTTAAGGTTAACCGGGCAGTACCCAGCAAATCTTAATAAACACAAACACTTTTTTTTACAGAAATTGAAAATTTTAATCTGTAAATTAATTATTTACATTTAGATAGCATCTAACATCACTAGTAATCGGATTTATGTTATTATTTAATTACTAAAAATAATAAATAATCGTCTTTTGACTCTATTCAAGTATGACGGACGAAAATTTTCGTGAATTTTTTATCTTTTTAATTAAGATATTTACAAAACTCTTCGTCAGACAATTTTTTTTCAATAGTTTTAACGTAATGTACGAGATTTAATTTATAAAAGTAGAAGTTTTTTACTTTTTAATTTATAGAAGGTGGAGCAACATTATCGTAAATGTATGCGTTCATTCAACATTTGCTATTCACAACATGTTAAAATTCCAATTTTTAATGATTAATTATATGAAAACTCTTCGTCAGATTTTTTGGTGGAGGAAATTCCGAAAAAGATCATTTATTGCGCTTATTAAAAAACAACATTTGTTTTAAAATACGGATTTTACGTTCCCATAGGCATATAAGCATAAGGCTGGGTTTACTCTTATGGCTTTTTTCTTCTAAGGGTTCGATTACCTTACCGATTTATAAAAGTCGCATTTTTTCTTTGAAATTAACAGAGACATAAAAAACCAAAAGGTTAGAGATAAAATTAGAGATAGCAAAAAAAAAAACTAAATAAATAAATAGCAAAAATGACTTTCGATTACAAAAGAATTTTCAATACACAATAATAATAAATAGATTTGTTGATGATTAGATCTTCCATTTAATATCCAATCATCATTAACAACAAAACTAACTCATCATATTGTGAAAAAAAAGTGCTGAACTTGCGATTTTAATAAACTTTATTTTATTTTTAATTTTTTTTTTTAAATAACTATTTCTAACATGCTATCTATCTATCTATGTATGGCTCAGCACAATTGTACTTTTATAATTGTCGAAATTATCTATAGAGTACAAAAAAAAAAACTAAATAATTTTAAGGCAGAACACATACGGTAAATACTAACATATAAGAGGTTCGATTTCCAGTTGACGATTTAATTTTTTCATAGCAGTATTTAATTAAAAATCCAATGACATTGGTCTTTAAAGTATACACTAGTCTTCTACATTTTGTCTTACGTAACCTAAATGGAATTTGGACAAACATTGTATTGTTCACGCTTAAGTATACTCAAATAAAATGTATATGAATAATAATTTCGACAAAAATAATACTGTCAAAATTAGAATGATATGAAAAAGTTGGCTCTTACGTCAGAGTCGTCTTTGGTGTAGCGGTAAGCACGCTGGACTAGATATCCAGAGGCCCGAGGTTCGATTCCTGGTTGACGAGTTGATTTTTTTATAGCAGTATTTAACTAACATATAAAGTTAGTTAATATGCATAATTTAAAAAATGAAAAATAATTTAAGAATTCTTCAAGACGATTTTGAAAATTTTAACGTAGAACAATCAACGAAAAACTTTTTTGAAATATTTATTTTTATGAAATTTGTATTTTAAAACATTGTTATTAAACACGATTGGAATTGACTCATTTGAAATTTTTCGATAACGTTTAATATTTCCCTAATACATGCGGAAGGACATGCCATTCTCATAAACTATAAAAGATATCTTTAATTATTTGACATTAAATATGAAAAATACGACCCAAATTTAGTTAAAATTTGTATCAAATTTATTAAAATCGGACAAACATTGTCTATGGTAGACTCAAATCAAAGTTATTGATACTTGATGACGTCACAAGGTTAAAAAAAATCAGTTTTTTTTTGGATATGTTAGCGAAATTTAATCCAATTTCAATGAAATTTTTTTTAAACTTACTTTTTTTTAGTCATATTTTCTATAATTGATACTACTCTAACGATTATCTTTACCCTTTCCCTGAAACATGGGTCATAATGCACCGTTCTCAAAATCTCTAAGAGATATCTGAAAAAAATATGAACAAAATTTAGTAGAAAATTATACCAATTTTATTAAAGCCGGATAAAATTTGCCTGTGGTAGACCAATTTCAATTAATTTTGAATTTGATGATGTCACGAATGTAAAAAAATCAATTTTTTTGATATCTCGTCGAGATTTTATCCAATTTTGTCATATTTTATTTTATTTTTTTGATATTATTCTAACCCAAAATTAGAAACATTAATTATTTTCGTCACCAATCAGAATGAATAATCACTGTCAACACAAGTCAGCTTGTATAGTATATTATATCATAAATGTTAAAACACTATATATGTTACACTAGATATGTTTACTTTGACATTGCTGTAATAAGCAAGTTTACATCATACTGTCTTTTATACTTTTTACCCTGACTGTCAAAACCGTACTCCCGTAAATCGTAAGTTGGAATATGTTCTAGTTAGTACAACAGATGCGTATATGAATATTAATTTACATAACACATAGATGAATTCATCAATCTTCACTAGATAACATTATCGGACTGCCTTAAGTTAGATATCTATAATCATAGAATGATTATGCAGAATTTAGCTTATATGTATAGTTTGTTACTTCTATTGTACGGTTTTTTGTAGCTTGTTAGCACTATATAGCTATATAATTAGCTTTAACTATAAAAAAAAAAAAACAGAACTCTATCAAATGGTTCAATGAAATTGTAAGTACAAGTTTATTATCAAAAATTTGAAATAATAAAAAAAAGTTATTAAATTAATCAAGGTTGCCAATTGGATATAATTTTTATTTTTATTTTGTAAAATATTTATGAATCATAAATATAATTTGATAACGCTTGAGGCATATATTCGGGTAGTTTTTGATGTTTATGGTTTTGTAGATGAGCCATTTCGAAACCTATATTTAAATAGGTAAACTTATTTAATAAATATAGAAAATAAAAATTTTCGTTACTGTTTTGGGTCATATAATAAAAAGTCTACCTGTGTGGGCGCACAGCCAAGTTCCAAGTTACTTTATAAATCTGTCTACGAGTTTCTTCGGAGCTATCTGTAGAAATTCAACATAGAAAATCGTTAATTTTGTAGCTGATCCACTCAAGGATCATTTCAAAACCTCTAGGACGCTTCCAGACCTAATATATCTACGTAAGACCAACGAATTGCAAGATTTTCCGCGTGTTTTTACTGAAATTTTTCATACAAGTTTCTAATCGATTGTGGTCCCCCTTCTACTTCAGTCTGACGAGATTCGCTTCTCCCATATGTTGGCAATAGTGCGGAGCTAGCTGATCAGGTTTTCCTGAAGGTTCATATATTCGGCGTATTATTTCTTTATGTAAGTTTTTAGTTATAACTAAATAGAGACGGCTGTGAACAAACAGCTATGTAATTTTTGGTATATCAACTGTTTTTAATGCGATTGAAAACTTTCATGTTTTCAAAAGGACCTTAGTAGCTTTTTAATATGCTACTCGGCAGTTTCCCAGATATTTTCCCAATAATATATTGAATAGGTACTAGGAAAAAACATGCAAACTTTCTTCACTATTTTTTTTCGGAAAATGTATGCTTTTGATGAGATATTCAATTCCGGGTTTTATCTTCGAATTTCATAGGTTTGTTATTATTTATTTCGAAATAGTAATAAACAGTTAATAATATTATTATATTCTACGCACCCACATAAGCATTTCTTTTTTTATATCCAAAAATGTTTTCAATAAAAAACACTAATTTTATGCTATAAAAATCAGGCAAGAAAAAATGGGTACTTAAAATGTATTTGTCAATGTTAATATACACAAACGCATGTGTGTATTGTTTTGGTATTGACAGTTATGTCAATAAACTTGTCAATACAATAATGTATTTCTATTTTAAAAATTTTGTTCAAAATGTTATTAATTCCACACCTTAAATTTATCTTGAAATATTTGTTTTCTTTCGAAATTTAGTTAATAGAACATTTTTATTTTCAATGTACTGTTTTGAATAATTTCACTGTCGTCACAATAAAAATGAAATTGATTTCGATTTCGTCATCAATTAAAATTTCATTTAAATATTTCTCAATATTTATTGATCACCGTCAATTTTGTTTTTATTATTTATTTTGATTTAAAAAACAAAAAAACTCCTTTTTTCGCTTAAGGGAGTTCCAGGATGAAATCACTTATCGACAGATTTTGCTCATTTTTTTGTTCACAGGCTAAAAATAACGTTTTCTAATAAAACCCGTAAGTTTTAGAATTTTTGACCGTTTAGAATGCGAGATAATTAATAACGAGATAATTTTGAAACTTATTAGAAAACGTTATTTTCAGCTGGTGAAAAAAAATGAGCAAAATCTATCGAAAAGTGGTTTCATGCTGGAACATCCTTAATTTATAAATTGATATGAAAAAATTAACTCACCCATCCGGTATCGAATCCTTGACCTTTGGATATCACGCTCAGTGTGCTATCCAGAACACCACGGAAGTTATATACCTCGATGAGAAAATTTTTTTCATATCATTGATTGACAGTATTGATTAGAAGTCGACATAGAAGTCCCGATTAATTATCCAAAAACACTCACATTTTGGTCAATTTTTGTAGAAACTTTCGATATGTGTTGATTCACTGTAAAAGAATGTTCATAAAAAATGTTTGTATAAACGACCCATTTTGATTCGAAATATTTTGACCGCAAAAAATTTGGCAAAGGAACGCTTCTTTAAGAATGAATAGTAATCAATATATCGAAACAAAAAAAGTAATTATGGACGATTAATTAATGACCACATGTTCAGAGCATCGATTCAGCACCCATAAATTCATGTGCATATTAATTAAGTATGGAACATTATAATAAGTCATTGTCTCCATAATTGATAGATAGTTTTAATTGTAAGCAAAATATTTTTTTTACATTTTTTAACACGCCTAATATATTTTAAACAAACAAAAATTTACCGATTTTACTATAAATATCAAGTGTAAGAATATATTTAAGTGATATGCACTTATACGTATAATTAAAATAAAAAACAGTTAAATAAAAGGAATTAATATCATTACTTATATACCAAAAAATAAAAATAAAATAAAATAAAAAAATTAAACTAATATACAGAAAGTTTAAAAATAAATGAAGGAGACATTCTTTAAGTATATCAATAATCTTATAACGATTTATGTTTTTTATTTGTCCCAAATGTATTTCAAAAGTATTTATTGTAAAATATCAGTCAATGTAAATTAGAAATACATTGAACTTGATTTGACAGATCTGACAATAAACTATGTTTTGTTATGACATTCAAAATATGGTGGCAAAAACAAAAAGTTTTAATTTTATTAAGTAATTCAAACGTTTGTCAATACCATTTTTTTAATGCAAATATATGAACTGCATAATATCTCAAAGAATATTTATATCATTATTTATTATGGTGTCTACTTTAATAATATAGTTAATTAAAATTTTAAGTACAAACAAATTCTATTCTCCATAAGACGGCTGTGTTCAAAGTTTGATTTTTAATCCATAATTACTCTTTGAAATGATCGTCAACAGGTTTTAAATTTTTGAGGGAGGATAACTATATAATTGAGCTATTCAATTCATTAAAAAATCTACTATCGGGCCTTATGTCAACAGGTTTTAGGCTGGAAAATAATATTATGGCTCAATCTGGGTCGGTTATCAGATGGAAATAAAACCCTCAAAAGCTAGAAGATATGATGCTTAATCAAAGAAAATTATAGAATAAATGCGATTTCACTGTTGCACCATCCACCTTAATTACTATTTTTGACTAATTGTTTCATTAGAAGTGTAATTCCGTGTAATAGTTTTGACATGATTATAGAATTGAGTGTTATATTCTAAGACTATTTAAGTAATGTAAATAGAAGTTTGAAAATAATGTAAAAAAATAAAGTTAAGTTTACACTTGTTTCTACCTTCAATTTTTTTGAACTTTTCTATCAATTAAATCTCCTACAAATTGACAAGTATACTTATTTATATTTAATACACCACCATTCATTTAGCTACATCTTTAGACCAGACTTAAAGTAGTCAGTCAGTCTTATGATTAGAACTTAAGATAAAACTAAATTCTTTTAATTTCTTTATTTAATAATTATTCCACAAATCACTGAAGATATAATGTAAATTTTTTTTTCGTTCGGTAAACAAATATAATGAATGAAGAATTACCCGTTGAAAATTCCACGGTATATGACCTCTTATGGGACTTTTAAAGGTTGGTTTTGTTCGTAGTATATCTCTGGAAAAAGTATTATAACTCGTAAAAGATATATCATGTTCAAAAATATACATAAAGTATTTCTTTGAAATAGTATCTTATTTCTATGCAAAATTATTTCTTAGACCATATTTATGGACAGTATACAGTGTCCCACATCGAATATTCAACAAAATTATGTACAGAATATGATATTTAAACAAGATAATTAATTCATTGCCAAAATATCTTAATGTATGCATAAAATTTTTACAGTAATCCGTTATAGATTGTATTTCAAATGTGATTAATTAATCTTCTTCTAAGTCTTTTAAAACACTTCATTTATCATCATACATAATATACCCGTCTAATAATTACATAAAGATTTATTATTTTTGTTTATCAATAATTTCCCGTTCATTTTTAACCTCTATGCACCTGTTGAAATTGTTTAAAACAAATTTTAAATTATTATATTTCGAAAACAAAACGGTAAAACGCGATTTAAAAAAAAAAATTTATTTAATAAATATTTCTATCTTTACTGTCCTATTATTTTTTTTTAAATTCTGTCGAATATTGTTTTTAATACAACAGATAATAGTTGGACGGGCATGAAGTTTTTCATGCTTCTAATGAGAGACAATGATTACTTTGCTATTAATTATCTCGCGTTCTACATGGTCAAAAATTCTGAAACTTTGGGATTTATTAGAAAACGTTCTTTTTAGCCTGTGAACAAAAAAATGAGCAAAATCTGTCGAAAAGTGCTGGAACTACCTTAATATAATTTTTGAGAATTCAATGATGTATAAGTCATTTTTTAAACTCTGTATAGATACGGAGGTTGTGTGAGTATTTCACACCAGAATTTTTACACAATAAATTAGTTTGTTCTTCACGTCATATGTTCAGCTTCGGAGTGGATAGTTCGTTCGAATAACTCAAATAAAAAAATCGAAAGCACTTCTATAATGACATTTGAAGTTTTTTGATTTATTGATGGAAAAATAACCATAAATATTTTTAAGATTAATGTGAAGGATTTAAAATTTAAGAAAACAAAATTAAAATATGACCATAATTTATAACTGTAACCAATGTAGAGGAAAGTAGGGTTTTATTATACAATATTAGGGTTTTATTAAGTTAATTATTTTGTTAGTAAATATGTGATCCCACCAAAAATATAAATACATAAAGGGTAGTTTTCGGATATATACTCTCCGAAAAAAGTATTAATACAAAGTTATTGCAAAGCTTTTCTTAGTAGCTATTTAATATTTTACCTGACAAGTTAATATATAACGTGTTCTAAAAATATCTGTCCTATGTACTCTGTGCTAAGTTTATATTTAATTAATGGATGATTACTATAAAATACATACAAAATCAACAATTTATTTTAAATGTAGTCGAATTTCATTTATCGGGAATAATTGGGACGGGACCCGATCCGGATAGTTCGATAGATAATCAAAATTGCTTTAAATTGATGAAGAATGAAGTCCCGAATTTTTCATAAATAACTCTAAAACTGAATAACTAAAAAACTGAATAACTAATAAATAACTAAAAATGTATTGAATAAAAATTTTCAAGCATTAAATTTCCTACAAAAAAGTTCCAGATTACATTTCGATTCGCTTATAAGTTTGCTTAGTAGAGCACTTCAAAGTTTATGTCCGAAAAACACCCTTATAACCGTATACGGGTTTATCACGGGTTTAACAATGCAAGAAAGACCCAATCTTCCTCTACTTATATGAAAAATAAAATTAATTGAAAAATATTAACAAATGTCAATTAATCAAAGTGGACCACAAAAAAATACTCTCAAACCAACACAAATCAACAAATTAAATGACTTAAGTTAAGTTTATATGGATGAGAGATGATGTATGTAAAAGATGAATTAACATGATTAAGTCTCTGATCGTCCCAAACAACCAAACGTGTAAGTGTAACCACAACATTAGATAGATACATACAATACACAGTAAAACAACTTGGGTAAATTGAAAGTAAACGTTGTTAGATAGATTGTGGAGGCTACCCTGGACGGGCTACACTTCGACCATATGGTCCATTGTGATGCCTAAGGATGTGAGGATGTGAGTGGAGTGGAAGGAATTTTTGTTTATAGACTAGGAATTGGTAGAATATGCAGCTGCAGCCGATTATGATAGGAACTATGCCAATATTCATCTGGAGTTCGTGAAGGAAACTGCAGAAAACCTCCTCAAGCATAGCCGGTTACTTCGTTCTTGTCCATACGCCGACAGTTTAGTCAATTAACCGCCCCCCCTTTTTTTTATAATAATTGACAAACTGCAAATGTCGGGATTCGAACCCATAACCTCCCAGTTTCCATGTATGCATATTGCGCAGATTAATATTAATCATCGTTTTATTTCATTTAGATTTGCATCAAATTGCATCAAATTACTTGTATCAAATTACGAACAAATTCCCTATCACTTTATGGTGCGACTTAAATTAGTCACTGATCACTATAGTACCTCTGTCTACAGAGTTCAGTTTCAGTATTAACTGTGACCATACATGATGTTCGCATGCACTTAATATTTATACTTACACAATTAGATCATAACTATCTGGTATGATGATTTGATAACTATATGTACCTATCAAAGTAGAACATGTCGCAAGCGAGAGTCAAATGAGTACTATCTTTAATAAAATTTATTTAGGATTTTAAAACAATTGTAAAGTATATCAATAATCTTACAACGATTTATCACCTTGTTTTTTATTTGTCCTAAATATTTTAAAAGTATTTATTGTCAAATATCAGGAAATGATGTAAATTAGAAATTGAATTGACTTGATTTGACAGATCTTGATTTGACAGTGTATATGTGTATATGTATGTGTATATTTTTTACTGTGTGCTGTCGCCAGTTTTCAAAATATGGTGTCAAAAACAAACCTAACAAAACCGTTTTAATTTTATTAAATAATTAATTCAAATGTTCGACACCACCATTTTTTTAATGAAATTATATAAACTGCATATTTCAAAGAATATTTTGTAAACATTATTTATTATAGTGCCTACTTGAATATAATAGTTATGATAATTTTAAGTAGAAAATAATTCTATTCTCCATAAGATGTAAAGTTTGATTTTTAATTGACTCTTTGAAATGATCGTCAACAGGTTTTAAATTTTTGATGGAGGATAACTGCTGGATTGACCTATATTCAATTCAATACAAAAAAATGTTTATCTACTATCAAGCCTCATGCATGAACGTCCTTATCTCTCGTTGTTGGGGTCTACTATTTTATTTTTTACAGTGTACATACATAAGATACATATAGAAATAGATTATCTATGTATTCGTTTATCTCCATCCAACAAACAAAAAGTTAATGAACTAGGAATTAATTGAATAGCTGTAATAAAAAAAATATTGATCAATTATACACGAAAAAAATATAATAAAAACTGTTTTTATTTTATTTATATTTGATTCGTCTTAAGATGGACAACAAAAAACGAATGATGACTATATGTTAAATTGTTTTAATATATGTTAAAACAAAACTCTAGAGCATATGTATTGGTTAAGGTAGAACGGTCATGTAACCGTGTCACTGATGATTGATTATTTCATTTAAGGATGTACGAGCATTAGATATAGTCCTTTTATAAAATTCTTCAAAATCTTATACAGTGCATTCGTAAAGTCCACAATAAAGTTTATTATTTCTTGTCGTAAGTTAAATGGAGAAAATTCATTATTTTCGGTATAACGGGCCTAAATCATCTCTTTCTTAATATTTCTATTTTCTATTGAGTTTTTTCTATTCATCTTATTTTATTCCAAGTGCATTCAAAGTTGAACTTAAAATTTAAATTATTAATTCAGCGCTCCAGTGCTCGTACATCCTTAAAGATTCATTAGATTTTTGAAAATTTCTAGCTTATATCAAAATATCAAAATCTGTATAGTTTTTGAGATATTCATTTTGTGACTTAGATATTTGATAAAACTATTAACGTTTGATATTTGGCGAATCACGTAATGATGTTTCCTCATAAATTTTTAACATATAGAAAGATATGTAAACACCTTTGTAACAACCATGTTAATAAATTAAACACTGTGATAAATATTGTTTAAAAATATTTTTGGAATTATAGAGTGTATTTAATTGAATTGAAAAAAAAGTCAAAATTAATTATTAATTATTTTAATCAACATAATTGAACCTTTTTGTTTTTTAAAATATACACAGTTCTACAAATATACTGAAAAAAGTTGTGTTGTGGATTTTGTAGAATTTTTATAAATGTACTAATATTGGATTTTTTTGTTACAGGTATGTTTTCATCATTTTGTCCCATATATATATTGGTGGTCAGAGTGGGTCCAATTACTGGTGTAACTGTCCATTTATTGGTGGTAGGAGCTTGATTAGCAATTTTATCATATTTTCTTTTTTTTTTTATAAATATTTTTCATATTTATTTAATTTAAACTTTTAATTTTAAGTTAAATAATTCCACGCTACAGAATCCTAAATTAAAGTGTATATTGTGATACAACAGACAGCACTTGACCGATTAGTATTATTTTATATTATATTTTTCGTTAGTATTTGAAGAGATCGTATTTGAAGTACATTGACCTACCGTAATATGTAATTGTGATATTAATTTGGAGTTATTTTATTTATTTTATTTGAAAGAAAACATAAAAAATATATGGAGAGAAAGAACTATTTGAAACATCTTGTTATAAAAATATTCTATTTCAATAGATTAGATTATAAAATTATGAACTTCAAATACATACAGATTGTATTTTGAAACCATTTTATATAGGATTTACTGTATAACAAGTATATTAACATATATTCTAAAAGAATCTATGATACTGAACTGCCAGTAGTCGGTTCTGTTAGCTGAGGTGTCTTAAATACCACAAAAACACGCTTGTTTACAACACCAACAACAAAAACAATTAAAATTATGTAAATAGTAAATAAACAACCTAATAATACATTGACATAAAAATGGTGAGAGATCTTTATGCATTTATTTCACTACCATAACATCTCAGGTAGCTTAGACGCAGAGTGCCTAGAATACCAGAGGTCCGGTGGGTTCGATTTCAATCCTAGATATGTATGGTTTTTTAAATATCAAGCATTTGATGTAAAAGAATGTTATTTATTTTAACATTAAAATGAACAAGTAATATAACAACTAACTGAGTTAATTGTTTGAATACCCAGTATATATTGAGTTGTATATCAATGTGTGAATTGTTAACTATTTTTGAATTGCCCAACAATTTAAAAAAAAATCTCTTATGGTTTTAAAGATGGGCATATTTTTCGCTTTCCGAGGAACTTTTGAGCACAAATTGTGAGAAAAATATTGAGTTTATGGAAACATTTTTCAAACAAAAGTTGTTTATTTTAAAGAGAAGAAGATTTTTTTATAACTAAATTTTTGTTATATCTCTTACGGTTTCAAAGATAGGCAGTTTTGCTCATTTTGTCCAAACATGGTCCGATTTTGCCCATTAATGAACTTGGCCTTAATTTTTTGCTCTAGAACACACATACAAAACTACGGAAAAGGCCATGTTAGCCCATTTTATGAACACCTATGCCAAGCATTTATATCAAGGATTAGTATTTTTAAGCGCTATAAAGTCGGGACTAAACTTAAAATACCTTGTATATTAACATATACTGGGTATTAATATGTACTGCTACTTCATATAAGTAGGTTTCTTCTATGTTCTAAATTGAAAATTTAAAAAAAAAGTTAATGCAACCACTGGGATTCGAACCGTAGACCTCCGTCTATCCGAGACGGTGCGCTATATGGGTCCTTATTGAACATTATATTTCATTATTCACATACACATTTATTTGTATGGGAAGGCCCTTGTACGGTCATTTACCAATTAATTATTTTGCCTGTGAATTTTATTCTGTCTGTAATGTTAATAATTCTTATATAAAATTATTTTGAATACAATCTGTACTTTAGAAAAAGTAATATCTTTTGGCTGTTGAGATGGTTCGTTCCGTGATGGTACTGTTGAAGATGGTATTTTAAGTTGTATTTCTGTTAATGAATTGAGTAAAAAAAAAACAATCTTGAACATATGTAGTTGTTGGTTCTAAATATCTAACTCAACAACCTTGTTTTACAGAGAGTTTGGACAATATTGTCAGTGGGATTAACTCATTTATTTCAGTAGTTGAAAACACATAGAGAACGAATATTAACAGTGAAATAAAATAGAAAGTCATTCAAGAAAAACAATGGCTACATTGATTTTCCAACAAGAGTTATCTATCTCTTAGTTGAAGTCAATATGATAAAAATGTGAGATTAAGGCTAATTGTTTTCCGGTAAGCAATTTTTTACTCAACTAAATGCAATGCTATGTTTTAGCAATATACGTTTGTATGTATGCGGAAGTTCATTTCCCTTCGCCAATATCTCCTAATCTCCTGTCATTTGATTCGTACAGGCTTTAGGTATTCTACATTGAATAAAAACGGCTATGAAAATTATACCCAAGAATAAATTCAAAAGGAGTACATTAACGAGTACATTCTAAAAAACCTCAAAATGATTTAAATGTAAAAATGCGAGATAAAAAATTAGTCAAGTGGGTATCGTACTCGTATCAACTTAGGGCTCCGTAGCATGCACTAAATTAAGTTTGTTAAAGCTTGCTAATATATCTTGATAAAAAAATATTTAGCGAGGGTAGAGTGCTCATTATTGATAACTTTAGGTGCTCATTTGTCGCGAAATATTCACTTGAACATTTCGAAAACCCATTCAGGAAAGTGTGTAGGCGCCAATTAGAAGCAGAAATGTAGAAATGAACTTCAGGCACCGACTCTATCGATCTAAGTTCGCTTTAATCAAATCGATGTGATATCATAAAATAGTTTCAAACCACCTTCAATAATTTTCAAACTTTCGGTATTATTAGACAGATTTTAGAGGAATAAAAAATTTGAAGAATATTATGTTAGATATGTTTTTTTTCTTCTGTATAGTTTAACATCTATTAAAGATTAAATTAATCATGACTTGAGAAATTATTCTTAAATTAATAACAAACGTCGAATAACGTTCAAACTGATTATGAATTTAATTTAAATTTTTTTTTCAAAATATTAGTTTTTATTAGTTGGGAACAAAATTAAAATTAATTTAGTTGGAATAGACAGTAAGTTTTTAAAATAGTTTTATATAGCTTCATGTTCAATCAACACTATACATGGTTTCAAAAATCATCCAAAATAATATATTTTACCACACATTAAATTTTTTGCTTGATAGCTTTAATTTCTACAGCAAATACATTAATTATAAATTGTAGTCACACATAAATCATTTTCCAACCATTTGTTTGAGGTCAAATGTAGAATTGATTCTTAAAAAGTGTGTGAAAAAAAACTAATTTTTTGCACTTAAATGGTC
Organism: Nineta flava; assembly: GCA_963920215.1. Taxonomy (NCBI): domain Eukaryota; kingdom Metazoa; phylum Arthropoda; class Insecta; order Neuroptera; family Chrysopidae; genus Nineta; species Nineta flava. The sequence continues at coordinate 143,412,555 of OY986040.1, forward strand.
GCAATGATAAGAAATCTGTTCGATTTAACGGGAAACATTTTATAAGAATGTCCAAGGGCGTTACGAATTTTTAATATGTCATTTGTATTCAGTTTTTTTGTAATAAATCAAATTTTTTTTAGAAGTGCATCATAAAAACAAAATTTATTAAGGACTCTTATTAACTAAATCCAATAGCAATGATTCAAATTCGATTTTGTTGAAATGAGAAATAATTATTTGAGATTTACGACTAACATATTTTTTACAACATTTTCCAAAAAATTGTTTCATTCCATAACAAATAATATATACTGAGTTTATGAAAAAAATTTCAAAAAAAAGTTGTTTAATTTTCAAAAAGGAACATTTTTTGTCTTTAAATTTTTGTTCTATCTCATTTGAACAATTCTTCAAATTCAAAGTTTATAAGATATGCATTTTTTTCTGCGATCAATATTTTTAAGCGTTACAAAGTCGGAACTATTGAGTTTATGAAAAAATTTTTCAAACAAAACTTGTTTGTTTTAAAGAGAAGAAGTTTTTAACAAATTTTTTTCTATATCTAACGGTTTCAAAGATATAAATTTTTCCTCCTGGCGGGAGGAAACACGTTCCGATTTTGCCCATTAACGAACTTGACCTTAGTTTTTGCTCTAGAACACACAAACAAATTTTCAGCTCGTTATCTTTTTTTTTTGAGTTATCGGCTTCACGGGCAGACAGACAGACTGACGGACATGCGGAAATGGACTAATTAAGTAATTTTATAAACACCTATAACAAAAAGGTGACAAAAAGGCGATCAATATTTTCAAGCGTTACAACGTCGGAACTAAACTTAATATACCTTGTATATTTAGCAATATACTGGGTATATAAAAACACTCTTCAGTCATGGTATTCTATGTCTGGGATCATTCTGGAAACACTTTGACCAATACCTTTTTGTTGTAGGAATTTGTTCGTGGTTAAAATAGAAGAAAGTTGTATAAAATTCACTTTAGAAATCAATAATTATTATATAGAATGACATAATTTTTTAATAGAAGTAGTTCAATAGAATAGAAGAAGTATTGATTCGTTTTATATACAAATTATATTTTATATTTTATAATTTGCATGAAAGATTGTGTTGTGTTAATGCATCAAGAAATTTAAAAAGCGGAAATAAAATCATTTTATTCAAGGTTAATGGTACTACACACTATAGTCATTAGATTTGTACAATTATAGTGAAAAAGTGTTATTAACATATTTCTATTTATTTATATAAATCGAAATTTGTTTATCAAAATGATTCCAGATTGGATGGATTTTTTTAAGATCTAATGTAGAATTATAAAAACCTATGATTATGATTGCATTAATTAGTTCTAAATCATTGAGAACAATTCTTATTGAATATTTGGAATAAATTAAGGACGGTCATGCGCTACGGTTAGAGTCCAATGAGTACTATCTTTAATAAAATTTATTTAGGATTTATAAAAAATTATATTACAATAATCTTACAACGATTTATAACCTTTTTTTTATTTGTCCTAAATATTTTTAAAGTATTTATTGGAAAATATCAGGATGTGTAAATTAGAATTTGATTTGACAGTGTATATAAGTGTATGTGTCAATTTTTTTACTGTGCGCTGTCGCCATTTTTCAAAATTTGGTGGCAAAACAGTTTTAATTTTATTAAATAGTTAATTCAAACGTTCGTCAACACCATTTTTTAAATGCAAAATATATAAACTGCATATTTCAATGAATATTTATAAACATTATTTATTATGGTGGCTACTTTAATAATATAGTTATTATAATTTGAATACAAAAAATTATGTGTCATAAGACGCTGTGTTCAAAGTTTAATCGATAATTACTATTTGAAATGCTCGTCAACAGGTTTTGAATTTTTGACGGCGGATAACTACTGAATTGAGGTATTCAATTGACTATAAAAAAAATTTTTTATCTACTATCAAGCCTCATGCATAAACGTCCTTAAGTTTAACATTATGAACAAAAAGCTGATTGGATTTTGATTTAAACTTAAACTTGCCTCCTTGTTGGTCAAATTTTTGAAAAATGCAAAATTGCAATAAATTCGTTTTAATTGCGTAAAAGTCATTGAAAAAGGTCTTATTATGTCGACTGCATGTATAACGGAGTATTAAATCAAGCAATAATTAAACGAATGTTTATGCAAATATAAATTTTATAAATTATGTATGCTTAATAAACCATTAACTAATCTTTACAATAGATTTTATATATATATATATATATATATATATATATATATATATATATATATATACGAGTGTGTAATGTTGTTGTATATCCGACGTCCACGAATGTCTCGAAAATCTACGACGCGTTAATTCAATTAAGTGATAAATTCAAATGAATTTTTTATATTTGTGGATTAGGCAATGAAAGTTGGTATGTAAACTTTTCAAACTCCAATTAAATTAAGGACATTTGAAAGAGTCATTTTGCGGGGGAAAGACATAAGGGGGGTATCAAGCGACTGCGCATGCCCGCAGCGTTACATATTTAATGTATACGTTGAAACTAGATTTAAAAATTCCATGGTTATTTGGTAAATAATAATACTCGTGAGTCGTGACTCGTAATATTTCTTCTATTTTAAATAAAAGAGTAAAAGCTTGTGTTTTGCTTCTCTAAAATGATAATACTTTCTAAAATGCATTTGAACATAGCTTCATCTTTGGCTCAAATCAATTCTTGTTTATTTAACAACAATTTATATAGTTTATAAAAGCTTCTCTGCATTTTAAACTATGTTTTATTCGATTATAATAATTAAATTTGTAGTTTCTTCATAAGACCCAATGTTTAAAGTATGATTTTCAATATCGAAAAAATGCATTTGAATTAATATTTTGAAGCATACCAATGAATTCGTATTTTTTTATAACATATTTAATTTACAGGAACTTCTCTGCATTTTTTTTCTCTTTCGAACGTCCTTAAGATTCTTATTTGATAACATTTTTGGGTATCAAATGCTTGATATGAAAAATCATACACATTTAGGGTGGGAATTGAACCCACAGGACCTCTGGCATGCTAGACCAACGCTATACCAACTGAGGTACCTGAAATGTTATGGTAGTGAAATGCATATGATTTCTCACTGTCTTCATGTCGACGTATTATTAATTTGTTTATTTACTATTTACATATTTTAAATTGTTTTTTTTTTATAGATAGACTAGCGTTTATCGAATCATATATGGTTTCCTTTCGGTTATATCATACCAATGGAAGTGACTAGTGTTAACTTAATTTGACATTTAAGTAATATTCCTGCACATTGATAACATTCTTTGACATCATATGCTTCATATAAAAAATTATAAGGTTTCTATTTAATTGCTAAAGTCATTGGAATGTTTAGTTTTAACAAATTTTAATGACCAAAACCTAGAAGCTGGGGCGTGATATTTGGTAGTAAAATGCCCCCATCAATAAGATGTGTAATAGGTTTTCTTCGGCTCCAAGATGCTACCACCCCATCCATGGAATTTCGAAAAACCAATTATACCATCTAATTGGTCACTAATTGGTCATAAATGGTCAGGTAGTCCCATTATTTGGTCAGGTATAGACAACTTTTTATTGATCGTTAATTTTTTCAAAGTCATACATAAAAGTTAGTACCCCATCCATGGAATTTCGAAAAACAAATTATACCATCTAATTGGTCATAAATGGTCAGGTAGTCCCATTAATTGGTCAGCCATAGAAAACTTTTTATCGATGTTTTATCATCGATGTTTTATATCGATTTTTTGCAAGGTGAAAAAAAATTTTAGCACCCCATATTCCATAAAGAGGAAAAATAAAGGCACTAATAATCGATTGAGAATAATTAACTGACCCTATTGGTCTGTTAAAATAAATAATTGGTCAGACCTATTTCCTAGGAAAAATCTATTTCCTGTGATGAACTTGATTTAAATAAGGGCCTTGATAAGAGACCAAATAAGGGCCTTGGAGCCTTTTGTTCTCAGTATAGTTTTCCATTTAGCATACTGGTACTATTTCAACAGGTTTTATTTCTCTTGTACAAATTATAATTATTGTTTATGATGCAAAAAAAAAAACAAACAAATCAATATGATATATGACCCTATTGTATTTGCACTCGTATTATTAGCTAGCAGCTAGCTAGCTAGCTGTTGTTATATTATGCATGACCTGACCCTATGATATATTGTCATTTATAATTAAATTCGTAACGACCAAATTAATTATTTTATTCATAATTAAATTAAATGATCAATAAATTATATTTATTCATTTATTTATTTATTTATACAGGGTGTCGCGCATAAGTAACGTGATGATTTATTTAATAAATAACTTTTTCCTTTCTGATTTTATTTAACATTGGCATTTATTAAAATTTAGATTACAGTTTGGAAATATGTTCACATGATGTTTTGAAGATAATATCCTTCAATAAGGAATATGCATGAAATTTTTTTTTCACTTGAATTGAAGCATGTTTACTTGACAAATATCAAGGTAAAATTACTTTTTAAATAACTTTAAAAATAAGCGAGATATGAATGATTGAAATTCCCGATTAGACAAAGAGGGTGATGGCCCTCTTGATATGTTATGTGACGTCATATTACACTTTCACCATTTAAAATACACGTAAAACTCCGTTTTTAGTATTTTAGCAAGAAAGAGACAGACAATAATCTTTAAAAGCTTATAGCTTCCTTGATATTTGTCGGATTTTAATTTCGTTTTTAAATATTATTACAGTATTAACAGTATTTTCATATTCTGAAAATAAATGTGAAAAAAAATTTTCATGCATATTCCCTATTGGTGCCCATTGTTTGCTTCGACTTGACGTGCTCTTTCCAGAGCATTTTCCATAACTTGTCTTTGAAAGAGCACTTCTTCTCGGATATTGGTCTTAGACTCTTGGAAGTTTCTTCGCTTATTGGCATACATCTTACCCTTTAGGTAGCCCCAAATAAAAAATTCGGGAACCGTTAAATCGAGCGAATGCGGTGGCCAGTTAAAATCAGAAAAACGTTATATTTTTAGATCGCCAAAAATTTCGCACAAAAGAGCCATAGCTGGGCGAGCTATGTGAGTTGTGGTTTCATTTTGTTGGAACTACAATACTGGATTGTTCTCTACCTCTGACCTTAAAAATTTTTCGCTTAGGCATCATCAACTGCTGAGAACGTCGCCTTGTGGAAGTTTCGGGGTTTTCCTCAACACTTTCCATCATAAATTTCCCTTTTTCAAAGTTAATTCTGAAAAAATAAAATAACAAAATTGGTAAACAAAAAATTTATTCACTAATTAAATCATAACGTTACTTATCCGCCACCCTATATATACAGAATGGCGCAGAAGTTCCTTCACGATTATTAATTTCAATAATTCTTTCTAGAATTAATATTTATTGAGTATATGTTTTTTAGATTATAGTAAATACATACTTGGGAGTATTTACAGCCTGCCGAAAGGATAAATATCATAACTTTTTATTTGGAAAACGAAAGGCCAAGTTTTATTTCTACTCAGAGAAACTATCGACGATATTTTAATATCAGATATGCGCCTTCTAACCATACGATATTGCAGATTATTTTCTTTGGGGTTATCTGAAAGAAAGGATTTATGTAAACAAGCCACAATGCTTGAAACAACTTAGAATATTAGACGAGAGATTTTGGGGATATCTCAAGAAACTTTACGAAAGGCCATGGAAGATGTGCTGAAAAGAGCTCATAGTTTTCAGCGCGAAAGGGGGCATCATTTGTTAAACGTCATTTTTCGTAAATAGTCGAAAAAATACTTCAAGAAACACACCTTGTATTATGAGTTTCAAAATATAAATTTTCTTAACTTCTTATATACTTTTTTAAATTTAAAATCGTAAAGGTACTTAGTTTGGCGCCACCTTGTATATAGTAGTATACTTGTGTTGTGGGTTGATTTATATATTATCTGTTAAACACATGACCACAAAAGTAAGGCTTTGTGTTAGGCATTGATTTGTATGCCTTTATTCATTCGGTTTTCGTAGAAAAATGCTCCGGATAAAAGTTTTTCATTAGAAATATACTAATAACGTACTTTTATACCCGGTATATGCAAAAATATACCAGGGTAAATTAAGTTTAGTCACGACCGTTTGTAACGCTTGAATATATTTATTGCAGAAAGAAATGTTTGGAATAGGTGTTCATTAAAATAGCCTAATTCGGCCATTTCCATATGTCCGACCGTTTGTGGACACGATTACTCAAAAACGAAAAGAGATATCGAGCTAAGATTCTGTGTGTGTGTGTGTGTTTTAGAGCTAAAAAGTAAGATCAAGCTCGTATATGGGCCAAAATCGGACCATAAAAAAATGAACAAAACTTTGAAACCGTGAGTGATATAACAAAAATGTAAAGACAAAAAATGTTCCTTTTTTAAAAATAAACAACTTATGTCATAAACTTTTTTACATAAATTCAGAGTGTACCGGGTGTTTAAGCAATTAACTCAGTTTATTTGTTTTAATTTTATTATTTTTGTAAACTAGCGTCTATTATTTATCCATTGTTAGTATGGTTGCTTTTCGGTTATATTATACCAACGGAAGTGACTATCGTTTACTTAATTTGAGATTTAAGTAATATGACTGAACATTGGTAACATTCTTTGACATCAAATACTTGGTATGAAAAATCATACTCATCTAGGATGCGAATCGAACCCACGACCTTGAGAGTTCTAGACCAACGATCTGAGCTATTTGAGATTTTATGGTAGTGGAATGCATATGATCTTTTCATTCGAAACATTTTCCCAAAAAATCGATTGAACAAGGAACAAATAAATTATAAAATTTTGAAAAAAAGACGTTCATTTTCCAAAATTGTTTTTGTTTGATTTGTACCCTTTTTATTCGGTTTTTGGAAAAATATTTCAAATAAAAGATTTATAATCGGCATCTTTTATCCGAAGTATTTTTTTTTTTTTTGGAAACCCGAATGAATAAGACGCAAATCAATTATGCAATTTTGAAAATTGGACGTTACTTTTATGGTTTATAGTATACAAGAATTACTTATTATATAGATTTATTATCCATTTATAAGATGCATTTCTAATCTGAAACGCTAAATGATGCTATAAAATTCGCTAGTAAAAATATACGAAATGTTGGCTGACATTTGCGCTGCCTGTTATGTTTAAATACAAAATTTTCTCATAAAAATCTATTTAAATAAAAATGTTAAAGGCTCTAAGCTCCGGTAAAGTAATGTTCTAATCTGTAGACAAGATGGTGTTAAATTCACTATTCCATATATAGTATGGTGTGGCCATCTGGTTTTTAAATCCAAAAGTATTCGTAAGTATGATTACTATAATCCTTATAAGGATTATTATAATTCGCAGCTCTAATAATAGCATTTCCGCATCAGCTGTTTTAATTTTACACTATAAGAATTGGATAAATTGAGAGTAAAGGTAGTGGGCAACTATTCGGCCAGTTTGAATACGGCGAACCGAATAAGTCAGTTCTCTAAACTATGCAGCGTATTTGATAGAATTCTATGCATCCAACTTTAGATATAGTTGAAAGAATTATCCTTTGTCTGTTGTAAATATATAAAGGACTCGGGACATTTCTTATGGGAAGAATGAATGGTTGATGGGAAGAATGAATGGGAAAATGAACGGTTTTCCAGATATGGCGATTTTTCGTGTTTTTTCACGAAAAAAATATGGAGCTACAGTGCATTCAACGCGTCTTCGCTAGTTTTCTACTACGGATTTTTGGGGCGCTGATTTCAAATTTGATATCGAATTTGACAGTTGATAGTTCCCAATAGTACTGCCAACTCGCTTTAGACAATCATTTAATTATACAAAGACTGGCCAAATAGGACTTGGACTCGCGCACCGAGGGTTCCATACTTTGACTTGCCAAAATTTTAATAGAATTTCTAGCAGTTTGAATTATTTAGGAAAGGTTTACAAAAATGAACAGGTTTTGGATCAGAATTAAAATATTATCAGATTATTTTTTATATTAGTGAATACAATCAATGTCGGATTTCTGTATTTGACGTTGGTTTGTTCGCACAATGTACTTACGCTGATTATGAATAATATTTTCTATTAAGGGAGTTCCAGCATGAAATCATTTTTCGATAGATTTTGCTCATATTTTTTTCACAGGCTAAAAATAACGCTTTCTAATAAATCCCGAAATTTCAGAATTTTTGGCCGTTTAGAGCGCGAGATTAGAAGCATGTAAAATTTCATGCCCGCCCAACTATTATCTGTTGTATTCAGAAAAAATACTTTACGCAGAATATAGAAAAAAACTAGAACAGTAACGATAAAGATTTCTTAAATAATTTTTTTTTAAATCGCGTTTTGCTTTCGAAAATAATATTAAAAATTTTTTTATTCCAAAATTACATTAATTTGTAAATAAATAAATATGTATGTCTATAATAAAAACAAACCGTTTTTTTGTCCTGATTATACAAGACAATGATGGAACTACCTTAATTAAACATTTGTCTTGTGTCTATAAGTACAAGATTAAGAAACATATTTAAATAAACACTTGGTTAAAACAATTAATAAATATTAATTAGTAAATAAATTTAATATATTTTGTAAATATATAATAAATACACACAAGTACACACTCTTAAACAAAAGAATTTATCAATATTATACGTGTAATATTTGAAGTATTTAATTAATTAATATTATTATAAAACATTCTAATAAATTCTAATGAAATGCAAGTATAAATATTAATTTATTAAAATTATTATTGACAAAAAAATACTTCAAGAAAGTCGATATAATATATTATGTAATTATACATAATATAATATATTATGTATGCCGTGTGCCGGGTGGAATTCTTCGATCGGCAATATCTAATCTCTAATGATACCCCCTTAGGAGATGAATTTCCAAAAACGCTGATACAACTGACTTTTATTTATAAACAGAAGCTAAAACACCAATTTTCATTACTTCAAAAGTAGGGTATTGAAAAAAAAACCGATTGGGAAATTAATTTAATTTGAAAATTATGAAATAGTGATTTGATAGCGGTGTTGAGAAAACAAAGGGAACATTTTGAGATTGAGATATATAAAATAAACTTTAGATAAAGTTTTGCGTAAATCGTTTGAGGCCTAATCTCTACAGATACACCGTAAAACCCCAATCGATAATAATATTAAATCGATATCCATAAAATAATCAAATATAATAAAATGATTATGATAATTTTACAAAATACAAAATTTTACATCTTGATTTTAAACAATACGACGTAAAATTATCTATCTATAGACATAAAATTGGATGGATGTTTTTTATATTATTTTGTTATATTTAAATAACAGTAAGTTAAAAGTTTTATTTTGGTTGGCTTTCTTTTATGAGTAATAAATCATATTAAATATATATATATATATATATATATAATATAAATCATAATAATTTTACTTTAGATTATATCAAAATATAAAAAAAAGTGGGTTGAATATTCTAATTGACTATTTTAAATAATACTACTAATAATATCTACTTACTAATAATTATTAAAGGTGTGTTTATTGACTATTCATTGTTCTTATATAGAGTGTTTATTGAAAATTGAGACTAAACTTATAGTTCCAGTGCAAACGAATGACAAAGTATTAGTTGAAATAGGCGGATAAAAGGTTTTTATCCGCCTCGCGACCAATATTTATATACTACGTCAAATAAAACACACACAATAGCAACATTGTGTGGTGCATCTATCACTGTCTATGCACAGTATACCATGATATGGTGTTACACTCACACGATGGACGACGGACAATAACGACGATGTATGCATGCACGAATAAGATGCAACTATATATAAATGATTGTAGTTAGCGAGTGATAAGTATAATATAATAATTATTTATGTTTATAATACAATACTGATTGTTTAAGCGTGTGACAAAGTAAACCATATCATAGTACACTTCATATAGATAGCGATAGATACACTATACAGTATTTCAGATTGGGTGTATATTAAAATACAAGCTATATATAAAAATTTGTAAGGAATATTAATTTTATAAAGTTTTTTCATTTGATTGAAATTCATGACAAAGATTCGTGTCTATGGTTCTATTTTGATTAATTATACGATTACCCAGTACTGGACTTCAATGTAATGAAGGTATTTCAATGTTATATTCTTTGAGACGACCAAATGTTTATTTACTCACAGATAATTTGCATTTATCCAAAGATAATTTCTGCCCAAAGATAATTAGCCGTCCTATTTCTTAAGCATTGCATATTTATTATAATTCCTGTATAGGAAAAAATTAATTGTTGTAGCTTGTATTTTTCTGAATTAAAATGAATCATACTGTATGTATTAAAGTGTATATAAGTTAGAAATTTAAATAAATGGATGTACACTCTCGTTCAAAAAAAATGAACAGACCTGCACCGAATCAGTCTCTTACAATTTTGATTATTCTTGTAGTGAATGTTTTTTGTTTACATAAATTGTTTACATAAATAAAAAATATAAAACTTCCATTTCTTTTCTTACATTTAAAAAATATACTACTTATCTCTGTTTATAAATAAATAACATAAAAAGAGTTATAAAAGTGAGGAGTTTTGTGAAATGTAAGAAAATTAACATTTCAGATCTGTTCATTTTTTTTTGAACGAGAGTGTATGTAGTATACATTATTACAAAATAAAAGTACCTATATGTTAATGTACTTTCGTTAATGTAGTATTGTTAAACCATCTGCTTTAATTAACTTTAGAGTATAATCAAAATCACTGTATAAAAGTATCAACTCAGTAGTGTGCTCAGGTACATCATGCTGCTCGGCGCGTATCTGTTTTTTTTTTAAATAAACATTCTAAATCATTTGACCGAACAGCCGCGGTCAAATAGAGTAATGTTTTTTTTTAATACAATATGAACTAATTCGTGAATGTTACCAGTCCAAGTAGCCGAGCGGTCTAAGGCGTTATGTCTGCGCAGTATGCCTACTTGAAAATTAGGAGGTTTTGCGTTCGAATACCGACATCGGCAGTTTGTCAATTATTAAGAAAAAAAAAGGGACGGTTAATTGACTAAACTGTCGGCGTATGGACAAGCATGAAGTAACCGGCTATGTTTGAGAAGGTTTTCTACAGTTTTCTTCACGAACTCCAGATGAATATCGGCATAGTTCCTATCATAGTCGGTTGCAGCCGCATATCTTACCAATTCCTTTTCTATACACAAAAATTCCTTCCATTCCACTCACATCCTCACATCCTTAGGCATCACAATGGACCTTATGGTCGAAGTGTAGCCCGCCCAGGGCAGCCTCTACAATCGATCTAACCCGTGAATGTTAATTCTCTTAAAATGTGATTTATTAATTCTGATATTTCAAAACGTCTATTTATTTATACTTTTAATGACAAATTATTTTATTTCCGAAATTTTGTTAATGCAGATATTTCTATAGAAAGTATAAACTATATTTAAGATCTGACAGAAAACGGCTATAACTTTGAACCGGTTTTGGAATTTCGGACTTTTGTTATTTTTTCTGGAGTCGTGATGAAGGTTTACCTAAGATCATCTCTTATAATTATTTCGCTACTTCCTTATTATTTCCTTTTGTAGTTTCCAAACAATTCAGACAAATTTACATTCACACAACATATTTCCCTTTTATATATATGTATATATTTATATATATATATATATATATATATATATATATATATATATATATATATATATATATATATATATATGTGGAGAGAGAGATATGTGGCTATTTCTCCTTTCACAATCCATTAATAGATATAATTAATATTCAAATTAACGACAGAAAAAAATCGAACGGTTGCGAGATATTTAACGACCATAAAATTTCATTTTCTTTAAACACTAATTGAGAGAAAAAAATCTACACAACATTAAACATAAAAATTAAATATATTTAAATAATTACAAAAAATAAAAATTAATAAACACTAATTTTAATGCATTAGTTTTAAAAAAAAATTGTAAAACATCATTTTATTTACATTAAAATAATAATAAAAATAATTGATACGATTAATATTGGTAATTTAATATTTAAAAAAAATATTTACAACATTTAATTAAAATATTTTTGCTTTAATTTTTAATAAAACTAAAAAATAAGAGAAATTTTTTTTTTTTTTGTATCTTAAGTTTTTTTAAAAATATCTATTGAGTGTTCGCTAGTCTAGTTCACGCTTCCGATAGTCTCTTTTGAAGTTGAACTGGGCGCACCTCTCAATAGGGAATATGCATGAAAATTTTTTTTCACTTGAATTGAAGCATTTTTACTTGACAAATATCAAGGTAAAATTACTTTTTAAATAACTTTAAAAATAAGCGAGATATGAATGATTGAAATTCCCGATTAGACAAAGAGGATGATAGCCCTCTTGATATGTTTTATGTGACGTCATATTACACTTTCACCATTTAAAATACACGTAAAACTCCGTTTTTAGTATTTTTGCAAGAAAGAGACAGATAATAATATTTAAAAGCTTATAGCTTCCTTGCAATTTGTCGGATTTTAATTTCGTTTTTAAATATTATTACAGTATTAACAGTATTTTCATATTCTGAAAATAAATGTGAAAAAAAATTTTCATGCATATTCCCTATTCTGATGATTTTCATTTCAGCGATGCTGGGGTACCATTCAAAGTACTCAACTTTCGGCCACAGATAAAGAATGAAAGTTGTGTGGAATGTTTTTGTTTGGATCATCCAATATATCAATCAATACGTTCAGAGAATGTTGTGGTGTCCTCATCTAAATATTATTATATTTATTGTAAATGATATTAATGATAATGATAATGTCTGATAATTTATGTAAATTGTTTACACTTTTATTATTAATATGAATAATAATAAAAATACATTTTTTAGATATGTGGTGTTCGTTAACTGTTTGTTTGTTTGTTGTTAGGTATATTAATGCATTATTTAAATAATCATATTAATTTATTTAATTATTCATGGTGTTGGATTCTATATACAAACACAGTCAAGTCGTCGCGTTGTGAATTAAATATCATATGAATAAATATGTTAAATGGATTTGAAAAATCTACAAATTGTTTAGTTTAGAGAGAAGAATAAATAAACATAGAAGCTATAAAAACTCTGCGATGATTGATAATTTAATTTGTTCTCTGATGAAACAACAGTGACGGATTAAGATGATTTTGATAGTGTTCGATTAAAGAAACAGTTTAGATAACTTCACAGAAAAATATTCGTCACGTTGGAGTTCCGTCAACTAAGTGAATTTCCTCAGATTTTTATTTAAAAAATTTCATTCCAATCGGATAAAAACTCTGACCGCTAGATTGACTACAGATACATATATATATATATATATATATATATATATATATATATATATATATATATATATATAAAGAACATTCTGTTGACATCAAAAATGCTTGATATAAAAATCATGCACATCTAAGATGGGAAGCCCACCAGACCTCTGGCATTCTAGAGCAATGCTCTACTGCTGAGCTACCTGAGATGTTATGCCAGTGGAATTATTAGTTTTTTTATTTAATTGTTTTTTTTTTTTTAACAATGTTAATAGAATTAAATAGACGCTAGTTTCAAAATAAATAAAAACAATTTTCAAATATATAAATAAATGTTATTTTCCATGTATTTGTATACACTCTAGGGGTCACAAATTTAATCCGATTAATATGAAATTTCGTATCTGTTATGCTTTTTTGGTATTTGAAAGGTCAAGGTCGTAAATGCATATAGAATCGGTCGTTAGAGAAAGAAGAAAATATAAAATATAGAATATCTTTCTTATTATTAGAAAAATCAGTTAACTTATAAGAAGTAAAGTTGTAGAAAATCAACTTTGCTGCAACTCATTACCTGATCATTTTTTCGGAAACTTAAATATGTTCAGAGATATTAAGGATTTTAATGGTAATTTTCGTTGAATAAAGAAACATATAAAATACAATTTCTCACGCTTATCATTTTATTTAAATTGTTTCGAGCTTTATTCTATGGAATTCTATTGTCAGAATCTGGGATTGGAAAAATTATTATTTCAATTCTAGATTAATATCATTTTTAATTACAATTATCTCACGTTTGATGTGATCAAATGTCTCTAATCAACTGCCTTAAGGATACATTAAGAAATTGTACATAAAGATACTCCAAATATAGGTAATAATTCTTAGCAATTTTATGTGAATAAACACCGATTTACTGGTTGTAGATTTTATAGCTGAATATGAATTTCTTGCAATAAAAATATAATACAAACGGATAATTTTTAATCCGTCACTGATATAAAATTAAAAAAAAATGCATTTATTTAGAGAAAGCTTATAATAAAATGGTAATAAAATCATAATGAAATTAAAAATTTCAATTATAATATTCGTCTCAGCAACACAGATCTGATTTTACTGCAACAACAACGTGTCTCAATTTTTTCGGTAATAAAATTCGTTATCATAAACTGTATCATAAAAAATTTTCCATTTTTTCGGCGAATTTTCCATTTACTTTAAATAATTAAATCTTTGGAATTTTAAAAAAAATTTCTATTTTCACAAAAATATAAATGGTTTTAGCAAATTTCTTTATCGATGGCAAAATTTCTTGAAATGTCCATCGATCCTCCGAGTCTTTGTATTTGAAAAATCAAATTCGACAATGGACAAAGTCGAACAAGGGAAAAGGAGGATTTTGAGGTAGGGGGAAACAAAATATCCGGTGGTATACCTCTCTGAATATTGGAAATGGAGTTTCTTATCTAGAGCACGGTAGTGCGCAAGGCCGAGTTTTCATTTTTTCTGTTACTTCTAATATTTACATAAATATTTACGATTTAAGATTCAAAATTAATATCCTAAATATCCCTCTGTATACATTGAGAGTTTTAGAAAAAATGATCAGATTATGAATTGTAGTCAAGTTGATTTTCGACAACTTTACTTCTTAGAAATTTTTCTAATATTAAGAGAGATATCCCATATTTTGTTTTTTCATCCTTCTCTAAGTCCTACTTTTCCTTTGGCCGAATCTACTCATCAACAAATTTGACCTTTCAAATGCCAAAATCATATCAGATACGAAATTTCATTTTAATCAGACCAGAATTGTGACCTCTAGAGTGTATAGAATTTTAGCAAAAATGATTATTAACTATAGTTAAATTAATTTTCAACATCTTATAAATTTTTTGGATTTTTCTTAACATGGCGGATGCTATTAACTATACAACAATTACCTACTAATTCTTCCTCTTTATCAGTGTATAATATATATTCATGCATGCACGCACGCGTGCAAAATGTGCATGTGGTTCGTGAGTTCAATTTTTTTCCCCTGTATTTTTCTCTTATGGCCCAAATAGACGCAGAACATGGTTGCAGCTACATTGAACAGCAACTAGCTTGTTGCTCTGTGTGTAGAGTGGTTGCAGCAACAAAAAGTTTGTTTTTTGTTGATGCAACCACTCTACACACAGAGCAACAAGCTAGTTGCTGTTCAATGTTGCTGTAACCATGTTCTGCGTCTATTTGGGCCTTTAATATGCGGTAGCTCATAATAATAATAATAATAATAATACAATAATTCCAAAGAGATATTTCGCCAAAAGCACATATTTGTGTATCGAACGTTTTTGCTGTTTGTTGTTCAACAAAATACCAGAGAGAATATATTTATTTATATCTATCCATAATACAAAAATTGTGTTTACATAATTGTACACATCAGATTCTATAATAAAATATCTATCTACAAAATATCTCTATATTTCTGTAGGGATATTGTTTTAAGAAGTTGTAATCTAAGAAATACCTTTACGTTAAAGTTTTATGATTTAATATGTATAATAAAAGTTCATCAACTATTGAAGGGAGATATAGACATTTATAATTGTATACAGAGCACTAAATTGACACGTCTTTACTATTCAGTACTCTGGATACTTTTCGTCTAAAATTCGTTAAATTTGTATTGTCTAGGGTGCATTCGTCTTGGACGCTCACACGCTTTGAGCGCTTACGCTTACAAACACAAATTATTGGTGTTCATGTTGGCCTACGAACGCTTAGAATCGATCAGAAAATATCGTTCGTTTTGGACGTTGTGAGCGTCAGTTTGTATCAACATGGCGACGTTTTATTTCGTCGGAAGTAATAGAAATTGAATACGTTTTACCAGATTCTGAATCATTTAAATCGATCGAAAATAATTTGGATAAATAGTTAGCCAATTTTACTGATTTGTAAACAATTTCAATTTTAAGTACTTTAATAAATATAACAAAAGTTTGGTTAGCTTACGCACACGTAGCATTCATTTTGATAAATAGTAAGATTTGGCGCTCACGCTTTTGCTGCTCTACCTCTGTGGAGTAAGCGTCTGTGAGCGCAAGATCTACCTCATGAACTCAGCCGCAAGAGTGATTTTTTGACACTCACAGCGCCAAGTCGAACGCTGAAAACGACGATTGAGCGCGCTTAAATCGTGTGAGCGTCCAAGACGAATGCACCCCTAGATAGATAGATTGTAGAGGCTACCCTGGCCGGGCTATATGTCGTCCATAAGGTCCATTGTGATGCCTAAGGATGTGAGGATGTGAGTGGAGTGGAAGGAATTTTTTTGTATAGACTAGGAATTGGTAGGATATGCGGCTATTTTTTTTTTCTTAATAATTGACAAACTGCCAATGTCGCGATTCGAACCCATAACCATCCAGTTTCCAAGTAGGCATACTGCACAGACATAACGCCTTAGACCGCTCGACTACTTGGACTGGTTGTATTATCTATATGAAACTCTTCATTTAAATCAGCCCTCCAAAGATTGTCATTCAACCCACGATCAATGTTTATGCATCAATTTTAGATGTGTCTATTTGTTTGTTTCAAACGTCACGCAAAAACCACTGAACCGATTGTGATGAAACTTATATTGTTTCTTAAAGAGAGATAGAAATCGAAAATATACGATGTAATAGAAATTTGGTGGAAGTGTCGATAAATATTTGAAGTAGTGGAAGCTAAATTAAAAACTAAAATGATGGGAGCCGGAGATATAACACAAAAACGCGAGCTAAGCCGCGTTTAAAAGCTAGTATACTAATATAATTTTACATAATAAGATATAACTTATTTTATTGCTTTTTATAATTTCTTACTTCGTGAGTGTTATCCGACCCAAAATAAAAATTTCAGCGGGGCAAAGTTTTCGTATACAAAGAGTAGTGATATTCCAGCAAAAACGAAATGTGCTGGAATATCACTACTTATTAAGCATCGTTGCTTTTTTGATTCCAGAGGTACAGAGGCCCAAAAACCATCTCTAATCCTTCCTGTAAACATTGTAAGTTGGCGTTTTTGGTTAAACTTTGCCTGATGAACTACCGTGCTATGTGAATCCCTATTGAATTGCATTAAAAATATTGAAGTACTTCAAATCGCAGTAGTATACACGAATATTCATAATATTATTAATAATCAAATTTTGTTGATAGATACACAGATTAACTTCGAGATGCGTGCATTGTGTCAGACACAATAGCTAAATGTCAAATCTAACATCTAGAGTAAAGCATACAACAGTCTAAATATGAATAGATTGGATAATTTCCACCATGAACATTTTCTAAACACCTTGTTTAAAAAAAAAAACAAAAAAACTATTTGTGTAAACATATAGATATCGTACGTTGGTACTACAACATAGTGTGATATGTTTGCACACATATCATCATCATTTGATGTGACTAGTGTAACTATTATATAGTGACTATATAGTGACTAGTGAATAGTTGAGTGCAGTTGACTTAGACTGGCCTGACTTAGATGGCATCATGCTTCATGTATCATGTCATCAACAAAATACACACTTACTTTTTTTTAAATATATTTATACTTATATATATATATACCGTCTGTTTTGGAATGCTTTGCTAATATGGAATCAATGTTAAATATTATTTACAATAATAACTACACACTGCTTCATAAAGAAATAAAAATAGTGGGGGTACTCTGTAGTAAGTAGTGTGTGTGTGTGTGCTTATGTAATGCATAGGTGGGCAAACCTTGACTGCACTCAGCTCTGAGTGTGAGGTAGGAAGAGAGATAGAGTAAATATAGGGTATCCTACCAATTATTATTATTAATTAAAACA
Source organism: Nineta flava (assembly GCA_963920215.1). Taxonomy (NCBI): domain Eukaryota; kingdom Metazoa; phylum Arthropoda; class Insecta; order Neuroptera; family Chrysopidae; genus Nineta; species Nineta flava. The sequence goes on from OY986040.1 coordinate 143,430,850, forward strand.
TTTTCTGAAAAAAATATAATAATAGCAACTATTTTTTATGGTCACTATTATTCAAAGTATACAATACATACAATACATTGAATGGCATCACTCTTAAATGACATCAAACCCACACAAGCAGCCAGATGTTTGTAAGTATATGTATGTATGTATGGTTTTATAGTAAATATTTTATTTATTTATTTAACATTGATTCCTTATTAGAAATGGTTTTGAAAGTAGACTATATATATATATATATATATATATATATATATATATATGTATATATATATATATAAGCATAAATTTATATATATATATGTATATATATATATATATATATATATATACTATTCACAACATAATTACTACACTGGAGTACATACTATAAACTACAAGTTACAGGCTACAAGCTACAAGTCATATCATCTTATACCGTGTGCCAATCATAATTAGTGCACACCTGCAAGGTATATATTGGATGCGTGCTAAAAACTCTACTGATAATATTTCTATACACAATAAGTGAAAATCTAGGCCTTAAAAAGTGTAATCATAGAATGAAGTTTAACATAAAATTCGTTGGAATCGGTTTCGAGTAATTCTCAAATACTTTGGAGGTGTTCATTATACTAACAAATTTTATTCGAAAAATTTTTCCGAAATCCAAATAAATATGGTACAAATCAATCAAATTTGGAAATGATATTTTTGATGTTATCTGTACAGTCAAATACATTAGATGGTCATCAATATAGCGGCCAGCGCAAACGTGATTTAAATGTCAAACTTAAAATATTAAACAAATGATAATTTTATTATTATTATGAATTACTATTAATTACTATGAATTTCTATTTGAATATCAATTATTGGATTGGCAATAATATTATCATTTGTTTACTAGTTTGAATTTCAAATACCGCCTGTTTTGGCCGCAATATTGATGACCAATCCATTTCTGCAATTAGGGAACTTCAAAACGTAAAGATTGGATAAAATCTCCTATATCGATTTTCAGCACCGATAACAATAGCTCTGTATTATTATAGCTCAAGAGTAATATTAACATCCCGGTATACAGAAATATAAATTTATCTAATTCTTATTTTACATTATATTTTTGCCTTATACACTTTTATATAAGTTATTAGATATCTTCTTGAATGCTTTTAAGTGTATGCAAATATTTAGATTATAATTTACCTATATATACAGTTTTTGTTATTACAAAAAAAACAGTACGTAATCACTTCATATACATATCAAGATAGAGTTAAACTAACTCTAAACTCTAAGTCAAGCTATAGCTAATAAATACATATTCATGAAATATTAAAAAAATACAAAAAAATTAAATAAATAAAAAATTAACTTTTTAGTATAATGAACTCACGTCGTTTAAAAAAAAAATTATATAATTATTTGTTGTTTGTTTTGATATTCAGATTATGGTGTTGTGTAAATAAATTAATGTTTATATCATTTTTTTTTATAATTTTTATTGATTTGATATCGTAATAGTATTGGGGAAAAGGGCCTTTACATATGTTGGCCAAATCGGAAAGATAGATGCGTAAATTTTTCACTGCAGTAGTAAAACTTTCTTGACATGTATATTTGTCAAATTAAAGTGTAATTTGTATAAATGGTACCAAGCCCGATATTGTACAGATCGGTATTTATACAGAAAATTTTATACCAAGTCCGATCTGTACAGATTGGGCCCAAGTTCGATGGTTTTATAGGGTAACTCGGTAACTATAAGAGATAGAAAAAAATGGATGGCACATTCTTGATCTCTTTTTTTAAGACGAATTTATTGGTGTCAACAAAAATTTGCTTGCATTTTTTGTTTGTAAAGCATCTTTTGTTTATAAGCAAAAGTTCGATTTTTCGACTTTTAAACAATTGTGAATATCTTGGTTGTTTGTAATAATTTTTACATTCTTAAGGAACTTTTTTTGGTATAATCAAGTTTGAGAAAAAAGTTTGGTTTTCGAGATATGATCTAAATTTGTGTTTTTTTTTTTTCATAGGAAGTATAGTTGGCTATGGCTTAGTTAGAACGGATTTTTTTTCCTCTTTTTAACCATGTATCATTTATCGGGTCGCTTTTCATTCGTAAGTCTGAAATAGTCAAAATAGTAATTTCCTAGTTTATTTTTTGCGTTTTTTTATAGTTTAATGGAATAAATCGTCTCATATTACAGATTTATTATCGCATATATACCCGACGTATATTTTCTATAGACACGTGTATAAAATAAAAATAATTTGCATAAATTACTTCCACAAACAAAAACAAAAAACCATTAATAAAATTAAAATAAAATAAATAAGAAATATAAAATAAAAAAGAATCATAGAGTACAGTACAACCTCGATTTATCGGGCCTCGATATACCGTCATTTGAAAATTTTTTTTTCTTCCGATGTTTTATAATTGTATTTTATTAATTTTATATATAAATCAATAAAATCATACATTATACAAAGAGTTTCAAAAGTGAGGAGTTTTATAAAATGTAAGAAAATTAACATTTCAGGTGTGTTCATTTTTTTTGAACGGCAGTGTACACACATGTATGTACATATGTACATATTACTATGGAATACCCTGTATTCGGATATACCAATTTACCGGGGCCGGAATAGCCGAAGGTGAGCCCGGTAGATCGAGGTTGTACTGTATTTGAAAAAACTCGAAAGAAATGAAGGTGGTATTACATAGATTAGAATTACAATGCACAGTTAGATATATCGGTCATTTACATACACAATCATAATATATTTATTATATTCTCTGTTGTTGTTTTTTTTTTGTATTTCTATTTCCGACATTTATAAATACTTAACTTACGTAGTAAGCAGGTAAATACAATACAATACACTACATATGGTACTATGAATCACAAAAGTTGATGTCATTTAAAACAATATTTCATATTTGATTCGGTGCCTTATTGATTCTGTTTTCGAAAAACATTCTACGAATAAAAATTGTTCATTAGAAATGTAATAACAACTATTATCCAAAAGCATTTTTTCGAAATCCGAATGAATAAGGCACAAATCAATTGAAAAAATTAAAAAAAAAAAATGACATCAACCTTTGTGGTTAAGTGTACCTATATACTTACTATTTAGAATACTATAACTATTATACTATGTAAAGTATATCTAGAATACTATTTCAAGTGTAATATATGTATTGTGTATACTTATAATAAATACAGATATATACCGTGTTATTACTATACCGTATTGGAAATCTATACATAAACACACACACACGCACGTTCAATGTAAATAATTCAAAACTAATTACAACTGTTTTTATTATGGCGCATAAGCCGGGTCGTGCCTGGCCAGCGTTTATTGTGTGACCAAATTAAAAGGTGGCTAAATTGTCAGAGAAATTATAACATTTATTTTGTTTCTTGTTTGAGATTAAAAGATTGAAATTTGTAAAAAAAATAATGAACAAAGAAAGTAGTCGAAAAAACATCTAGTGGATTGATAGAACCCCGCGGAATCCTTATGTAATTGTCTCAAATTCAAGTATGTTGTATGCGACCTATTGGTTAGAAGTCCTCATAGGGGAAAATGGAAGAATTTCTTGGTTTTTAAGCTACAGGTTCTGGAAGTGATATTATCTGAAAATTAACACTTGGTGAAATCGGGTCAAATTCAAATATGTGTAGTACATGACTTTCCGACCAGAAGGTCTCATGGTCACATATCGCAGAAATTTTTAGTTTTTGAGTTACAGTACTGGAAGGCTGAAGTTTCCTTTCTTCGAGGCTATAGCAGACTTTGAATCTTCTTTGGTTAAAATATCGGAGACGATATAAAAAATCTTTTAAAACTCAATATTCATCGATAATTTTTAACAGAATTGTAAATAAAATAAATTTCCATCACTGTATATACTGTTTACAAACATTAATCTGATATGCATTGTCTACAATTGTTTTGCTATTTAAATAAGGTAAACATTGGCAATTTTAATAAATCAGGGCGATGTCACTTCCTGTTATCTAAATTCTAAATATATATTATTTAAAATTGAACAAAAAGGGCGTTAGTACGCATTTGTATAGATTTGTGTGTGACCGTTATTCAGTCGATAACATGAATTTTGAGCACAATAATTAGTTCAATAATTATAGATATTCGATTAGGCAAATTTGTCGGCAGTGCTTGTGTACTTATTTTTCGCAATCTATGATAACAGGATGTAAGGAAATGATTCGAAATTAAAGTTTGTGTCCAAGATAAAGTTTGATATCTTGGTTATAAATTACGTTATACGTTAAGTTTATATAACTTGATAGAAAATCTGATAGAGTAAATATGTAAACGTTTATAGTCCTTAAAAGAAAAACATAGCCAAGCTTTGTGCCTGCAGTAAGTTTTGATGATAAACGATCTCTAAAAATATCTCTCAATTCAGCAAAGTTCCCACCGAATGTTCATTTTCCAAAACAATGTCCTTATTTAGATACCTATGCATAATCACTACGTATGCCGCCTGTTACTTAGGTAACTATATGTTTGTTACCTCAGTCACTATCAATAAACATACTCAGACATTTTTATTAGGAAAAAAATATAGATTAGATAGAATCCTAAATTGTCTTTATATTTACAGTTTTATACCCGGTATATAATATATACCAGGGTATATTAAGTTTAATCACGACTTTGTAAACTTTGCAAAAACGAAAATAGATACCAATCTGAAATTTTGTATGTGTATTTTAGAGCTGAAAAGTAAGGTCAAGTTCGTGAATGGGCAAAATCAGACGATGTTTGGGCAAAATGGGCAAAACTGTCTAGCTTTGATACCGTAAGAGATAGAACAAAAATTTAAAGGCAACATATGTCCCTTTTTTAAAAACAAACAACTTTTGTTTGAAATATTTTTTATAAATTCAGTATACACCATTTATACAATTAACTCTGTTAGTTGTTATTTTCACTTGTTAAACATTTGATTTCCGATATTGGATTCTTTTAATACGGCCATTCTCCTACGTGTCCGCATTTGTGTATAAAATGAATTTTATAAATAATCTGAAAATTTTGTGTACTATTTACCCTATCAGTAATATTATATGTTTGTGTAACGTCGATTATCTTCTCTCCTGAGGATGACATTTGAAAAAGTACTATTCCGTGAAGTTCAGTTACATACCAGCAGAAATAGTATAGCGCAAAAAGAATAGCATACTTAACTTTTATAATATCTCTAGCTTCGTATGTTACTCGGAGCAAATACACGGTACTGTTTTTTTTTTTTTATTTATTTAATGATATTTACAATTGCGTAAAATAATTAAACTAAATACAATTAAATAATTTCTTTCTTCTATATATTACAAACTATAAATAAATTGAAATAAATATATGATTTTTATATTAATATATATATTTGTTGTTCCCTTCAGGGTTGTTATATAATATATTATATGAATATTCTTATGCAGCTATTTTTAATTACATTATTCCTCGGTCGATCTCTGTCGAATTACAAAAGAACGTCCGCTTGATCGAAACGTTTTTTTTTTCTACAATATCAGAAAAGCTAATTAATTGAAATTGTAAAATATTTAAAATAAATATACCAAGCAAGAAAGTCGCTCCAAGGATTTATACATATTTGTATAATTTATACCAAAATTTTTCCAGAATAATAACTAAATATGACATATATCGAAAATAGCTCACTCCTGGAACGTGTTTATTGTTTAAATAAGCAAATACTTCATAATCGAAAAGCTGTTCCAGTTTTTCCTAAATATTTCGAAGTGTATTCGAAAAAAAAACAGTATGTGTGTACTTATGTGAGAAGTTTACTTGGAATAATTTATTCGAATAATATTAAATAAGGTCAACACTACGATTAAGACACAAAAGTTTAATAAAATGATATAGAAGTGAAAAACTACAATAGAAATATTATATCTTTTATCTAAAACCAATGATTATAACATTTGATCATGATAGAACAAAACCAGCGTCATTTCTTACGTTCAAATTCGAGTTTGAAAGAATGGCATTAAATCCATTATTTACATTAGAATCAGAGTTAATGAAATTTATCAAGACCGCGTCAGGTTTATCAATATATACATTTAATATAAAAAGTTTAGAAGCCCATAAAAATCAATGATAATGTGACTCGTAATTCAAATATTCTTCTTTTATCAGAAATATGGAGTAATAATGATGAAGACATTCTTGTACCTAATTTCAAATGTATAGTCAAAAAGCTATTTACCAAAATAATAACGATCATTCATCTTTCGTTCTATAATCTATAATATGGCCTTGTCTATCAATATCAAAAAATCCAATCACACAAAAACTTATTGTTCCACTGCTTATGTGACAGATAGACTTTTGTCTGTTTCACTTAAGCATATAATGTATGTATACATACATAATACACACTCAATGTCTCCCAAACATTGCGATTCGTTACATGATGAAAATATAATCTGATCGAATTCTCGCCAAAAAAGTAAAATAAATTCAAACAGTTTGAAATTTTGTTATTATTATTAAATTATTATTATTTAAAAAAAGTATAGAATTTTTTTGTTTTTGGTTACGATTTTGGTTTAATTGACTTTAAACCATAAGTGTACATATTTTTATGAACATGACAGTATATATAATGACAGTAAAATACAGTACAATAAATACCATAATTATATAATAATCAATTTAGAACAAATTTAATCTCTTTTTAAAAGTATTTTATATATTAAATAATAATAATAATAATAAATACTTAATTATTTATTATTTTGATATTTATAAATGTATATATACACATATTTTTAGACTGGCGGACAGATAGACACTAGACTTACGACCGAGCTGCTGGTATGCACTTAATTATGTAATTTATTATTGATTTTAAATATATTAGGGAAATACCAAGAGTGTGTTATTACTCATAAATTGATAATTTTTTGTATTAATGTCATTTTAGAATCGTAGTATGCAATTTAATATAATAATATATAGGAACACTCCTGGCAATTAATTTAGGAGTGGTACCTATATATCTATATATTTAATGTACACTCCCGTTCAATAAAATTGAACAGACCTGAAATGTTAATTTTCTTACATTTCATAAAACTCCTCACTTGTGTAACTCAATGTATAATGATTTATTTATAAACAAAGATAAGTAGTATATATTTTAAGTGTGAAAAAAGAAATGGTAGTATAGTAAAAAACATTTACTACAAGAGTAATCAGAATTGTGAGAGACTGATCGGTTCACATCTGTTCAGTTTTATTGAACGGGAGTGTACAATAATTATTATGAAATCTTACTCAAACTATAATTTGTATTTGAAAATAAATGTATTTTTATTGGAGTTGTTTTAGAGGGATAAAGAGAGAAAAAAGAAGATATTTACGCTCAATAAAGGCTTTAAGAATTATATATAAAAGCATATACCTCAAAAGTATATACTCAAAAGTATATATATATATAGACTAAGAAAATTTTCACAAAGCAAAGAATCATAATGAATACTAGAATATTAAAATCGTAAATATTTCTATTATACATACAAGTGTGTTCATTTGAAATATAAAAAAATTGACATTTTAAAATGGCAAAATTTAGAACAAAATAATTGTTTTATATAAATTCCCTGTAAGAAGTTTTTGAGCCCGGGCAAAGTCGGCTTTTTCAGCTAGGTATACATAAAATAATTCAATTTAATTTAATATTACACAATTTTTTGAAAAAATATTTTTCTTAATTTAATGACATTATCTATAAGCTATTATAAATTTTGTATTGTTTTACAAAAACATAACAATTTAATTATAATTAAGTAGTCATAAATTATATATATATATATATATATATATATATATATATATATATATATATATATAAAATTATTATTCTATTAAAATTTATAATTTAATAGTTACATGATTAAGAACAATTGAATGTTAATTTAATTTTGGTCGTTCGGTACTTTGGCTATTGTACTGCTAATTGTATAGTGAAATAAGTGCGTAGGCACTTGATTCACTTTCTTTATTCACTTTTACATATTATACCGAATCGGATTTTAAAAAGAATTATCTGATTATGTAAAATCAGATTATTATTTGTTTCAATTTATATGAAAGGAAATGTTTTAATTTGCTTATTAATATGTTTTAGATAAAACAATTGTTAAACGTTATATTATCGAATGATAATTAGTGAGAACTCTAGGTTTTTGAAATAAAATTTCAAATTCGTCCCCTTTACCTAGATCAGTTTTTTGTATTATAAATACGTATTTCGACTACAATGTAGTCATCATCAGTATCAATTAGCTAGTCGTACTTTACTCTTTGACAATTAGAAATAGATACAAAGTCGAGATCGATAGACAAAAAAATAAAAATAAATAGAAAATTAACTAGATTAAAATATATACTAGATTTAAAATATAATAAATTTTAAATTATATTGAAATTACTCTTGTTAAAATTTCTTCATTCACATTTGTTCCTGTTAATTTTACTCTTATTAAAATTACTCTTATATTGTCGCTGGATATGTTACTTGTTACTAATTTGGTGACAGTATCACGAAAACAATTGTTGTCAATTCGATGGCAATTTTTATCTACCGTATCCCGTCATTTCAAGACACAAAAAGAACTCAATGTAATTTCCCACCGCTTCCACTACTTCCCATATTTATCGACACTTCCAGCCTCATGGTTGCACTCCGAAGCAGTACCTTCCCGAGCTCTTGCCGCGGTACTTTTTCCCAGTGATCACGGTGTATAGCATTTGACCACTCGTTGATCATCTGTTTACGTACAACCCCATTAATTTTACTCATCTTGTCTATGTTGTACTCGCGTGTTAATTTATAATTAAAGAGGTGGAAAGTTCGAGTAGTATTTTTTCCGGGTATATTTTTTAAAACATCCGGTAGGTAGGTAGGTGTAGACCAGAGGTGGGCAAGAGTTGACTCGGCCAAGCTCTGAGTGAGAGGTAGGGAAGAGAGATAGAGTTAATACAGGGTTACCTACCAATTATTAATATTTTCTTTTTTTAATTAAAACATTTTCTGAAAAAATATAATAATACCAAATCTTTTTTATGGTCACTATTATACAAAGTAAATAATACATATAATTATTCAATACATACTCTGGAATTTTGGGCTGGTAATTTGGGTCATAAAATGTACCTTTTTAGTATATATCATATTTGTGTATGAATAAAATAAAAATATATAAAAAATATATATAAATCTTTTGAACCTTTAAGTTTACCGCTGGACCATTGTAATAAAAGAGGGAAATTTTTGCAAAGGATAATTTAAATAGAATTATAGTTTTGGAAATTCCAAATAATTTGTCTAAATATTTTACTATCATATCCGAGAACTAATAAAGAATTATTTACCTGATTTAATTATTTTACCTGATTTACCTTTTTTCTTCGTATGGAGTATGCTCAGTATAGTGTCATGGGAATTTGATGAATTAAGTTAAATTTTACATAAAGTGGGAATTTGAGTTCTTCGAGTTAGTCTACTTTGAATTGAAAAAGTGAAAAGTACTATTTGTTGTAGTGGAAATTATTTTTCGCATAATTTGTTTTTCAAAAAAAATAAAAGTAATAAATTATTGAATAAATTATTGGGCAATAATCGGTAGGGGGACAACCTGTATTGAAACATCGTTCCGTCTTGCTTCAAAACATACCTTCTTTACTTACTCTCACCCAGCTTATGGAGAGCCCGTAAGGCTCAGACGAGTTGTCTGCGCCCACCTCTGGTGTAGACTGTAGGTATTGTAGGTAGCTGCTATACATTATATTCTTCCTTGTATTTAATTTAAATTAATTCATACTTTTTTTTTGACAATTTGTACATGTAGTACTACAACACACATAAATAATATTTGTTTCGTATGTCATTTACATTTGACATATAATATGAATTTATTTTATTTATTTATTTATTTATTTATTATTATACAATACAATGTAAGACACAAGACCTTTTATTGAATTACATACACAAAAGTATTTTAAAATAAATATTTAAATATACACTCAAAAAAAATGTCTGTACTCTCTGTGTGTGTAAGTGTGTGTGTGTGTGTCACAGACGTCAGTCTGTCCGTCCGTCCGTCCGTCACAAGTTGTGAAAACAAAACTAAAATAAACACTGCACCCACCAATAACTAATATTCAATTAATCATTTCTTTGAGACATATTGCAAGTCTTATACAAAATATATACAGCCCGTATTTTAAAATACATCCTATCTAGAAACAGCTATCTATCGCTGTCTATATGCAGTGTACTATGATATGATTTACTTTGTCAAACTTCAAACGTATTAAAATCAGTATTGTATAACATATAACTATTATACTTATGACTCTCCTAAAATCATTTGTATATAGTTGCATCTTACTCGTACCTACGTGCGTCGTTATTGTCCGTCGTCCATCGTGTGAGTGTGTTTACATGTATATGTAACAAAGACACCATTTCATAGTCTCTACATATAGACAGCAATAGATATACTATACATTATTTCCTTGTTGGGTGTGCTTTAAAATACAATCAGTATACAAGATTGTTACGTATTAGTTATTAATTAACGGATCTTATACGATTTTCGAAAAAAATGAATGTTTAGAACAAAAGTTGTTAGATTTTACTCTCGAATATTTTAGTTTGCTTCAAATCTTTTAAGGATGTTCCAGCATGTAACCACTTTTCGAAAGATTTTGCCCATTTTCTTCACAGGCTAAAAATAACGGTTTCTAATAAATCCCGGAGTTTCATAAAATTTTGACCGTTTAGAACGCGAGATAATTAACAAAAAGGAAACATTCTCTCTCATTAAAAGCCTGTAAAACTTTATGCCCGCCCAACTATTATCTGTTGTATTAGAAGAAATACTCGACAAAATTAAAAAAAAAAACTAGGATAGTAAAGATAAATATTTATTAAATAATTTTTTTTTTTTAATCGGTTTTTACCGTTTTGTTTTCGAAATATAAAAGTTTAAAATTATTTTTTATTTCAAAATTACATTACTTTGTATATATGAATAGTGCATATATCTATGTGTTATGTATGTGTGTATATGTATTTTTCCTATAATAGAAGCAAATCGATTTTTTGTCTAGATTATACAAGACAGTGCAAATAAAACTGTGATTTGTGGATATTTCGGTTACTGACGTTATCGCATGATGAAATTAGCCATGAATCCCGTAAACCGGAAATATGGACTGCGAACAAACGCCAATTAGGATGTTTTAGATGACCATTCAAAAAAAAATATTCTAAACAATTTTGCCACCCACGACTTTAAGGAAGAAAAATAAACTTTTATTGTTCGTATTAGATGGCATCGGCTCTCGTATGTATTAAAACAATTAATTCTGAGATTAAAAAAAAAAAAACATATAATAAATAATAAATTTGTAAAATATATTACAAGGTAATTCATCAAGTTCAATGTCATAATTTTTAATTAAAATAAATAATAATTAATTTACAAATATTAAATTTCATTTTATATATATATATATATATATATATATATATATATATATATATATATATATATATATATATATATATAATAGTATTTATACAATCTTTAATATAATATCGTTCGTACTAAAGGTACTCATGAACTTCATTTTAATTTGTTTTTAATAAAATTAATTATTTCATGCAATTTAAAATGAAATAAAACTGTATCAAACTATTTACTGTAGGTCATACGTCATATCAAAATACCTACAAGGTTTATTATATAATTGAATGTTTCTATTCATTTAATTCCATAGCAATATCTTTTCTAAATCGAACCTTAACTTTATACGAGTGGTCCTCATATACGAATAGAGAGCATTGAAAAAGATTTATTCATAATTTTTAGATAAAAACCTTGCTACGAAGAGCAAAACAAAATTTCAATCAAATGACTGTATTTATGTACGCACGTAAGAAGTTATACTTCTTTTTAAATAATTTATTATAATAATATTAATTGGTATAGTAATGAATGACTACAAAAGAAAAATTATATATTATATCTAAAACTAATGATTCTACATTTTATAATGGTTAAAATTGGAGTTTCAAAGACTGCGCATTAAAACCATTATTTACATTAGAATCAGAGTTAGTGAAATTTATTAAGATATGGCCAGGTTTATCAATATTTAATATACAAAGTTTACGAGTCCATCCAAATGATATCATTGATAATGTGACTGGTAATTCGAGTATTCTTCTTTTATCAGAAATATGGAGTAATAATAATGAAGACATTCTTGTACCTACTTTCAACTGTATAGTCAAATTGAAATGTTCTATTGTAAGATTTGGTGATTTACCAAAATAATATCAAAATCAAAAAATCATTTCACACATAAACAAAATTATTGCCCACTGCAGAGTGTAAGCACACAGCTTATGTGACAGGCAGACTTTTGACTATTTCGCGTCGATCAGTCGAGTGTTACATGCTAAAAATACAGATTGGATTTTCATAACGTACCAAAAAAAAAAAACTTTGAGTTGAGTTTTTCATAAATAACTTGAAATGTATTCGAGTACTGAAAAAAATGTACAGGTCAAAAATTGTAGGCCAGAAAATTTCCCATAAAAAAGGTCTAAAACACTTTGAGATACGTCAATTAGTTTGCTTAGTACAAAGCGTTATAGTTGCATTAACCAAACTAAACTATTGAGATAAATTTTAACTTGAATGCTTTTTAATTCTTTTATTTATCTTGTCTGTGTTGCAGTCTATTTTAAAACAGGCATTCATTTACAATCATTACAACGATTTCACAAGAAATACACACTTCATACAATACACAATCAATATACAATCAATAAAACAATATTCAATATTTATTTAAATGTGAAAATTAAACAACAAAATAAAAAATAATCAAAAGAATATTTAATGAATTAAATAAGGTGTGAAAAGAAATTATTTACTATACAAATATGTTACCATACACACATGATGGGTTGACACTTGGCACCAGTGGCGTACCGTGGGTGTCAGCTGCCCGGGGCAGAAGAAAATTTTGTCACCCTCTTATTTAGGTATTTCAATTTAAAGGACTATAATATATTGTAATTCTAGAGAACAGTCATCATTATTGTGTATTGATAATCACATTTATTACAAACATTCTTATACGTATGCCACTTACATTGATATAACAGGTATAGAACACTTATGATTATACCTTGACGATCAACAAGATTCAGTTATTAGCAAATTGAATATAAAACGAAAATCGACTTCCAATTAAAACTAGAACGATACTGTTAATATTCATATTTTGAAAAACCATATACTTGTTTGTAGTAATAAAAACAAAACTTCTGTCTTTAACTAAAATTTTATTCGTTTAGTTTTTTTACGAGCAAAGTCGTTTATTGCAATATTAAAATATGAAATGGCTCAAATACTTACAAGATATTATTATTATTTATTGTGAAATTTTGCCGCCCCCTAAAGGTGCCGCCCTCACTACGCTACGGCACTGCTTGGTACTGATGGTGAAGGTGATGCTGATGGGAAGAAAAGACAATACAAGATTAAGTGACAAGTTTAAATATTGACAGAAATTAATATTGGGTTTTTTACTTCTGCATTTTTATCAACAATAAAATAAATACACACAATAAATAATATTAATGTTTTTTTTTTATTTTTATGAAAAGAAGAAAAAAAAGTAATTTAAAACCACATTTATATTTATTTTGTCTTATTGAATGGGTTTTTGTAAAAAAAAAATGAATACACTAAACTATGACTGATTGAACAATATGACGAATGTTTTTAACTTCCATTACTTAAGGATGTTCCAGCATACATAAGGATGTTTTCGACAGATTTTGCTCATTTTTTTTCACAGGCTAAAAATAAAGTTTTCTAATCAATCCTGAAATTTCAGAATTTTTGACCGTTTATCATTTGATGATAAATTTAAGATATCTCTTATAAATTTTGAGAATGATGGACCATGGCCTGCGTTATTATAGGAATGGTAAAAATTATCGTTCGAACATTCTGAAAAATAGAAAATATGGCCAACAAATAGCAAATTTCAATAAAAAATTCTGTCAAAATCGAATAAAATATATCAAATATATCGATTTTTTTAAATATTTGATAGCTTTTATCAAATTTAAGATATCACTATTTTTTCCCAAGTTGCAATAGAGTATGGAAGTCACTGGATGTTTTTCAAAAACCACAATTCATATAAATGTATATATTTTAAAAGGTGTGTTAATTTATTAATGTTATTTAATTTTCAAGTAAATGAATTTTTATGAATGTCAAATATTGAAATTATTTAAGAATAACATACATCATGGGCCACTGCAGGGTTGACTGAACTTTTTAAGATGAAAAAAAAAAACACAACATTTATTATATTTATTATATTAATAGCATTTAGTACACAATAAATGTTTTAAATGTGGTTTTATTTGTTTTTAATATAATTTATTTAATTAAAAAGAAATTTATGTTAAATACTTTTAAATTTGTATGTTTTTTTGTTTATATTTTGGTTTGTTTCTTCAATGAATAAAATACTAATTATTCATAGATAACATAAATTATTAAATGTTTTTTTTCTCAACTATTTCTAAATAAGTAAATTTATCAAACAAATATTTATTTGATAATAAAAGAGTGTGAGAAAATGATTAATTGTAATGGAGAATATTGTATCAAACTTTTCAGTGAAAAAAAAAAATTATAAACAATAGGGAATATGCATGAAAATTTTTTTTCACATTTATTTTTAGAATATGAAAAAAACTGTTAATACTGTAATAATATTTAAAAACGAAATTAAAATCCGACAAATATCAAGGAAGCTAAAAGCTTTTAAAGATTATTATCTGTCTCTTTCTTGCAAAAATACTAAAAACGGAGTTTTAGGTGTATTTTGAATGGTGAAAGTGTAATATGACGTCACATAACATATCAAGAGGGCTATCACCCTCTTTGTCTAATTGGGAATTTCAATCATTCATATCTCGCTTATTTTTAAAGTTATTTAAAAAGTAATTTTACCTTGATATTTGTCAAGTAAACATGCTTCAATTCAAGTGATAAAAAATTTTATTTTCATGCATATTCCCTATTAAAAAAAAATATTATAATAAAGTTTTGTTTTTTGTTACAGGTATGTTTTCAAATTTATCTGCATCGCTATCATTCAGTTTCATTTATTGGTGGTAAGCGGTCTATCGGACTGATTGAATTATCCATATTTATTGGTGGTATGAGCTTGAAACCTTTTCATTTTATTTTCTTTTTATAACATTTCCGCTTACTAATATATATATATATATATTATCAAAGATAACGAATGAGAAACTCTAGGTTTTTGACATTTATCTCCAAAATTTGCCTCCATTTCTAGATCAATTGTTTGTATTTTATAAATACGTATTTTGACAACAATGTAGTCATCATATATTAAAAATATACCCACGGCTTCACTCACGTTTTATTGATACACTACTTCAAATATTTATCGACACTTCCACCAAATTTTTTATTCAACGAATATTTTCGAATTCTATTTCCCCTAGCGAGATAAAATACAGACCAGTTTTTAAATCTAATCATAAGTATTTAAATAAAAAAGTTTCCTGAAAATCGGCCCAATAATTTTAGTGTGATACTCGAAGAATCAAAAAAATAAACAGCCATTAACAATTTTATAAATAGTAAAGAAGACAAATAATTGATCAGGGAATTTGGGCAAATTTTGAAGTTTATTTTGCATACTATATTGTATATACATACTAACTTAATTATGTAATTTATGAGTTCATGAAGGAAACTGCAGAAAACCTTCTCAAGCATAGCCGGTTACTTCGTTCTTGTTCATACGCCGACAGTTTAGTCAATTAACTGTCCCCCTTTTTTTTTCTTAATAATTGACAAACTGCCGATGTCGGGATTCGAACCCACAACCTCCCAGATTCCAAATAAGCATACTGCACAGATATAACGCCTTAGACTGCTCGGCCAGTGGGACTGGTTACGTAACATTTAATCATATTCTAACGTAGTGTATTTATTATAAATGATTAACTTTTTAAAATCTTACCTTATAAATATATTTTTTTTCTTTTTATTTATCAAACATTTTGTTTAATTTATGTTCATAAAATGGATGGACCTCTTTGCCTGCACACAGGTCAAGCGATGTATATTATATATTTTTTCATTTTATATAAATAAACATAAAGAACCGCCTTCAATATATTAATATATTAATACAGAGGTGGGCAGGAGTTGACTCGGCCAAGCTCTGAGTGAGAGATAGGGAAGAGAGATAGAGTTAATACAGGGTAACCTACCAATTATTAATATTTTTTTAATTAAAACATCTTCTGAAAAAAATATAATAATTCCAAATCTTTTTTATGGTCACTATTATACAAAGTAAATAATACATACAATCATTCAATACATACTCTGGAATTTTGGGCTGGAAATTTGGGTCATAAAATGTACCTTTTTAGTATATATCATATTTGTGTATGAATAAAATAAAAATATATAAAAAATATATATAAATCTTTTGAACCTTTAAGTTTACCGCTGGACCATTGTAATAAAAGAGGGGAATTTTTGCAAAGGATAATTTAAATAGAAATATAGTTTTGGAAATTCCAAAAAATTTGTCTAAATATTTTACTATTCATATCCGAGAACTAATAAAGAATTATTTACCGGATTTAATTATTTTTTCTTCGTATGGAGTATGCTCAGTATAGTGTCATGGGAATTTGATGAATTAAGTTAAATTTTACATAAAGTGGGAATTTGAGTTCTTCGAGTTAGTCTACTTTGAATTGAAAAAGTGAAAAGTACTTTTTGTAGTAGTGGAAATTATTTTTCGCATAATTTGAATTCAAAAAAAATAAAATATTGACTATACTATAGACGATACTATATAATTATTGGGAAATAATCGGTAGGCAACCTGTATTGAAACATCGTACCGTCTTGCTTCAAAACATACCTTCCTTACTTACTCTCACCCAGCTTATGGAGAGCCCGTAAGGCTCAGACGAGCTGTCTGTGCCCACCTCTGTATTAATATATATATATATATATATATAAATTGTACATTGCGCTATCTGCTTCACCTATATGATAATTACTTACGTAATTTATTTATGAGTTCTTTCGACATTACATAATTCGATAGATTTTATTAATTAGTTTATATTAATTTTATTGTAAATAACTTAGATAAAAGTAGTTTGACATAATATGTGATGCTTCGTTCAAAAGTCAGTTTTTATCAATAGTTATGCAATCAATATTGTTTTTGTATTGAATTGGGTCGTTACTTGTCGAAAATCCATTATAAATAAAACAAATATGTTTATTTAGACTATTCGCAAAACCTGCTGAGGGTTACACCTCTGGTGGTCATTGATCACTTCTTGTAATAATTTACATGGCATACACACACACACACACATATATATATATATATATATATATATATATATATATATATATATATATATATATATATATATAAAATTTTATAAGTGTTTATTTTAGCAAATTTTATAATATAATAAATGTCTCAATCTTGTTGAAAGCTAGATAAAGAAAAACTATTAAAGGAAAATTGTTTGAAGTGTAAATCTCTAATAGATCAGCACCAAGTGTGGAAATTGATATGGAAAATTGATAAACCCATTAGCAAACATATGACTAAATTTTTAATATTTATTAACTAACATAAAATATCGAATTTGTATACGCAGTTGCAATTTAATACTTTTGGACCACAAAAGTATTAAATTAATTATCAAAATTATTGAAAGTATCCGGTATAAAACTTTACTAAAATCGATACAAAATAATAAAATATTAAAAAGAAAACACATGTTATATTTATAAACATAGAAATTAAAATTTAATTTAGGTCCGTCATGCCGGGTCTAAAAAAAGATATTTAAGAAAAAAAACCTGAGATTTCGGGTAATTAAGCTACCGCCGACAGAAATAAAGTTTACCCGACTTCTCAGTTTTTTTCTTAAATATATTTGTTTTAGGCTCGTTATACCGGAAGTTTATTGATTCAATCTCTTTATTAATATTTCTATTTTCTACGGCGTAGTTTTTTTTTTATTCGTCTTATTTTATTCCAAGTGAAAATTATCAAAATATGTCGAAGCTCACGGGATTCTCCATAAGAACAATGCATTAAAACCCGAACTTTAAATAATTAATTCAAGACCCCCCCCTCCTGAAATTTTTATAATTTATATGCTCTTAAACTACATGTAAAAAAATTCCGACGTTAATCTTTTTGAAACTTCAGTGCTCGTACATCTTTAATTGACAAACGTCGCAGTTGGAAATTGAACTAGCAACCTTCTAGTTGCGAACAGAGCGCCTTTAACAGATCGACCAATCGGACTGGTCAAAACAATGAATCATAAAGTAAATTGAATATAAAGTCAACAACAGACATTTGCAATGATTTTTACCCGTCTAAAATAAATGAGAGACATGCTAATTTGGATACTAATTATTGAACATGAATATATTATAAGTGTTTGGTTTTATAACGGATTAGAAATACGTTGGTTGCATTTTAAAATTGATACTTAAGGCAAAACAAAAACCACTCTCAAATAAATGCAATTTGATGATTTGACTATTAATTAAAAAATATTTTAATTTGATAGATACAAAAGAATTGATATAAATAATTAACACGACGCGCGGTCTTTAACGGTTTCAAACTGGTCAAAAATCAAATAAATTTTAATTAATAGGTTCTTGATCATGCACTTTCTATCGGTTAATTCATTTGTGCGGTGAACTAATATATATATATATATATATATATATATATATATACCGGTAATGAGTTTTATAAAGTGGCTAAAGACCAAATTTATAATCGCCATTAATCGTAGTCCGGCCACGGATAAATTTACACTTAGAGAATATTTTTATAGATAATAGTAATAGTTACCTATAGTTAATAACAACAACTTAGCTGGAAATTGGACATTTTATAACAAAGACTTTTAGAAGCCTGATGAAGGTCCAATAAAGACAACGAAACGTTGCTCAATTAATAATAGTCTTTGTTATTAATTGTCCAATTATCAGTTAACTTGTTGTTAATTTAAATAATAATGTTTTTGAAACACAACAATCGGTGAAATTAATAAATATTACTCAACAATTGGAACATTAACGTTTGATTTTTATATTTTAATATTTTATATTAAAGTATTTTTATTAAAAATTTATTTATATTAAGTATTTATATTAAATATTTTATATTAAGTATTTTTGTGCTTAAGCGGTTTTGTTCGGACTTTATATTGTTTTTTGCGATTGCTTTACGCATGCTCAATGAATCTAGTGATCAAATCAAACGATATATTGCGATTAAATTTTGTTTTTAACTATTTTATTAAATTTATTTTACATTAAGATTATGAAAGTTTTCTTTTAGGAATTTTAATATATATAAAATTTGTAAAATAAGTTTTATTTAATAGCTAGGTATTTGACTACATTCAAAGGACGGCCGGACTATCTTAATGTAATATAAGAAATTATAAAAAGTTATGAAAGTTCTATTAAAATATTTATTATAAATATATTTAAATATTTTGAAATTATTAATCGATACTTTAAATTACTATCTATATAGGTACTATTAAGTATCTGTTTTTTTTTTGTTTTTTTTTTTATTAATCGATTAATCGCTATTAATAAACAAAAATTGTGTTGAAATTATAAGAATTATAATTTTATTACTTTCGAAGTTGTTCCCACAGTAAAGAAGATGAATATTTTTATATGTTAGGCGTGATTTTAGCTGTGCAACTTTTCTAACTGAATTGACAGTAAACTATTATTGACAGCACAACACTGTATATAAGAGAACTCAAATAAACTCGACTATCGAAAAAATTATGACCGAGATTCAACAACTGTTTTCTTCACTTATGGAATAAACACAATTACTCAATTAACCGCAGATGATCGATAAACAGAATTATTTTAAGTGAGTTGATTACTTTGTTTTATAACATAACTGAATGGGGTTCACTTAATGACTTTTTTAAATTTTATGTATCTTAAGAAAAATATATAGTTAAGGTTGTTGGGACAGTACACAATAATATGACAAACAAACTGAAAGTTTTAATAAAATTAAATTTCAAATTTTGGCCCAATTCCTAGAACAATGATTTGTATTTTTAACCCGACTTCAAAAAGGAGGATGGATCTCAATTCGTCTGTATGTTGTTTCTTTTTTTTTTTTTTGTTTAATGTTTGTTACCTCAGAACTCCGTAATTTGTGAACCGATTTTGAATTTTTTTTAATCAATGTTCTTCTGGGTATTGAAGCAAAATTTCTCTTTGATTATGTTAATAATATTAATATTTTAGTTTTATACTAATCATGATAATCTGAATATTTTTAAAACTATCAAAACTCAATCAATTTCAAGCCGATTTTGATTAAACTTCGAGAAAATATTGTTAAGAAAATATATAAACTCATAAATCGATTTTCTTGATCCAATTCACTAGATACAGCCCCTTAAATACATTTTAACTTTTCAGATTTGTTTCAGATTAATATTTGCCTTGAGGTAAATACTTAACCCAACAACCTTAATGTAATTTAATATTTAAAAAATAATAAAAATCAGGAAATTAGCAATTAAATAAGAGTATTCACTTAAACATATGTGTTTACAGTTTTTTTTTTAAATTTTATTTATTTACAATAACATGCTTGCGATTAATTTGTGTAATATTTGTCACGACATCATTAAAAGAGACATTTTTCAAACAAATTCTTAAAGTATATACAGGTTGTCCTCTCTCCTCACAGGAACAACAGTTCTCAAAAATATTCAGTGATCTTATAAATATTCAATGTATCCTGTTAATAGTAAAAAATTTAATTTGGATATATCCTTTTCTTTAAATTGGGGCCTTCTAGTAGGCAGGTATTATATATTAATTAGGTTTTGCCTTACGATTATGTTATACTAACGGAAGTGGCTAGCCGTTTACTAATTTTGACATTTAAGTAATATATCTTAACATTTGTAATATTATTTTGACATCAATGTTTTTGATATGAAAAATGTTACACATCTTGCGTCTGGGTATTGCACTCAAGACCTCTGGCATTCCAGAACAGTGCTTTGCCAACAGAGATACCCAAAGGCTATATATATAAAGTCTTGTTGAATTTCTTCTTTGAGGTCCTCAGTTGTTTAAGGTAGTTCCAGCATTGTCTTGTGTAATCAGGACAAAAAATAGGTTTGCTTTTATAATAGAACAAATACATAAACACATATATATATATATATATATATATATTTATATACAAATTAATGTAATTTTGAAAAAAAAAACTATTATATTTCGAGAAATAAAAACGGTAAAAAGCGATTTAAAAAAAAAAATTATTTAATAAATGTTTATCTTTACTATTCTAGTTTTTTTTTTAACTCTAGAAAAAAACAGAGCAAAATCTGTCGAAAAGTGGGAACTCAAAACCTTAAAAACAAAACCTTAAAAACTGTAACGTCAAGAGCGTACTGCACCCAAACGGCGCCACTTTTACTGGGGAAAATTTAGCTCAGTCGTCTTGTTTTAAGCCATAGTATGTAGTAAAGCATTGTAAAGATCTTTTAGGGCCACCCTGTATAAAAGTATAAATTTGTAACAAAACCTAATTCGTATTCATTATGTGGTTCACAGAAATTATTATTATTATTATCAATTGTAAGTTTATTATTTATGTTTATATTTTATTAAATCATTAAAATATTATTTTTTAATAAACTTTTAGATTTTTATGTGTGATATTTATTTAAATGGCTTAATTTTTAACAAATGTTATATTCAAATCAGAATGAGCAGAACTCATTAAAAAAATACGACAATAAATTACTAATATTATTTTATTAGGTATTGATCAGCTCTGCTCTCAATAATACGTTCGATACATCGTGTGACTTCCGTTTTTGTTATTTTGTATATTTTGTTATAAGAAATTTACAATTTTACAAGAAATTATTAATAGGAGTGTTTCTTTTTAAGGATGTTGGACCAAAAATGATGAAAATTCTCTTAAACCAATATGATTAATGATAATGATAATTAATGATAACATTTAAAAAAGTGTGTATGAACTTATGTATGTACGCACGTAAGAAGTTCATTTCTTTTTAAATAATTTATTTAAATAATATTGAATAAGGTCAAGATTACTATTAAGACAAAAAAGTTTAATTAAATGATGCAGTAGTGAAAAACTACAATAGAAAAATTATATATTGTATTTAAAACCAATGATTCTACAATTTATCATGGTAGAATAGAACCAGCGTCACTTCTTACATTCAAATTACAGTTTCAAAGACTGACATTAAAGACATTATTTACATTAGAATCAGAGTTAGTGAATTTTATCAAGACCAGGCCAAGTTTAACAATGTGTACATTTAATTTACAAAGTTTACGAGCCCATACAAGTGATATCATTGATAATGTGGCTCGTAATTCTAATATTCTTCTTTTATCAGAAACATGGAGTAATAATGATGAAGACATTTCTGTACCTAATTTCAATTGTATAGTTAAGTTTAAATGATCTACTGTTAGAGCAGGCGAAGTAACTAAAATTTGTTCATTATAAATATCATAGCTTGTATTCGAAACATTTTCCCAAAAAACCAAAAATGAATAAAGCTCAAAGCAATGATAAAATTTAAAAAAAAGAATTTTTGTGGACACAGTCTATATCATAAAACGGAAGTTAAATTTAAAATTAGCACTCAATTTGTACTCAATAGTCTCTTTTGTTTCTTTACCAAATTGCAAATGAAATTGAATGGCTTAAGGATATTGTTATACCCATCATCTGGTACAGAACGCTTAAGGATATTTGCAATACATCGTCGTTGCTGTTTTTGTTCCCTATACACAATGCAAATAATAATTAAGGTAGTTCCAGTCTGAAATCACTTTTCGCTCATATTTAGCTCATATTTTTTTTCACTGACTAAAAATAACGTTTTCTAATAAATCCCGAAGTTTCAGAATTTTTGACCGATAAGAACGCGAGATAATTAATAACAAAGTAATCATTCTCATTAGAAGCATATAAAACTTCAAGCCCGTCCAACTATTATCTGTTGTATAGAAAAAAAAACTCGAAATTTAAATAAAAACTAGGACAGTAAAAATAAATATTTATTAAATAAATTTTTTTTAAGAATCACGTTTTACCGTTTTGTTTTCGACATATGATAATTAAAAATTTTTTTTTCTTTCAAAATTACATTAATTTGTATATAAATATATGTGAGTATATATGTGTATATGTATTTGTTCTATAGTAAAAGCAAACTGGTGTTTTGTCCTGATTATACAATACAATGCTGGAACTACCTTCATAAGAAGCTATCTATATCTTTAACTTAATGGACTGTTAAAAAGATTACCCAAAAGAATAAAAACAATCAAATATAGATAAAACCTGTTTATTATGGTTGTAGGTAGCTAACTAGCTAATAATATCCATCCTCCATTCATTCCAATTCCATTTCTCTTTTGTTTTTTTGTTTAATAACTAAACTAGCTAATTATTGTTTATATAGATAATTATCTTGAATGTTCAATGTGTCTACGAACATCTTAAAAACTATGACCAAGGTAATTGTAATTTTGCATTTTGCTTATGTTACAGAAGTCTGTTTGTCACATAAGCAGTGTGACTACACTCTTCAGTGGACAATAATTGTGTTTGTGTGTAGTATGATTTTTGGATTTGAAACACAAGACAATATACAGACCGTTTTCAAAAGCATTTCTAATAGAGAATCAATGTTTAATAAATAAATAAAATATTAACTATAAAACTATACAGTAGGTACACCTATACAATACACATATATACAAACATCTGGATAGTGTATAGGTATACTGTATGCGTATGGTTGTTTGTTTGTCATTTAAGAGTGGGGATTTGTGATGTACATACTAAAGTAAAGAAATCAATACAAACGAATCAATACAAAGAACATATTTAATCCACTCTCATTACATGTGTACTGACGTGACTTCACACAGTAACCACAGGGCCAGTTAGTAATAAATAATATTTAACATTGATTCTCTATTGGAAAAGCTTTCCAACACACACGGTATATAGAAATATGAATGATCGTTATTATTTTGATAAATAGCTACACCGCCAGCTAGAACATTAGACAATTTCAATTTGACTATACATTTGAAATTAGGTACAAGAATGTCTTCAACAATATTACTTCATGTTTCTGATAAAAGAAGAATATTAGAATTGCAAGCCACATGATTATCAATGATATCATTTTAATGGGCTCGTAAATTTTGTACATGAAATGTATATATTGATAAACCAAGCCTGGCCTTGTTAAATTTCACTAACTTCGATTCTAATGTAAATAATGGCGCCTATTGTACCTACTATTGTTGTTAAACCACCAATGGTCATAACTCAAACGTTTCCAGCTACCTTAGTTTATGTTAATAATTTGTTTTATGACGTTTAAAAGTTTGGCTGACTGTCATTACCGAACAGTAGTTAATCAGCCAAGCTTGAGTGACGTTTATCTGTCGAATAGAGGATTCAAATCATGCCAAAATATAGAAAGTTTGGTTTTGGAAAAAAAAACAGTTATCGTTGGTGTTTCTCAACGGGATTTTTTCATATCATTATTATGAATAACAGTTGTTTGAAGAATTGTGACATTTTCAAAACTAAACAAATCAATAAAAATATTAATGAATACTAAAAAATATTTGTTATTGATTGTGTAAAATGGTTATAAGCAAACAAACTCGCTCTAATATTATCGATCTTGTACTATTGGCATTATTATTTTTATGGTTGGTTGTTATATTTTAATCATAAAATTTGGATTTCGTAAATGATTTATTTCTAAAGTGATCTGCGGGTTTCTACTCCTGTCAAATAATTATTATTCAAAAATAAAATATTGACAATTTTTACACAATTTATTGATTATATACACGGAACACTTTTTAGAGCTCCGTGTCCAAGAGATTTCTAATAGGGAATATGCATGAAAATTTTTTTTCACATTTATTTTCAGAATATGAAAATTCTGTTAATACTGTAATAATATTTAAAAACGAAATTAAAATCCGACAAATATCAAGCAAGCTATAAGTTTTTAAAGATTATTATCTGTCTCTTTCTTGCAAAAATACTAAAAACGGAGTTTTACTTGTATTTTAAATGGTCAAAGTGTAATATGACGTCACATAACATATCAAGAGGGCTATCACCCTCTTTGTCTAATCGGGAATTTCAATCATTCATATCTCGCTTATTTTTAAAGTTATTTAAAAAGTAATTTTACCTTGATATTTGTCAAGTAAACATGCTTCAATTCAAGTGAAAAAAAATTATCATGCATATTCCCTATTGTAGGTTTATTACTATGAAAAATCTATGTACATTTTGTCAGGAGCCCTTTCCTCAGGAGCTTATTCTATATCACACACAAACATATATACAGGATGTCTCAAAAGTGGTTTTTGTTATACCCGGTATATCAAGTTTAGTTCCAACTATTGTAACGGCTGTCTGTCTGTGCACACGATAACTCAAAAACAAAAAGAGATAACGAGCTAAAATTTTGTTTGTGTATTTTTGATCTAAAAACTAAGGTCAAGTTCGTCAATGGGCAAAATCGGACCATGTTTGCGCAAAACATTGAAACCGTCCGAGATAGAACAATAATTTAAAAACAAAAAATGTTCCTTTTCTAAAAATAAACAACTTTTGTTTAAAACTTTCTACATTTTTTCTATAAATTCAGTATATACCGTGTATTTAAGCAATTAACTCGGTTAGTTAAGTTGTTTACTCCTGCTGTTGATTGAATAGCGTCGATAAATACCATTGATCCATTTCCCATTACGGACATTGTTTAAGTTGCCTAGAATATTTCGTACTTTGATGGTAATACAAAAATAAACTTACACGAATCCATACATACACTCCCGTTCAATAAAATTGAACCGAATCAGTCTCTCACAATTTTGATTATTCTTGTAGTAAATGTTTTTGACAGATACAACATTTTATTTAATTCTTATATTACTTTATGGGAGATATAACACTTAACATGTATTTACATTACATATTCTTACTCTATCACAGACTTGTTTACATAAATAAAAAATATAAAACTTCCATTTCTTTTTTCCCATTTAAAAAATATACTACTTATCTTTGTTGATAAATAAATAATATACAGACGAGTTACAAAAGTGAGGAGTTTTATGAAATGTAAGAAAATTAACATTTCTTCAGGTTGATTCAATTTTATTGAACGGTAGTGTACATACATGCGTATTATAATTAGATTATTGTTATAATAAATTATGTAAATAACAAAATGTTACATCTGATTAGAAAAACCTGTTTTGATTTTTAAAACTCAAAGGAAAAAAAGTGATTTAAATATTTCTCTCTATCATTATCTAATAATACCTGGGCTGGTTATTAAACTAGGTACAACTTTTGCTGTCAATATAGACAACAGACTGACTTGATACCTGACGTAAGTTTGTGATGTCACCAACGACAATAATAACAGTTATTCTTAAAACTTACTGTTTATCTTTATAGTAACAGCATTTACCAAAGTTTTTACCAAAACGAGAAGCCACTGGAAAAAAAGTTCGTAACTAGATCAAATAACTATTTTTTAAATAGGAGATATAAGTAAACGTTATACTCTTTATGATCGAAGTTTCACGACGTTTCTTGGTTGACCGACGTTTAACTCTATTCTAAACGTCGGTCGACCATATATAAGCAAGGTACAACCAAGAAACGTCGTGAAACTGTCACCAAATTAGCAACGGATAACATGAGACAATATAAGAGACAATTTTAATAAGAGTGATGTTAACAAGAGTAAATCGAATGAAAGCAATTTTAAGAAGAGTAATTTCAATAAAATTTATTATATTTTAATTCATTTTGTTGAATTTTTTTATATTTATTTTTGTCTAATGATCTCTTTTTTCTATCTATTTCTAAATGTCAAAGAGTAAATTACAACTACCTAATTTATACTGATGATGACCACTGTCTAGTCGAAATACGTATTTATAATACAAAAACTGATCTAGGTATTGGGACGAATTTGAAATTTTATTTCAAAAACCTAGAGTTCTCATTAATTATCATTTGATAATCTAATACCTTCAAAAAACTTAAATTAGTACTATGGACTACAAATTTTGATGTCATTATTATTGATTCCTTTTTCCGAAAAAATATTTCGGATAAGAGTTGTTCACTATAAATATCGTAAAAAATTTTATTCGAAAATTTTTTATCGAAAACCGTATAAATAAGGACACAAATCAATTATAAAATTTAAAAAAATAACATCAACTTTTGTGGTCAAGTGTACACGCTACAGAATCCTAAGGTGGTAATGCGTGTACGACACGAATTTAGCCACGATGTTTTTTTACAAAATTTACATAATTCGTTTCAAATTAAATTATAAAAAAAAACATAAGTAATTACAATGAAGTCGATTACAAATAATTGTGGTTTTTTTTTTATTTTCAATTGTACTAAACAAAAATTATTAAATAAATGTATTCTGTGAAAAATTCCCATAATGATTTATGATTTATGTCAGATTTGAGTTTCTCCATCATAGATAAGGAATAAAATAACAATAATTTCCTATACATAATTTTGTCTTGTGTTTTTTGATTCTATTCAATGATAAAAAAAATTGTATTTAATGTTTAACAAAAATGATTTCAAAATCTATTTGTTT
Source organism: Nineta flava (assembly GCA_963920215.1). Lineage (NCBI taxonomy): Eukaryota > Metazoa > Arthropoda > Insecta > Neuroptera > Chrysopidae > Nineta > Nineta flava. The sequence goes on from OY986040.1 coordinate 143,458,838, forward strand.
TTCTTTCCAATTACGTTAAATATATATATATATATATATATATATATATATATATATATATATATATATATATATATATATATTTATATATATATATATATATATATATATATATATATATATCATAATAATACATTGGGAAACCTGAAAAAAATATCATGGATTCTCATTAAAATGTTTGTTAATATAAAATGAGACATAAAACACATTGTGGGGCGTCGATAGATAGATAGATTGTAGAGGCTGCCCTGGACGGGCCTCACTTGGACCATAAGCTCCATTATGATGCTTAAGGATGTGAGCGGAGTGGAAGGAATTTTTGTGTATAGACTAGGAATTGGTAGGATATGCGGCTGCAGCCGACTATGATAGGAACTACGCTGATATTCATCTTGAGTTCGTGAAGGAAACTGCAGAAAATCTTCTCAAGCATATCCGGTTAATGCGTTTTTGTCCATACGGCGACAGTTTAGTCAATTAACCGCCCCCTTTTTTTTTCTTAATAATTGACAAACTGCCGATATCGGAATTCGAACCCATAACTTCCCAGTTTCCAAGTAGGCATACAGTGCAGACATAACGCCTTAGACCGCCACTTGGCCACTTGGAATGGTCAGTATTTTTCCGAGTTTTTGCTGCGGTATATTTTCAGCTCATATAAGAAGTACAATAACGCAATAGGGAATATGCATGAAAATTTTTTTCACTTGAATTGAAGCATGTTTACTTGACAAATATCAAGGTAAAATTACTTTTTAAATAACTTTAAAAATAAGCGAGATATGAATGATTGAAATTCCCTATTAGACAAAGAGGGTGATAGCCCTCTTGATATGTTATGTGACGTCATATTACACTTTCACCATTTAAAATACACGTAAAACTCCGTTTTTAGTATTTCTGCAAGAAAGAGACAGATAATAATATTTAAAAGCTTATAGCTTCCTTAATATTTGTCGGATTTTAATATCGTTTTTAAATATTATTACAGTATTAACAGTATTTTCATATTCTTAAAATAAATGTGAAAAAAAATTTTCATGCATATTCCCTATTGATAAATGTATTTCTTTTATCACAAATAAAATTAATATTTACAAAGCTGATGACAAAATTAACAAATCACTGATAACAGCGATAAAATCACCACACACGTATGTATAAGTTATTTTACAAAAATAAGTGAGACCGCTTACAACAAGGCCAATCAATTATTTATGCAATAGTTTTTGATTATTTTTCCATGATATAACGGAAAATATATTGTTTTTATCCTAAAATACACGTTTGAAAAAAAAAATAACTATAGAGTTTCATAATTTTTATTATCAAGCATTAAAAAAAATATATATGACACAATCTTGATTGAATTATTGAAAACAAAGAGAAAATTTTGTTTTGAAATTGATTGCAAAATATATAAATTTTCAATTCGAGTTGGATATTAACATCTGCTAGAATCATTTATTCTATCAGGAGCGTATTATTCTCTAAAAAGCCCTTCTTATTGCTTACTTCGTCGTTGTAGCTTAAAACATTTGTTCTCAACAGGTCTTCATTGAGGTCTTCATTGTCCCCAACAGTGATAGCTGGCTAGCCGATACTAATAGCTAAACTACTACGGCTATTAATAGTAGTAAAAATAATCCAACAGTTTTTGTTGAGTTTGTAGCGGTATCGCTTCTTCATTAAATTATTATTGTAATTTTGTCTGTAATCATTTTTATCTGTTGCATAACAACTATAACTTCCCTCTATTATCACGGTTGCTTTGAATGTTAACAACCATGGTAATTTACATATTAAAATAATAATATTTCATAAATCAAATCAATAAAGATCAATTATATCTTTTTCATGTATTTATTATTTATTTAAATAATAATTATTTAATATAACTATCATCTACCTTTACAAGTTCACTACACGGCGTAGTTGAAATTATATGTTATTATTATGTTATTCTGGAAATGTTTCGATGTTTCTAGTACGCCTAGAAGTTTCAAAAGATGGCCAATAATTTCTAAAACGGATGATTTAATATCGATAATTAAAAAACATTTTACGAATATAATTATTTATTTATAAATAATATAGATAAAAATTAGACCAGGTGATACAGTGCGATTATATTGAAAAACTCTATTAGATTTATCGCCCAAACAAAATCGCATAAGTTAGATGTCGAGACAAAAATGTTTCAAAATAAACATCATCAGTATCAATTAGCTAATTGTAATTATTATCTGGGAGGAATAAGTACAATTAGCTTATTCTCTATTTTCCTGTACTGAAATAGAAGTAATGGAAAGGGGAAGAAATTATGGTTTCAAGAATTATTTTTAAAAGTATAAGATTTATCACAGATGAACTGAAAGCCACTAAAAATTTTGAATAAAATTGGAGAAATTTAACATGCATCTTTATAAACATGGTGAAATAAAATTCACGATTCCGACTGTTTTTACTTCGAACTCTCTCAATATCGTCAGTCGGTTGTTCTGAAATTCGACACATACTTTCCTCAATTCCTTAGAAATATTTTTCCTTAAAACATTGGGAGAATGAGCATCGGATTGTTAAGTTTTTTGATAAAATATGCGTAAAAAAGTGCATTTTTTTCATGTCCGCAACAGATTAGGTTATTTTTTATGGTTCAGTTGGCATCCTGAGTACCGGCGCGCTATTTGAAAATCGTTTGAAATTATATACTAGTATATGTATGATGACTAGTATATGTATGATATGTTATGTGACGAATGGGAACACTGACGACAACGGACAGCTGTTTTCAACAACGCGCAGGAGTACCAACATATTTTTTTTACAAATATCATTTTTTATATAGTTCTTTTCACGCGGATACCCGATCAGTTGAAATAGTTTGGAAATACCTTAAACTCTATACTATCGTCTTTGGTAGCCATATTTCAAAGCATATATCCAACACCGTATTTTTCAAAACTCCCACTATATATGGCTGCTATAGCCGACTCTTCACTGATCACTTATTTCCTGCAATAATCACCTAATTCGCCATGCCTAATAAATAAATGATCATAAATTATATAAAATATTACATATCATGATAGGAAATGATTCTTTATTAATAAAAATTCTTATATAACGGTAGATTATTTGTTCTTTCTTTGTGTCGCTTGCGAGTGTTGTGTTGTGTCGTGAAGTCAAAATCATTTATTAGTTGTTGTTTTTTTTTTAATGCACGTCCGTGAATCAATTGATCGATTGATTGTATGTGATCTGTGTGTTTGTGTGTGTGTGTGTGTGTGTGTGTGTGTGTTCGTGTATGTTCGTGCATCCATTCTTAATTAAACGGTACAAAAAAAATTATATATCTTTACGTACAGTTTGATTTACATGAAGAGAGGTCGACAGTAAATATTACAATTATCAAGAGAAAAGTATAGCAATTTTTACTATATCACATAGATAGATGATTGTTCGACCATAACGTCCATTGTGATGCCTAAGGATGTGAGTGGAGTGGAAGGAATTTGTGAGTAGACTAAGAATTGGTAGGATACCGACTATGATAGGAACTATGCCGATATAGTTCCTACTGATAGTTCCTACTAATAGGAACTATGCCGATATTCACCTGGAGTTCGTGAAGGAAACTGCAGAAAACCTTCTCAATCATAGCCGGTTTCTTCGTGCTTGTCCATACGCCGGCAGTTTAGTCAATTAACCGTCCCTTTTTTTTATAATTGACAAACTGCCGATGTCGGGATTCGAACCCATAACCCTCCAGTTTCCAAGTAGGCATACTGCGCAGACATAACGCCGTAGACCGCTCGGCTACTTGTACTGGTTATTATAACACATAGAAAAAATCGATTTTAATAAGATTTTACTAATCTTGGTGTGAAAATCTACTAAATTTAGGTTATATTTTTCATATTTGATGTTAAATTTAAAAAATCTATTATAGATTTTACTCTTAGTCCAAATTGTAAATTTTATCATTAAAATCATTATATAAAGAACATATCATATTGTTATCAAGACATCTTAGTAAAATAAACAGTACACTCTCAGTATTTGCATTATTTTTAAAGTATTAACTCAGTTATAGGTGTTAGATTTCTTGATTCCAAACACGTTTTTATAAATCAACTGGTTATATACGTAATGATGATTATCTAAAGTCAATCATAATTATTATATCCGACGACATCCATTTATAATCATCCAAGGCATCTTATTTCATAGTTAAGTATGTGATATATCACATAATATAAGGTTACGTATCATAACTGTAAATCCATTATTTAATATCCTGTACAGAAAAATATTGTTGTTTGTTGTACTCCTCCAAAATGTTAGCTCTGATTATTCAATTAAACAAATGGTTTATTACGTATATATATATATATATATATATATATATATATATATATATATATACGTAATATATATATATATATATATATATATGTATATATATATATATATATATATATATATATAAACTTGATTTTTATAATTATCATTATTGTTAAGTTGACAGTGATTTATATGATTTTATGGTGGGATCTTTATCATTCATAAAATATCTGTTAGGTTAGGACTCTTGCGCTGTAGTATGGTGTGGTGTGACTCTAGATGACTCTGACTTGACTCTATGGTGTAGGTATCATAAACATCTCACACACGACGAAAAATTTAATGAGTTTATTTAACTTATTTATTTATATGTTATTGGATGTACCAAATAAAATATCCCTTTTAATTCATTTATGCATGATGATTAAATTCAGATTGCAAAGAAAAAAAAAGACGTTACGCAGGAGCTCCATCAACTTAGCGAATTTCCTTAGAATACATAAATCATTCTGTAGTCACAATTTAAGTCTGATCAAAATGAAATGTCGTATCTGATATCATTTTAGTATTTTCAAGGCCAATTTTATTAATAAATGGCATACGTTAAGGGGAAAGGGGGGCATAAAGTTAGAAGAAAACACAAAATATAAAATACCTCTCTTAATATTGGAACAATGGAAAAATGTATAACAAGTAAAGTTGTAGAAAATTAAGTTTGCTACAATTCATCACCTTATCATTTTTCTCAAACTCTAATGTGAACAGAGCGATATTTAGAATTTTATCTTTCAATCTTTAATTGTAAATATTTCTGTAAATATTCGTGTAACAGACAAATGATAAGAAACAAAATTACAGTAAAACTTAGTACCTACAACTTTACTACTGATAAATTTTTCGATTTTTCAAATATTAAAGGAGATATTGATAAAATCTTATAATCACGCATGCCTCTAGCGCCATCCTTCAGTGTGATGAAGTTTATGAGGAACACACTTTTTAAGATGTCAATAAAAAATTTATTTTTAATTTTTTGTTCTTCCTTTTTTAAGTGTGAATTAAATAAATAATAAATTTGTTAAAATTTATGACATATGTTAATAATATACGTACAAAATTATGACCGATCATATATCGCTTGTAATAACAATATTTGCATGGTTTTTTTTTTTATAATGTAGTCCGGCCACGGATAAATTTACAGTTAAATAGTAATAGATTTTGTGGTAATCAATACTTGGAACATTTTTATTGACAAAAAGGCTTCTAATCGAGTTAAAATGTAAATATATATTAGAACGTAGATAAAAATGAAATTTGACGGTGAACTTAAGGATGTACGATCACTAGATATAGTCCATTTATAAAATTCTTCAAAATCTTATATAGTACATTCATAAAACTTCACAATAAAGTTTATTATTTTTTGTCGTAAGTTAAAATTAAAATTAAATTTAGGCTCGTCATACCGGGCCTAAAAAAAGATATTTAAGAAAAATACCTGAGATTTCGGGTAATTAAGCTACCGCCGACATAAAATTTACCCGAAAACTCAGTTTTTTTTCTTAAATAACTGTTTTTTTAGGCCCGTCATACCGGAATTTTATAGGATCAAACTCTTTTTGATCCTTGAAAATATGTCGATTCTCACGGGTTCCTTCATAAGAGCAGCAATGCATTAAAACTCGAACTTTAACAATAAATAATTAATTCAAGATTCCCGTAATCCCCCTTGAAACTTTTATAATTGATTTATATGCACTTCAACTTCAACTACGTGTAAGAAAAAATCAAGCCTTAATCTTTTTGAAGCTCCAGTGCTTGTACATCCTTAATACAATATTACTCAACAAATTGGAACGTTTAAAATTTCATATTTCCATTAGTCTTTTTATGTTTTGCCGTATTTTGTTCGGGTATTATAAGTATTTTTATGCTTATAATACCCTTTATGGGTGCTTTGCGCATGCTCAATAACTCTACTGATCAAATCAAACTATATATTATGCGATTAAACTTCTTTTTTTTTAAACCTATTTATTAAATATATTTTATATTAAATATTAATAAAGTTTTCGTTTAAGATATTTAAAGCAATAAAAAATTATCATTAAATTGTTGATTTGACTATAAGCAAAAAACCGGACCGGGGCCGGACTAACCTGTCAAATAAAATAAAGATTATTATTGTATTTTAATCATATTCATATATTTGGAAACATATTAAATAGTATTAAAATTTATTAGTATATTTTTTTTTTAATGAATACGCGTCTAACATATAAATCAAATACGTTTATAAATAATATGTTAAATTTAAGTTTTTACAACTTTTTTTTACAACTTTTTTCAATTAACAATTTCAAGTTGATGTTGTTATGAATGTAATAGGATTACAAAATACCATGTTTGGTTGGTTATGGCTTTACATAAATTTTAGTATGGGTATTTAAATAATAGTAAGAATTAATTTTAAAGAGCTTGTTTTAAACCTACAATCGTTTCGTGCGGTTTACTTGAATTTATCAAAACGACGTACGTTTTGGCATAAAGTTTTTGATTTACCTACTTGTAAAATCCAAGTTCAGGCATATTTTTCGGAAAAAAATAAGGTAACTCTTTCGTAAGGATAACATTCTTACAATAAAATTCATACACATCTATGATGGGTATCCAACCCATCGAACCCATGAAATTTTACATACTTCTAATGATAGATAATGATTACGTTGTTATTAATTATCACGCGTTCTAAACGCACAAAAATTCTGAAACTTCGGGATTTATTAGAAAACATTATTTTTAGCCTGTGATCAATAAAATGAGAAAAATCTGTCGAAAAATGAATTCATGCTGGAACTTTAAATGAATTCAGTGAATAGGGAATATGGATGAAAATTTTTTTTCACTTGAATTGAAGCATGTTTACTTGACAAATATCAAGGTAAAATTACTTTTTAAATAACTTTAAAAATAAGCGAGATATGAATGATTGAAATTCCCGATTAGACAAAGAGGGTGATAGCTCTCTTGATATGTTTTGTGACGTCATATTACACTTTCATCATTTAAAATACACGTAAAACTCCGTTTTTAGTATTTTTGCAAGAAAGAGATTGATAATAATCTTTAAAAGCTTATAGCTTACTTGATATTTGTCGGATTTTAATTTCGTTTTTAAATATTATTACAGTCTTAACAGTATTTTCATATTCTGAAAATAAATGTGAAAAAAAGTTTTCATGCATATTCCCTATTTAGTATATTGTCATGTTGTTTAATAATAATAAAAATTACACCTTAAACAAAATAAATATTTTGATGTAAATTTTAATATTGTCATTATTTTTTTTTTTTTTTTGTAATTAATTCAGATAAAATAAAACTTATTTAACATATTTTTGTACAAACAAACTGTGCTAAAAAAATATACATAAAAATTCTGAAAATATTATTTACAAAAAAAAAAAATGTTGTTGTAGGAGTTTAAAAAAACATGTATCTAATATTTTTTATAATATTAATATAAATAATTTAAAAAAAACAAAAATATTATAAAATTTATTAGCTAAACAGATAGTGATGATATTAAATTATTTACTATGTTTAGCAAATGTCATATATATTTATTTTAATTGTAAAATATTATTATTATTATTATTACTATTCATTATATTGTCAGTGTTTCAAAGAAAACGACGATATTTAATCATAAATTTTTGTAATTTAGTGTAAAAAATATATTTTCTTATTATAAATCTCGATACTTCCGTGTATGTATTGTGTATTTTGTTGCTATTATAGTGACTCACACTCATGTAGCAGAAACCATATATGTAATACTCCTATGTGGATAGTTTTTCTAATTTGAAGCTGTTCCAACATTACGGTGCCGATTATAATGATTCTCTCTCTCCTCCGAGCGACCAATTCTGTTCTGCGCATGGAAAATAGTGTCTCGGAGGATGGAGAGAATAAATATAATCGGCACCGTAATGTTGGGATATTCTTTCCTATACCAACTGTCCATATAACATATATGGCAGACTTGGAAACTGGGAGGTTATGTGTTCGAATCCCGACATCGACAGTTTGTCAATTATTAAGAAAAAAAAAAGGCCGGTTAATTGACTGAACTGTCGGCGTATGGACAAGAACGAAGTAACCGGCTATGCTTGAGAAGGTTTTCTGCAGTTTCCTTCACAAACTCCAGATGTATATCGGCATAGTTCCTATCATAGTCGGTTGCAGCCGCATATCCTATCGATTCCTAGTCTATACACAAAAATTCCTTCCACTCCACTCACATCCTCACATCCATAGGCATCACAAGGGACCTTATGGTCGAAGTGTAGAGCGTCCAGGGCAGCCTTTACAATCTATCTATCTATATGGCAGATACACATATTTTACCCATCGGCATCAACATTGCAATTAAACCTGTGATGACTGTACACATTGTATTTAGAAAGCATGGACAGATTTCGTTCGTTCACGAACCTGAAATCACGTTCAGTCCTAGTAGTAATGACAACTTGTGCAATACCTAGAAATAAAAATCTATCTGTATTACAGACAAAGAAATTCATATGCCATATTGTAGGCATATAATCGTATAATATGCAGTAATAATAATAATATTATGTGTGAATAAATCTAAGTTTTAAGATTTATTTACTGAGTACATTTTACCGGCATATAAATGTTAAAAGGTTACCACATATTATTAGAAATTACAGTGGAATATATATATATATATATATATATATATATATATATAGTGGAAAAAGAAGTTTTCTGTAGAAATTTTATAAAAGATAAATAATAAAATATTATTATTAATGATATTAAAAATTATTGTAAATAGTAAAAAGTTTAATTTTATATTAAAATAAATAAATAATATTGAACAATAAAAGATTATTAATTGAAATGTAGAAGTTTATTCTTATATACCTACGAAAGTATAATTTAACGGTTTAACGCAAACACGTTTAGCACATACCAAACATGTTTATAATAATTAAAATTAACTTATTAATAAAGCTATAACTTATTATTTTATATATATATTCCAACAGGTTATGGTATTTTGGGCAGTTTGAATTAGCTAATTGTAATTAATCTCCCGAATCTTCTATGTAACATAAAGCTGGGCAATGTCGAAATTCAATGTGTAACTCAATACAAATATCTATGTCAGGTCTTATTTTTTGACAATCGGAGAAATATAGATGTACAGCAAAGAATAACAAACGCGTGGCGAAAGTTTTGGTCCCTCAAATTCATACTTAAGTCAGGCATCCCGTTAGTTTTCAAAACTAAAATCCTCAATGTATGCGTCTTACCTGTCCTAACGTACGGTACTCAAACATTGACATTGACCCAAAAACATTACAATAAATTAAGATCATGTCAAAGAGCTATGGAGCGGAGAATCTTAAATATAAAAAGAATCCACTAAATTAACAGCTCAAAGATTCGTGTCAGAACAAAAGTAATGGATGTAATTGTCACTATAAAAAACTTATAGTGGAGTTGGGTTGGTCATATAGCGAGGATTACAGACGGTTCGTAGCACTGTATGGACTCCATACAGCAACAAACGCCGTAGAGGTCACCCACTTAAAAGATGGAGAGATGAAATTGTACGGTTTGCAGGACATCAATAGATGAGATTGGCAAATGATAGACCTGAATGGAAATCTCTTGGAGAGACGTTTGTCCAGTAATTGGGATATTTAATGGGCTTATTATTATTTTTACTATTTAATTAAGTAAAATATTACATAACTACTAAGGAAAACCTTCCAATAGCATAGCCCTTCAGAAGATTAATTAGACGGATCATATGCATTCCACTACCATAACATCTCAGGTAGTTCAGTTGGTAGAGCCTTGGTCTAATATGCAAGCGGTCCAATTGGGTTCGATGTATACGCAGTATATATATATACTGCGTAGACTAAGCGAATTTTTTCAATTTGATATCAAAAAATGTTATCTAGGTTCAGACTTAAATGTCAAATTAAGTAAACGTTAGCCACTTCCGTTGGGTATAATATAATTGAAAGGCAACCATACAATATAAAATAGTATATCAAATGGCATGTCAAATTTGATTCCAATCGGAAAAAAAATTGTGGCCTATAGAACGTACAGACATATATATTTTATATATGTATATTGTACATATAATGGCCGTCAAAAAAGGTTAATGGATTTCAACCTTTTACGAATAATGATGATGATATATTAAATAAATAAAAAACATAAAAGAAACATAACCACAATTTAATTTTTTTTTTAAGTAATAATATTATTATGAAACCACAATTTTTATGTTCTAATAATCTACATATAACACATTCGTCTTCAATGTAATAGATTATAAAATTATATTTAAAAAATCTGGTGTCCGTACCTCACACAAACGTCTATATAAAGACTACAGTTTGAATATAGAGATAGAAAAACATTTCATAAAATTCTCGAGCGACTGATCTGCAATATGCATTGCAAAGCAATTGGAAAATTTCATAAGGCTCAGTGGAAAAAGTAAACATTAAAGGGTTTAAGTTTTTTTGAAGTTTGTCTAAATCAAAATTCGAACAAGTAGGTACACTCCCGTTCATAAAAAATGAACCAGTTGTAATATATACGCTTAGAATGTGACTTACTGGTGGTTCAATTTTTATGAACGGGAGTGTACCTCTCGTAAAATTACCCAGAAAGTTATTCGATTCCGAAAATCTTGCAAAGAATTCACGGATAAAATTTTTTAAACACACCGTTTTCGAGGCAATTTGGAAAACTTGAAAACCTACTAGAGTAAAGCCCCGTTTCCGTTAAGTTTGAATGTCCTAGATTCTCAACATATCGTATTTATAGCGACACTCATAAATCCATAGACCATCAGAATTCATGTATATATATAAAGGAATCCGATAATCTCATAATCGATTTCGGCAACAAATAGATAGATCCTTTATATACATTATGGTCTGTATATGGAAGTAAAAATGGATTTGTTTTACCTTTAAGTAAAACAGAACAGGGCTGTCACAAATATCATATTTGGAATTTGGTCTTGATACACACCACGCTGGTGAATAATCAAATAAGTAATTAAATTATATTTGTGGCTTTTATAATGTGTAAGTAAATATTGTGGTGTCATAATATAAAAAATATTAAATAATTTTACCTCATTTAAGGTAAAATTACTTTATCATTTCACTGAGAGAAGCTGTTTGACATAAGTATAGTTAAAAATCAATAAATATGACCCATTTTTGGACCCTATAAAACTTACTGAAATGCTAAAAGCCTGACGTATCATAAAATAAAATACATAAATTAAAAAGTTTAATTAGAAATTATCGTTATCAGGGAAGGTAAACTGTCTTTTGGAACATTTTGAATATTAAGCCTCCAAAAATTAAACCTGTCAAAACTTGTTTTAAATATTCATTGAAATTGGACATCTATGTCCACATCGGTGCGTTTATTCATCATCAAAAATTTTGTGATCAATCGAAATTATTTTTGTATTTATACCCGGTGTGTATAATATATACGCAGGGTATATTAAATTTTGTCGCGACTCAAAAACGAAATTCGTGAATGTACAAAATCGGTCCGTGTTTGTCCATCTTTGAAACGGTAAGCGATAGGGAAAAAATTTAAAGACATAAAATGTCCCTTTTTTAAAAATAAACAACTTTTGTTTGAAACTTTTTTTTCATAAACTCAGTATACACCAGGTATTAGTAATTAGAAATTATTAGTAATTAACTCAGTTAATTGTTACTTTCACTTGTTTTTTAATGAATTTGGTGAATAAATTGAACACTGTGATAAATATTGTTTTAAAATATTCTTTGAATTATACCGTTTATTTAATTGCATTGAAAAATAGTGTTATCGAATGTTATTATTAAATATTAATTATTTTAATCAGTATAATTGACCTTGTATTTATTGCTCGCTATCTACTGAAACAAGTTGTGGTTATTAAAATAAGGAATTTTAATTTTAATTAATAACAAAAAATGATCTAATATATATTATATTATATGGATTTTGTAGCATTTTAGGAATCTACTATATCTAACACATGAACAACCTTCGTCATTAAATCATTTAATATCCGCTTTAATATTTAAGGGTACAACATGCGATGAATCTACTATAGAACTTTATATCTCTTGAAAGATAAAAATGCATGCAAATGCGATGAAGAAATAAAAAATGAAGAAATAAATGCTTTGAAAATAAAATAGTTTTTCTCTATCTAAATGTTTGTACACATTTTTATGACCCATAAAATGAACCATGGGGCGCTCTGCGCTCTGTTGTTGTTCTCATTAATGATGCACATGTGAACCTTTTAGGTGACAATACGAATAATAAACGCTTAAATAATATCGTACTGTCGTTTGTTTATGTATAATTTTAAATCTTTGTTTTTACCATATAAAAGTTGTAAGAAACATAATAAAACGAACAGCGCGATATGTTGTTTTTTCAAAAGAATCAATCTAAGCATTTTTATGAGTATTGCACACACTTGGCGGTTTTTATATACGAAAAGAAATTGCGTTTCATTTTATCAATTTGATTTACGGTTATTAATCAATCTGCAGAGAAAACCCACAAACAAATTTATGACCAATGCTTTCGCTGCCCAACGTATTAGAAAATAAAAATTGGATACCTGACATTTTGCCCAGTATATGTAAAAGTAGTACACTTTTGCGGTCCGCAAAATTTTGTGCCTTATCCATTCGGCTTTTGGGCAAATATTTCGAATAAATATGGCATAAATCTATTATAAAACTTTTCTGGCTCATAGTACATAGCTTCTGGACTAAATAGGTCTTATGTTTTATCGACACGATTTATAATTTGTTATTATTGCGAAAAAAAAATATTCATTGCATATTTTTTTCCAAAAATATTTCTTCAATCTTTCCTAAAATTATGAAATGCAAAAACTATGCAAATTTTTAAAAAGAAATATTATATTCTTTGAAAACATAACCGGATTAATTTAAATAAAAAAAACATTGAAAAAATATGTTTAAAATAATTTAAATTAAGCAATAATCTTTGGAAAAATAATTATTCAATATTATTGGTAAATATATTCAATAAATTATAAACGCGTCACTTATAAAAATATTTTGACTAACACTTTGAATATTTCATAGTAATTATAAAACGCATATTAAAAATTATTCACTAATGAAATGTTTGTAATGTCATTTATAGGAAATCACTATGACTAATGAATATATTTTTAAGGGTCTGTGGGAATTTAAACGAGAACCGTTTTTTTATCTATTGTTTCATTATACGCTATTATATGAAAAATATCAAAAAAGAACTTCATCTCGTTGGAGCTACATCTAGAAGTAGACTCAGAGGAAGAAATCAACATTAATATGAAATTATGTTACCATGGCGACAATATTAATATTCATTATTAAAATTGTAAATCGTTCTGTAAGTATTAGCGTTACAGAAAAAATATCCCGTAGATAAATTGTAGTAAAATTAATTTTCTACAACTTTACTTATAGATAAATTTTCCAATATTTATGGTTCCAAAAAGTTTACTGCGAGCAATCGTAGATATTGATTATGCTTTTTCTCTGGACCGTTGGAGGAATTATGGCTCAAGGCTTTATCTAATAATCACATCAAATTTTCGTTAATGTAGTTGGTGTTGGATTACGAAAGTCTCAGAGTGATATATTATTGGTAAAAGTTTAGTATTTTGCTAGACAAGAAGCATACTTACCACATGTTTAGTCAAATGACCATTTGCCTGAATTTGTTTACACTTTATTTATATATACTATTTTTTTTAAATCTTAAACTCGGACTTACGCACTACCGTGCTCTAGATAGGGATTATTATCAATGTAAAATTAAAACTATTAAAATACAAACTGAACGAGTACGCTTTATAATGATATTAAAATAAATAGTGATACAATATTAGAATATAACAAGCTTGTTACTTACAAAATTGACTAGTCCTATAGTAAATTAACAATATCCCTGTTTATTCAAAACCCTTAAAATTTCTTAAAAAGAGTAGACCAGGGGATGATGGCAAAAATTTACATCGAAACAGAATTGAAATATTTTGAAGTATTAAAAATATATCCTAAATGGAATTAATAATATTTTTCAAGTTTCCAGCTATGATGCAAATTTCGCGCGAAATTCATATACACAAATCTTTTCCAAAAACAATATATTATTCATAAAATTTTTGTGTGAAAAAGATATTAAAAATTAACATATGTCGAAATTTGGAAAAAAAAATGAATAAATTCTACATAAAATTTTTAACCTAGTTTATAACCATAACAATATAAGTCACGCTTTAATATATTATCGGTTTGCCGGTTGGTTGCTACACATACGAAAGGATTTCTATCACATATTAATAAATAATATTTCATATTTTGATTTCATGATAGACACAATATATAAATAGTTCTTTAATATATTAAGCATAATATTAATAATAAAAGCATTAAATGGCTAAGTATTACATAATAATTGTTTATATATATATATATATATATATATATATATATATATATAATACAATATATATATATATATAATATAATATTCATTTGACCTTTTTAATACATTTAAATATTTAATAAATTTCTTTGTTTAAAACATATAAACCTATATATTAAGGCGGCTGGTGTACTAGATCATTGTAAATAGTAATTAAACAGGATATTAGGAACTTACGGAGACAAGAAAATATTAAGTAGATGTTATATATTTTTCAACGTTTCGTTCATACTTTTTTCAACTTCTTCAGTAATTATATCATTATTGTATTCTAAATTCCCTGAAGAAGTAGAAAATATATTAACGAAACGTCTCAAAACTATTTTGCTCAGTAGAGAAACATTAATGCAGAAAAATTCCCACAAATTTTCACATAGATGTAGCAGATGTATTCTTTCAAAAAAAAAAACCATTTTATCATTATTCGATGCCATTGTAATACAAGTAATCTCTCTAAATATACTAGGGAAATATGTTGTGAGATTTGTCCGAATTATTTGGAGAAAACTATAGGAGATAGCGAAATAATGGAGCTAGGTAAATTTTCCTTAGGACCCTAGAAAAAGTATCAGAAGTTAAAAATTCCAACCCGATAAAAGGTTATAGCCGTTTTCTAACGGCTATAAAGTTTTCTGATGGCTACATCTCTAAAATAATTTATAGTTTCTATATAAATATCTGCATTAACAAAATTTTGGAAATAAATTAATTGTCTATAAATTTTAAAATATAAAAATTCTACCGTTTTGAAATGTCAAAATTTAGAAAATAAAAATTATTTGATACAAATTTCCTATGCACTCTTTATACGAATGTTTTAAAGCGCGGGTAACGCTGTCTTTTTCAGCTAATTATGTATAAGTAGAATTATCTATCCAGGTGGATGTTCAACAAGGAATTCTAGGAGTATATGAAGGACATCTATAGTATATAATTCAATTCAACCTTGCCAAAACTAACAAAAAGATTATTTTTGCTAATAAACATGATTTTACCCACCAATCATCCAACGTCCTTAAGCCAATACATACTTCTATACTCACTTAAGTTAGATTTTATTAGATAAATATTAATATAAGAATAATTAAATAAATATATTTAGCAACACTCTATAAATAATAAATAATATTCATAAATAATCATAATAATAAATACATCGAAAATGTCTACTGTTTAGTGTTTTTTAGTTTAAATAAATTATATTTTCTGATTTTTTGCTATTAAGGTTCGATTCTACTACAATCTTTATTCATAGAAATTTAGTAATTCAAAATTAATAAAATTTTTGACATCTATAAAAAAAGCTCACATTGAATATAAAATTAAATAAAGGCTGTGTAGTTCCAACAAAATAGCTTGGGCTGCTTAGTGTATAGAATCCTTTAGATACTCAGTAGGAGTGTGATAGTAAATGTGTTAGTGTTCCTATACAAAACAATGGCATAAACCATAGGTAAGCATAGGATACTTTTGTGGTGGCCAATAGTATAAGAACTCTTTTGGCCATTGCCGGGAATGAGCAAATGAAGGAAAAATAAGGAATGCTTCAATGCTGAATTCATACGGAACTATTCCAGTACTATCGTGTTCCTATAGATGTCACGGTATCTTGGCTCGACTCTCTTTAGCTTCCAAAGGAGTGCTGCTGAACCTGCAATAGATTCCGATGCTCGATACACAAAATATTACTAAAAGTTTACTAAATTTATGTCAATTGTACAACACGCACTTTGAAAACAAAATTTAATTTAATTTAATTTCCACAATTATTGAGTCTATTTCTCTTTACAATTCAATACAACAATGCACGACTGTTAATTTATAACTGACTGTTAATCTAACAAACTTTTATTTTAAACTCACTTAACTGTACAACTGCTCATTTAGAACCCTGATCTTAATTGATCGAATGTTAATTGATAACTTATGTTGAACTGGCGAATGTCACTGCTTATATAGGAACCGTGTATTGTTCTAGAAAAATGCTTGTTGACACTAACAAGGAATATTGTTTTATAAATTCTCAACAACATAACTAATTTCTCAACAACCACGCATTCAGAGGACGCATTCAGAGGGGTCGATATATATACATATATATACATATATATATATATATATATATATATAACGCAAGCCTTGCGGATTTATAATATTTATATACTATTATATTATTAATAAAGTTAGATAAGTGTGAATATGGCTTTAAATATCTGATTCAAAAACTTGTTAAATAATATTTTAGCATAGCTAAACGTAATATTACACGTATTATATTCGTACTACCTGAATTGAGAAAGTTTATATATATATATATATATATATATATATATATATATATATAGTTTAAAATTAATTTTTTTTTTCTTGTTTATAACTTTAAATATGCAAATTTATAATATCTCAGGTCTCTTTGTCTTAATAAACCATAACTTATTAAAAATTATGTGAAGGCCATTGAATTTCTAATAAATAGTTCATTCAAGTTTTATTTTTATTACTTTTTTGTGTTTCATATTTTTGTTTTAAATAATAAGAATAAAATTAAATGTCACATTTTTTATTAATAAACATTTTATTTTATATTCATTATTATGTGAAAGACAAAATTTTCGCAAACAAAGATTTTAATTTAATTTAAATACAAAATTTGACCCATTATTTTATGTGGAGAGTAACAAAGTGTTTTCCATACCGGATGATTTGTCATCCGGTATACGATCAATCTTTCTTTGTGGTCAGACTAATCCTACTGACAAATTAGCTAGAATCGGTCCTAGTTCTAGTACATTTGAAGGAAAGAAGGTACAATAAATCAAATTGGTCGCGGTACAAAAGCTGTTTATAAGACTTACTTTTGATTCGAAACTAATCTAATGGGGAAAATTATATACATATTTCAAAAAGGAAAAAATTATGTACATCTTTTTAATTCAGAATTTATATTATGTACATACTTATGATACATTTAATTTTGTATTATTATTATGTACATATACTTTTAATTTTGCATTATTATTATGTACATAATATTAATTCGGAATTAAAAATATATACATAATACGAAAAAGAAGTTTTTCCACTAAATAAAACGAATGTAACCAGCTCAATTTTTATACCCGGTATATAATATATACCAGGGTATATTAAGTTTAGTCCCAACACTCCCAACTTTCCGTAACGGCTGTCTGTCTGTAAACACTAAGAAAAAATGCGATTCCTAAAAAAAAAATGCGAAAAAATTTGTGTTATTGATTTTAATGAAAAATAATTTTCTAGGGTAATTTGTATTAAAACAGTACGAAAATCAGGTTCATTTTAACGTTCGACAAATGCATGTCAAAATTTTCACAGGTTTATTTCATATCAATTCATAATCCATTTCAATTCATACAGTTTAAGCACTATGAGTTTGATACCTTGAAAACCGTTAATCGTATCGTATTTTAACGAACTGCATCGTTTTCGCTAGGTCCAAATTAGCTTTAAACGAAGTTTTTATCAAAATCGGGGATAAGAAATTTTTCTCTAATTTTTGCGATTTTTTAAGGGGTACCCCTTAGAAAAAATGCAAAAAAAGTTTAAAGAAAATTTTTGCGCCCGATTTTAATAATAATCATTTTCTAGGATAATTTTGACCCAAACAGTACGAAAATCAGGTTCATTTTAACGTCCGACCAACACATTTCAAAACTTTCCCTTCTCAATTCTTACAGTTTTGAATTGTAGTTCTATTAAAAAAAAAAACTTTTGTTTGAAACTCCTTTTCATAAACTCAGTATATACCGGTATATTAAAGAAATTAACTCAGTTAGTTGTTATTTTCACTTGTTTTTTTTATATATTTGGTTGGTGCTTAGGAGCAACATTCGATACATCAGAAATTTGACCTTATCTATGTGGGATGTACGTAGCGAATTGGTTAGTAAACATCCAATATATAAATAGTTTTTATTATTTATTTCAAAAATTTATTCATTTCCTGTTTTAAATAATCATACAATTTTAATAACCTTTTGAAATTCACTGACGATGATAAAAACAAAAAGTCATTTATTAAAATAATATGAAAATAAATTTTCATTAAATTCATCGATTTTATCGTTTTTGATTTGATATGAGCAAATAATATAATCGTATTTTCTTTCCAATAGGGAATATGCATGAAAATTTGTTTTCACATTTATTTTCAGAATATGAAAATACTGTTAATACTGTAATAATATTTAAAAACGAAATTAAAATCTGACAAATATCAAGGAAGCTATAAGCTTTTAAAGATTATTATCTGTCTCATTCTTGCAAAAATACTAAAAACGGCATTTTACGTGTATTTTAAATGGTGAAAGTGTAATATGACGTCACATAACATATCAAGAGAGCTATCCCTAGCCCTCTTTGTCTAATCGGGAATTTCAATCATTCATATCTCGCTTATTTTTAAAGTTATTTAAAAAGTAATTTTACCTTGATATTTGTCAAGTAAACATGCTTCAATTCAAGTGAAAAAAAATTTTCTTGCATATTTCCTATTTAATGTTTCTAACCTTGAAAATGAACGCTTATTTACAGTTCTATTGTTGTATACAACGGGCATAGATACGAATTCACGCATTGATAATGAACTCAGTATAGAACAGGTATTTAAGCAACTAACTCAGTTTACTTTCACTTATTTTTAATTAGCTTTAGTGTTTCAACAACCTGTAATCATTATACTTGTTTTAATTTATTTCTATTCAGTGAATAAAAATAATTTTTACAGAGGCGATTTAATTTGAAATTTTTTGATAATAAAAAATTGATTAATATATCCAAAAAAAAAAACAAAAATTAATCAAAAATGTCATATAGGTAATAAACAGATATTTTGAAATACATAACTGCAGTTTTATTTTTTATAATAAATAATAAATTCTCTATTTAAAATTTAAATACATTTTAATATATATTTTAAACGACAAATTATTATTAATTTCAGAAGAAAAAAATCTAAAAATTAAATCAGAAATTATATACAATGTATAAATTATCAATTAGTATTTTATAAAATGTCTAGACAATATTTAAAATAACTGATTATTTATACGCAAAGATATAAAATGAGCTTTTTTGGATTTCCACTTAATTGATTTTCAAACGTATAAATTAACTAGAAAACCAAATCATATATTTTGATAATAGGTACACGCCCGTTCAATAAAATTGAACAGATCTGAGACTCTCACAATTTTGAGTAAATATTTTTTACTATACTTCCATTTCTTTTTTCACACTTGAAATATATACTACTTATCTTTGTTTCTATATGACTTATTATACAGAGAGTTATAAAAGTGAGGAGTTTTATGAAATGTAAGAAAATTAATATTTCAGGTCTGTTCAATTTTATTGAACGGGAGTGTACATGAGTAAAATATCAATAATACTTTTACAATTTTTACAAAATCTACGAATATTTACTACTACACTTAGTACTAACTTTCTACAGACAAATTCCAATTGCGGGTCACTTATTAGAAAACCTATAGGCAATTAATAGAAAACCCTATTTACATTAGACCTGAAATACATATAAATTTAAAACGCATATAATATATTGTTTAGAATTAAAATATTTAAGAATTCAGATACTTTTTTTTTTAATCGAAAGAGGTTTGCCTAAACTAAATTTTAACATTTTTATCTTGATATTGCCTGCAGTTATGTAAATAATTCATGAAAAAAAAAATGATTTATTGATGATAATCGCGTTAAAATATATAAACGAGTACAGAATGTATTCTATACAAAATATGTTACGTATGAAATATATCATTTTGTTGAAAACTTTGAAAAAATATCAAGATATTTTATATATGTTTTCTTGATAAAGAAAAAACCTGATAACCGTATAAACTTCAGCATAATTGTCAATTTTATTGTCTGTGACGTCCTCAAATTCCAACAAAATGTTGTTTCGATGCAATTTCGAACCAAATTTGCATACCATACGATGTTTGAGGAAATAGAAACATATAAGCAATTCGCTATTCATAGTAATTAGCTAAACTGTTTGCTAAAAATCTAAAATAAAACCGTGGGTTTCATTGTCCCACGAATAGATTTTTTGTTAGGGAAATAGTAAAGCTTTGGATCTACAAGAAGTTGTACAACAAAATATATAATTATCCGTGAAATATAAAATTACACAACCTTTTTTTACACATTAAATTAATGTAAAGCTTTCAAATGTAACTACATAACATTTTTATATTTGTTACCACCCGTATCAAACGTATCAGTTAACCAAAAGCAAAATACCGATTTAAAAAAAAAAAAAAAACACATAAAAGGTTCTCAATTATTATGAAACCAGTAGCATTTATTGGATATTATTCTTTAATAATGTACAAATCGGTTTCATTAACAAAAAACATTTTTATTTACATACAAACAAAAAAACATTACATTTCTTGAGAGCTGATGTTAGCACAAACATAAACTATTTTTTACACGAGTCATTTTTTTTTTACTTTTAATTTGTTGTTAAGGTTGATCGGACTGCACATGTATAGGTAAAATCGGCAATGTATAGACAAAAATTTGAATTTTTGAGATTTTATTAATTGATTGCTAACTCATATGTATAAAATAATTTTTTGAAAAAAATCTGACGAAGAGTTTTCATGTAAATTATTAAAAATTGGAATTTTAACATGTTGTGAGTAGCAAATGTTAAATGAACGCATACATTTTCGATAATGTTGCTCCACCTTCTATAGATTAAGAAGTAAAAAACTTTTACTTTTATAAATTAAATCTCGTACATTACGTTAAAATTAAAGAACAAATAGTCTGGCGAAGAGTTTTGTAAATATTTTAATTAACAAGATAAATAATTCACGAAAATTCAAAATAGAAATGCTCCGATATCAGTTCTATTAATTCATTTATTTAGATATATTTTCATGTCAATATGTCTTGTACGATTTGATTTCTTTCAATAAATATACAATAAGAACAATATTTAATGTTTATTATATTGATATTTATGATTATTGTTTCAATTAAATAATAAAAATTAAATATTATAATAATTTTTTATTAAAAACTTTCTCTGTGCGCAAATCAAATACTCGGATAAATAAATAATTTAAATACAATAATACTTAATATATATAATATATATATATATATATATATATATATATATATATATATATATATATATATATATATATATATATATATATATATATATATATATATATATTCATAAACAATATCAACGTTTATTTATTTATTTATGTAGGTACACAAAAATACTAATATGATTATACCGAAAGTTCTGAAAATCATGTAGGTGGAATAATTGTATTTAAATTTAAAGAATTGAATGATATTTATTAATAATGTATTAACTTAAATCGACAAATGAACAATTTGAGTTGCTAATTACTTAAATTGTATTCATAATTTTTTTATTGTTATTTAAATAGTTTCAAAGACAATTATTGTCTTTTCTATTAATTACTGGCTTATCTTAGTTTAAGATAGTCCGGCCGTCCTTTGAATCTATTTCAATTCAGCAATAAAATAAAAACTTTTTTTATTTTTTTAAATTTCTAAAAGAAAAAATAAGTTAAAAACCCGAACAAAACTTGCAAAGTACAAAAACTAAAAAAATTAATTTATCTAGATTGCGTGCACTTTTTATACCCAGTATATGTAAATATACAAGGTATATTATGTTTGATTACGACTTTGTAACGCTTAAAAATATAGGCATGAATGTTTGGCATTCATGTGTTCATAAAATAGCCTAATTCGGCCATTTCCGCATGTTCGTCCGTCCGTCTGTTTGTTCGTCTGTCCGTGGACACAATAACTCAAGAACGAAAAGAGATAACGAGCTGAAATTTTTTGTGTATGTTCTGGAGCAAAAAAGTAAGGTCAAGTTTGTTAATGGGCAATATCGGAACGTGTTTTCCACCGCCAGAAGGGAAAATATACGTCTTTGAAACTGTAAGAGATAGAAAAAAAATTTGTTAACAAAAAATCTTCATCTTTTTAAAATAAACAACTTTTGTTTGAAAATTGTTTTCATAAACTCAATAGTTTTCTCATAATTTGTGATTAAACGGAAAGCGAATTGTTCACAATTCGAAAACGCAGAATTGTGAACAATTCAATCATATTGCTATACAACTCAATATATACTGGGTATTCAAATAATTAACTCATTACTTGTTTTTCTAAATATCTCAAATGCAGTTAGGTTTATCGAACACATTATCATACAAATTTTTCTTCGATAAATATTTTTTTTATATATGTATGGTACTCCCATGGGAAAAAACTTTATGACCAATATTAATAAAGTAGTAACATGTTATTAATAGATGAATAAATATTACCAGTTTAGTACCTACCATGATGATGGTATGGTTTAAGGAAGCATATATTGTGGTTTTTATATAAAAAACAAAACAAACTTAATTGACGTCAAACAGCAGAAGTGTCAAGGAGGAATCAAATATTAAAAAATAATTGTTTAATACAGGTAATTTGAATTTTTATACTGGTATGTCACAAACATCTCTATAAAACATATACAGGTTGTTTGAAAATTACCCTACCGTGAAAATACTAGTTTTAAAATTGTATTAAAATCACTTTTGTGTGAAATTGTGTATGTGGTGTTTTTTATTGAATATTAATTTTTTGGAATATTTTTTTTTGTGTTACTCGTTGGGAATAATATCCATAAAATTACACTTACGTTCATAAAAATTGAAACAGTGCAAACGTTCTTAGACTATATGTAATATTATACATACATATTTAGTAAATATACGCTTATAGAAAGTTCACTTACTGGTTAAATTTTTATGAATGTGAGTGTATGTAGAAATCCGATAAAATATAAAGATTCGGAAATTACAAACTTTCTACCATTAAGGTAGTACAGGCGTTAGACTTGATATTAGATATAACTTTTAATCTTTGGCAAATTTAGTAATGTAGGTAATTAATTATGTTTCCTCAAAAATCTCAAAACGTCTTATCGATCATTTGAAAAGATTATGGATAAATCAAATTTTTTTATATTTTAAACAACTATGTTAATAAATTAGACACTGCGATAATTATTAATTATTTTAATCAGCATTATTAAAACCTGTTTGGTTCTCACAGTCACATAAAGATATTGAAACAAACGCGTTTATTAAAATTATGAAATTGAACTTTAATTTACGATAATAAATGATCAACTTTATTGTAGATTTTATAGAATTTAATGAATGTACACTCCCGTTCATAAAATTTGAACCAGTTAATACAGTCTAAGTATTATACGCTTATAATGTGACTTATTGGTGGTTCAAATTTTTATGAACGAAAGTGTACTATATCCAGCAGCACATGAACATCCTTATTCTAAAGAACAAATGTGTTTTCTTCTAGGATAGTTAGATATATATAATTCAGTTTATAAAGTCCCTGTAATGGTAGAACTAAAAATAAATACTATACAAATTAGTAATATTGTACCCATTACTATTATAGGTATTATTTGTAGTACATTTGCTTGTAGTATTTTGCCATTATTATAAAATAAGATCATGATGTAAAAAGTACTTAAAAGATGTTCTAACTAATAATATTTTACTTAATAATGGTTTTTTTAGCTTATATATCCCATTTGGTCTTGTATTGTATATGAGCATTGTTTAAAGTACCGATTGTGTAATTGAAATATTTCTATAGGCAAACAAATATACTTTCACGAAGATACCTGATGAGTATAAAAAGTGTAACTGAAATGAATAATTATATTGTTTAGAGATTTACTTTGTGAAACATTGTTAGTATGAAAAACTCTTACAAAAACGCGTAAATTTTTTTCATTATTTATTATTGTTGACATATGTTTCATTATTTGATCATTTTCAAAATAACTGTGAGCTAATGAACAGTTTACAGTATTTGGTATGTTCATATTAATGTTTTAAGCTATTTTTTTTACTGTAAAAAGGGCTAAATCAATTTCGGCTGGCCATACTTTTATATGCTATATTAGTTAATGCAATTAAGGTTTTATCAAAGTAGTCAATAATCATACTGACTCATACTGATAAGTGATATATGAAGTTTTCCTTTTCTTTCATATGTAACCTACGAAAGCATCTGTACACAATACGACTCCACAATGAATCCATTATGTGCAGATTGTGCGACGAGAAGGAAACGTCCAGAATATCTCGATTACAGCAGTTACGGGATATTCAATGCATCTCACCCCGAGTATATTAGCCTTCAGGAAAACCTGATAAGCAAGCTGCTGGCAATAGCCAAGATATGGGAGAAATGAATCCCGTCAGACGGAAGTAGAACGGGGAGCACAATGGAGCACCTTACACCTTAGGGTGTAAGTGCAATACTTTTTATACCCCAATATATATCAATCTAATCTATCTTATGGATTTACAAAACCATTATGTTGTATTCAGATCTATAACTATTTATAACTATAGAAGTGATAAAGTTACACAATCTGTATGTTTGATAAAGCTTGCGTATACACTTGTTATAAGATAAGATAATAAGATTATTATTAGTTTGGTTTTTTTTTTTTGGTCGTAATCATTGCTATTGCCCATATTGATTGCCATTATTATTCTATTATTACAAATAATAATATCATTATTTTTTTATATTATATTTTATTTAATAAACTATCAATTTTTATTATATTAGAGATATTTTTATTATAAAGATTTCATTTTTAGATAAAATTAATTTCGTATATTTGGAATGATGTGATCGTCGATAGGGTCATTAGATATAATCTATAATCAAAAGAGCAAATATTTCAAATACTTTTCTTAAGATTAGTGCAGCATATTCTATATAAACTGATTTTAGATTATTATAAGTAGGAATCATTGAGATAAAATATATATCTTTATGTATATATATATATAAAAGGGAAATATGTGTGTATGTATGTTTGTTCGAATTGTTTGAAAAAAACTATCGGAGATAGCGAAAAAATGATAATTGACCTAGGTAAATTTTTTCGTACGACTCCAGAAAAACTACCCAAATCTGAAATTCCAAACCGTTTCAATCTTATTGCCGTTTTTTGGCGGCAAAACGTTTTCTGCCAAAACGGCAAAAAAAAAAAATTATTTCCTATAAAGAATGATTTGAAGCGCGGGCAACGCCGGCTTTTTCAGCTAGTCGATATAATATTTTTTATATTTTTAACTATAGTTTCAGAAACACAGTTCCTTTCTTAGGAAAATATATAAAAACCATTACTATATGTATTTTCTAAGGAAGGAAATATATTTCCGAAAAAAAAATCTGTTCTAAAATATATTTGTCCATTTAAATAAATAAAAAAAAACCCAATAATGGGCATGTTCAAAGATCGTAATTCAAAATAAAAATACACTTCAATTCTCGAGTCCCGATATTTTGTTTTTATTCACTCATATTAGAGTACTTCCCAGAGCCTTAGAAATTAGAGTATTTCCCAGAGCCTTAGAAAATTCCAAACACATACAAAGAAGTTTTACAAACAAATTCTCAAACATATCGAACAATATATTATTAGAACTTGTTGTTTGACCTATAATATGTGATTATGCGTCCCAAATACGTGATATCCTCAACAATTTCCTACCATATGCTCAATAAAAGAAATAATAGCACTGAACTTATTCAAACATTCATAAATGAACTATTTTAATTCAATTATTCGCTATTATTTAGTTTATAAATTCTATATAATTTATATAACTAAATATATATATATATATATATATTATTATTATTATTATAAATAATAATAATATAATACATATTATTAAATTGTTTATAAATAATAATAATAATAAATAAATAAATATGGAATAACAAAAATTATTATATTATAATACTGAAAAAATTGAAAATGTGTGATTGACGCTGTGATCATTGAATATCACGACAAATATAATCATTCTTAAGCCATATTTATCATACATACATCATTGCCTTGAATGTCCTATGTGACCCACTCAGTTTTTGAAAATTGCATAATTGATTCGGTGCCTTATTGATTCGGTTTTCAAATAAATGCTTCGGATTAAAGTTGCTCATTATAAATATAGTAACAACTTTTATTCAAAATTTTTTTTCGTAAACAGAATAAATAAGCCTCCGAATCAATTAAAAAATTTTAAAAACTGGCATCAACTTTTGACGTTAAGTGTATACAAAAATATGTATACCAACCTTTAGTAAAGCCATGATTATAGACATTTTGTCATAAATTCAAGTAATATGATGAGTTTTTATAGAAAATTGTTTATAACAAGTAATGTAACAACGAAAACAAGTTCGAGTGTAACAATTAATGTAACAATGAAAATAAGTTCGAGTGTAAATCTCTAAAAGATCAGGCACAAAACATGAAAATTAAAATTGAAAATAGATACAACGATTCGCAAACATATGAAAGTAATATTTACTAAATAATTTATATTTACTAACTAAGCTAAAATCTCGTCATTTGTATACACAGTTCCAATTTAATACTTTTGAGCACAAAACTAAATATCAAAATGATTGAGAGTATCAAATAGAAAAATTTACTAAAATCCCTACAAAATAATAAAATATTATTAAAAAAAAACAAAGGTACGTCATGTCATGTATTTATAAACTTTGGCTCTGAATTTATTTTAATTGTGAGTATATTTTTCTTGGCATGATAAAAAATTAATAGTTTACTATTTTCGACTACAAAAATTTCGAAAGTTTCGATTCAAAAGAAAGTTGTAAATATTGATTTTTCAACTGGGTATCTGTGTCGACAATAAAGATAGCGGTTTTTTATTATGAAACGATCTGTGATATGACGACCAAAAAAAAAAAAACTAATATACATAAAAATATTTTTTTTAAATAAAAAACTCTATTTAAATGAAAACCGTGCATGAAGATTAAACTATATAAAATGAACGGTATTTTAAATATATATATATATATATATATATATATATATATATATATATATATATATATATATATATATATATATATATATATATATATATATATATATATATATATATATATACATCTATTATTCAATAATAAAATATAATGAGAGAGAGATTTTTACTTCCTCTGGGAGATTATCATATAAATTGATCGATCGATCAGTGATGAGAGATAATTGATCTCAAAGATCATACAATCAGATATGCAATGTCCGTATGTAAGAAGTCATCACTTATAACTATAAGAGGTCATCACGTTTCTACCGAGGACAATAACAAAAAAAGAACATTTAACTATTGCAAATTTGTTTTGTAAATTTATAAATATATTAACTCATGTTAAGGATGTTCCAGCATGAATCGTTTTGAAGTTATCTCAGTAGCTTCAGCATTAAGTGAGGAACATTCTACTAAATATTCGGTCATTTCGAAGCAATCCTCGGAGCAATAAACCTTTCAAACATCTTTAAATAAAAAAGAAATGATTTTCTAAAAAAAAGATTTAAAATATGGAAATGGAAAATTCCCAAACATCATTCGACAGATAGATAGATTGTAGAGGCTGCCCTGAACGGGCTTCACTTCGACCATAAGGTCCATTGTGATATCTAAGGATGTGAGAATGTGAGTGGAGTGGAGTATAGACTAGGAATTGGTAGGATATGCGGCTGCAGCCGACTATGATAGGAAGTTTGCCGATATTCATCTGGAGTTCGTGAAGAAATCTGCTGAAAACCTACTGAAGCATAGCCGGTTACTACGATCTTGTCCATACGCCGACAGTTTAGTCAATTAACCGCCCTTTTTTTTTCTTAATAATTGACAAACTGCCGATGTCGGGATTCGAACCCATAACCTCGCAGTTTCCAAGTATACTACGCAGGCATAACGCCTTAGACCGCTGGGCTACTTGGACCAATCATCCTTAACTTTACACCTGCGTTCGTCAAATCTCACACACTAATTATCACATTAAAATGTAAATTGTTTAAACAGCTATCAACAAGGTATTAAATGAATATTGTTGTTTTTACATTACAAACCTACAAACATAATATAATTTCACAAAAAAAATCCAAAACAACACTTCATTTATGTTAATTAAGACAAAAAAACCTGTTTTTTAACCATTTTTTATGTCTCTTAAAAACACAAATTTTAACAAACTTAAATCTCTATGTGAATTGCTATTGTTTTTAATTTACACCTAGCATTTAAATGCTGTGTGTAGCTATTTACAAAATAGTAGGTAATTAGTACACTTAAATAAAATTAAAATTTATTTTATTTTTAAATTCATATTATGTGTTAAAAAATACAGAACCTTACCATAGCTACCTTACCATAGCTCTACCTTACCATAGCTAGCTAGCTAAATATAATAAATGTCAATTTATTATCATTTTCATTTATGTTTCATATAATAAAATTTAATATTTATCGTACGCAATACACAAGAGATCTAGCTATACAGTTTGTTCAAGGTTATAGTTCAGGTGCGGGTTCTAAGTTTATAAATTATGGGGAGGGGGTTAGAATTAGTCGATGTAGGAATTTCACTAAACTCTTTCAAAAGATGAAAAATCTAGGGGAATATTCTGTTTATCGTTCATGAAATATCAAATTGACCAGGTCACAAATAATAGGGAATATGCATGAAAATTTTTTTTCACTTGAATTGAAGCATGTTTACTTGACAAATATCAAGGTAAAATTACTTTTTAAATAACTTTATAAATAAGCGAGATATGAATGATTGAAATTCCCGATTAGACAAAGAGGGTGATAGCCCTATTGATATGTTATGTGACGTCATATTACACTTTCACCATTTAAAATACACGTAAAACTCCGTTTTTAGTATTTTGCAAGAAAGAGACAGATAATAATCTTTAAAAGCTTATAGCTTCCTTGATATTTGTCGGATTTTAATTTCGTTTTTAAATATTATTACAGTATTAACAAACAGTATTTTCATATTCTGAAAATAAATATGAAAAAAAATTTTCATGCATATTCCCTATTGACCAGGTCAAATTTTCTAATTTAATAATGTCTCGATTCTGGTTCAGAGTGCCTTTGTGTTCATCCAAATAAAAGAAGAAACCCAGAAATTGCATTTCATTATTTTCCAAAGCTAGATAAAGTAAAAATATAAATTGAAAATTAGTTGGGGGTGTAAATCTATAAAAGATGATGTGGAAATTGAAATTGAAAATTGATAAACCCATTCGCAAACATATGAAAGTAATATTTACTAAATTATTAATATTTACTAACCTAAAATGTCGAAT
Source organism: Nineta flava (assembly GCA_963920215.1). Classification (NCBI taxonomy): domain Eukaryota; kingdom Metazoa; phylum Arthropoda; class Insecta; order Neuroptera; family Chrysopidae; genus Nineta; species Nineta flava. Next base: position 143,489,130 of record OY986040.1, read on the forward strand.
TTGTATACGCAGTTGCAATTTAATACTTTTGGCCACAAAACTAAATATTAAAATTATTGAAAGTATCCAAGTACATAAAATTTACTAAAATCGTAACAAAATAATAAAAGATTTTTAAAAAACGCAAAGGCTTTAGATTTAGTTTGTTAATCGGCCACATGGCGCTGCTATCTAAAAAAGTTTCGCGTATAAAAGTAAGTTTACAATTATAACCAACTTTTAATACAGCGTTTTAGAAACAGGAATATCTTCCTCCATTTTAATTTTTTTTTAAATATTTATTTTGATTTGAAAAATTACATTCATCTCCATCCATTGGTTTGAAAAGCTGTTAGTATATTTTTAATAAACAACTTTTATCCGAAGCATTTTTTTGGAATACCCAACAAATAAGGCTCAAATCAACTATACAAATTTAGAAAAATGAAAGCAATACTTTTGAGACCATTTGTACATAGTCTAATTGTAGAAAGTAATGTAAACAAAATTTAACTAATTTGAACTGAATAATTTTCGTATTAAACTGCTTGTCGCACCGATAAATCGGTAATTCCCCATATACATAATTGAAATTATAATGTATTCGTGTCACTTCTAGTGGGATAACCCTTCTCCCCCGCTTCCCCGATATTCTTCCGATCAATCCGCTTCTGTTATTTAGTATTACAATATTGTTCGTATAATAATAATTGTAATTTTTGCATATATATATATAAAATATTGTGTGCTATATTATATTATAATGGTGGTGTCTATAGATTGTTCACTAACTAACAACTTTGGTTTGGTACCCACCAATATTAAAATAAATACTTACGCCACCAACAAACAAAAAGCAAGCGAGAAGAATCGCGTCATGTAATTTTAATAAAATCATGTAAAATATTGTTTACGCGGTTGTAAATTAGTATTTCTACGGAAAAAATTTATATTTTAAATATTAATACGAAAGAAAGAAGTAAGAATTTATCGATATTATTATCATTATTATATTTTAAATATATATATAAATAATATATTTATGGAGTATTTAAATTTGAAATATTCTGTTTAATTTAATATTGAAAATAAATTTTACTCGTAGACAAAATACGTAAACAAAAACAAAAAATGACCTATTGAAAAATCATCGCTGCACAAAATGGGTACTCGAATCCTCTACCGGGGAAATACAATAGTCAAAATAGATAGTTAAGTTTTTAATCGAAAAATTTTCATAATTTCACTTTAGGTGTATTCTATTTGTGTCTTATATATTATTAGGTGTATATAAGACACAAAAGTTTAATAAAATGATATAGTAGTGAAAAACTACAATCGAAAAATTATATATTGTATCTAAAATCAATGAATCTACATTTTATAACGGTAAAACAGAACCAGCGTCGCTTAGAACCGTTCAAATTAGACTTTGAAAGACTGACATTAAACACATTATTTACATTAGAATCAGAGTTAGTGAAATTTATCAAGACCAGGCCAGGTTTAACAATATATAGATTTAATATACAAAGTTTACGAGCCCATAAAAATGATATCATTGATAATATGGCTAGTAATTCTAATATTCTTCTTTTATCAGAAACATGGAGTCATAATGATGAAGACATTTCTGTACCTAATTTCAATTGTATAGCGCTGCAGTTTTTTACCAAAATAATAACGGTCATTCATCTTTCTATAATGTGTAATATTGTCTTGTAATTCAATATCCAAAAATTATATCACACACAAACAAAATTAAACACTGCTTATTTGACAGATAGATTTTTGTCTGTTTGACTTAAGCATATAATGTATGTAAATATAAATTTTGAATAAACTGTTTGACATACATTTATTACTGAATGTCGTAATAAATGTATGTCAAAATTTTCGTCCGCCATACTAGAATAGAGTCGAAAGACGATTATTTATTATTTTTTGTAATTAAATAAATCCGATTACTATAGTGATGTTAGATGCTATCGAAATTTAAATAATTAATTTACACATTAAAATTTTTAATTTCTGTTAAAAAAAAGTGTTTTTATTTATTATGATTTGTTGGGTACTGCCCGATCAACCTTAACATCTATTCTTACATAATATGAAAATATATGTCAATGAGCGTTGACAATATTGATAACAGCAAAATACATTAAATAAATAAATAAATGTGAACAGGTGTACAATGTTTTGTACGCGATAGAAAGTGAATTTATTTAAATTTTAAAAAATAAATAAAAACAATTATTATGATTATTATTTTTATTATTGTCGATAAGTCAGTAAGCAAACCATTTATTAAATGGATATTTCCCACGAAATGTTATTGTTGTTTTTTTTCTGTTGTTTTGTTTATCTTTTATTGTGTACAAAATTATTATTATGAAACTTTCCACAATTATAACAAATATTTGTTGATTGTTTTATCGCTTTACATTTAAACAAAAAAAAATGCGATTAATTTACACCGATATGCACTAAAATTGATAAAAATATTATAAAACGTATGTCGGTAATGTTGTTTTTTTTTTTTAAATGTATGTAGGATTATCATCGATGTGAAATCATTTTTATTTTTATTTAATTTCCACTTAATTTTAATTGATATTGTTATTTTAAAAAACATCTGGTGTAAAATACTCATGTGAACTCTGTGTACAGAGTTTAACAAATGGCTTTAACATATAAAGAGTTCAACGCTGGATTAGAATATATATATATATATATATATATATATATATATATATATATATATATATATATATATATAATCTAACTGTGATAATGGTCGTAAAGACCGAAACATGTCACTTTATATATACCTGAAATAGTATAAAAATTAATTGTTTGAAAAATTTCCATAGTTGTTTCCATAGTAATTTGCAGTTTTCCCAATATGACGTTGAAAATTCGAATTTTTTAGTTAAAGATTTAAGTTTAGGGGTTGAAACGGGAAAATCAAAATAATTTTTTTTCAATATTATGGCGTGTGGCTACCAGTTAATAGTTTTTTGAAGCGCCATTTCAAAAATGTATAGTTAATTTTTCATATATTAGATTATCAAATGATAATCAATGAGAACTCTATTGATTTCGATTTTCTATCTATTTCTAATTGTCAAAGAGGAAATTACGACTAGCTAATTTATACTGATGATGACTACTTTGTAGTCGAAATACGTATTTATAATACAAAAACTGATCTAGGTATTGGGACGAATTTGAAAGTTTAATTTTTCTTATGTTTAATTTTCTATAACATTTTTTCTGAAAAAAAACGCTTCAAAAATACTGTTCCCCAGCGTATCTCCATAAAAACTGATAAGGTGACTTATCAGTTGAAAACTCATAAAACTATAGATTGATAGAGAATTATCAGAGTTGAAAAATTCTAGCGCAAAAAATTGTTTCAATTTAATAGTTTTTTTCAGTTACCCGAATAAATTTTTTACCACAATAAAGGATTTTTGGTATTCAAAGAATTTTTAAGGTTATATAATATTTTTAAGTATCCTAAATATTTGTGTGTAATCATTCAGGCTAAGGCCATAAATGGAATATTTTAGTCAGTCAACCATGACTAAGATAGTTCAGATTCCAAAAATAATAATAATAATATTATTCATTTTTTTAATTACATAATCGAGTTATTTCAAATTTCTATTGTATTTGTTTCTATTCTGAAGGTAATATGCAAAAACAAAAACACAATGCAATATAGGTAGTAATTTAATTAAAAATATTTACAAAAATAAAAAATAAAAACGGTCAAGTGCTTGCACGTCGTATACGCTTCAACTTAGGGTTCCGTAGAATCTACTAAATTAGTAACTAAGAATTGCATTGTATCTAAAAATAATGTATTTTCGTTGAAATTGTTTAATATTAAAGGATGAAACCACTTTTCGACAGATTTTGCTTATTTTTTTCACAGGCTAAAAATAACGTTTTCTAATAAATCTCGAAGTTTCAGGATTTTTGACCGTTTAGAACGCGAGATAATTAATAACAAAGTAATAATTCTCTGTCATTAGAAACATGTAAAACTTCAAGCCCACCGCCCAACTATTTTCTGTTGTATTAAAAAAAATACTCGACAGAATTAAAAACAAAACTAGGAGAGTAAAGATAAATATTTATTAAATAGAAAATAATTTTTTTTAATCGTTTTTGTTTTCGAAATATAATAGTTTAAAATTATTTTTTATATTCAAATTACATTAATTTGTATATATGTATGAATATTGAATATATGTATGTGTTGTATAGGTGTGAATATGTAATTTTTCTTTAATCAAAGCAAACCGATTTTTTGTTTTAATTATATAAGACAATGCTGGAACTACCTTAAGGTATTTATTTATTAATTCATAGAGAATATTCGATCCTAAAAGTTATATACAGTTATCTACGTGACCATAGAATCGAAGAATGGTATAATTGGAAAAGTTAGCGGGAAGAACGATCCATTATTAAGGAACTTAGGAGCACCTTGATTTGTAACTTATATTACATTCTTAAAAACCTGTCCAAAAATAACCCACACGATCGGGAGAATGAAACCAAAATTTCCATCCCTCGATTTAATGTAGGAAAAGCTATCCTTAAAATTATTTTTTTATTGTGGCAGAACTGCTAAAAAGATAACGAGCAAAAAACGAAAAGATATTATAAGCCTGCAAAAGAACGGACGGTGAAATTATCAGGATTCCATATTTGAGGTTGTGCCAAGTGGCTACGGAGCCTAAAATTAAAAATAAATATACAAAAATATATAATTTATGACTTTCAAATGTAAACAACATGACTAAGTATGATAAAAATTTATTTGGTGGTATTTTTTGTATATAATTATTAATTTATGGTCTGCAAGTGAATTATTCAGATTTTTAATATTCACCTTGCGTCCAAAACAAATCATTTACCATAAATATTATATTTATGATCAAAAAAATAAAATTTTATAAAGTGCATCTACCTTGGTGGCGTTCAATGTTTTATAATAATGACATCATGTGTAGCTCTTAAAAAGTATTCAAAATTAATAGATGGAGAATCGATTGTTAATAAATCTTTATCGACTCGAACATATCCAATTTATGACAATCCAATCTTTAAAATTTCAAATTCGCCCCCTTTACCTAGATCAGTTTTTTGTATTATAAATACGTATTTCGACTACAATGTAGTCATCATCAGTATAAATTAGCTGGTCGTACTTTACTCTTTGACAATTAGAAGTATAGATATAAAGTCGAGATCAACAGACAAAAATAAAAATAAATAGAAAATTAACTAGATTAAAATATACTTGATTTAAAATATAATAAATTTTAAATTATATTGAAATTACGATTGTTAAAATTTCCTTCATTCACATTTATTCCTGTTAATTTTACTCTTATTAAAATTACTCTTATATTGTCGCAGGATATGTTACTTGTTACTAATTTGGTGACAGTTTGGTGACGTGAAACATTGTATTTAAAAAAAATAGATGACTATTTAATATTCTTTATGTGTTTTTCACGACTGAATTTATTTATTTGATTAATACGATTACTCATTGCAAAAGAGTCTCTAGATTATGAGCGCTGCAACAGAACTCCTGCAATAAACAAATTCTTGGATAGTGTCTAATACTTTAGATATTTAAAAAATTCAAACAATCAAAAAACTGCAAATATGTTTATAAATATTTATTATTTTCTGTCGATGAATCACCGGTAATTCATATATGACTTAAGGTTGATCGGACACATGTATAAGTAAAATCGGCAATGTATTGATAAAAATAGGAATTTTTGATATTTTAGTAATTGCTAACTCATACCTATAAAATAATTTTTTAACAGAAATTTTAATTTGTAAATTAATTATTTAAATTTAGATAGGATCTAACATCACTAGTAATCGGATTTATGTAATTATTTAATTACTAAACATAATAAATAATCGTCTTTTGATTCTATTCAAGTATGGCGGACAAAAATTTTCATGAATTTTTTATCTTTTTAATTAAGATATTTACAAAACTGTTCGTCAGACTATTTTTTAAATTTAATTTTAACGTAATGTACGATCGATTTAATTTATAAAATTAGAAGCTTTTTACTTTTGAATCTATAGAAGGTGGAGCAACATTATCGAAAATGTATGCGTTCATTCAACATTTGCAATTCACAACATGTTAAAATTCCAATTTTTAATGATTTAATTACATTAAAACCCTTCGTCAGTTAATTGCTAACGAAGGGTTAGCAATAACATCAAAGATTTTTATCTTTACATTGCCCATTTATACATGTGTCCGATCAACCTTAATATACTTTGATCAAATCGAAATATTATTATTTCAGCAAGAATTATTATTATTTTTTAATAATTTTTTCAATTTTATTTATTTATTTATAATTTCATATGTTTTTTTCTTTTTTTTTAAATATATTTATTTTATTATGCTATCTTACAAAACCACAAAAATTTAATTTAATTTTTATTATATTATTCAGAATATAACAAAAAACTATATATACTACATCCAAATTTAAATAATTAGATTTATTCAAGACATTTGTAATACCATTAATATCCAAAAAAAAAAAACACATGAAAATTGGTACGTTGCCCCTCTTTTTTTTACCTTTATTGCAATATTCAAAAAAATTACTTTTCAACGATCATTGATCTTAATAATTCGACGGGTGTTGAACCTAAGATTACTTACTTAATATACAACCCTTATTTATAATAATATCTTTTCACTTAAGGACGGTCCAGCACTGTTTTATATAATCAGGACTAAAACCCGGTTTGATTTTATTATAGAACAAATAATACATAAACACACATATACAACACATAGACAAATTCACTGTTCATATATACAAGTTAATGTAATTTTGAAGAAAAAAATTATTTTAAACTTTTATATTTTGAAAACAAAACGGTAACACACGATTATTATTTTTTAAAATTTATATAATAAATATTTATCTTTACTCTCCTAGTTTTTTTTTTTTTAAATTCTGTCGAGTGTTTTTTCTAATACAAAACAGATAATAGTTGGGCGGCAGGCTTGAAGTTTTACATGCTTCTAATGAGAGAGAATGAGAGAGAATGATTATTATGTTATGAATTATCTCGCGTTCATGGAACATCCTTAATAAATAAAAGTATTTTAAAATGAAATTAGATCACGAATTAGATGCCAAAATTATATATTATTTTTACACCCAAGTTGAACACAGATGAAACTAAATGGTAAATAATAAGATTGTATTTTGATATGTGTTTAAAGTAGTCTGCGATTCAATAAAACTCGAACAATTTTTTATATTTTAAAATTCTGAAAAGAAAACTTTTGATAATGTTAAATGTATTTGATTATCAAATGATAATTAATGAGAACTCTATGTTTTTGAAATAAAATTTCAAATTCGGCCCCAATACCTAGATCAGTTTTTGTATTATAAATACGTATTTCGACTACAAAGTAGTCATCATCAGTATAAATTAGCTAGTCATAATTTACTCTTTGACAATTAGAAATAGATAGAAAATAGAAACCAATAGACAAAAATAAAAATAAATAAAAAATTAAACAAAATATATTAAAATATAATAAATTTTATTGAAATTAATATACTCTTGTTAAAATTTCTTGCATTCAAGTTTACTCTTGTTAACCTCACTCTTATTAAAATTACTCTTATATTGTCTCAGGATATGTTATTCGTTTGCTAATTTGGTGACAGTTTCACTAAACTGAAACTTTCATTTGGTGACAGTTTCAGTCATTTGAAACTTATTGTCAAATATTGTCAAATTAAACATATTAAAAAATTATGTTTCGTCTTTTTCTCCTTACCATTTAGCCAAAGCAGGGTAAAACTAGTACTTTATATGTCATCATTGTCAGTCAAAATGTACTTTAAACATTCGGTTTTTTTTTTTGGAAAAAGGTCGAATAAATGGTCGAATAAGTATATTTCAAATGGACAACGTTTATCCGAAGCATTTTTTTTTTTCGAAAACCGAAAAAAATCACGCACAAATCAATTATGACCTTTTGAAAAATGAGCGCTTTTGGTGTGACTATGCGTGTACAGTAAACGTAAGATATTTACAGTTACGTATTGTAATCAAAATTAATAACGTTATTTTCACCAAATTAAATTAAAATCATATACCACCAAAAAGACTCACTACTTTATACACAAACAAAAATAATAATTAAAGGTACCTAAGTTAGGCTTGTCATCGTATTATGGCTAAATACCATGACAAAACATAGCAACCAAAAAAAAAAAAAACATATTAAGTTAAACACAATAATTCATATGGGGCAAGAAACAAAATACTTTCCAACATACTTTTTCGTATGTTTTTATTAAATTAAATAAATACTTGAGATTTTCGTAATAATATTTTCAGAATAGAAGTTTTCGAGGGCAAAAATTCGATCTAGCTCTAGCTTGTTTAAATTAGCTTTTTTGCGAGTTTTCATAAAACAAAGCAATAGTGTGAAACTTTGAAAGTAGGCAAATAGGTAATACATTTGTAAGCTGGATTATGTAATATATAAACTCGGCAAAATGTTGGTACATATTGGAGTTTTGTATCCTATATTATTAAACGTGTAACATTTGAATGTTACACATCGATAAATTCCAACAGTTGTACACTCTCGTTCATAAATAATTGAACCACTAAGTCACTTGTTCTAAGCGTATATAATACTAAACATGGGATGTTTCAATTGGTTTAATATTTATGAATGTGAGTGTACCTTCGAAAGGAGATTATACAAACGAATCTTTTAAACAACAAAACTATTCTTTACAATTATATATATATATATATATATATATATATATATATATATATATATATATATATATATATATATATATATACATATGTATATAGTTTTTCTTTGGTCTAAAGTAAAACTATGCAGTTTATGATATAATTTCATCAATCTATTAAATATAGTCTATAGAAAGTAAATTGGAAATTTTATTGTTACGTTTAACCGTACAAATAATTATATACACATATAGTAATTACAAATCAAAATTAACATTAAATTGTAAGACATTGTTACTTCCTTAGGTATTCTTTTCTTTAATGACATAATATTCTAACTGTAAAAGTTTATACGAATTAGTTCCAATAATTTTTTTTTAATATTATATTATTTAATGGTTGATTTTGATAATACAAAAATTAACACAAATTAATTTTTTACCAGATTTATAATCCGCATTCATCGGACCAAACAACGCGAACCTTGAACGTGGTTTCGATTTTTTTTCTATCTCTTACGGTATCAAAGTTGGGTATAATAATAAATATAAATTAACTCAATGGAATTCCATAAAAAATAGCCTCCTACAATATTATTAAGGATGTTCCAGCATACCACCACTTATTGACAGATTTTACTGATTTTTTGTTAACAGGCTAAAAATAACGTTTTCTATAAAACCCAACTATTATCTGTTGTATTAGAAAAAATACTCGACAGAATTTAAAAAAAAAACTAGGAGAGTAATGATAAATATTCATTATATAAATTTTTTTTTTAAATCGTGTGTTACCGTTTTGTTTTCGATATATAAAAGTTTAAAATTATTTTTGTTCTTCAAAATAACATTATTTTGTATATGTGCACAGTGTATTTGTCTCTGTGTTGTATATGTGTTCAAAAAAATTCAAACCGGTTTTTTGTCCTGATTACATAGCACAGTGCTGGGGAACGTCCTTAATCCTACCAAATTACGATAATAAAATAAATTAACACATTGGAATTCCATAAAAAATAGCCTCCATACAAAATATTATTAAAAATTAACTATTATTTGTTCCAATTCCAAACATTATTTTTTTTAAAGATAATAATTCTTATTTAAATGTTAAATTATTTTGTAAATACGTTATGTATTTTAATTTTCTTTTAATAGTATTTAACATATTTATTATTATTAAATACATATAATTTAAATTAACATACAAAAATTTATGAATTGTTTTTTGAATTTATAATAAATTCTTACATTTATTTTTTTTATTGTAAAAACTAAATATTATTCATGTTTTTTTTATTTTTGTTGCATATAATTCAAAACTATGTTAATCTATTAGATTATTAAATTGTATGCATGATAAAATTAAATAAGTGAATTTTTTATTTAAAAAGAATTTTTTATTTAAATTAATGATAATTATTTAAATATTTAGTTTATTAAAAAAAAATAATATTTTCCATTATCAATTTTATTTACAAGATGATTCAAGTGATCTCTGGTATTAAAAATCAAATTCTTCGTTGCTATAATTTCTTAGATTTCCTTAGGGATGTCTAAAATTATATTACACAGCATCGCTTTCATGTCATGGGGAAATTAGCAACGAAGAATTTGATTTTTAATGCCAGGGATCCCTTGAATTATCTTAAGAGTTTAGACTCCCCTAAGGAAATCTAAAATTATCCAATCGTCGAGTAAAATCACCGATCTGATCTTGAGTCAATATCATTATATAAAGAGAAAATTGGGCTTGTTTTATTTGCAATGCAATCGACAATATTGGCCTTTCGACATCCGATTTAAAATCAGCTACCCAAAAAACCACCTTGTATACAATCTGATAATTATGTTCTAGAATGCATGGTGATTTGATACAGCTATTGGTATCTGCGCCAATTGTCAAATTCCACTTCTGATACCGGATTTGAAATCAACGACGCAAAAAAACCCCTTTCACTCGTAGTTGCGAGTTGTATTAGTCACTGATCTCTATACTATCTCTGTCTACAGCTTGTTCAGTTTCAGTATTAACTCTGGCTGCATGGTGTTCGCTTGCACCCACTATTTAAACTTAACTACCTACTATGATGGTAAGATAACAATATACACTCCCGTTAATTTCCCCGAAATGTTAATTTTCTTACATTTCATATAACTCCTCACTTTTTTAACTCTCTGTATATTATTTATTTATAAACAAAGATAAGTAGTATATTTTTTAAATATGAAAAAAGGAATGGAAGTTTTATATTTTTTATTTATGTAAACAATGTATGTAAACAAAAACATTTACTACAAGAATAATCAAAATTGTGAGACACTGATTCGATTCAGATCTGTTCATTTTTTTTGAACGGGAGTGTACAAATACCTATTACAATAGAACATATCACTGGCGACAATAAATCGGTTTTTTTTACACCGATTACTAATAGTTTCATAATATTTTGAAACTATTTATTTATTATTTAAGTATAAACACACAATTTAACAAATTTTATTTGTTTTGAAAACTCGTATTTTGGTAATCATACAATCACAACTACGCCCTATAATTAACTCAACAAAAATAGTATCATTTTGTCATATTTTCAGGTATTTAACTTCAGTGCTATTTATTTACGATATACGTGCCAACTATTTGGGGTCTAGTTGGGTCCACTATTTTATTATTTACATGAATGTTTGGGACATTCTGTAGATAATATGTGCATCCAACAATTTCACAATTATTGTAATACATAATTTTGTTGAGTACTACAGAGCAGCGCTCTGAAAACCTGCGTCTTAATTGCAATAAAAAATAAACGTAACATTTTTACACAGAAGAAAGTAGGTTGTTTTTAAATAAAACGAAAACATTTTAGCAAAAAAAAATACAAATTGTAAATAAACACAAATTATAATAAGTGACAACATTGTTTTAGCAAAAACAGTATTCACTCACATCATCTAATGTTTGTTCTTGTTGGTATATTTCCTGCATATGAAATAAAAAGTGAATTACATTGCTAAATAATGTAGATCACACAACAAATTTTTTTTACCCATCATCATTCATCATGTGAGTTTTACTGTTGTGAATTAGTCATTTGTTTTTGTGTTTGATAATTGTTTACAAAATGAAAAATTATCCCATCATTCAAGAAAACAGTTTTTTAATTTTTGCGTTATGTACAAAAAGTATTTCTTAATTGTCACCGGGTGTAGTGAATCTTTTAACAAACTTTCAATTTTTTTCTGTTAATTATGGTCAACTTTCATGAGGAAATCTCTTGGTGTTTTTTTATGTGAAAATCTTATGTACAAAAAAAATTTCTTCATTTTTATATATATTTTTTTAATAAAGTTAATAATTATGTACATTAGGCAACTTGTTCATTTAATATGTACTGTTATTGTGTATATTACTATGAAAGAGTACATTATTTTATACGATGTTTCAGATATAAACGCTTTCAATATTATTATACCCGGTATATAATATAACCAGGGTATATTGAGTTTAGATAGGGACACACTTCGACCATAAGGTCCACTGTGATGCCTTAGAATGTGAGGATGTGAGTGGAGGACAAGGAATTTTGTGTGTAGACTACAAATTGGTCCATTTCCGCAATGTTGTCCATCCGTCCGTAATCACGATAACTCAAAAAGGAAAAAAATATAGCGACCATTTTTGTACGTGAATTTTAGAGCTAAAAAGTCAGGTCAAGTTCGTGAATAGGCAAAATCGGACCATGTTTGGGCAAAATAGGCAAAACCGTCTATCTTTGAAACTGTAAGAAATAGAACAAAAATTTGATGAAAAAAAAAATGTTCCTTTTTTAAAAATTAGCAACTTTTGTTTGAAACTTTTTTCATAAATTCAGTATATACCGGATTTTTAAGTATTTAACTAAGTTAGTTGTTATTTTTAATAACGCGTTTATACTGTAATCTAAAACAGGACATAATTAACAAAAAAAAATTCATTTGCTGAATTTTTATCTGTAAAAAAACCATTAATTTGGAATTTATTATATTATTCATTTATTTTCTAAACATCTGGGATCCCAATGGAGATATTATTTATGAAAATAATGATGTGATTGACCTCCGTTAAAATCACCCGCCAATTATAAAAATTAATTTCCAACTAATTTTTGCTAATTATACTTTTAAATTATAAATGCAATTAATTTGTATTCTGACATTTATAAAAACTTTATATTTTATAGAATATGTTTGAAGTAAAATTATATTTGTTATCGTGAAAACTATATAATAGGTATATTATGTTTGTTTCATATAACAATATGATCATTGTTTTTTACTGTGATTGTCACAGTTTTATTTCAAAGGTCACACACACACACACACATAAAAGTATGGGCTATTTCTTTTAACTCTTATCATTTTTTATGCATCTACATATTTTCACTTTCTAGATTGTTAAATATTATAATAATAGGCTTTTTCTTAAAACTAGGTTTCTTCTCATGAATGAATACCTAAATTTTAATATGCTTTTAATTTGATTATGAAGTTAGAAGCACTGATGCACTGAGGCACCAGTCCAAGTGGCCGAGTGGTCTAAGGCGTTATGTCTGCGCAGTATGTCTACTTGGAAACTGGCAGGTTATGGGTTCGAATCCCGACATCGACAGTTTGTCAATTATTAAGAAAAAAAACAGGGGCGGTTAGTTGACTAAACTATCGGCGTATGGACAAGAACGATGTAACCGGCTATGCTTGAGAAGGTTTTCAGCATTTAATTAATAAAAGGCATACGTCAAGGGGAAAGGGGGACATAAAGAAAGAAGAAAACGCAAAGTATAAAATATCTCTCTTAATGTTAGAACATTCGAAAAATGCGTAAGGAATAAAGTTGTAGGAATAAAGTCATTTTTGCTCAAACTCTAATGTGTACAGAGATATAAAAGAATTTAATTTTCAATCTTAAACCGTCAATATTTCTGTAAATATTAGAGTAACAGAAAAAACGATAAGAAGAAAATTACAGTAATAATAATTACCTACAACTGTACTTATTATTAATTTTTCGATAGTTCGAATATTAAGTGAGATATGCCAAATTTTGTGTTTTCGCCTTCCTCGAAACCCCCGTTTCCCCTTAACCAATATTATCTACTAACTTTCTACGAACTTTCAAATACCAAAAGTGCCTCAAATTCAAAATTTCATTCCAATTAGAATAAAACTTTGACCACTAGAAGTCCACAGACACATAAACGTATATATATATATATATATATATATATATATATATATATATATATATACATATATATATAATTTAAATTTTAACGATGGTCATTTTTAACATCTATAGGTAGGATCGATGGAAATTTTTACGAAATTCCATCATCGGTACAAAAACAATAGCTCTGCATTTCTTTTGGAGAAAATTCGCTAAAAAAAGTCGCGCGGATCAGCTCTATACAATAATATTAATAGTTTTTATATTACATTTATCATGTAAAAATATAATTTCATAATTAATATTAAAATTTCTATAAAAAAAACAATAATAATAATAAAAAATAAACTGACAACTCGCTGTGTGTAAAAACTATTGTTTTGTTTTGTATAATTTCTGACTGTATAAAAAATGGTATTTGATTTATAATTGTTCTAAATTAGTGTGTGAACTATGCCATCGGTAGGCTGCTACGTCAGGAGGCTACATTTATACAAGAACTATTATTATAATTCATTATTTATAGTACAAATAAAAATATTAAAAAAATTAATTATATGCATTTAAAATACGATGAATAATTATTGTATTTATACCTAAAATAATTTAATATTTCATTGTTCTGGCCTGGCTGTCAGGTTAATATTTAAAAAAAAATTGTAGCCGGGCTCGTTAATTATTAATTTTGTTCAAAATTCACTTTCATAAAGAATTATTTTGTATTTTTTATTTTATTGAATTTTTTTTGTTGTTCTTGAAAAATTGACAATCGATACGGAGTTTTATTTTGAAATGGTTTGTAACTTCTGAGGTCATATTGATAGGAACTATGCCGATATTCATCTGGAGTTCGTGAAGGAAACTGCAGAAAACCTTCTCAAGCATAGCCGGTTACTTCGTTCTTGTCCATACGCCGACATTTTAGTCAATCAACCGCCCCATTTTTTTTTTTTTATAATTTACAAACTGCCGATGTCGGGATTCGAACCCATAACCTCCCAGTTTCCAAGTACCGCATATTGCGCTGATATGACGCCTTTGACCGCTACTTGGCTGGTTCCTTGACATCCACGGATAATGTCGGACAATTCCGCTAGCATTAATATTTACAAAACACAAAAATTCTTAGAAATTTGAAAATGTTTAAATTTTAAAAAAAATTGTGCGTGTCAGCTCCGACGTGTGAATGCAGTTTACTCTTCTAAGTTATTTACTATATTACGATTATATATTCTCTGCTTAGATGGCGCTAACATTAATTCATTTATAAAAAAATTAAATTTAAATTTATTAATAATCAAAATACAAATTTGCATATTTCTCACTTATATATAACGATTTATAGGGTGCTAGGATTGTTTATAGTTTCTATGGAAATGACAATCAAAATTGACATTTGAAAATTGAAACAAAATTTTAAAATAGTTTTATTTTATTTTTTAGAAGAAGAAAATTTAATATAAAATTCAAAATATTATTTAAATTTTTGTAAAAAATTTATTTTATTGTTATTTTTCTTAAAATAAATTAATGACTTACGAAAAAGGAAAATAATGTAAAATCAATCTGAAAGGATATTGTAAAACATCATAAATTTAAATTAAATATCATAGCGTATTAAGTGTTAGCTTGTAAAAAAAACATAACGCTTTAACATAACGCTTTAGTGGAATCAAGTCCACTACCAATCAAATTGTCGTACCGGCGGCTTTAAATTGAAATCTATTCTTAAGAGGAGTAAACTCCAAAAAGGTAGGCATATTTTGATTTATATATATATATACATATATATATATATATATATATATATATATATATATATATATATATTGAAATATATATATATATATATATTTCAATTATATATATATATATATAATTGAAATTATATATATATATATATATATATATATATATATATATATATATATATATATAATTGAAAGAGTAATATATCAAAAATTATATTTAGGATCAAATATACTTAGAGCATCAAAACCTTGAACTTTTCTGAAATTCAAACTCTGATTTGGTTAGAGGTATTTATATTTTTGTCCATGTTCTTCGTAATAACATTGCACCCAGTGCCCTTTTTGGATTTCTGTACATAAACTGTTTTGCATGTAATTATACAGAATGTTCTGAAATTCATTCAAGAAAACTATACCACGGTGTAGAACTGCAAAAAACAAACAAAAAACTTTAATAAAGTTTTTCGATTTGACGCTTATTTTTTAAGATTTAATCAATTAACAATTGATAAATTCAACCAATCACACAGAGCGCATAGTGTAAGGAGGCGTGGCCTCTACCGTAGAGCGGGAAGCTTTACCTTTTAAAGGCTCGCAGGCGGTAAGAGGTCCCGCCTCCTTACCCTATGGGCTCTGTGTGATTGGTTGAATTTATCAATTGTTAATTGATTATATCTTAAAAAATAAGCGTCAAATCGAAAAACTTTATTAAACTGTTTTGTTTGTTTTTTGCAGTTCTACACCGTGGTATAGTTTTCTTGAATGAATTTCAGAACACTCTGTATATGTATATATATATAATATTTTCTATGTTAATATGTTTTACTGTACATAAATGTATATTGTTTTGTATGTATATAATTCCAGATCACCTGACACTTTACCCACCAGCAGCGTCAAATTATACACGAATGTATCATTGTTATCCCTGTGCAAATGGTATTCCTGCTGCACTCTGTAATCCTACTACGGCACAACTGCACTACACAACTCCAGGTCGGTTTTAATTATTAATTAAAAAGAATATTAAATTTAATTAATTATTTGAAAAAAAATTTAATTAATATATTAAACTGATCTAAATTCTAATTAATAAATCGCATGCAACAAGCTTTTTGTTTTATTGATCACAAAAATAAGGATGAAGTTTGTCTCTCTTTTAACTCACAGGTTATTCGTCTATTTCTTTCTTTCTCTATGTATTTAATACTTGACGTTTAATGTCACATTATTCAACTGACATCTATCGATATTTACTATTACTATCTTTTTGAATAGCAAAGGCAACAACATAATATCGATAATGATACTGTTTGAATGATTTGATGTATACTGTTTGAATGACTAACCAAACATTGAATAGGTACAAATACCAGGTACCTTCACTTCATTTAAGTGTCGAAATCAAATATCAATTAGGCTTTACGTCTCATATTGCACGGAAAAAAGTATTTTGGCTTAAGGAACTTCCAGGAAAAAAGAGTTTATCCAAAAAAAAAAATATTTAAAAATCATTTGCAAAATAATAAATAACAAAATTTAACGAGGCTAATTAATGAATCAAAATTAATTACAATTCTAAATTATAATCTTTAAATAACTGACTCCAAAATTCCATACTGATCTTATCCGGTTCATGATTTACGGCTCGTACCACTTTACCGATATTTAAATGATTGTATACGTTGGGTTCCGTTGGTTTCCATTCAAATTTGAAGAGCGGTGATGAACCGGTCTCTGGTGGATTTGGATTACCAGTCCGTGCAAAATTTGTCCAATATTTACATAAACGTTGTATTGTATTCTCTTCCGCTAAACCAAACTGTAATCGGGCGTGATATTTGGTATGGAAGAGATACGTTAATTCATCGCCATGACATACACCCGGTAGGGTTAAATCTATAAAAACAGAAAATTATTTTAAATATTATGGAAATTTAATTGTCCGATATCTTCATGTATAGTTTAAACTTTGATTCTTTATACTCCGTTAACAATTAACCGGTATCTATAAGTTTTGTTGATTTACTTCAGTTGCATTTTGTTGGCTACGTCTTCCATGAATTAAAAGCAAGTTAAAATGGTAGCCGCTTTAAATTAGTTATCATGTAATCGCCAGTTGCTTCATTTTGAACTTTCTTCCAGCTTTTGTTGGTTCAAAATACTCTCCTTATATTTTTGACTAGGATGATGAAAATAGGATTATCAATAAATTCTTTGCTGACAAACAATGATCCTACAGAATCTAAAATGAAACGATCTCTAAAAACACGGTATAACTGAACTTAGAATTATACGCCGTTTAACTTCATTCTTGATTTAACTCTATGTGAAGAAATCGGACATACCCAGTATATTTGCTAGAACTATGCTATATTACTTACTGAAGATTTTTTTATACAGATTACAGGGAGAATCCAATGTAAATTTATACAGGTAAACGGGCTCCTTACTAAATTTTAGGTGATATTTGACTGCTTTTTTCGCTTGCAAAACATATCGAACATCAGTTTGATACTAAAACAAAAATAACTATCAATTATTAACTTCAAAAATATTTGTAAAGTTTAGAAAATTTTGTAGGTTATTGAAATTGACTTTCCTGACACAACTTTGACTGAAAACTTTGTACTCGTAGTGATTGACAATCGTAATGAACCCACTTTAAAGAGTTTAATTTATAACGGACAGTGTTTTAAAACGAGAAGAATTCAAGATAAAAGAGTAGAAGACAATTTTAGCCCTTATTAAAATCCAAAAGGTCGAAGAATTTTATATTTAAAAATACTAACTTTAGAAAATTTCTCAGCATTTCGGCTTGACGGTGTTTCATTACCATAATAAAACTTCAATATGCGTTGACCAATTTCCAATGATTGTGGCGTCCCTCTTGGTATGTTCATAAATCGTGGCACTAATAATTCTGGATCGGTAAAATTTACTGGCAACAATTTATCCAAATAATCTTTACACGTATGTACCATTCCGTCACAAGTATTTGTACCAATTAATAATGGTACTTTTATAAAATCACCACGTGCACTTAACACTTCGAGTGAGTCTGTTAAAAATTTTGGTTCATTTCCTGCGTCGGGTAATTCGATTATCGGTCCTATTACACGATCACATTTACCGATCTAAAAAGCAATCTCTTAGATATTATGAAACGTCCTTAAACATGCCATACTTCCCCGTACCCTTCACGGGAAACATAGGCTCCCGACTAACCGTATTGTTATTTAATATTTTCCAAATTTCCATTAAATTCGATCCGGGTAAATCTTTTAAATAATTAAAAGCCTCTAATTCGCTATCACATTTATAGCCACCGGCTTCAGCTGCCATTTTTGTCAAATTTTCCAAGACATTTTGATCATAAAGTGATGTCCCTGAAAAAAATGGTAAAATATTAAGAAATTCCAAAGGAGCATAACCATTTCCTACTTAGATTATATTAGATTAAATGTTGGGGTCTAAAAAGTACTGTACTTCGACCTTATGGTCCATTGTGCTCCCCTTTCTGCTTCAGTCTGCCGAGATTCGCTTCTCCCATATCTTGGCAATAGCCAGGAGCTTGCTTATCAGGTCTTCTTGAAGGTTCACATATTCGGGTTGAGATGGACCAAATATCTTTTATCTGCTGTTATCTGGAGATTCGCAGTTAAAGGTCATGTGGATGGATGTTTCTTCCTGCTCGCCATACTTGAGCCGATGCACTTCACAACGAGACCCCCCCCCTCTTGTCCAGGTAACAACCCGATACTGTGGGCCCTCAACGAGCTCTTGGCTAGTGAGGGTTAGCAGCATCGAGAGTTGCACCTTTTCGGATTGTTCCGAAGTCATTTTTAACTTCAGGATACCCGCGCAGTGCAATGCACATCTTTGTTGTTGAGGCAGTTTCGGCAAAGGTATTGATTTCCTACTTACCACTTTCACATATCATTTTATGGAATAGTCCTTTTGACATGGATGAAAACAATAAATTGTATGTGCTAAGTCCACCAGCACTTTGACCAAAAACCGTCACATTATTTGGATCACCATTAAATGCTCGAATATTTTTTTGGACCCATTTTAATGCCATAATTATATCTTTTAGCATGTTATTACCCGAACATTCAGCTTTTGGATCTCGTACATATAAACATCCTTGAAAATATTTTGCGGAATATGAGCTTAACTAACAGTGTACAAGAGCTTCCAAAAGTCATGTGACCAAGAAATTTCTAACGTTATTTAAATTTCACGTTCCAACGGCCTTTAATTGCTTCTGATGATGGATAAGTTTCTGGATCAAGTGACTTTTGAAACACTTTGTATATTTTCTTCTATAATACATTTATATATTTTTACCTTGAAGACCTAATCGATAATTACATGTCACTAAAACAATATCTTCAGAAATAAAAAAATCGGGTCCATGTAAATCGGTATTTCCTGAGCCACGAATAAATCCACCACCATGGATCCAAAACATAACCGGCTTTAATGGTACATCATTTTTTGGAAGCTAAAAATTATGTGATTTATCTTTATAGGGAAATTTTGATGAAAACTTAAGTTAGGTCAATCGTAGGTCAAACATAACTTCGGTCTGATAATCATACTAAGTTTAAATTTGTTAAATGTCCCCTGTTCGATATCTTCTGGCCGGATATTTTCTATTATCTCCAAAAATAAAAAAGACCTAGATCATATATATTTTCAGGAAAAAGACTATTCTCTATTTCTTTTTCAAAAATAATGTTTGGATTTTATCGACCTTTAAAAAGGTCCTTCTTAATCTATGGACCTTTAAACATCCACAAACAGACTCTTATTTTCCACAAACATTTTTTATATGAATACTTGAAAAATAATATGTTTGATTTAGATATATCTTTTGTATATTTAGTGCATGTTCTTTTACTCACGAACGAAAGTGCAGGAAAATTAGATCGAGAAAATGGCATTTTCAACGGGTTTTCCAAATCATATAATTAAAATAATTACAAATACAGGCATCTCAATGGCAAATCAAATATGGGTCGTTGCTTAAACTTATATTAATTTCAGGACAATTTGTAAGAAGCTAGAAAAATTTCAGAGAACATTTCAACTCACCTCTCTGGTGAAAACATTTAGATACAAACAATCTTCATCGCCTATAATTTCATCGGAGGTAGAAGATATTGATAGACTTCGATTCCCCTCCACATAGGCATTCAAAATCCCTTCCCATGGTTCTGCTTCTACTGGAGGCTATAAATTTTAATAACAATTACAACTTTTGTTTTGTTAAACTAAACAAAGACATTAAAAAGTATTTAAACAAGTAATGTAACAACTAACTGAGTTAATTGTTTGAATACCCAGTATATACTGAGTTGCATGTCAGTGATTGAATTGTTAACAATTCGCTTTTCGAGGAACATATTTAATCACAAATCAAGAGAAAACTATAGAGTTTATGAAAAAAAATTTCAAACAAAAGTTGTTTATTCTAAAAGTTGTACTTAAAGAACTGCCCAGCTCTGTAGTAAGTAACCACTAAGTATCGAACCAGAGATAATCGATTATCTGATTCGACACTTCAATATTAAACTATACAGACCGTTTTCAAAAGCATTTCTAATAGAGAATCAATGTTTCATAAATAAATAAAATATTAACTATAAAACTATACAGTACACGTACATACAAACATCTGGATAGTGTATAGGTATACTGTATGCGTATGGTTGTTTGTTTGTCATTTTGTGATACACATACTAAAGTTAAGAATTCAATGAACATGTTTAACCCACTCTCATTACATGTGTACTGACTGACTAAACACAGTAACCACACGGCCAGCCATTAATAAATAATATTTAACATTGATTCTCTATTAGAAAAGCTTTCCAACACACACGATATATTTGCAGTTTGCGCATTTTAATACTTTTTTCGACTAAATTCAATTTCAGACTTACCTTGAATCTGAGTTCGTCAATTGGTGGTTTAGCATATGGTATTCCTTTATAACTCAAATATAGCACATCTTTCACTGAATTTAAAACTTTGCCACGTAACTGACCCTGTTCAATTCGAACAAGCGTTGAATCACTGTTCACAGAAGGACTGTCCACGCTCATGATGATATTTAAATTGATTGTTAAAAAAAATACAAGTTATATTTATTAATTATTTTTGTATTCTGATTTAATATTCTGGAAAATTTGAAAATAAAAAGGTCTGTTAACCTGGAACCCCACTTTATCGGATTAACGCCAATTTGAACTGAATAAACTACAAACTGAATAAACTACAAACCCTACAATTTATTGTAGTAAGCTTCATTTGCTTGTAGTAACAAGATTCATTAAACTAAAACAATTAATTGTGTTAGAGAGAATAAATATAATCGGCACCATAATGTTGGGACAGCTTCCACTTATAGAAACTGTCCATTAAGGTATTTCCAAACTATATTAGCTGATCGGGTACCCTCGCGAAAAGAACTATATAAAAAATTATACATGTGAAAAAAATATGTTGGTACTGCTGCGTGTTGTTGAAAATAGTTGTCCGTTGTCGTCAGTGTTCCCATTCGTCACACAACATATCATACATATACTAGTCATCATAAATATGCTAGTATGTAATTTCAAACGACTTTCAAACAGTGCGCCGGTACTCATGATGGCAACTAAACCATAAAAAATAACCTTCTGCTGCGGATATGAAAAAAAAATGCACTTTTTTACGCACATTTTATCAAAAAAACTTAACAACCCGATGGGGATTCTCCCAAAGTTTTAAGGAACAATATTTCTAAGGAATTGAGGAAAGTATGTGTCGAATTTCAGAACAACCGACTGACTATATGGAGAGAGTTTGAAGTAAAAACAGTCGGAATCGTGCATTTTATTTCACCATGTTTATGAAGATGCGCATGTTCAATTTCTCCAACTTACATAACGATTTTCTCAAAAACGCCACGGTGATAAATTTTCAAAAAAATTCAGCTGATTTCTGAGGATTCATTTTACTAATATTGTGAATTTCATGAAGTTCTTGACAACCTACTAATAGTTTGGAGATACCTTAAGGAGTATTACATACCCTTAAATCTCGGCCTTACGCACTACCGTGCTCTAGATATGTAAAATATCAATACAAATATCGATAACTTAATAAATCTTCTTAAATATGTTGATAGATGGCACTCTTGCATAGAATCATTTACCTCTATTCTATGGTTAGCTGATACTTCTGAAAAGAAGTTCCAAATAAAGAGCCAGACTCGGTCAAGACAGCGCCTAACAAAATTGAGGTGAGAACTAAATTAAACTACAATCAACTGTAAGGTTTGTAGTTTATTCAGTTCAAAATTGGTGTTAATCCGATAAAGTCGGGTGCCAGGTTAACAGACCTAAAATTAAAATGTATAAAATAGCAAAAGAATCGATTAAGCGTGAATGCATTATGCACTACATGGGAGTACGTTGATATAGCTCATTGGCATCTTCTATATTCGATAAAATTGAACTGTCTGTGATAACGAAATATTTTATATTCTATCTGCCTGTCTGTCTGTCTGTTGTCTATGGCATCGTAGCTCTCAAACTCGTGAAAATTATCAGCTTTCTTCCAAAATTTCCATTTTTAGACGTAACGGGAAGTTCTTATTTAAATATCCAGAAAAACCATTTTGTAAATCATTTTTAATATTTCTTTTCTAAAGTTTTTGGGCGTTAATTTCAAATTAGTTACAGTAACTTTACAAGCCCCTGTTAAAACTTTTGTTTACTTTCTCTAACCATTAATTTGAACTTGCATTGTATTTAAAATTGTGGACGTATATTCTTCCGTCACGAAATAATAATAATATTTAATTATAATATTTTAATTCCATTTTTTGTTTACCTTTATTTTTTAATGGTGACAACAACAAAAATTGTATACTACGTAATAATAATCGACTTCAATTGTATTTAAATATTCGATTATCAAATGATAATTAGATGAGAACTCTAGGTTTTTGAAATAAAATTTCAAATTCGCCCCCAATACCTAGATCATTTTTTGTATTATAAATACGTATTTCGACTACAAAGTAGTCATCATCTGTATATAATATTTGTTTATTTGTGTATACTTTCGTGTCAACACACAATGTTTGTCCAAATTCCTTTCGGTTACGTATGACAAACTGTAGAAGACTATAGCGTATACCCGACACATTTCAATGTCATTGAATTTATTAATTAAATTAAATACTGATATGAAAAAGTTAACTCGTCAACCAGGAATCGAACCTCGGGCCTCTGAATTTTTTCATATCAGTATTTAATTTAATTAATAAATTCAATGACAATGAAATGTGTCGGGTATACGCTATAGTCTTCTACAGTTTGTCATACGTAACCGAAAGGAATTTGGACAAACATTGTGTGTTGACACGAAAGTATACACAAATAAACAAATATTAAATAAAAATTTCACTTCAACAGAAGTTTATACTGTCTAATAAATATATAAAAATATATATATATATATATAAAAAATTAGAATAATATGAAAAAGTTGGCCGTTCATCACAATCGTCTTTGGTGTAATGGAGAGCACACTGGACTAGACATCCAGAGGCCCGAGGTTCGATTCCTGGTTGACGAGTTAATTTTTTCATATCAGTATTTAATTTAATTAATAATCATCTGTATAAATTAGCTAGTCCTAATTGACTCTTTGACAATTAGAAATAGATAAAAAATCGAAATCAAGAGACAAAAATAAAAATAACATAAAAAATTAAACAAAATAAATTAAAATATAATAAATTTTATTGGAATTACTCTTGTTCAAATTACTTTCAGTCCATTTACTCTTGTTAACATCACTCTTATTAAAATTACTCTTATATTGTCTCGGGATAAGAGAGAATTTGTTGACAATAAAATATGTTCTAACTGTTCTTTATCACGGTGGAACTACCTTAAGTTAAAACTAAGTAATTAAATTTAAATTTAAAATACAAATTTTTGTAACCAAAAGTAAAAATATATTGCAAAATAATTAATTTACATACAAATAATATTTAAAAAAAAGAACGACCTTTAGTTTAACGAAAAAAATTAATTACAATTCTAAATTATAATCTTTAAATAACTGACTCCAAAATTCCATACTGATCTTATCCGGTTCATGATTTACGGCTCGTACCACTTTACCGATATTTAAATGATTGTATACGTTGGGTTCCGTTGGTTTCCATTCAAATTTGAAGAGCGGTGATGAACCGGTCTCTGGTGGATTTGGATTACCAGTCCGTGCAAAATTTGTCCAATATTTACATAAACGTTGTATTGTATTCTCTTCCGCTAAACCAAACTGTAATCGGGCGTGATATTTGGTATGGAAGAGATACGTTAGTTCATCGCCATGACATACACCCGGTAGGGTTAAATCTATAAAAAAAGAAAATTAATTTAAATATTATGGAAATTTAATTGTCCGATATCTTCATGTATAGTTTAAACTTTGATTCTTTATACTCCGTTAACAATTAACCGGTATCTATAAGTTTTGTTGATTTACTTCAGTTGCATTTTCTTGGCTACGTCTTCCGTGAATTAAAAGCAAGTTAAAATGGTAGCCGTTTTAAATTAGTTATCATGTAATCTCGAGTTGCTTCATTTTGAACTTTCTTCCAGCTTTTGATGGTTCAAAATACTCTCCTTATATTTTTGACTAGGATGATGGATTATCAATAAATTCTTTGCTGACAAACAATGATCCTACAGCATTTGTAATCGGTCGATAAGTTCTTAAACGATCGCTAAAAACACGGTATAACTGAAGAAAAACAACTTTATGAGTAATTTAGAGTTATACTGCCGATTAACTCCATTCTTTATTTAACTCCATGTGATGAAATCGGACATACGCAGTATAATAACTAGAACAAATTTTACTTACTGAAAACTTTTTTATACAGATTACAAGGGGAATCCAACGTAAATTTATACAGGTAAACGGGCTCCTGACTAAATTTTTGATGATATTTGATTGCTTTTTTCGTCAGCAAGGCATATCGAACATCAGTTTGATACTAAAACAAAAAACAATCATTACATTATCTCAGAATTTTTGAGAAAATCGAACATAAAAATAGAAAAATTTGTATAGATAATTTCGAAATATGTAGAAACTTCAAATACGAAATGTCTCGAAGTAAAAAAATCAAATCTTCTTAACGGAAATGGCGACGAACTCGCCACTATTTTCTTAATCTAGCACCAACTGTCTTTAATATTTCACATTTGGGAAACTCTTAACATGCTGGCTACTCTCAAGAATATTCGGCTAGAAAATTGGCCGAAATATTTAGAAAATAACATTCTTAAAATATTTATCCAAATGTTAGAATACAGTTGAGAAGGGTGGTGGGACTCTTGACAGGACACTGTCGATTGAACTACCACCTTCATAACTTGGGAATCTCTGATGATCCCAATGTAGGGCCTACATGCACCTGCAGAGACCTGCAGGGTATAGAATGTTTGGATCCGAAACCTTGGATCCATCAATCCTGGGAACAATCCCGGCGAAGAAGTTGTGGGCCTTCTATGTGGCGTCTGGCTTCGACAGAATCCTGTAGCTTCAGCTGCTTAAAATAGCACCTCTTACCCGGAGACGTCTTGCCTTCGGTTGACAGGTTGTTCTCAAGGAGGGCACAGAGGACCCCTTGATCTAGGTGCTAGAGACCCATTTGCGGCACCCCTCTTTCTAATTATTATTATTATCCTAATGTTTCCAAAGCAAAATCTTAGGGATATTTCGTAAAAACACTGACCTTAGCAAATATCACAGCATTACGCCTGGACGGAGTTTCATTACCATAATAAAACTTCAATATTCGTTGACCCATTTCCAATGATTGTGGTGTTCCTCTTGGTATGTTTATCCATCGTGGTATTAACAATTCTGGATCAGTAAAATTTAATGGCAACATTTTGTCCAAATAATCTTTGGACGTATATACCATGCCATCACATGTATTTGTACCAATTAATAAGGGTACTTTTATAAAATCACCACGTGTACATAATACTTCTGGTGCTTCTGTTAAACATTTTGGATCATCACCTTCTGGAGTTTCTAGAATTGGTCCAATGACTCGATCATATTTACCAATCTGAAAATGTATTACATGTATTAGGGGCCATAGAACTTATGTTTCAATATTGTTTAGTCCTTTTTTGTGCCTCAGTCATTCGGTCTGACTGGTAAGTGGCCGTAAGTGGCCGAGCGGTCTAAGGCGTTATGTCTGCGCAGTATTCATACTTGGAAACTGGGAGGTTATGGGTTCGAATCCCGACATCGGCAGTTTGTCAATTATTAAGAAAAAAAAGGCGGCGGTTAATTGACTTAACTGTCGGCGTATGCGCACTCCATTCACATCCTCACATCCTTATGCATCACAATGGACCTTATGGTCGAACTGTAGCCCTTCCAGGGCAGCCGCTGCAATCTATGTATCTATCTCTTCATTCGGTCTTTGGGAAAATGTTTTGAATCAAAGTTGTCGAACTGCTGGTGGTAATTATTCTCTACAAGTGTTACTTTTATTGAAAATAAGTTTAAGGAACGACCCATTTGTTTTTTCCAAGAGAAACTATTTTACAGGTAATTTTGGTATAGGTCCTGTTTTCCCTTTTTTGGTATTTGGAAATTTTACTATTATCCAGAATACTTATATCTCGAACGGTACGAAAAGCTTCAATACTGTCTTAAAAAACCAGACTCCGTCACTTACCGCGTAACTATCTAATAATTTCCAAATTTCTAACAATTTCGATCCTGGCAAATCTTTTAGATAATTAAAAGCCTCCATTTCGGTATCACATTTACGGCCACCAGCTTCAGCCGCAATTATTGGCAAATTTTCCACGACACTTTGACCATCGAAAGCTGTCCCTAAAGTTTATTGAAATTTTAACAAAGTGAGAATAAAAAACCCACGGGAGCATAAAATGAATTTTCTCTACAAGGGAAGAGAGCTCGTTCGATCGATCCGATCGATAATAATTCGATCGGAACGAAATTTAATGTATTTTTGGTTATTTTACAGACCAAGTTGGTTTATTGGAAAAATTGGATAGAAGAATAGGAGGGTTCAAAGCGAGAAGCAAACATAATATTTAGTATATCTCTCTTAAGGGAGTTCCAGCACTTTTCCACAGATTTTGCTCATTTTTTTTCACTGGCTAAAAATAACGTTTTCTAATAAATCCCGAAGTTTCAGAATTTTTGATCGTTTAGAACGCGAGATAACTAATAACAAAGTAATCATTCTCTCATGTAAAACTTCATGCCGCCCAACTATTATCTGTTCAATTAGAAAAAATACTCGACAGAATTAAAAAAAAAAAGAACTAGGAGAGTAAGATAAATATTTACTAAATAAATTTTGTTTTTTAATCGCGTTTTACCGTTTTGTTTTCGAACGAAACATAATAGTTTCTTTTTTTTTCAAAACTACATTAATTTGTTTATATGAATAGTGAATATATCTATGTGTTATGTATGTGTGTATATGTATTTGTTCTATAATAAAAGCAAACCAGTTTTTTGTCCTGATTATACAAGACAGTGCTGGGAACTACCTTAATATTGGAAAAACGAAAAGTGTATATGAAGTAAAGTTATAGAAAATTAATTTTACTTTAATTTGGTTTCTTATCCTTTTTTTCTGTTACTCGAATATTTACAGTCCACTCTAACGGTCACAGTGTTAATCCGATCGGAATGAAATTTATGTATTTTTATTCTGAGGAAAATCTGGGTAAAGAATTTTATTTTTTGGACTTACCACTTTCACAAATCATTTTATGGAATAATCCTTTTGCCATGGATGAAAACAATAAATTATGTGCAAGAATTGCACCAGCACTTTCACCAAAAAGCGTCACATTATTTGGATCACCATTAAATGTCTGAATATTTTTTTGGACCCATTTTAATGCCATAATTACATCTTTTAACTGATTATTACCGGAACAACCAGCTTTTGGATCTCGTACATATAAACAACCTTTAAAAAAGTTTCACAGAGTTAGACGATACTCTAAAATAAAGTTCAATATTAAATATTCAATTTATATAAATTCTTTGATCAAGTGACTTTTGAGACACTTTGTATATTTTCTTTTATAATACATTTACATATTTTTACCTTGAAGACCTAACCGATAATTACATGTCACTAAAACAATATCTTCGGCAATTAAATAATCGGGTCCATGTAAATCGGTATCTCCTGAGCCACGAATAAATCCACCACCATGGATCCAAAACATAACTGGCTTTAATGGTACATCATTTTTTGGAAGCTAAAACAGTTTAATACAGTGAAACGTTATTTTTATCACGATTTATGGATTTTTTCGGAAGCAGCATTGACGCGTTCTACTAAGCAAACTAATGGACGATTCAAAAAATTCAATAAAGTGTTCTTGTGAAAAATTTTGTAGAAAATTTGATGCTCTAAAACTTTTAATTGCAAGCGAAAAATCAAAAGTTTCATAGAATTTTTTCAATTGAAAAACTTTTCGATTTTGTGAGGTATTTGTTTCTATTTTTAATCGATTGATTTATTTTTAATCGAAAAAGATCCAATCTCGAAGGGGGGTGCTATTTTGGCTAATGTCCTACTGTTAGGAATTTATGGGAATTTTATTTGTGTCTTTCCTTGTTCGATTTAAAATTCAAACTTTAAAAGTAAATATTTTGTGAAAAAAAAATCACTCGTTGAAATTCTCAATTTTAAACAAAATTCGTTACGCAGGAGCTGCTTCAACTTAGCGAATTTCCTTAGAATACATAAATCACTCTCTAGCGGTCACAATTTTAGTCTGATCAAAATGAAATGTCGTTTATGATTTTAGTATTTGCAAAGCTAATTTTATTAATAAATGACATACGTCGAGGGGATGACATAAGTGAGGGGGAGGGATAAAGAAAGAAGAAAACACAATATATAAAATATCTCTCTTAATATTAGAACAATCGAAAAATGCGTAAGGAATAAAGTTGTAGAAAATCTAGTTTGCTACAATTCATCACCTTATCATTTTTGCTCAAACTCTAATGTGTACAGAGATATTAAGGAATTTAATTTTCAATCTTAAACCGTCAATATTTCTGTAAATATTAGTGTAACAGAAAAAATCATAAGAAAAAAATTACAGTAAAGCGTAGTACCTACAACTTTACTTCTTATAAATTTTTCGATTTTTCAAATATTAATAGAGATATGCCAAATTTTGTGTTTCTCCCTCCCTTTAAACCCACCTTTCTCCTTGTCTGATTTTACCCATTAACGAACTTGACCTTTTGAATACAGAAAGCGCCTCAAATACCAAATTTCATTCCAATCAGATCAAAATTGTGACCGCTAGAGTGATTACAGACACACACATATATATATATATATATATATATATATATATATATATATATATATATATATATATATATATATATACATATATATATATGTATATATAAATATGTTTATATACATATATATATATGTTTATATACATATATATAAATTTTACAGATGGTGATTTTCGACATCTACTAGGTAGGATCGATGGACATTTGCAAAAAATTTTGCAGAATTTTGAAGTCGGTACGAGACCAATAGCTCTATTTCCTTTCAGGAAATGCGCTAAAAACCATATCGGATTTTTACACACGAAAAATAGTCTAGACCCAATTTTTAACCCGACTTCAAAAAGGAGGATGGTTCTCAATTCGTCTGTATTTAAAAAAAAAAATGTGTTATAAAAAAATGCACTAAAAATTAGTAGGTCGTTTAGTAGGTCTACCCATATCTGGACTAATAAAATCGGTTATAGAGCTTCAAAGTCACTAAAAAGCGAGAAATAAAACCTATTTTGACAAAATGGAAACCCGACTTCAAAAATTAAATATTTTATAACAAAAAATGCACTAAAAAGTAAAAAAATAATTGCATATTCTTGTGCCAATTTTAGTTCACCTAAGCAAAAATTTTTAAATATATATGTACAATTATTGTTATTTTTGGAGTCGGTGTCAGCATAGAGAAATTCACATAACTTTTGGACACCGCCTCCAAAAATAACAATAATTGTACATATATATTTAAAAATTTTTGCTTAGGTGAACTAAAATTGGCACAAGAATATGCAATTATTTTTTTACTTTTTAGTGCATTTTTTGTTATAGAATATTTGATTTTTGAAGTCGGGTTTCCATTTTATCAAAATAGGTTTAATATATTATTTTTAAGGTCATTGTCTCTATAGAACAATAAAATTGCACTTTTATTCATATTATTTGGCATATTTAAATATATGACAGTTTGACATATATTTAAGGTGAGGTCAAGGGAAATATTACCCGTTACGTACACGTATTCACGTAAAACACACGGCCGTGTCCACGACATAGCCATTCCCCCTCCCCCCTTTTTTTTATTTATCATTGAGACTCACCTCCCTAGTAAAAACATTCAGAAACAAACAATCTTCATCGCCCATAATTTCTTCAGAGGTGGAAGACATTGATAAACTTCGATTCCCCTCCACATAAGCATCCAATATTCCTTCCCATGGTTCTGGTTCTACTGGAGGCTATAAATATTTTTTAACAACTTTTGCATTTCTCAACTAAATAAATATATTTTTTCAAATAAAAAACTTTATGCAAACACCGCAATTTTGAGAAATTCCGGCCGACTAAGAACTAAGTAAAATAAACTTTGACACAAATATGATAATATATATAATATATATATATATATATATATAAATAATATATATATATATATATATATATATATATATATATATATACATATATATATATATATAAATGCGTCAACTTTTAGCGAATTTCCTTAGAATACATAAATAACTCTCTAGCGGTCACAATTTTAGTATGATCAAAATAAAATGTCATATCTGATATGATTTTAGTATTTGCAAGGTTAATTTTATTAATAAATGGCATAAGTCAAGGTGAAAAGGGGATATAGGGATACAAGAAAACATAAAATATAAAATATCTCACTTAATATTAGAACAATCGAAAAATGTATAAGTAGTAAAGTTGTAGAAAATCATGTTCGCTAAAATTAATTACCTGATCATTTTTGCTCAAACTCTAATGTGAACAGAGATATTTAGGATTTTAATTTTCAATCTTAAATTGTAAATATTTCTGTAAATATTGGAGTAACAGAAAAAATGAGCAAGAAACAAAATTATAGTAAAACTAATTTTCTAGAACTATACTTCTTATATGTATTTTTTTTTTCCAATATTAAGGAAGATATACCAAATTTTGTGTTTTCCCAATGCTCCAAATCGTCATTTTCCCTTGTTCGATTTTGCCCATTAACGAACTTGGCCTTCACGAAATAGCAAATGCACCTCACATACCAAAATTCATTTCGATTCAAGTAAAACTGTGACATCGGTACAAGATCAATAGCTCGATTTCCTTTAGGAGAGGAAATTCGCTAAAACGTATAATCATAAAATATAATATCATGTATCCGTAAAATATTATTTGGCCGGACTACTTGAACATTAATGAACACTTGTTTCAACCATCAAATTCAAGTTTTGATACAATTTTCAAAATGTGCATCTTGTAATAATTAATATTTCCTAAATGCAATGATTGAATTTGCATCAAAAATTTCAAAGTAATCGATAATAACTTACCTTAAATCGTAGCTCTCCAATTGGTGGTTTAGCATATGGAATTCCTTTATAACTAAAGTATGAAACATCTTTCACTGAATTTAATACTTTTCCACGTAACTGACCCTGTTCAATGCGAATAAGTGTGGAATCATCGTTCGTGGCAACAACCATGATGGAAATATTTGAATTGATTTAAAAAAATAATTGTCAATTATATATAATTGCATTGCATTTAATATCATTTTTTTAATTTTTTTTAATTATTTAAATTTAAATATGGAAAAAAATTGAAAAAATCGATTAAGCCTGAATCCAATGTACACTGCAAAAGAGTACGTTGGCGCGAATGCCAATTCCGAAAGATGTACCAAATCTTTTTCTTCCTTGAGAACTGCATTAACGCCCCTTACTTTTCCAGAAAACAAAAGCGCGATATCGACAAACGACACGTACCTATCAGTTCAATATGATAACATAACTTCCTACAGGCGATTAAGCTTTCCCTATTCAAAATCGAGGATAACTTTCAAAGAATTTTTCATGAATCACTTTCAAATTGTTACACAACCCTAAACTTTTAAATTCCTTTTATTGTATTTAAAATTTGTATTGTATTTAAAATTTGTAATATTTAAAATTTGTAATTCAATCATAAATATAATTTTTTTTTTTATACAGGGTTTCCAAAAAGCCTGGAAAAGACTTTTAAAAAATCTTAAAAATGATTTTTAAGAGGCTATCTAATGATATTAAAGTTCATCTACTTTGAAATTTTAAATGGAGACCCCAATTTTTTTCTCCATACAAAAAAAGGCATTACGCAGGAGCTTAGCGAATTTCCTTAGAATACATAAATCACTATCTAGTCACAATTTAAGTCTGATCAAAATGAAATGTCGAATCTGATATCATTTTAGTATTTTCAAGGCCAATTTTATTAATAAATGGCATACGTCAAGGGGAAAGATGGAATAATAACTTAATGTTGGAACAATCGAAAAATGTATAACGAGTAAAGTTGTAGAAAATCAAGTTTGCTACAATTCATCACCTCATCATTTTTCTCAAACTCGAATGTGTACAGAGATATTTAGAATTTTAACTTTCAATCTTTAATTATAAATATTTCTGTAAATATAAGTGTAACAGAAAAATGATAAGAAACAAAATTACAGTAAAACTTAGTACCTACAACTTAACTCCTGATAAATTTTTCGATTTTTCAAATATTAAGGAAGATATGTCAAATTTTATGTTTCCCCTCCCTTTAAACCTCCCTTTCCCCTTGTCCAACGAACCCATTAACGATCTTGACCTTTTGAATACCAAATGCGACTCAAATACCAAATTTCATTCCAATCGGAATAAAACTGTGACCACTAGAGAGTCCACAGACACATAAACTTATATGTACATATATATGTTGATATATATACGATAGTGAATTTTGACATCTAGTAGGTAGGATCGATGGACATTTGAAGGCAGTTTTCTGAATTGCCTCCCACTATGGAAGCAAATTTCGGGAATGGAAGCGTATTTAAGATTACTAAGTTGGCCCGCCTCCTCTTCACAGGGTATGGGAGTGGCGGGCTAACTTTGGTGTAATTGGATAGCTTCTTTAAAAACATTGAACACATACTTATTGAACACATTGTTTTTCATTTCAAAGTATTTTTCTCGAGTTATTCGACTGTTTCCAAACTTTTTGGTAACCCTGTAGAAATTTTTTGATAAAAATAAAAAAAAAGTTTATTTGTATTATCACGAACAATCGTTAAATTTGTAGCTGATTCATCCAACTATTATTTGAACTAAATTGAACTTCAAGGTCAGTTCAGGTCAATTTAGTTTCTGTTCTTCAAGGAAATAGAGAGAGAGAGTGCTATTGATAATCTGAAGTGCTTTTGGTATTTGAATAAAGGCCAACTAAAATATTTTCAAAATTTAGATCTCTACTTTTGAACCCTGAGTACTTAAATTAAATTCAAACAATAAAATTAATAAATTTGAATTTAAAAAAAAAGTTTAATCAATCACATAATAATATCTACTTTGATTTAAGCATTTTATGTTTCCATGTGAATAATTCAAAACTGGCGCGATTACCGAATTTTCCCGAGCTGCTCGTCTATTGGAAATTCCAGCAAAGAGAGACTCTATCTAGCGTTAAAAAAAAGAACCATTATTGAATGTAAACTAACAAATAAAACATATTTACTTGTACAATGAATTGTGGCATTTTTCATTATAAAAATCGTTTATATTATAATGTCTGCAAATTGTTGTGTACCGAACTGCTGTAAATCAACATAAAGAACAAAATTATGATATTAGTTTCCATAAATTTCCCAAAAATGTTCAGAAAAAGTAAAATTAAAAACATTTTTTGTAGGACATTGTAGAATATTTTCCGTAAAATATTTTAACGAATGATGAATATCAAACCAAAAATATAAATGTTAAATTAAAAAAAGATTAATAATTGCTTGAAATGCTAATTAAAAAGTCTAAAAACATACAGTCATGGAAATGTCATATTCATGGAAATTTATTGTATAAATCAATAATATTGAATGCAAATTTGTTTAAAACCATGATATTAAATAAAATGCTATAATGAGTCATCAATACATTTGATGCATTTGATTTAAGCAATATATTTTATTTTACAAAGCATACAATTTTGCTAATTTAAATATTCAACCAGTATTATTTCAAATTGTATCCTGTACGCGAGACTTGCTAAGCGTTGCGCCTCTGGTGGTCATATGGTGTAACTTACAAACCAAAATAAGAAATAAATTTACATTGCATTTATGTAAATTTAATTCTGTAAGCGTTTTTTAGCAAATTTTAGAATTAAATAATGACTCGATCTTGTTAGTTTGTAGCGGTGTCGCTTCATCATTAAATTATTATTATAATTTTGTTCTTCATTTTTTATCTGTTACATTTCAACTATAACTTCCCTCTATTATCACGGTTGCTGTGAATGTTAACAACCTTGGTAATTTACATATAAAAACAATAACATTTCATAAATCAAATTAAAAAGATGAATTTTAATTAATAAAGATCATTTATATCTTTTATATATATTTATTATTTATTTAAATAATAATAATTTAATATAACAAACATCTACCTTACAAGTTCATCGAAATGGCAGAAGAAACCCAGAAAGTTCGTTTCATTATTTTCCAAAGCTTGGGAAAGAAATAATATTAATCGAAAATAAAGTAGTGTAAATCTTTAAAAAATCGGCACAAAGCGTTCAAATTGTACTTGAAAATTGATAAACCCATTCGCAAACATATGACAGTAATATTTACTAAATTATTAATATTTACTAACTAACCTAAAATGTCGAATTTGTATAAGCAGTTGCAGTTGAATACTTTTCACCACAAAACTAAATATCAAAATTATTGAAAGTATCCAGTAGAAAAATTTACTAAAATCGCTACAAAATAATAAAATATTTATAAAAACACACAAAGGCGCGTCATGTTATATTTAAAAATATTGGCTATAGATTTAGTTTGTTTATTGGCCACGTGGCGCTACCATCTTGAAAACCATTTCGTATGAATTCAAAGCAAAGAACGAATTGCAACTGATTTTACGGAAATTTTGTCCTTTAGATAGATATACTTTTATCCAACGATTTGTAATATGCCTTTGAATCAAATTTCACAAATTAAATACCATAGAATCTATACGAATAGAATTTCAATAGAATTTATACTAATAGAATTTCTTTTTTTGTTACAGGTAGCATATTTCTCCGATCGGATGATGGTAATGTTTATACAACTTTAGAACCAACGTTAAGTAGTAATCCGAATGTATATTTTCAACGAAATAGTTTAGTACATCCGGGCATGATGTATTGAGAAAAAAAACTATTAATTATTATAATTATTGAAATAAGAAAATTTTACTTAAAATTAAAACATTACATAATTAATTATATCTCTA
Organism: Nineta flava; assembly: GCA_963920215.1. Classification (NCBI taxonomy): domain Eukaryota; kingdom Metazoa; phylum Arthropoda; class Insecta; order Neuroptera; family Chrysopidae; genus Nineta; species Nineta flava. The sequence continues at coordinate 143,525,599 of OY986040.1, forward strand.
CGTCTACTAATATTTAATTGTAAACAAATTAAAATATTAACAAAATAATTATTAAAAAACAAACATTAATTAGTTTACATTATTATTATTTAAAAAAAAAAATCATCATGAAAAAAGTAATTTGGTTAGTTTAATTAATTATAATCTTTAAATTAATTAATTAGTAATGATAAAAGTAACAGAAAAAATTCAATATATTTCAATGGAAAAAAATTGTCGTGAAATTTTTTCATTTCATACTAATGCCCGATTGTACCAACTCTGATTAAAGTATTTGTTGATTTACTCTATAAACCCAAAGAAGTTTATTAAAGTCAAAATCAGAAATAATAGTAAGAGTAACTTTATACGCCAGGAACGATTAAATGTGTTTAATCGTTGAATCGGTGAACTATTGAACCTATTTTTGATGAATGAGTAGAAATGTTGAGTGTATAGTATCTAAATTGGTCATATTTTTAAATTTAATTAATAATGAAAATCAGAGTTGATAAAACCAGGCCCTCTATCATATATAAGTTATTAATATAATCCAGAGTTTCACGAACTCTAACTAAAGTTAATGTTCAAGTAAAATAAAAATTGATATGCTTGCATTGTAAGTGTTCCATGAAGAAGAAAAATTATTAATGTTCAGTATAACATGATTTTTCAACCTTTTGTTCAAACAGGCAACCTGAAATATACTAAAGTAAAAAGTGACCGAGAAAAACGTCTGTGGCAGATAGGTATCGAAATGATTCCAAAAGTATTCCGTTTTTCGAACTATGGATATCGCCTATCATCACAATGCCGATGATTGTCGACTTTCACATAGTCGATCGTTACAAAAAACGTGACAATGTATAATCTAAAATTGCATTTCAGTCCCCATACAATATCTTGTATAGTCTCGCTACAGATGTTTTCACATAAAAGATTTACATTAAGAAATATTAATATTTAACTTTATCTTTAACTTTAGCCCTAACAAACGATTGTGAAACTCGACCTTAGTGTATTTTTAGATATTAAATAATTAGGTTATAATTTTTGTACTACATTTTTTTTTCTCTTGTGTCAAAAAGAAAATGTAAAACTGTGATAAAAAATCTTGTGATATTATTAAAAAAATAATAATGATATTAATTTTAATTATTTTTATCATAATTATTATTATTAGGCAAAAAATCCCGAAGGATTGATTTATTATTAATAATTTTAGATATAGTTCTATAGAAATAAATTATAATATTTAATAAATTTTATGTCATCAATTCAGGAACAATTTTTATATGATGAATATTTAATTTTATTGCAAATCTTTTAGAAGAAAGTTTTTTTTTGGGAGGGGGGATTGATTCAATTCCTTCCAAAATCTTGATACAATTTCACCAATTTTTGTTTTTGCCAACTAAATCTTGACAATAAGCACAAAATGAAAGGGATATGCAAATATGTCATTTATTTTCTCTTTATTTATAAAAAAGAAATATGTTGCGTTTTGAGAGAACTATAGGAGATAGCGAAATAATGATAAGAGAAAACCCTAAGTAAATTTTCCTTAAGACTCCAGAAAAACTATCAGAAGTTCAAAATTCCATACCGTTCCAAAGTTATAGCCGTTTTCTGACGGCTAGATCTTTAATATAGTTTATAGTTTCAATAGAAATACTTGCATTAAAAAAATTTATGTAATAATTTATTTCTCAACAAATTAAAAATATAACAAAATTGAAATTTTGAAATGTCAAAATTTAGAATAAAATAATTATTTGACATAAATGTCCTATAAGAATTTTTTGAATCCCGGCTTTTCCAACTAGTTTTAAATATCGAACACCTAAAAAAAACAAAGGGGATTATAATGTTTTTTTGTTCATATACTTCCATAAGTTCATAAGTTTATTAAAAATATATTATATATAAAAAATTTATAACAAATGTACAGATTAGAAAGAGTAAATAATTATCTATGTTTTTAAATAAAATTTTAGTGGATATTAAATAATAATAATAAAATAAATATTTTAACAACAAAAACCATTTTCTTTTTAAGTTGCGTCATTGTATTTTCTATTGTAAGTATTTTATTTTTATATAAATAATGTTTTGTATAATAAATATATTAATTATATAAAAATGTTTACCAATTTTTTTTTTAAATAGTTGTAAACTTTTTCTCTGAATAATACAATTTTATACGAAAAAATTATTTGTGTTTTATTTTTTTTAAATCGTCCCTCACATATCTTAATAATCCCCTCCATTTAATGTAAAAGTGAATGTTAGCAATTTACTATTATTAGAAATGAGAAAAATGATCTGAAATTAGTAAGTTTAAAAAAAAATTTAATCAAAATCGCGGGATTTCATCGAGATTGGAAGGTCTTGGTGGCCCACATTTAATATAAGGGCGAATGTAAGCGAATGACTTATATTAGAAATGACAACAATGATCTAATATTTATTAGTGGGTTTAGAAAAAAATTTCATCAAAATCAGATGAACTTGCTTTTTTGTACACTCCCGTTCATAAAAATTACCACCAGTAAGTCACACTCTAAGCGTATATATATTAGGTACTTAATATATTTATATTACATACAATAACACTTAGAATATTTCAACTGGTTCAATTTTTATGAACGGGAGTGTACTTGATGACGTCACCGGAATCCACAAAAATTAATTTTGTTTCAACACAGTCACATTTGAATTACACTAAATTTGGGTCATACTTTTCAAATTTTATGTTAAATTTAACATTTCCTTTAAGAGTTTCAAGATTGGGGGTCAAGGTCCCCCTTATTTAATATAAGGATGAATGGTAACGAATGACTTACATTATAAATGATAACAATGACTTAAAATTAGTAGGTTTAAAAAAAATTTCATCAAAATCGGATCAAATTTAGCTAAAATAATTTAAAAAATCGATTATTTGTACTTGATGACGTCACCGGAATCCACAAAAATTAATTTGTCTCAGTACAGACAAATTTTATCCGATTTTAACAAACTTAGTATGGTATTACACTAAATTTGGATCATACTTTTCAAATTTTATATTAAATTTAACATTTCTCTTAAAAATTACTAGGTATTGTACCTTCTGAATTAAATCCAGAAACGTAACAATAATTATAAATGTCCTTGCTTCACTCTATTTATTTTTATTGGTAAAGTTATTCATGACATCATATTCAAAATGGCAGTTTTAGTCAGGCTAAATTTAAGCAATTAGGTATATTTTTCATAAAAATGGATTACTTTCGTTAACAAAATAATAATTTTAGGTTATAATTTAGCTATCACAGTTGAGCCTGACTTCTATTTCTAATTATTGCCACCAGATGTCAGTCTTAAAGAACAAACAAAAATAATGAGGAAAGCGATTTGTTTTACAAGACGTTATGTGAGTAGAAAAGAGAAATATCATATTTAACGGCAAATTTATATCCAGAAACCAAAAGTATATTTATGGTAAAAAATTTGCTGATCTGATATCAATATTTTTTGTATTTACCGGTTAAAAATATATTTTCTACATACATGCCATCTATAAGACAGTAATACAACTTCCTTACATATGCGTTTGACTTTGACAGTTAACACAACCTCATTTTTTTTTTACTAAGCAAGATTACGTTTTTTATTATCATACAAGTCCTTTTCTTGTGAATTTCCTGGCCATTTTAATGTTTTTTTCATTTAAATAAACTCAGAGATAAACATAGATTTCAAAATCGGTTTTTACAAGTATGAAAAAAGGCTAACCAAAAAATTTTCGTTTGAAGATAATGGGAATAAATTAGTGAAAGGAATAAATAATTGAAAGTAAATTAATAATTTATAATTAATCAGTTTTATTAAAAGAAACTTTGTTTTATAAAAAAAATTATTTTAAATATTTACAATAGCCTTAAAACATATATTTATCGAGTGCTGGTATCTCTTGGTCGATACACAATACCTCGACTTTTCATTTCACGTACAACACCAGCGGGTAATCGTCCTGATACTGATATAGCATATACACCCTTACAAAAGCGATCTAAAAAACAATAATGAAAATCCATAAGAAAAATCCAGGAAACGAAGTACTACAAAGATGCAATACTTACTAATTCTTTGCCATTTACACACCCAGCTATCTTCGGGACTCATAACTGCAATCATTCTGCGAAAAACCGAAATATATAAATAAAAGTACTTAAGTTACATATTTAATTTTGTGATTAATTACTTACCCTTCGAAATTGGAGCTCGTACAATCATATACATTATCTTTATTTCCTTTCATTCGTAAAAATTCGTCACAATTGTCACATCCATCATACTCAAACTGATCGAATGTCTAAAATTTTAATTTTTTTACTTCATAAATTTATGTTTTAAAATTGTTGACATTAGCTATACATACTTTTATTAAAGAACAAACTAAACAGGCTCGTAGACCTCGTAAATCTTTTGGTACTGTTTCCAAAGTCATATTGGAAATTAAACTTAAATCAAATACTTAATTTTAATAAGTTTTAAGCAATTATAGATTCAAATAATTCGAAGAAAACTTTATAAATTCTTGTAACATGTATGGACGGACACAAGCCGTTTAGTGTTTTGATAATATTTCTAAAGTTGGTACTACTGGCTGTCAGTATAAAAAGACCTCGGATATTTATGTGATATGCATTTGAATATAAAGAAAAAAATATGTTTTCATGTCAAATTTCAACAAAATATAACCTTGATTTAAACTTAATTTAATATTGTTGACAATTTAAGCACTATTCAAATCTTCAGCGTTCAAATAAACTTGATTTCTTTTTTTGAAATAAGCGTGACACAGGCACCAAATTAGCAACATGCAACATATCTCTGAATCCATATCCCAGAGATAGTTACGATTAGCTAATTCATACTGATGATGACTACATTGTAGTCGAAATACGTATTTATAAAATACAAACAAATGTTCTAGGAATAGGGGCAAAATTTGAAATATAATTACAAATTAACTAACAAAATTTTGGAAAATGGACGCTTGTATAGTACTCATAGTACACCTCTTGCTCATTAGAATGCGTTCATATAAATCTATTCTCTACATTTTTAAATACACCATCCAATACTACCAACTGTAAATAGAATGACAGCTGTCATTACAAACATCCCGTGTTACAAAATAAGGATTAATGTCTTTGTAATTGTTTTTACGATAGATTAAACTATTATCGAAATTTAGTAATCGGTTTTTCGTGTGTGACATAATATTCAACACGAGTGAATTGTTTTTATACAAGACAATGTTTATTTGCATCTCTATTTTATACATTAAATAAATTTATACGTTTTGTTTTTGAACTATTGTTTAAATGAAAAATGTTTGAGTCATCAGTCGAAGATTCATTACAGAGTACGAAGACAGTGTACGATGAGTATGATGATGAACCTATTATTGATGATGAAGATGATTCAACAAGGATTATTCCACCAGAAAGTAATTATACATTTTTTTTCTTATCATTTGTTTTGTTACTTAAAAACCTTGAATTGATACTTGTTTCTAGAGTAGATAAGAGTTTAGTTCTGTTTTGAAAATTTTTTATTAATTTATTAAGATCTTATGATAATTTATTGGTTCTTTCTTATTATATTTTTGCAAATTTTTAACACAAAAAATGTTTTGAAAAAATAATACTCTAGAAACATGAAATTATAAAGTTTCTATCTGCATATTCGATATCTCGAAAACTAAACGATTTATCTCGTCATGTTCTAACAGAACTGGTCCCAAATAATATAATTTTCGCTCATGAAACGATAAAAGTGCCCTACTTTATTATATTTATAAAATAATTTATTATGAAAGTAATTTATAAAGTATTTGAATAATTAGTGCAAAAAAATTAAATCGTATTTGATAAAATACTTGAAGTACGTTTTGAATTTTCTTTAAAATGGCCTATCGGGTGAAGGCCAAAAAATTAAATCGTATAGAGTAGTTTCAGGGATTGTATGTTTCTTACAGACACTTGGTAGGTATCCCGACATCTGAATCTCTTATGTATCAGTGTGCTAGAGTACATCAACGAGTGTTCTGCAGTTTCCTTGAGCTGGCAATGCCCCGTGAAGAAATCCATCAATAGACATAATCTATTCTTGTTCGGGCTGTCTTAGCCCGAATTAATTTGTCCTTCAGGAAATTATCGTACAGACTTCTTTGGGGTCTCAATTGAAGGACAAATTTCATTTGAAAAATATTTTGTCGGGCCGAAAAAGGTGATGATTATTTCGGAAAACTCTGAATTTTTTATCGGGAAAAATTTGTGGATATATTTAACACAAAAAGGTATATTTTCACCAAGTTTCGTCAAAATAAAATCATTTTTTGTGCAATGAAAAATAAAAAACGAAAAACTCGGTTTTTCGCATTTTTCTCGAACATTTTAAGGTTATGTGAAAAAATCATTAATAAAAAAATGGTAGATTTTTTTATGATCTACAACTTTTCTACTGCACACTTTTTTCTCCGACGTCAACTTTCACCGGAAATCGCAATAATACAGAATTCACCCCCCCCCCCCAAATCCACACCGTAACACCCCTGCTATTTTACGTTTATTATACGTCACTTTACCATTTCCAACTGTTCCTATTCTGATAACAATTTTCTATTTTTTTTGTCTCAAAATAAGTTAATTCGACTGGTATATTATTTGAAAGAAAAAAATGTTTTCATAAATTCTTCTTATATCTAAATTTTTTTTTGCAAAGTATAGAAATACCTTCCATATCTGAATGATAAAAGGTACAGAAAAAAGAAAAACATATCTGAATAGAAAATTTAATTTTATGAAATAAATAAGTAATAAATCTTTAGTATTCGGAATCATATAGCACGGAAGTGTGTATGGCTTTATTTTATAGAAACATTATTTTATAAAATTTCCCATCAATTCAATAAGAAAAGTATAAATAAGTGTTAAAAAATTGAAAAAATAAAAATAATATTTAAAAAAAATTATGGGCTCAACCGGGATTTGAACCCGGGACCTCTCGCACCCAAAGCGAGAATCATACCCCTAGACCATTGAGCCGCTACAATGGTTGAAATGAATTTTAAATACAAATCAAAGCAACAAATTTCATTTCGTAAGTACGAAAAAAAAATGTAATTAAAATTTTGAAACGCTTTTTTATAAACTGCCTTAAAATAGGGCATCTTAGTTTGAAATACGGTCCAATTAGGTGAAAAGGATAAAACTTAGGATCGTTATTTGATGTACGTTATTCAAATATTTGTTTGCAATCAATTTGTATCGAATACATTTAGTTTTCGAAAAAAATGTTTCATATAAAAGTTCTTCGTTATAAAGTTACTAACAACTTTTATTCTAAACATATTTGTCAAAAACCGAATGGATTCGGTATAAATCAACTCTTCATTGGTGCGGTTTCCCTAGTTTTATTTCCCCTAATATATTATGTACGTTGAAACCAGATCTGGAATCGATAATTTCCAATGAAGCCAAATTGAAATTTTTAAATTAATTCTTTTCTATTTACAGTTGATGATACGAAACAATGTATGAAAGCCAGATATGTTTTGGCATTGTTGGGATTTCTTGGTTTTGCCAATGTCTATGCAATGCGAGTCAATTTATCTGTTGCCATTGTTGCAATGGTTAATAGTACTGTTCCAAATACTGATAATTCATCATCGTTAATCACTGATGTCTGTCCAGAACCTGCAATTTCAAATACGACAATTCCACCTGTAAGTAATTCTTGAGTAGTAAGCTTTTTTTTAAAACGATTAAATGGTTTAAATAATTTCACTAATATACAGCAAGATAGTCGCGTTTTCGCGACACGACAGGAAATGCATAAGAACTGTATTGTGCATATATTTTAAAGAGCATTTAACGATTTCCATTTGAAATATCTTCAAAAAGCTTTGTACCCATCTCTGACCTTTTCTATATAATCACTCGATCGGTTTTATTTTAATAAAACAAACATTAAAATAAAATCAACATTAATTACTATATGTGGTACATTTTTTTTTTTTTTAGACGGAGAGAGGAGAATTTCAATGGGATGAAGCAACACAAGGTGTTGTACTCGGTTCGTTTTTTTATGGATATGTGTTGACACAAGTGCCGGGTGGACGTTTGGCTGAACTTTTTGGTGGCCGTAGGATATTTGGATATGGTGTATTAATAACAGCCATATTCACCCTGCTAAGTCCGATTGCAGCACGATTCAATTACACGCTCTTTATAATTGTGCGTGTCTTAGAGGGAATCGGAGAAGGTGTTACGTTTCCATCAATGCATGCGATGTTAGCACGGTGGGTCCCACCATGGGAACGTAGTAAATTCGCTGCAATTGTTTATCAAGGTGCCAATTTCGGGACAATCATATCTTTACCATTATCCGGATGGTTATGTTCGCTGGAATTCGATAATGGTTGGCCTTTGGCGTTTTATATTTTCGGAGTATTGGGTATAGTATGGTTCTTCTTTTGGATGTGGTTTATTTACGATAGTCCAAGTGTACATCCACGAATTGATCCACAAGAACGAGCATTTATTTTAGCTAGTTTTGGACCAGCACTGGATGAAGAACAACATAAAGGATCGTTACCATGGTTAAAGTTTTTAACTTGTGTCCCACTTTGGGCAATTTTGATTACACAATGTGGCAATTCTTGGATGTTTTATATACAGTTGACAGAGTTGCCAACATATATGAAGAATATTTTACATTTTGATATTGAACAGGTTTGTTTTTCGGATACGATAATCTCAAAGGTTGGATTCTTAACCGGTTTTTTTTTTTTTTAAACTTTTAGAATGCTATATATTCAGCAATCCCATATTTTACGAGCTGGATCGGTGGGATATTCTTCAGTATGATTGCTGATTGGCTTCTATTCAAAGGATGGTTAAGTCCAGTTACATCTTATAAGATATTTAATACAATCGCCTCCGTTCTACCATCAATTGGAGTGCTGGGAGTAGCATGGGCCGGTTGTGATAAACTGCAAGTACAATTATTATTGGCCGTAGCGGGTGTATTTATGGGCGCATCATATGCTGGCAATCAAACGAATCATATGGCGTTAAGTCCACAATATGCTGGAACTATGTATGGTATCACGAATGCTGCGGCAAATATGTGTGGATTTCTGGCACCGTATGCTACTGGACTTATTATTAATGGACAGGTATGTAGTTGAAGTCTTTGCGAGTGTCCTTTATTGCAATTATTCCATCCCTGGAAATATCTATTCCTTGATCATTAAGATTTTTCTCTTTTATATGCAAAGAAGATAATATTGCACACTAAACTTGGCTTTGCCACCAAACGTCGTGACCAAAATGGTCAGTTCTCAATACCGAAATAGAGTTCCAAACCTTAATAAAATGGAAAGATCTTAATAAAGTGTTTGTATTTTTTTTTTAGGAAACATTAGCTCAATGGCGATTAATATTCTACATAGCAGCAACAATAAATATTAGTGGTAATTTATTCTATTTAATGTTTGCCAGTGCTAAAGAACAAGAATGGTCAAAACCGGCGACGCTACCACAACGATCAGATAGTTTACAACCTGTAAATTAATTTTTAATAATGTTTGATTAGTTAAATTTATTTTTTATATATTTAAAACCATTTTTGTTTGATAAGTATTACAAATTTTAAATCCGGTCCGGTTTCATCACTTTTGATTAAATAATGTTTAAGCTTTGATTATTACGGGGAAAGTAATGAATTATTTTCATATAATATAACCTCGAAATAAATAGAAATATGTCATAGTTTAACTTTAATGCACATATTTTATAATTTAACCTCAAAATAAATAGAAATTTTATAATAATACGCGCTTCTGAAATAGTTTCAGCTCGAAAAAAAAGAAAAAATTGTCATAATGATCGTATTTAGAATGTAGCGGTTTCGCTACTAAAATTCAATATACTTCCTTTCAGAAATCTTTGCATTTCAACTACCTACTCCCTCAGTTATTACGGTAATTATTTATGTTCATTACCTTGGTAACTATCAACAAACTCATGATGACATTTTCGATATATATACTCCGACCATCTATATCTTTATCTTGTCTTTTTATTAAAAAGAATATATCAAAAATGTTATCATGAGTTTGTTGATAGTTACCAAGGTAATGAACATAAATATTTACCGTGATAACAAAGAGAGTAGGTAGTTTAAATGCAAAGGTGCTTAATAAAGTATATTGAGATTTAATAGCGACTTCGCTACAAAAACAACTAAATTCTTACTTAAATCAGGTAAGTTATGAAGTTTGCCTTAGTTTCTTGCCAGGACATTTGACAAATACTAAGCAACTTAGAATGTGACAGCATTTTGTTTAGTAATTGCTGTCAGATTGAGTTATTTCTACCTAAATTTAATGGATTTAATAAAATTACTTTGAACACGTCCAATATCATAATTTAACCTTATTACGCATCTGTCATAATTTCACAATATAACCTCAAAATAAAGAGAAAAATGTTATAATCTAACCTCAATCAACAGTATCAGCTGCACCATCATTTCGACAGCGTTTAACATTTTAAGTATACTAGAAGCTCCACTAATCCTGCGTCAAAAAGGGGACGTTACATTTGATGTAGTTTAAATTATTAATTTAACCTTGATTATTTAATTTAATCCAGGTTGGTGAAACCGGACTTAAATAATAAATAAGTTTTTTTTTTTATATAGAAAAGCTTTGTGATATTAAGGTATAGAAAAAAGTCCTATATCCTTAACAAGGACTTTATTTTCTTAAAAAAAACAATTTAAATAATAATTATTTTTAATATACTTTAAAAAAACATAAAATCTCTAAAATAACCAAAGGATATAATATTTTTTTGTTTTCTAAAAAAAGGACCTTGATCAATTTTTCTTTAAAGATATTAGCGGATAGTAGTATCACAGGGTAATGACAAAATTCTTTTAGATATGAAATTAAAAAGAAATTTTTTTATGGAAAGTTTTTTAATATTTCTCGTTAAAAGTTGTTACAATATTTTTTTGTTATTGTGGAAACATAGATGTTTATACTAAACGCCTAGATCGCTAACCTATTGTTTGTCTATTTGAATCAATATATCAGGACGGTTTTTTAAACTTAACTTTAATGGCTTCCAAAAAATAAATATTCCATATCAATAGAAAATTCGCAAATATATGGCACTAAAAACGGCACTGATAATTGCTTTTCATGAAAATTAATGCAATATTCTTTCTTTTTCGGCCTAAAAAAAACTGAACTTGGCAAGATCTAGAGAGTATGGCTGTGCCTATTATTCCAACCTACAAGCAGTAGTTACTAAGTTGATCACCAGAGCGTGAACACGAAACTCGTCGGCTGAAGGGTATGTCACGAGGGTTGCGACAGGAAACATCGACCTACTAGCTCTAGTTTATAATTTACTCACCAGGGAGCATATCTAAGTGCTAGAGTTCCCAATTGAAATAGAAAATGCGTTTTGAATCATTGGCAGCGATCTAGAGTTAGTATAAACATCTGTGTTAGTTTTCTTTCATATACATATCAAAATTTATGGATATGAATTAGCGTAAAAATTGTTTAGATTTTCAATTAAAAACAAATTGAAATTATCTTTTTCGAAAATTAAATGCTCATTTTTCGTTTACGGAATAACGAAATAAATTTGGGTGAAACGAAGAAGGGACCTAGACCTGTTTGGTAGGTCTTGAATTTTGTAATATTGTACGAAAAACTATTTTAAAAAATCTTCCTGTACTCCTCCTATGTGTCGTTATTTAATAATTTTATTGAATTAATTTATGTAATTAGTATATACGGGGACTAGTAACTTTGATCGAAGTTCGAACGAAATTCGTTATTGGACGAATTCGAAGGAAGGATAAACAAGCTTTTGTGGCAACTAAATAAATATATTTTATTATATTACAAGGAAAATTTTTAGCTTAGCTTCACTGGTTGAATCAATAACAATATTGGCATCTCTGGCAGGAGGCGGAGCTTAATATTTCAACCTACTGGCAGTGGTTATTCAGTTGTTCACCAGAGTGTGACCACGAAACGAAGGGTATGTCACGGAGGTTGAATTAGAAAACATCGCCATACTATCTCTAGTTTATAATTTATTCAACAGAGAGCATATCCAAATGCTAGAGTTTCCAATATGTTACATTAATTTGGGTCTTGTATTATTAAACACGTGTTTCTTCCCATACTTAAAAGTTCCCATACTTAAAAGTTTATCCTTCCTGGCAAAGATAATTCGGTTAGTTAAAATAAAAAGCTTCTGCGGGAATAAAGGATTTCAGTAAAACAATGTATATGCACCATAAATGTATAGACTAAACTTAGATAGCTCACTGTTTGGTTTTGAAAATTGATGAGCCCAACAAGGTCACAGCCAAATGCTTTCCATGATACAAATACGATTCTGAACTTCACATATATTTGTGACAGCAACAAATATGAAAGTATAATTCACGATGACGGGTCTGCCATACATTGTTAGCTATCTAGATTTAGCATAAACATCTGTGTGCTACAATTATATATCATTTTTATAGTTTCATAAATCATACAAGACATTTCATTGAAATCAATGAAGATTCGCACAAATCCTAAATAAATTTTGTATTATCAGTTTAAGACAAATATGTTATAGATTTTAAATTCGATCAAAAATAAACATAGAATGATTTTTTTGTGCATGACTTGGAAGAGATATAAATCAGTCCTCCTGATTGGATATATAAAATATATATTTTTAAAATAAATAAATTTATTTTTGTTTATCTATTTTTATGGATTACATAATAAAGCGAATTTATGTAAAATAATGTGATAATTATTCTTCCGATTATCCTACAGGTACGGCAGCTATTAATGAGATTTGCCACAGGATTGTATTTCAGGAAGCTTTGGATCTGGAAAACGAGAATGGTGGCTTCATATTCTGTCTGTGTAGAGATTGAATAATCTCGGAAATATTTCCTCAAGGAATAACGATGTCCTTGTATAACGACATCTATGGTCCCTGATGGACTCTGGTCTCTCGTACTATCCTCCATTGATTTTTTTTCTCCTGCACTTAGTCTCAAATCTGTCTAACCCCCATGCTCCTCAAATCCTCCTCCTGGTTTTCCTTTATACACTTTTTAATCTCCTCCATTCTCTGCAGATGACCAGTTTATCTTCTCGCTACTAAAATTAGAATGCAAAGGTTTCTAAAATAAAGAAAGCATATGTAGCGGTCTCGCTACTAAAATTAAATATGCTTTCTTTATTTTACAAACCTTTGCATATCCACTGTTATCAAGGTAATTATTTATGTTTATTACCTTAGTAACTATCAACAAACTCATTATGACATTTTTCTACATATTTTATTAAATAAACTAAATCATTATCGTTTCTTCTTATTACCTTCGCAAGTATGTTCTTTATACAAAAGATAATTTAATACTTTGAAGTAAAACCAAAATGACAAAGAAATCCCAAAATTCAATTCAAATCTTTTTTTTAAACTTCCCGTCTTCCTACTAGCTCAAATTCAGATAGTTTTCTTGAAATCTTTTTTTGTTAAGGTTTGTAAAAAGAGTCCTTCTTTTGGTTTCAATCAAGACACTTTCAGGGAATGAATTACAACGATTTTAGAAGACTGCCTTTTTTTTAGGAAATATACCTTTTTCTCATCGAGTTTTAATGCTAGAATGCGTCCAATTAAAGACCCTAGTGGCTAATTAAAGAAAGCTTCCAAGAATCGCAACAGTTTTAGGGTTTCATTAAGACAAACGAACGTTTCTGGTAAGACTTCGTCTTAACTGTTTGGCTAAGAAATACGAAATTTGGTTTATATTATTTGGTTATAGTGGAAACATTTGAGATAGTACCAAAATCAATAAAGGTATTTCGACCCACAAACTGAAAATGAAGCTTGAAAGATAAATTGACCGAAAAAGGTATCATTTCCGTGAAACTCGGAAAATAAATAAAACAAATATAGCATTTAATGATTTTATTTTCCCATGATTGTTGGTTTTGCAAATTAAATTTTGTATTAGGTCTAATACAAATAACAGAATGGGTCTATTCTGGAATAAATTTTGTTATTAACTAATTTTTTTTACCACAGTTAATCCAAGATTTTTTGCAAAATATTTCTGTATGCTTTTGTTATTAATCAAATTAATTAAAAAAATTTTATCGAAAGACCGACCATAAAATTATTTGGTGTTAGAACTGTTTGTAGTGGAAGAATCGTCCTTTTCAAAATTGGATAACAATTGTTGAATATTTGCATTTGTAAAAGCCAGTTCAATCCACCATGTATTACATTCTTGTAACAGTTTCGTGTAGGTATCTTCGAATAAGGTCAGCTTGGATTCGATATTTTCATATTCTTTTTTGATTTCTTCCATATTTTTTGGAATTGAGGATAATTGTTTAGCATTTAATACCATTTTTACTGTATAATAAATGAAATAAACGACTTAATTTTTGGATTTATTAAGCTTGGAATCAGACTCTGCGCACAGAATGAGATCTTTCGTGGCAAAGTAGTTTTTTTATTAGATCTCTCACGAAAATATATCGTTGACCGCTATAACGATTGTGCGCTCATTGCCCACTTCGAAAGGTCGCGTCCTGTGTGTCCCGATCAAAGGTGCTCGAACATCGTTCTGTTTTAACAGTTTTAACCGTCACAGACAACACAAAATAATTTTAAGGTAATTACATTAGAAAATTGATCTAACGTTTAGTTGTTCCAGAAAAAAACGGCGATTTTCAGTCACACATACGTCAGCTTTCAAACCGACTTGCACGTACAGATTTATCCGTTGGATTAAAACTATCATAAAAGAACGACGTCCGTAGAAACAGCCCTTTGTCAGGATTATAATTTAACCTGATTCATTCCTATTATTTCTTCAGAATAAACAATAAATTTTGCAAGAATTTTGAAAGCAAAACAATTGATTGTTGAGTTGTGTTTTTTTTTTACTAAGTTGGTAGCATTGGTAAATTTCAAATTAAAAAAAAAATTCAAATAGGATTCAAATTTGTAAATAATAAATTTGAAATTATTAAAATTTTTAAATTAAAGCCAAAAGAATAAAATTTTGAAAATTTGATATTTTTTTAATCGTATAAAATTTGTTTATAAATTATGTTGGTAGCTACAGTTATCTGTCAAATTTCTAGCATATGTCAAAAATGTCAAAAAAGTGTGCTCCTAATATAAAATGATTTTTTCGTCGTAATTTTGTACTTAATTTGATTATTTAACTATTGAAAACATGGAATTGGAAACGTTTCGCATAGTTCCATGGAATATAAAATTAAAATTTAATTTATTAAAACGGTTAATTGAATCGGATCATAATATTTGTGAACAATTGAATTACGATAGCATTGCCTGCGGTTTGATCAATGGATTGAAGACAAATCATTTGGTACCACATTCAGCCAGTTTGTTTCGTATTTTACGAAAAAATGACGAATTTATACAAATTTTGAATGGTCGTTTAAAAATTGAATTATGTTCGAAGGATGTGAAGTAAGTGCTTTTTTTCTATTTGGATCATGTCTCTTGGATAACTTAAACTTTCACTTTCACAATCGTATTGTAATAATCTAAATCAGGAGGTCACCAAACTTTTTGAGAAACGGGTCGAATTGAAATTTTTAAAAACGTGGGATGTCGGGTGTAAAATTAGGTTAATAAAAGACATATGCGCATATTCTTTGCTGATGAGGTTATACACTGTATTTTTCAATAATTACTCTGTCTTCCTATGAATAAATTATGTGTTGTCCCTTCCTTTCTTTCACTCATGGTTTCTCTTATATTTCTCCTCTGTTGAATCATTTCCCCTTTAACGTCACATAAAATTTCAAACAGATACCTCGCTAAAGGAGTTTCACTTCAAAATAAGTACAAAGGTTCATTTTTTAAAATGATTTAGGCATTGTACATCACTAGATCGTTGAACAAGGCTACAAGCTGAAAATTATCAAAAATCATACGATTTTTTAAAAAGCTCATTTTTGATATGCTCTAGGCAACAATAATTACTCGTAATTATATTCTCCTAATACAAATGTAAAATGTAATTCTGTCCTTTCTCGCACTCAAGGCTTGTCTCTCTTATTTCCCCTCCATTGAGTCAATTCCCCTTTATTGTAACAAACATTTCAAACAGAGAAGTTTCCTTCAAAATTTTTATTAAATATATATTGATTACATATATATTACTTATGTATATACTTTTGAGGGCTGGATTTAACCCGTGAACCGTAGTTTGGTTACCACTGACTTAGATTAAAAGAAAATCTTAGAAAATTTAGACAATAGGGAATATGCATGAAAATTTTTTTCACTTGAATTGAAGCATGTTTACTTGACAAATATCAAGGCAAAATTACTTTTTAAATAACTTTAAAAATAAGCGAGATATGAATGATTGAAATTCCCGATTAGACAAAGAGGATGATAGCCCTCTTGATATGTTATGTGACGTCATATTACACTTTCACCATTTAAAATACACGTAAAACTCCGTTTTTAGTATTTTTGCAAGAAAGAGACAGATAATAATCTTTAAAAGCTTATAGCTTTCCTGATATTTGTCGGATTTTAATTTCGTTTTTAAATATTATTACAGTATTAACAGTATTTTCATATTCTGAAAATAAATGTGAAAAAAAAATTTCATGCATATTCCATATTGTTTATTAGGTTCAATAATTGAATAGATACAGAATTTTAACTAACATAATATTAATATTTTTTCTTTTATAGTATAGTACAAATCAACTACTTCAAATATTTCCAACTAGACGAAAATCGACAATTTCTCGAAGAATTAATCGAAATATTTACAACATTCGACTTAATAAACATACCAAATTTTGTATTTATAAAAATTGTACAATATTTAACAATTTCCAATACAAATTTCCCGCCCGAAAAAACACGTGCCATAATTTTAAATAGTTTAAAACATGAAAATATCCAAATACGTTTAGCCACATTCGAATTACATTGTAATTTCGATGTCGATCATAGCACCAATTTAATTCAAATCGAACAATTTCTAATAGAAAATATTTACGTAGAACATGCCCCATTTCGCAATGAATTACTAAAAATTTATACAAATTATTTGCTTAAAATACTCGAAATATTATTTAAACATATCAAAAATGATCCAGAAATTAACGATCCCACAATTGAGGATCATTTTAAGTGGTTAGCGAAATTCGTCAAGAACTCATTGAAAATAAATTCATACCAACGTAATAAATTCGGGATTCTATTGTATGAATTTATTTTAAATCATTTTCAAACTGAAAATGAATCGGCCCTCCGGAAAAAGGGTGCACTCAAAAAGAATTTTTATTCGAAAAAAATGCTTACAATTAAAGATTATTTAATCGTGCGAGGAAAATGGGATTTTAACGATGCCGAAATGCAAGAATTACTTGTAGAAAAAACTCGTGACGAAAGTTCTGATATTAGTATTCAAGCGGCTGATATTTTAATAATATATTTTCGTAATTCCACGGATATTGATTTCCATGAATTGTATGCGACCTCTTCGGAGCATTTACTCAGTGTACATCAATTTTATAATGTAGAAGCGACTGTAAATACATTGAGCGTTGCAATTCGATGCCATGAACCACTCGGGACGAATTTAGATGATATTATTTATAAGTATATTAAGTTTGCACAAATTTATCAAACGGATTTAGTGCAAAATTTTGGTCAAACTATTATGGCCAGCAATGAAATGTACGCGTATTTATTAATTTTTATAAAATTTAAAGATTCATTGAATGAATCGCATATAGAGCAAATTTTTAGTTTAGTTTTTAATTTAGTGACGACTCTGTTAGATGTTTTTCATACGGAGCAAACTGTATTGTCTGAGGTTCCTAGTTTTGCTGAAATGTCAGATGCTTTAAATCATATTTTGAATATTGACGAGGTCGAAGATGTGATTATGTTGACGGATGATCAACAAACTTTATTGAATCGAATTTGGTTAAATATTAAGGTAAGTGTTGTACTTTTAAATAGAGTTAAGCTACCGCTCAGCGGTCATCAAACTACGGCCCAAGCGGCCCTTCAAAGATTTTCCTTCAACTTATATGTTTTATAAGGAGTTTAATACAAAAATACGGCCTGTTTTTCAAAAAGTTTGATGACCCCTGAGCTACCTTCATTAAATTACAGTTTATGACAAATTTAATGTTCATGCAAATTAATAACACGGTATATCAGATCATGCCGGTCGATAAGGTCTAAGGCGGTATGTCTGCGCAGTATGCCTACTTGGAAACAGGGAGGTTATGGGTTCGAATCCCGACATCGGCAGTTTTGTCAATTATTAAGAAAAAAAAGGGCGGTTAATTGACTAAACTGTCGGCGTATGGACAAGAACGAAGTAACCGGCTATGCTTGAGAAGGTTTTCTGCAGTTTCCTTCACGAACTGCAGATGAATATCGGCATAGTTCCTATCATAGTCGGCTGCAGCCGCATATCCTACCAATTCCTAGCCTATACACAAAAATTCCTTCCACTCCACTCACATCCTCACATCCTTAGGCATCACAATGCACCTTATGGTCGAAGTGTAGCCCGTCCAGGGCAGCCTCTACAATCTATCTATGCTGGTCGATGCTTATTATTCAAAGGATAATTTTGTTTATAATTTCTCCAATAGATGTCTCTATTAGAACAGGTGTCAAATTGAAGCCAAATAGTTTGGAAATGAGTTTTCAAAACTACTTTTATTAACCGTTTTGCAAATGTAAATCATTGCGAATATTTTCCGAGAATATATTCTCAGTTTCGGATTTACGGTTATAGTAGATTCTGAAATTTGATAGTGTTTTTTTTTAGGTTTGCTGTGACTTATTGTACGTAATTGGATCACATCCTAATTGTAAACAACATCAAGCCGATTGTCGTGCACTTTTGGTGAAAATCTTACAAAGAAATCGTCATAAAGGTGTTATTGAAGCAGCTGGAAATTCCGTAGCTAATTTAGTTAAATTTTTCACACTTAATTCAGATTATTCGAATGTAAATATTTTACATAAATTCTACATGAATCTCTTTTGGAAATGTAGCTTTCGATGGAATTCCCCGAATTTGAGATATCTTATGATTTATGGTTTCATAATAAAATTATCGATTTTTATTGTTCCGGATTTCAACTCGATTGTTATTTTTCATCAGGCTAGTAGGATCTCTGGCTGGGGTGGAGTTTAATATTTCGATTTACTTACAGTAGTTTCTAAATTGTTCATCAAAGTTCGAACACGAAACTTATAGATCGAAAATCTACGAACTCTTTTGTACACTCAATCTAGAGAATCCCTCCATGTAAACAGACGATATCGCGTGATCATAGCACATTATGTCACAAGTTTCCGGTTTATCCTCGTCGCCAATAAATAAAAAGTAACCAACATGATTGGTTCGTTTGATAACTTGGTCCTTTAAATCTGAATGAATACAAATCTCAGTTCATTCGTCTGCGAATTGTTGTTTACTGCTATCATTTTTGTGATCCATCATTTCGATTTTTTGTTTGATTTGTTTCTAAATATTTATTTTTAGTTTTTATTGTTATATTTGTTCTTGTTCTTGTTATTATTTTTATTGTTTCCATTACCAAAATAATATGAATAAAAAACGAAAACGATAGAACAACAGAGCCTCGTTCTGTTTTGACATATGCAGTACATGTATTTGTTGACAACGATGGTCTTTCTAACTTGAGTGTACTATCAAGTGTAGAGTCCCCAATACTTATATTCAATTCATAGAATTCCATCTAAGGGCAATTTCCATTAGATTTGGGAGGAATTTTGAATACAATTTGAACTTTTTGTTTTGGTAGCATATTGATGCAGCTCTTGAAGACATTTTAGATTCAATTACGAACGACAATTTACGATCGTCTTGTACAAGAAGAACGGCAGGCTTATCAATACTGACTTATCGAATATCAATTGGTGATCAACGTAAAGAAAAGGTTTGTTGCCGAATAAAATTCAATTTGACAAAGTTTTGTGTGATCTATAATTTGTGTATTTATTTTGTGTAGCCTCTTTTAAATCGAATTGTAACAAATTTTTTGAAAGTTATTCGAAAATATGAAACATTCGATGTAATCAATACAAATATTGAAATTAAGGATAGTGGACTAGTTGTGGCCTTACATTGTTTAAAACCTCTGGTCCACGATAGTAGTTTATGGCCGCATACCCAATTATATTTAATGGATTTGCTGGATATTTGTTTTATTAATATGCGAGGGGATCAAGACTGGAACATAAGGTAAGGAAATCATGAAAATCAAATAATTTTATTGAAAACACGCATCAACGATCCTTAATAGGGTCGTCTACGTGATCATTTTTACCTCAAGACATAGGAAGAAGCTGACAAGACTACATTATTGGCTTTGGATTGATCCAGGAAGCTAGACCTGATGAACGAGGATAATTATAGATTCTTTGGAAAGCAATTAGAAATTCTGAAACGACTCCTCAGGAAATGAAATCTTCTAGTTACTGAGAGGTAGTCTATCTCCTGGTTATTCCCAGATATGATTCCGGCCCCCGACAAGTGAGTTCAGCTCCTACACGGGCGAGTTCTTTGACTGTTTAATTGCCCTCAACTCCGCAGTGTTCTGGTACCCACATCAAAGTGACCTCCTTTACTCTTGCCAGGCTCTCCAGTGATTCTACGCATTCGAGAACCAGAGGAGATGCTAATTTAGCGGAATAGATTACTTTGAGCGCAGCTGCCACCTTTCGACCCAATTCAAATAATGGTTTCCTAAAGAAAATCGGCCAGAATAAGTTTCTCTAGTCTGAAATTGATATAATTTTTTAAACAATCCATTTTTTTTTTTACAGAAATGGTGCTTTACAATTGTATGGTGCCTTAATCAGTAAATTAATCGGTCAAAATAAGGATGTGTCCTTGGAGGATATCAATGATAAATTTCCTTACATTCTCGATTATATCATCACATTGCTAAACTCGAAAACAGAACAAAATGTTTTCCAAATTTTGGAATTAATCTCACAAACTTTTGTCACATCATTTGAACATACGGCAAATCGAAATTTCTGGTCCCAAATCAATCAAATAAAATCGTTAATCCTAAATGAAATAACGTGTAGTGATTATTATCTGCGAAATTTGGCTTCAAAATCGTATATTAATTTAACATCATTAAAAAATTATGAAATCGAACTAACAAATTTTATTACAAAAGCGTTAAAGTGTAAATCGAACGTTAACGAGATACACGGATACATTTTAGTGATTTCACATTTTAGCGAAGCGGTTAAAATCAACGGTCAATATATTCTCGATCGGAAAATATTTGAACGACTTCTACCTCAAATAAATTACCTAATCCAGAAAATCCATCATTTACCCTCATTTTTAACATATCCCTTAATAAAATCCTTCCCCAAATGTCATTATTTATTAAATGATGGTCCCGTCAGCGTCCACAATAATATCGGATCCAAAGAAATCGCTTCACTCCAATATGATAATATCGATGATATAACAAATAAAATCGATATATTCTTAAACGATAAATTTATCACAAACATCGCAGTACAATTTTATGAATTCGGCGAAATTTTACAAACATTTTCACGTTTGTACGAGCGAAAAAAATTTAATTTAAAAATTGATACATGGAATTCAATTTGTTGTAAATTATTGGAAATTTATACGAAATGTAGCGATGAAAATATTAAATCTTTAATATCGGATTTTATCGTAAATGTTTTAGTTGATTATGACGGGATAAAAATCGAAAAAGTGAGTTTGATTCAAGTAAATCCAACTCATCTAGCATTTACCGCTTGCTTTCCGCTTGATGCGCACGGTTTAAACGATTTAGTACTTAAATTAAAAATGAATTATCAACCGTATATTGATGAAAGTTCGCGATTAGATACCGCAAAAACGTTAGTTCTTTTATTACGAAATTATCCGTTATGTAAAAGCAGCATCGATGATTTACTCTTTATAAATTATTGGCTGCTATTAGATGAAGATTCTCAAATACGGGAGATTTCTTCCATTTTTGTATCACGTTTACTTAAAATACTTACACTTGAATCTGCCGCATCGGTTGAGCATGCGTATTGTAGTATATTTTCTCTAGTCACAAAATGTCTACCTCAAATATTCTCAAAAGAAGATGAAGCACAATTTTTAATACGTTGTTTACTGTCATGTCAATCGGCGCAAGCGATTATCAGCGATACGAATAATCCATTTGCGAATAAATATCTAGTGAATAAACTTGAAGATGCCTATTTATTACAAATGTTGTATGATCAATTATTTGAGATTGTTGAGCATGTGCCCTTAAATGATCGGAATGTACTCAAAAAATACTTTTTACAATTGTATTTAGATCTGCAAAGTAATTTGAGTTGTGCGCCGCATGGTGGTTTTACATCGAAATTAAAAATGAAAATGGAATATATTAAGAATGTAAAATCTTTATTATTTCATGAATAAAAAATAGATTTGTATTACAAAAACAGTGTGGAACTTTTTTATTAACCTTAATTTCATAAATATTTTAATTCGAACTCTTAACAATTAGCGTAAAATTCACACAAGACAATTTAAGGGATATTATTTTCAATCTGAGATTTATAGTAAAAGATGAAAATATTCGAACTAGACAGACTTATTTTACAGCTCCGAACTATCAACAAAGTGACTTAGGTATTATTTTTAATCTTGAACTGTCTATTCTTTATCTTTTATTTATTGGCGACGAGGATAAATCGGAATTTTGTAACATATAACGTTAATAAACGAAGAAAGAATTAAATATCTAGGATCTTTAGCAACGTGATAGGTAAGAAAGTGGGAAGACAACCCAAGATAACTTTAGATAACCCTATGGTTATCTGATAGATTTATTGTCACATGACGGTAAATTAAGTTTTCACCGTTTAAATATAAAACAAAAGAGATTGTGGTTGGTTTATTCCGAACTCTGTTTACAACCATGGATATCTAAATCCAAGCTTGTACACGATCAAGTTACCAGAGATGACAGCTCCATCTCAAAGTACTAAGTTTGTAGTGAGAACGGGAATAAATGAAAGCAGGAATGCTACGACGCATACGTTCCGGATCCAGGCCATAACAGAATTGTAGCGATTCTCCTCTGCCATTTAGTAAAATAAAAATATATCCCGTTTTTAATAAGCACAGATCATTTTTTAGGTTAAAAAAACGAACGACTGACAGCTGTCATTTTAAAATCTTAACTTTAATTTCGGTGGGTTAATTTTTGTTAAATTTCTAAAGTATGTACGAAAATTTAATAATTGACAAATCACAGAAGCTATTTGCCGTAAAAATTACAAATTAAAAAATTGAAACTAGGAATCAAAAAGTAAACGATGAGGTTGTTTTTATTACCACTAGGATAGTTGACAATAGAAAAAATGTATAGGGAGAGTTCATCATATTTACCTCTTACTAGGTGGCCGGAATATGAATTTAGTTCCTATTTATGTTGTATATAATCAAAATTTTGAGGTTAAGAATCGCTTTAGAATGTTATCGAATACTTTCAATCTGATTTCTATTGTAAAAGATGAAAATATTCGAACTAGAAAGACTATTTTAAAGCTCCGAAATATCAAAAAGTGACTTAAGTATGCTTGAACTGTATATTCTTTACCTTTGTAACATATAACGTTAATAAACGACGAAAGAATTAAATATATTTATGAAATTAAGTCAATAGCATTTTATATATTTATAAAAAAATTCAGTCATCGTAATATGTTTCATCATGTTTGTCTAGGAACGCTTTATTCTGTTCAACTAAGTTCTCAAGACGTTCTTTGGTTGCTGACGTTTGATGTTGTTTTAATTTCTTCTCTATAGTTTTAATTTCAGTGCGATAGCCAGTGATATTATGGAATGTACGAATATGTTTATCACCCGAAACTAATACATATTTGCCAGTTGGATCGAATAATAATTGTGTGATATTATCTGAAATATAAAAATTTATAAAATAATCGTTTTTTCTTTTTTAGAAGTTCTACGGACGAATTCACATGATGGCAGAAAACTTGTTAACTCAGAAAATCTGCTTGAATTGCTTTAATAGATCTTTGATATTTAGTCAGAATAGATTTTATTCTGCTGATCGTATAAAGAGTGAAAACCAAATAGTCTCAAAGTTAGTAGAGATATTTCTTTAGATAGATAGATAGATATATCTTGGGGTATATAAATGTATTGCACTTCAAGGTCCATTTTGCTCTCCCTTCTACTTCAGTCTGACGAGATTCGCTTCTCCCATATCTTGGCAATAGCCAGGAGCTTGCTGATCAGGTCTTCCTGAAGATTCATATATTCGGGTTGAAATGCACCAAATAGCTGTAATCTAGAGATTCGCAGTTAAAGATAATGTAGATGGATGTTTCCTCCTCCTCACCACACAATCTGCACATAATGGATCCGTTATGGAGGGGACAAAGCCCGGTGATGACTCCGGTAACCTTGCGCAGCTGTATTCTGTTCTGGTTCAGTGCATCGAGGGACAGCTTCTTGGGTGCACTTCGAAGCAGTATTTTCCAGAGCTTTTGCTATGGTATATTTTCTCAGTGATCACGGTGTTTAGTATTCATCCACTCATTGATCACCTGTTTACATGTAGTCTTTGGAATTCCTATAATAGACTCTGGGCTTATGAAGAGTATTCCGACTACCTTCGTTGCTAATGTATCTGCTTTTTCGTTTCCTTCGAAACCATTGTGACCTGGTACCCAGATCAATTTAACATTGTTCCGTTTTGCTAGCTCCAGCAGTTCTTCCAGACAATCCTTAACCACGCCTGAAGTGACCTCAGTTGCAGACAAGGCTTTTAGAGCAGCTTGACTGTCCAAGAGAATACTTGCGTTCTGGTTTATGTAGCCTCTACGTAGGTTCTCACGGACGCAAGCCAGTATATGGCGTAGTCTTCCGACTGAAAGACTGTGGCATATTTCCCCAAGTTGAGGTTTATGTTAGCCTTTGCTCTTTCACCGTAAATTCCCGCCCCGGTCCCTTCCTCAGTTTTGGAGTCGTCTGTATACCAAACGATTCCTTTCTTTAGATAGGGTAGTTCTCCTTCCGTCCACATGTCCCTATCACAGACAACAGTGCAGTGATATTGCTTTAAATACTGTCTCTCCTTGGGTGGAGTTTCGGAAGTGTATCACGAGCTTTCTTTCTGTACCATCATGTGAATTCGCTTTAAGTGTTGTATCAAAAAATTTTTTAGTCACCTGAAAATATGTCGTTAATTTCATTATCTAATTCACCAGTTGTTACATCGAAAAATAACAAGGAATTGTAAGTAGCAATAACAAGTACTTCTGCATTCGGACTGAGCGCCAATCGTGTTGAACCACCTTGATTTTCATAATGACCGGTTACAATTAAATGAGGATCTTCTCCTTTGTTGTATTCAACTAGAAAATAATAAAAAGAGAAATTAAGTAAGTATCCAAGTATGGAAAAATTTGCAGTATCATGAGTACTTTTGAGGAAAACGTACATATTTCAACGAGGAGCAGCTTCTCTTACTTTTTAAATTGTTTTTGTAAACTAGCGTCTATTTAAATCCTTTTGAACCAGTCCAAGTAGCCGAGCGGTCTAAGGCGTTATTTCTGCGCAGTATGTCTACTTGGAAAATGAGAGGTTATGGGTTCGAATCCCGACATCGGCAGTTTTGTCAATTATTAAGAAAAAAAAAGGGGCGGTTAATTGACTAAACTGTCGGCGTATGGTCAAGAACGAAGTAACCAGCGATGCTTGAGAAGGTTTTCTGCAGTTTCATTCACGAATTCCAGATGAATATCGGCATAGTTCCTATCATAGTCGGCTGCAGCCGCATATTCTACCAACTCCTTAGTCTATACACAAAAATTCCTTCCACTCCACTCACATCCTTAGGCATTTTGACTTAATATGTCTGATCAAGGATTAAGCTATAGTTAAATACTTACATGCATACTTGGACTAATTTTTCCAAATGATTGCTTAAATTCTTAGAAATGTTTACTAAATGCTATAATCATTTTTCTAGTTGAATGTGTTGAATGTTATTGAAAATTATATTTATTTACACTATTGTAGCTGGAGTAATACCTTAATTAAGCTGGATTTTAAGCATTCCGTAAAAAATTTTTATCGCAAAATTATAGTTCTGAGAAATTAATGAAAATATAGAAATTGACGTGACACGTGCGAAGGGCACGCATTTATTCTTTAAACTAGTTGTACCTCTTCGGTTGTATTCACATAAAAGTTGATTTTTATGATAATTGTTTGAAGAATTCGGGTCATTTCTTCAATTTTTGGATTTTCAATCTAATAGAGTTCGATAATTCCCATTCACAGAAAGGATAGAATTTCCATCAATATGATGGAAATGAAAAACCGATAAAACTATTCTGCATAATAATTCATTAAGGTAGTTCTAGCTTGGTATTGGTAACGTTACTCACGACGTCAAAATGGCGGCGTTAGTCAGGCTACAATTCAACAGTGGAGACTAACTAATCTGTTTCTAATTATTGTCACCAGATGTCATAGTCCCAAAGAACAAACACCAATAGTATAATCAAGACATATTGTCATAAATCTTAAACCTCCCCACATGAATACCCAAACAATCAGATATTTTCGTCTGCGATGTATTGTTTGTAATTTATAACTCGAGAAGTCTTTGCGCACAGCGTTGTCATATTCCTGTGAGCCTGAAACGATTCTAAACGACATTAAATTCCGAAACTTCTAACCTATAAACAATAATTTCAAGATCTCTATCGAAAAGTGGGGTTATAAACAGGAACTACTTACCATTAATATTATAAACTTTCCATGTTCCATCTTTGGACACAGTCGCCATATGTGATGAATCTGCCGTAAATGCTACATCAAAAATTCCCGATGTATGTCCACTTAATTCAAAGGCACGTTTAATCTGTTGAAATTCACCGCTCTTATTGAATGCCACTTCCCATACCTTACAATCGGGTGCAAAACCAACAGCCGCAACAAATTTCCCACACGGTGAGACTTTTGCACGATGAGTAGTCATTAAATACGTTTCCAATTTTGCCAGAATATTACCACGTAAATCCCATATGGTCATATTATTTGTATTGGTACATGTCATTATAAAACGTCCAGAATTTGCAATACCAAAACCGCACAGATCATCATCGGTGATTTTCGGGAATGTTAATACTTTTTTGGCTGTTGTTAAAGCATCACTATCTTTACGTTTTTCAACTTTATACACTTCAATACAATTTTCAATTGATTTTTGTAAGATAAAAGCTTTTGTATCGGGACTCCATTTTATAAAGATTCCATGATCGTATTCAACGTTAATGCGTAAGGATTTATGGTCTTTTCTCACGCTGTTCAACTCTTCCATATACCATATTAATACCGTTCGATCTGTAAAAAGGAAACAAATTTTGTTAAAAACATTATGCTTCTAGTAACTCCTCAAACTTTGAAGGCAAGCAGCGCAAATTTCATTGTTCAGCGTTCATTGTCCGTCATTTTGCTACCGCATTAAATATTTAATTAGGAAATTGCTTATTTGTCTAAATTTCATAAAGTTTACAGCGAATACAAGATTTAAGATCAAACATCTGTAGCTGATATTAATCTGGAGTTTGGGCTAAATGGATCTTGAATAGAGAAATCTATTCCCCTTGATCAACACGTGACAGTTTTCGCACGAGTAAATCTTCGCTCTTTTAAATCTATTTCGTGGAGAGATTCAATAGCGCACGTGTTTACACATTTTGGATAACTAGATTTATATTATGACTATTTCCAAACTGACAGTCTGTAAATGGTCATACGAATCGAAACATATCACTAAAATGAATAAAAACAATTGATTATATCTTAGGTGTCATGGTAAACGATTTTATACGGCAAAGGGTTACAAATACTAAGCTGTTAAAAATATGTTGAGGGTTTGTATAAAACCCCCTGTGTTCCCGCCTAGAAACCCCTAGGCCTACATCACGCACCATTGTTGATACAACGAAACGTGTACACCGATTTACACGTTATTAAAACAATTCAAAAATAATTTTAATAAAACATGAATTAATTAAAACAAAAAATTATTCCAATAAATAATAAAATACTGTATTATTATATTTTATACAGTGTGTATATATTTGATTGAAGTTAATATAGAAATTATTAACATTGCAGTTTTAACACTAACCTTCCAGCCCTAGTAAACTAAGTAGGTCAGTTAATCTTCAGGAAAAATTCACTTCTGAGCATCTAAATTCAGCGTACATCTGTAAGCCCAACTTGTGAGCAGTGTTGCCAAATTGAGGGATTTTCCCCTCATCGAATAGATAGAATATGGCTTCCCTAATCTAATAGATTTAATAATCTGATTCGCGACAATCCCAAGAATAAATCATCTAGATTTTCGATTACACTTTATTCAATCCACTAAATTTAGTTAGAAAATTGGACCAATTTAGCAACACTTACTAAGCAAAATGGCGGCACAATCTAAGTTGCTTAGCATCTGATAAATATCCTGATAAAAAACTACATTAGATATATTTAATAACTTACTTAGTTTACTAAGAACATAGTAGCTGTTCAATGTTTTTTGTATTTAATAAAACTATGTGAAAGATTGTTAAACATTATTACTAAATCAGCATCTTAACGAATAAAACGGACAAGTCAGTCTGTAAAATTTTTATGATATATATGTTAATACATGCTCTACAACAATTCCTATATAGTATTAAGTTCAATATATAAAATATACATCACATACTGTATAAAATAACTATAATTTATTTTTAACCCTGAATAAAACGGACAAGTCAGTCTGTAAACTTTTTATGATATATATGTTAACAGAGGTGGGCAAGAGTTGACTCGGCCAAGCTCTGAGTGAGAGGTAGGGAAGAGAGATAGAGTTAATACAGGGTAACCTACCAATTATTAATATTTTCTTTTTTTAATTAAAACATTTTCTGAAAAAATATAATAATACCAAATCTTTTTTATGGTCACTATTATACAAAGTAAATAATACATACAATCATTCAATACATACTCTGGAATTTTGGGCTGGTAATTTGGGTCATAAAATGTACCTTTTTAGTATATATCATATTTTTGTATGAATAAAATAAAAATATATAAACAATATATATAAATCTTTTGAACCTTTAAGTTTACCGCTGGACCATTGTAATAAAAGAGGGAAATTTTTGCAAACGATAATTTAAATAGAAATATAATTTTGGCAATTCCAAATAATTTGTCTAAATATTTTACAATTCATATCCGAGAACTAATAAAGAATTATTTACCTGATTTAATTATTTTTTCTTCGTATGGAGTATGCTCAGTATAGTGTCATGGGAATTTGATGAATTAAGTTAAATTTTACATAAAGTGGGAATTTGAGTTCTTCGAGTTAGTCTACTTTGAATTGAAAAAGTGAAAAGTACTTTTTGTAGTAGTGGAAATTATTTTTCGCATAATTTGTTTTTCAAAAAAAATAAAATATTGACTATACTATAGACGATACTATATAATTATTGGACAATAATCAGTAGGACAACCTGTATTGAAACATCGTTCCGTCTTGCTTCAAAACATACCTTCTTTACTTACTCTCACCCAGCTTATGTAGAGCCCCTAAGGCTCAGACGAGCTGTCTGTGCCCACCTCTGTGTTAATACATGCTATACAACAATTCCTATATAGTATTAAGTTCAACATATAAAATATACATCACATACTGTATAAAATAATTACAATTTATTTTTAAACCACAAAGGCCAAACAGTTTGGTGGCCTTTGTATAAAAATTAAAAAATATTATTCAGTCAATGATCCTCGTGCATTTTATAAGGTCATCATTTTCATCATCTACATGGGTACTTAGTGTTGTACTTACTAATGTGTACAATAAATTATTACTGGTAAAGCTCGTCATCATTATGTTGATGGGCATAGATATCTTTATTTATACTTAGATCGCTACACAACATATGTCACTTCGATTGGCATTAGCGAAAAATAACTTTACTGTTTTATGGTAAATTCATCAATTTTTAAATATCCTTAGTCAGTTTTTACACGTCAAAGTTTACAAACGCATTAAAAATAGTTGATATACCAAAAATTACATAGCTGTTCACACATGAAATTTATATGAATGTTTATTTATCGTATCTTTTTTAACAGCTATATAATTTCATGGATTTATCATCAAGTCTACATGCGTATACGAAAGAATTTGCGCTAGGAATGATCCTTGCGAAACCTGGGTATCGATGGCGGTTTTTCGAGTTTACCATTGTGAAAGGTTTTAGGTATACTAATATTAGAATAAGTGTTTACGAGAGTGTATAGTGAATGCGAGATTATTTAATCGAAAATAGGTAAAAAGCGGAACGTATTAGTTTGTTAGAAGGTAGATAGATGGAGCTAAACTAACAGTGACAAAGACAGCGATAGTTGTGTCTTACACAAATGACTGACAGTTCAAATAATCGTATTAACAAATAATTATTTTGATCTAAAATGTTTATAAAAGTAGTGAATCATTAGTTTTTTGCAAGGACACTTTGACAGATACATGGATTTACATGCATTATTTCATATTATTAAATCCACTAAATTTAGGGGGAAATCTTCCGATTTGGAAACACTCCCGACAAGTTAGTAAGTGTGCCCTGAGGGAAACACTTTGAGAACTTAGATGCTCAGAAATAAATTTTTTTCTATACTGAATGACTAATTTAATTTACTCAGGACTTATGAACAGGACTGTGATAATATTGCCACAATTATAAAACTAAATCTCATGGTAGAACTACCGTAATAATAAAGTTAGCTATCTAGTATTGCATGTAGTACATCTATGTAATGAAGTAAATTGATTCATTTTTCATTTATATAATTATGATTATTGTTATTGTTTCAATTTCATGGTATAATTTTCATGTTCATTTTTATATTAATAATTTTTTTATTATTAATTAATTAATCAATTAATTAATGTGGTTTTGTTTTATCGGGTTTTAATCATAATTTCGACTTCATTAATTTTTATTAATAATAATCATTAAAAACCATATAAACGTTTCGGCTTATCTTGGATAATAATTCAGGGTAAATAATTTAATTAAAAAACGTTTTATTTTTGTATTTATGTAAAATAGAAGAAATATGTGTTATTACAGTTCTCCACAAGGCAAGTAATCATTCCTTTTCTAGAAGCAAATTAAGTGAACTTGTGGGTCTACTCTTTCCCCTCTACCTTTTTAGAAACATAGAACTTCCAATAGTGTTTAGCCCACAATCAAAAGAGCAAAAAGAAAACATCGTTACGCAGGAGCTGCGTCAACTTAGCGAATCTCCACAGAATAAATTTCATTTCGATCGGATTCAAATCGCTCACAATTATTATAAGTCCGATCAAAATGAAATTTCGTATCTGATATGTTTTTGGTATTTGAAAGGACAAGTTCGTTAATGAATAGAATCGGTCAAGGGGAAAGGAGGGCTCTTAATATTAGAAAAATCGAAAACGGTATGAGTAGTAAAGTTGTAGAAAATCAACTTGACTACAATTCATTACCTGATCATTTTTTCTAAAACTTTCAACATATACAGAGTTATTTAGGTAGGATTTTAATTGTCAACAGAAAAATTGATAAGAAACTAATAATTTCTTATACATTTTTCGATTTTTCCAATATTAAAAGAAATATTGGAAAAATTTCAATTTGGTAAATTTTGTGTTTCTCTCTCCCTTTAAACCTCCTTTCGCCTTGGCCGATTTGGCCATTAATGAACTTGGCCTTTAAATTCTTGACCTTTTAAAAACTACATTTCATTCCCCTCACATACCAAATTTAACATCTACTTATAGTAGTCAATGTAGGATCAATGGAGACATTTAGACAAATTCTTATGAATTTTTGCTATCGCTAACACCTGAAGTTCTATTTCCTTGTAGAGGAAATCCTCTAAAAGCTAGAAAAATTTGCATAAAAGGTAAGACATGTTCAACGGGTTTTCGTCTATTAATAACACGAATTATTGCAAATTTATTTCGCAAAAAAAAAAAGACAAATGTAAATATTTATCTGACCTACTAATAAATTAAATATATGGTTTTGCTAAAAATAGCAAAATTAATAATAATAACAAATAATAGATATTATTAGTGTTAGATACGCAATATTTAAAGAAAGTGATCACACCACTAAATATGTGTTTAGCAAAAAATTGTTTACAATATTTGATTATAATACATCCGATGGACTTAGCACGCATAATTAGTACGCATAATTTTGATATTTAAGGATGTATGAGCATTGATGAATAAAATTACATTCATAAATAGTCCATTCATTTATAAAATTCTTATATAGTACATTCATAAAAAAGTCCACAATAATGTTTATTATTTTTTTGTCGTAAGTTAAAATTAAATTTCGGCGGTAATTAAGCTACCGCCGACAGAAATAAAATTTACCAGAAATCTCAGTTGTTTTCTTAAATATATATTTTTTTTAGGCCTGTCATACCGGAATTTTATTGGATCAATCTCTTTATTAATATTTCAATTTTCTATGGCGTAGTTTTTTTTTTATTCGTCTTATTTTATTCCATGTGATAATTATCAAAATATGTGTGGAAATATGGGTTTCTCCGTAAGAGCGATGCATTAAAACACGAACATTAACATTAAATAATTATTAATTAAATTAAATACTGATATGAAAAAATTAACGATAGTGATTAAGTGATATTATTATTTAATATTTGTTTATTTGTGTATACTTTCGTGTCAACATACAAGTGTTTGTCCAAATTCCCCTCGGTTACGTATTTTGGTTACGGGAATTTGGACAAACACTTGTATGTTGACACGAAAGTATACACAAATAAACAAATATTAAATAATAATATCACTTCAACAAGAAGTTTATACTGTCTAAAAAATATATAAAAAATATATATATATATAAAAATTAGAATAATATGAAGAAGTTGGCTGTCACATCACAATCGTCTTTGGTGTAGCGGATGCACACTGGACTAGATATCCAGAGGCCCGAGGTTCGATTCCTGGTTGACGAGTTAATTTTTTCATATCAGTATTTAATTTAATTAATAAATTCAATGACAATGAAATGTGTCGGGTATACGCTATAGTCTTCTACAGTTTGTCATACGTAACCGAGGGGAATTTGGACAAACACTTGTATGTTGACACGAAAGTATACACAAATAAACAAATATTAAAAAATTAAATAATTAATTCAAGATCCCCGTAAGCCCTCTGAAACTTTTATAATTGATTTATATGCACTTCAACTATACATGTAAACAAAAAGTCAAGCCTTAATCATTTTGAAGTTTCAGTGCTCGTACATTCTTAAATATCAATAAAAAATTTGTTTATAGGTTCTTGAAATATTATATATACGCACTGCATGCATTCCATACTACGTAAAATTGATTTTTATAAGGAATTCTGCGTACTAAGCAAATATTTATACGGATTTTACAATAGACCATAAAATCTATACGGAATATTGGATTATCAAACGGTAATTAATGAGAACTCAAGGTTTTTGAAATAAAATTTCAAATTCGCGTCAATACCTCGATAAGTTTTTGTATTATAAATACATATTTCGATTACAAAGTAGTCATCATCAGTATAAATTAGCTACTCTTTGACAATTAGAAATAGATAGAAAATCGGAATCAATAGATAAAAATAAATAAAATATTAAACAAAATAAATTAAAATATAATTAATTTTATTGAGTAAACTTTTAGTGATTCCGCGTCGAATCCGAAAAACCGCATCCTTCTAGCATGTCGAGAAGTGGGTTAGAATTTGTATACGTGAGTCAATCAGTGAGTGAGTGAGTTACTACACAAAAGGCTGTATATATTACAGAACTCACTGTATTTTTTGAATACTTTTTACTGACCTGTATTTCCGATACACACCCTGTAAATATATATATTTTTAAAATTATTATTCAATTAACAATTTTGTAAAACAAAGAGGTCACTTTTTCATAAGCCATACTCAAATCATCATATAATAAATAAATAATAATCAGTATTAAATATAAATAAATAATCTTCACACAGAAAACCTTCAAAAAATAAATAAATAAATTTGTGGACAAAATGTTCCGGGACCATTAACACACCAATAACAATTAATACTTAATATTTGTTAGCATCATTAATCTGATGAAGGTTTTTCCTCTTTAAGTACCTAACATACACTCGCGTTCATAAAAAATTGAAACATTCTTCAGTGTAATTGTTTGTAATATACGTGTATTAACCAGTCCAAGTAGCCGAGCGTTCTAAGGCGTTATGCCTGCGCAGCGGTATCTATGTAGCGGTATCGCTTCTTCATTAAATTATTATTATAATTTTGTTCATCATTTTTATCTGTTGCATAACAACTATAACTTCCCTCTATTATCACGGTTGCTTTGAATGTTAACAACCATGGTAATTTACATATTAAAAAAATAACATTTCATAAATCAAATTAATAAAGATCAATTATATCTTTTATATATATTTATTATTTATTTAAATAATAATTTTTAATATAACTATTATCTACCTTTACACCTACTTGGAAACTGGGAGGTTATGGGTTCGAATCCCGACATCGGCAGTTATTAAGAAACAAAAAAAGGGACGGTTAATTGACTAAACTATCGGTGTATGGACAAGAACTAAGTAGCCGGCTATGTTTGAGAAGGTTTTCTGCAGTTTCCTTCACGAACTCCACATGAACACCGGCATAGTTCCTATCATAGTCGGCTGCAGCCGCATATCCTTGCACTCCACTCACATCCTTAGGCATCCCAATGGACCTAATGGTCGAAGTGTAGCCCGTTTAGGGCAGCCTCTACAATCTATCTCTGTCTACGTATATTAAGTAATATATACGACTTTAAAAAGTGACTTACTAGTGATTCAATTTTTATGAACGGAACTATACATCTCTAGTTGTGTGCGGTGTAAATTAATTTAAATAAAATACTCTTTTTTTTTATAATCACATTGTATGTGTACTTAGTGTATGTACTTTAATTGGTTAAGTATGCAGTTGATGCAATGACAATGGTTTCGAAGAGATGATTTTTATCAAACACAATGTGCCAAGGTCTTTCCAATTGGAAAACTAAAATCTAATAAATTGTCTTTGAATTAACGTTTATTGGCGTCCCTCGGTGGGCGCCAATATGTTGGAATAAACCTAGGTCGAGACTAAAATCTGATCTAAAAAGGAAACTGCAAAAAACCTTTTCAAGCATAGCCGGTTACTTCGTTCTTTTCCATACGCCGACAATTTAGTTAATTAACAGCCCCCTTTTTTTTCTTCTTAATAATTGACAAACTGCCGATGTCGGGATTCGAACCCATAACCTCCCACTTTCCAAGTAGGCATACTACGCAGACATAACGCCTTAGAGCGCTCGAAATCTTGTATAGTCTCGCCACATATGTTTTCACATCAAACAGATCTAAACGCACAGTTTCAAGGGTACCGTCAGTGTTATTTTGGATGATCACAAAAAGTAATTTCCATAAAAAGCTTAAACAAAGTATCCTTGATAAAAACAGGTCTAAACCAGAGGTGGGCAGAAGTTAACTCCGCCAAGCTCTGAGTGAGAGGTAGGGAAGAGAGATAGAGTTAATACAGGGTACCTACAAATTATTAATATTTTCTTTTTTTAATTATAACATTTTCTGAAAAAAATATAATAATACCAAATCTTTTTTATGGTCACTATTATACAAAGTAAATAATACATCCAATCATTCAATAATACTCTGAAATTTTGGGCTGGTAATTTGGGTCATAAAATGTACCTTTTTAGTATATATCATATTTGTGTATGAATAAAATAAAAATATATAAAAGATATATATAAATATTTTGAACCTTTAAGTTTACCGCTGGACCATTGTAATAAAAGAGGGAAATTTTGGCAAAGGATAATTTAAATAGAATTATAGTTTTGGAATTTCCAAATAATTTGTCTAAATATTTTACTATTCATATCCGAGAACTAATAAAGAATTATTTACCTGGATTCCGGATATTGAAAATTTATCAAAATTGTTCTAAGAATAATA
Organism: Nineta flava; assembly: GCA_963920215.1. Classification (NCBI taxonomy): domain Eukaryota; kingdom Metazoa; phylum Arthropoda; class Insecta; order Neuroptera; family Chrysopidae; genus Nineta; species Nineta flava. The sequence continues at coordinate 143,561,950 of OY986040.1, forward strand.
ATAGAAAACGAATAATTTTTTGTTTGTTTCTTAATTTTTTTATATTGTACTTATCCCTTTCCATTCTATCTCTTTATTTCATCTCCCTACCTATCCTATCGTTCTCCTGATGGAAGACGCCTACCGTCTTCCCGTGGTTTCCATCAATTATTATGTTATTATTTATTAGTTATTATGTTATTATTATTATTATTGTTATTATTATTATTATTATGTTTTTTGGTGTATCTCTCCATACTGTAAAAGACATTATTTAAACAATAAATATTTTATAAAACTATTTCTAAATTGATTGAATAAATTATTGGGCAATAATCGGTAGGGGGACAACCTGTATTGAAACATCGTTCCGTCTTGCTTCAAAACATACCTTCTCATTACTTACTCTCACCCAGCTTATGGAGAGCCCGTAAGGCTCAGACGAGCTGTCTGCGCCCGCCTCTGGTCTAAACAAACAGTTTCAAGGGTACTGACTTCACGTATTTGATTTGAATATTTAGGTAGAACCCTAAAAATTTCTGTAACATTGGTATGTAAGATAAATAATAATAAATAAATATAATAATAATATTTAATAAATAATTAATATTAATAAATGTAAATTAATCTGACCATGGCCATCATCACAGGCTGTTTAGTGTTTTTTTTTTGTTAAATATTATTTAAATAATGATAATTTTATTTTGGGGGGGAGGGCCACCTAAGTCCTAATAGATACGCGGTCGGTCGGTCGGTATAGATAGGTACCTGTAACAACAACATGTAAATATTTAATTGTTTCACCAACTAACTCGTAGCCTCCTCATTTTAAATATTATTGTCATATGATTCGTTCGAATTACCTTGAACACTTTTTTTTTCCGTCTTATCTTTAGGGAAGGAATACTTCATTTTTTTTTTTTTTGTTTAGTTTAAAAAACATTTTGCCTTCAAATTATATAACCAAAAAAAAAAAAGAAAGATTTCCAAATACAATAGAACTGAAAAAAAAAATTATGATTTGAAACACGAACTCACGTGACCTCCATATTCCTAGTCTAATGTAATATATCATTGATAACCCTTCTTTGGCTGTCTTAAAACATGTAACTTCTGATGACGTAATTATTCATGCGATTGATTTGGTGAGCATGCGCAGTAGAATTTTTTCAGTTTGATGAAATATAGTTCTATTTTGAAGAAATCTTATAAGTAACTTAAGGACGTTCTAGCACTGTGTTATATAATCAGGACAAAAAACCGGTTTGATTGCATTATAGCACAAATACATAAACACACATATACAACACATAGATAAATACACTGTTCAGATATACAAAATAATGTTATTTTGAAGAAAAATCATAATTTTAAACTTTTATATTTCGAAAACAAAACGGTAACACACGTTTTTTTTTTTTAAATTTATATAATAAATATTTATCTTTACTCTCCTAGTTTTTTTTTTTTTAATTCTGTCGATTATTTTTTCTAATACAACAGATAATAGTTGGGCGGGCATGAAGTTTCACATGCTTCTAATAAGAGAGAGTGAGAGAGAATGATAACTTTGATATTAATTATCTCGCGTACTAAATGGTCAAAAAATTCTGAAACTTCGGGATTTATTAGAAAACGTTATTTTTAGTCTGTGGAAAAAAAATGAGCAAACACTGTCAAACAGTGGTGGTATGCTGGAACATCCTTAATATGTAATAGTAGTGTATACAATGTGCTTATATCCTACTTCCTTGTGATTGGTATATTCTGATCATGTGACTGAAGTGGTTGACAAAGAACGTAATGGTAAAGAAGACGAGAGTTATAGCTGTTAGCAAAACATGCAATTGATATATTTCAAGTGAATTTCTGCATGTGCATAGCAAAGTAAGTTCAGTTATATCAACTACTTTTATTGCAATTGAAAACTTTCACGTGTAAAGAAAACGGGCTTAGACATCAAATGATATGAAAAATCATACTCATCTAGAATGGGAATCGAACCGACGACCTCTGGCAATCTAGACCAATGCTATGCCTCTGAACTATCTGAAATTTTTTGGCCGTGGAATTCATACGATCTCTCACCATCTTGAAATTATTTAATTGTTTGTTTTTCTTCTGAGAGATTATATGCATTCCACTACCACAAGATCTCAGGTTGCTCCGAGGCAGAACGTTGGTCTAGGTCAATGCCAAGAAGTCGTGGGTTCGATTCCTATTCTAGCTGTGTATGATTTCTTTACCAAGCGTTTAATGTCAAATGCTCCCCGTTCTAGAAATATCTTTTTCGCAAACATACAAATTGCCCAAAATCGGGTTTTTTGGTATCACGGGAAATCTCAAACCGTAAAAATTCAGTAAAATCTCAACGTTAATTTTTTCCTCATCGAAAACAATACATCTGTATTCTACATGGAGGTAAAATATAATCTACATAAATAAAAATTAGTTGTTGTGTATCCTGCAGGTAAATTTAATTAAAAATTTTTGCTTCAACTGTCACGCACGGGTGTTACACGTTTAGGTCTGGCATCAAACCAACCCATACAACCTTGATCATGAAATAGATTGATGGAAAATTGGGGAATTCCAATATTAAAATTACACAAGTTATGGATTTATGAAAGATTTATGGATTTATAATATTTATTTGTATTTATAAAATACAAAGAAATGTTCTAGGAATTTTGTTCTAGGGACAAAATTTGAAAGGTAATTGGAGGTATTTGCTTTATGGCTTTAGCCGATTTATTTTGTAAAGTAACTGTACAGAGGTATACCTATGCAAAACTTTTTAAGAGGATAGCGCCGCATGACCTATAAACATAATAAATTTATAGCCAATGTTTATAACATGTGCCTTTGTTTTTTTTTTTAATATTTTATTATTTTGTAAAGATTTTAGTAAATTTTTGTACTTGAATACTTTCAATTATTTTGATAGTTAATTTCGTGGCTAAAACTATTTCGGTTAGTTGGTAAATATTAATAATTTAGCAAATATTACTTTCATATGTTTGCAAATGGGTTTATCAATTTTCAATTTTAATTTCCACGCTTTGTGCCTGATCTTTTAGAGATATACACTCCGAACTTACTTTCAATTAATATTTTCTCTTTAGCTAGCTTTGGAAAATAATGAAACATAATTTCAGGGTTTCTTCTTTTATTGGACGGAACACAAAGCCACTGAACCAGGATCAAGAAATTATTAAATTGTAAAATTTGCTTAAAAAACGCTTACAGAATTACAGCTTACAGACCACCAATGGCGTAACGCTTAGCATGTTTCGCGTATACCCTATATTTTGCTATAATATATCTACCATCATTCTGGACTACCTTCCTGTATTTATGGACTACCATTCTGAATACTTTAGATAAGAAGATTTTGTGATTAAGTTTGTAAATTTTTGCAAATCTCTCACAATCGTATTAACTTATTTTTAACCCGACTTCAAAAAAGGAGGATGGTTCTCAATTCGTCTGTATTTTTTTTTTTTTATGTGTGTCACCTCAGAACTCCATCATTTATGAACCGATTTAGAATTTTTTTTTTGTTTTAAAGGGTTTGGTTTCCCATTGGTCCCATTGTCACCAAATCGCATTCTGATGAGGGGATCTCCGGGAAATCGAGGAAATTCCTCATTTTATATGTGATAACCGATTTCTGCGAATTTTTTTTGAAAGGGTATACTCATTCATAATGGGAAAATAAGAAAATTTTTTTAAAAACCGACTTCAAAAAAATTTTTTACAAAAAAAAAAACCGACCTCAAAAAAAAAATTTTTACAAAAAAAAAAAAAAATGCTTGTAAAAAAAACTGAAAATCTGTTATAAAAAAATGCACTAAAAATTATAAAAAAAAAAAAACGGGTAAAAAAAAAGTGTGATAAAAAAATTCACTAAAAATTAGTTGGTCGTTTAGTAGGTCTACCCATATTTAGACAAATAAAATCAGTTATAGAACATCAAAGTCACTAAAAAGCGAAAAATAAAACCTATTTTGACAAAATGGAAATCCGACTTTTAAAATCAAATATTCTATAACAAAAGATGCACTAAAAAGTAAAAAATAATTGCATATTCTTGTGCCAATTTTAGTTCACCAAAGCAAAAATTTTTAAATATATATGTACAATTATTGTTATTTATGGAGGCGGTGTCCTAAAGTTATGTGAATTTCTCTATGCTGACACCGCCTCCAAAAATAACAATAATTGTACATATATATTTAAAAAATTTTGCTTTGGTGAACTAAAATAGGCACAAGAATATGCAATTATTTTTTACTTTTTAGTGCATCTTTTGTTATAGAATATTTGATTTTAGAAGTCGGATTTCCATTTTGTCAAAATAGGTTTTATATATTTTATTAAGAACAAAGAAAGTTTTTTTTAGCGAAACACTTATTTACGTTTCCGTGTGATGATTCAAATTTCCCATCTCAGTATATTATAAATGTTTTGTACAGCTGTTCAAATCAAATTTCTTACGAAGTTCTTCAAATAATAATAAAAAAAAAACAGCTGCACTTTTGAAAATCTATAAGAACTATTATATTTCATAAAATCATGGCAAAATTAAAACAAATATAGAAATTAAATACATGTAGTTCTTTTTTTGTTAGGGGTTCCGTAGCGAATTGGTCGAAAAAAATGGATTCTGTATAATTCCGTTCTAAATACTCATCCTTAGGGTCTTATGTGTTTTTGGTGTACCTTATAATAGTGTCATATCTCAAAGTAAAATGACTTTTTTTATTCAGGTGAATATTTCGCAACATTTGAGTTCGTGAAGCTCCCGCAAATATTCCAATGTAGTAAGTTACCATCAAACAGAATTTATGGAACCCTAAATTTGCACGTGTATAATACTATACATTTGATCGATTTCTTCTCTATACTGTAATTGGAAATAAAAAATTTACAAAGTTGTTTCACTGTTTGTGATGCTGCGCGATTTCTGTTAAATCTTATTGTTTTCTGAAGAATTGTAATATTAAAATACATGTAATGACATTTGATACGCAGTCCTTCATATAAAAATGATCAAGCATAATTCATATTACAGTAAAACTGTATTAAATTGGAAGCTTAAGCCGTGTGATGGCGGAAAATATAGAGCAAAAAAAACCCATTAAATATACAAAAAGCGTACAAAATGCCAACATTTTGGTGAATATTTGATGGGCGATTCAAATTATATCAAGATTTTAACCGATTTCAATGGAATTTTTTTTTCTAAACTTACTATTTATTGGGGTTATTTTTCCGATAACTTTCAGCATTTATCTGATACTGGGCTAGGTCCCATCATTCTCAAAGTCTATCAAAGTAAAGTTGTCTTAAATAGGAAAAATATGACTCAAATTTAATAGAAGTACACATTAAGTTTATTAAAATCGTATAAAATTTCAATATTGGTGTTTGCTGCTCCTTAGGACTATGACATCTGATGGCAATAATTAGAAACATAGTAGTCAGATTCAACTGTGATAGGTACATATGCGTTACTAGGGTTACGTGAATAAAATAAACCAAAAAATATTATTTTCTTAATGAAACTAATTTTTTTTTATAAAAAAATCTATAACTAGTTGTTGGAATGTAGCTTGACTACAGCCGCCATTTTGGGATATGACGTCAAGAGTAAATTTACCATTGGTAAACTAAAATAAATCTTTCAATGTTATAAAGTTTTGTATCGACAGGAGAGCCTACACAGTTTAATTGATTACATTGCTCGTGGCAAAAATTTGTGTGCCACCCAATGCAAGCTGCTGTGTGCGAAAGAACCCTTAGGAAGTAAAATTTTGTGGTATAAGTAGCAAACGAAGCTCCGAGCTAACGAAGTTTTACTATATTGAATTAAAAAAATAACACTGTATTGTTATCACCTGATATATATTTTTTTCAAATAGTTTCTTTTTATTATCATTATTATAATTAAAAAAAAAAAAACGTTGCAAATGATTATTATTATTACACAAAGGTTTATTATTTCTGTTTACAAATACATTTCCCGTTAATTTTTTCACGTTTAAGATCTATAAGATTATTATATTTTAATGTATGAAATGACTTAATGACATAAAAAACGGTGCCCATTTAATTAAATGCTGCTTTCAATTTGTCTAGACTGCGAGAACCTGATTCGACAGAGGGTTGCCCCACCCCAAAATCTTTTATCGAGCATACGTTTTTTTCTACAAGAATTTCAAGAAAAATAGATCAATATATTTTTTCATAAAATTTTATTTTGAACAACTTTTGTATGAAACTTTTTTTGATATCTATTATAGATTCGTTTGGAATTTAACCTCCTTGAAAATACAATTAAGTAAATTTCACATAAAAGATAAGTAAGTAATATGACTAAAGTTTCATTTAATAGAGACCTTTACAAAAAAATACATTAATAAAATTCACCATAATTATTTTGCATTTATATAAAAACAAATTATTTCCTTCCGAAACAAATTAATTAAATATATATAAATACAACCAAAAAAAAAAGAAAGCAAAAATAATTATTTTTCATATATAAGAAAAAATTTAATAATAATATTCAACAATACTTTAATAATAAATAATAAATACAAATTAATCGTAAATTAAATTAGGAAGTTTTTATTATATATATATATATATATATATATATATATATATATATATATATATATATATATATATATATATATATATATATATATATATATATACATATATATATATATATATATATATAGATATATATATATATAATTTCACCTATTGTTCGTTCGGTAGTACTATGGGCCACAAAATTGATTTGTACCTTATTTATTCGAATTTTTTGGCAAAATATTTTGAATAAAATTTTGTACATTTATTATGAATTTATTATCCGAAGCATTAATTTGAAAATTGAATGAATAAGGCACAAATCAATTATAAACATTACTTTTGTAGACCAGAGGCCACTTTGTATTAAGACGACCATAATTAAAAGTAACCAAAAAAATGAAGAAAATGCTGAAATATGAAAATTTTTAGACTAAAATATAAAAAATGGTATACTGATGTTTTATACAAAGATGTTAAAATAGTTTTATACAGCGTGAAATGTATAAACTATTTGTTAGCGTAGATGTCAACATGTCAATAGTGAGATGAATGTTAGATTTGGGACAAAAATGTATAAAGTATATATTAGCGTAGATGTCAACATGTCACCAGTGAGATGAATTCGGATTTCGAATAAATACTTTTTTATCGAGCAATTTTTAAAATTTCAATTAAAAAAATTTAGTGTTTATTTTTGCTAATTAATCTATATATTTTCAAGTTAATTAATTAATATTTTCATTGTACAAATACCGATCGCATTTTGTTTTTATTAAAATGAATAATAAAATAAATGTTTTTCTTTTCTAATGCGTTATTACACACCATATTAAAAGAGAACAATAATACAATTGGACAGTCTCAACTTTAATACACACACGCATTTCGTAATAAACAATAACATAATAATAATAATTATTATTATTTTTATTGTTATTACAATATTAATTAATATTTTAAAGAATATATATATATATATATATATATATATATATATATATATATATAATTTATATTTACATGCATATTAAAATATAAACAATAGCAGTCTAAATAAAAAAATATTAAATAATAAAAATTTAGCACAGAACGATATTAACAATGTGCAATATAATTTCAGATAATTATTTATTCTAAACACGTTGAGGTGGGTCACTATTAATTCCCGAAAAGCAGGAAACGGTTTTAATAGCTTCATTTGCATGCGTGAATAGAGTTTATTGAAGTTTGCGCCAACTTTCTACTCGTGCTGTATGAGGAGTGTCCCAAAAACCTATAAAATATCTCACTGTAAGATTTTGGACATATATATATATATATATATATTAGGCTGTATCAAAACAATCGACTTCTTTTTTTTTCAAAAAGCACTAAGAAAATATTGTTCAGGATCAGAAAAAATGACCCTGTTAAAACGGCAGCTCTTAATTTTAACATTAAAAAAAAGAGGCACCCCTCATCGCGATTTTCCATTTCCCATTTGATTCACATGGTTGTTTCCAATTGAATTCACATGGATCCAAATTTTTTTTTAAGGATTTTGTTTTTTGACCTGTAAGGCCAGAGCAAATTCTTATAGGAAATTAAATGCTCTACATAAAACTGTCTCTTGTAATATTTTGATACATCTATTCCTTCAGGAGTTGATGTTTTTTTACTTTTTTTTTAGCGTTTCAATAGTAGCTCTGTCCAAAAAACTTAGTTTTAGACGCTTTACATTGATTGATATTAATATTTAAAATATTGAATATTTATTACAAACCTCATATTTTTTAAGTAGAATTATTATTTTTTTATAAAAATATAAAAATTAAGAAAAAGTCAACATTGAAATTATTTGAGCTTGAAAACTTTAACCTTGAATAACTCCTGAATGAGTAGATATATCAGAATATTACCAGCGACCTTTTTTGTAGGCGCTCTGGCCTTACAGATCGGAAAAGCCGTTCAGCTTCAGAAGCTACAAAATTTCAAAATTAAAAAAAAATATTATCCCATGTTAATCCAAATGGGAATTGGAAAATCGCGATGAGGCACCCCTTAAAGTTAAAATTAAGAGCTACCGTTTTAACAGGATCATTTTTTCGAAATCCTGAACAATATTCTCATAGTGCTTTTTGAAAAAACAAAACATTATCGTCAATTTTTTTGATACTGCCTAAATTATATATAATACATGTCAATAGTAACGATTTTATTCACAAAAAGGGTTTAATATGATTTCCAATTAAATTTTGTAATGACGTACGAAATGATTGACGAAAAAAAAAAACAAAAACACTTATATAATTATAATTTGTATACATTTATTTTTTTTTAAATAGACTCAATCGTCAGGTGAAAGTAAAAGTTATTTAAAAAAAAAAAATATTTTCATAAAACATTACTTATAGGTACTTGTTATATTATTAAATTTTCTAACGCACAATTTATTTAAAAAAAAAACAACAACAACAACCAGTGACGGATTAGCACTATACTAATTAACACACGCCCATGCTTAGAGCGATAGACATTTTTGTTTGCATATAGTAATAAGCATTTCAAAGTTATGTTTTTTTTTTTAAATTTTATATCAATACTAAATATAGTTTCAAAATGATCGCTGGTATTTAAAATTTTTTTTAATAATTATACATTTTGGGTCAATTTAATAATTGATCATATTTTTGTTTTATTAGAAAGTATACTTGGTGCTCACAAAAGTTTATGTTATTTTTCAAAATTTTATAGTTGATTTGTGCCCTTATTCATTCAGTTTTCGAGAAAAAAATTTTCTATTAAAAGATCCATATTTCTAATTATCAACTTTTATCCGAAACACTTTTTTCGAAAAACGAATCAATAAGGCACAAATTAATTATAAAATTAATTACATGCAGTTTTTAAGTGTGCGGCTTTGTCAATAGGCTGAGCATTATTTCGAGTGTAGAAATCTCTCTGTCACATAAGCAGTGTGACTTCACTCTTTAGTGGACAATAATTTTGTTTGTTAATTGTGATATTATAGATTATAGAACGAAAGATGAATTATTATTTTGGTAAATCGCTGTATCACCAGTTTGAATATTTTCACACTTAAATTTGAGACCATACAGTTGAAATTAGGTATAAGAATGTCTTCATCATTATTACTCTCTGATAAAAGACGAATATTAGAATTACGAACAACATTACCAATGATATCATTTTGATGGACTCGTAAACTTTGTATATTAAATGTACATATTGATAAAGACCTGGTCTTAATAAATTTCATTAACTTTGATTCTAAATATAAATAATAGATTTAATGCGCAGTCTTTCAAACTCTCATTTTAACAGAAGAAGTGACGCTGATTCTGTTCTACCATGATAAAATGTAGACTCATTGTATTTAGATACAATATATAATTTTTCTATTGTAGTTTTTCACTACTATCTCATTTTATTAAACTTTTGTGTCTTCAGAGTAGTGATGACCTTATTTAATTTAATTTAAATAAATTATTTAACTTCTTACGTGCGTAAATAAATACATTCACACACACTTTTTTGTATATAATTAACAGTCATTAATCTGTCACTATAAATTCCAATATAAATGCAGCCTATAGAGAATCTCAATATAGTCATTTAGTAGATCGAAGGGTCATTAAGAGATCCGTCACTGTATTTCGCATAAATATTATTATTAAATAGTATTATATTTATAATAATATATAAAAGTTTTGTAAATTACACAGGTAGGTAGGTACGCAAGTTAACTGTTGTTATATTATATTATTTATAAAGCAAAGAAGTAAGTAGTTATGTTTTTTTTTTATTTATTTATTTGTAACTTTGTAAACAGAATATTAATAAGTAATTATAATTATTTGTAAAGAAATCACATTGTAATATTGCGTACATGATTATTATTATTATTACATTGTAATATTTATTAAATCAACTATAATAATATGACGAGATTATTTTTATTGACAGACAACTTTAAGTTAGTGTATATATATATATATATATATATATATATATATATATATATATATATATATATATATATATATATATATATATATATAATTCAAGATAATAAATACTTGATTCAAAGTTTCTATTTAAACTCGAATAATTATTAATCTTTATTAGATGTGAAAACGAAAATTTCAAATTATATACAATGTCTTTCCGATTATATACAATGTGACGTTTTTTTTATAACGATCGGCTATGTAAAAACGTAACGATCGGCAATCATCGGCATTGTTAAGATAAAAGATATTATTAATTCGTGTTTGTCAATCAATCATATTGCTTGCAAAGTTTGAAGCTGGCGCGCTAGATGATAATAAAACTCACTTCCGTATCTAATACTTCATATACGCGAAATCTGTTTTAAGATGATAGCGCCGCGTGATCAATAAACAAACTAAATCTATAGCCAATTTTTATAAATATAACACAGTGAATTTGTGTTTTTTTTAAATACTTTATTATTTTGTAGCGATTTTAATAAATTTTTGATACTTTTGAATAATTTTGATATTTAGTTTTGTGGCCCAAAAGTATTAAATTGCAACTGCGTATACAAATTCAACATTTTAGGTTAGTTAGTAAATATTAATAATTTAGTAAATATTACTTTCATATGTTTGCGAATGGGTTTATCATTTTTCATTTTCAATTTCCACTCTTTGTGCCGATCTTTTAGAGATTCACACTACCAACTAATTTTCAATTAATATTTTTTCTTTATCTAACTTCTGGGTTTCTTTTTGGATTGGGATTGGGATTATTAAATTATAAAATTTGCTAGTTATTGTTAGTTACATTATATGACCACCAGAGGCGTAACGTTTAGCAAGTTTCTCGTGAAAGTAATTAACAATTATAACTTTGAATCCAATTTAAAGTTTTTCATAAATATATTTATAATGTTGCGTGTGATTACAGATAGATCTTTTTTTGAATATTAGAAAATACAAATTTATAATTTATTTCAAATTCGCATCAATTTTCAAATAATAATAGGCAAACCCACAGCCTATATTTATATTCTTATTGCGTTAAGAAAGTATTGTTAGTAGTAAGTGGAGTGTTCTTAAGAACTATTCATAAAATAATAATTCTTACACAATAATTATGATATTATTATTTTTTTATTATTGTAATTCAATAAAAGCATGCAATACTCATATTAAGCAGCTATTTTTTATATTGTACAGGGTGTTACTTACTGCAATCTAACTATTTAAATAATGGATTTTACTATAGTCTGTATTTATATATTGAAAGTTCCAGCTAAGAGAGACTCTATCTAGCCGATATATATATTTATTTATAAATAACATTTATATTTTATTCATACACAAATATATTAAAAAGGTACATTTTATGCCCAAAATTCCAGAGTATGTATTCAATGTATTGTATGTATAATTTTTTTTTTATAATAGTGACCATAAAAAAGAGTTGGTATTATTATATTTTTTTCAGAAAATGTTTTAATTATAAAAAGAAAATAATAATAATTGATAGGTACCCTGTATTTACTCCATCTCTCTTCCTACCTCTCACTCAGAGCTGAGTGCAATCTTACCCTGCCCACCTATGCTTTATTACACAGCACTTTTAAATAATCTTGTTTTCAACTGTGAAGAATTTATAGTTTTGCCACTGCGGCGCTGTGATCTTAACATAAAACTCAATACAATTAAAATCTAACTATACGAACTTGAGGAAAAAAGTTGTTTTTGTATAGCAATCCCCTTTCAAGGTCGATTATTTGCATAAAAGCAAAAAGCTTTTAGCCCAATAATATCGACAGTGTGGCTTCATTTAAAGCGAGCAATGGCTGGCTATGGATTTTTATGACAAGGCACGAAATTTGTAAATTGGATTTAGCTTAGATATTTGGAAATAAATTGTCTTTTTTAATTATTTATACAATTATCCGGATATTTCATTATTAAGTTCCAATTAAACCAGATAATTGGAGTTCTACTGTACTCATCATAAGCTCATTCCAAACAATGTTTATTTGACACTTTTTTCATAAACTTAAAATTTCAGCTCAAACATCTGTAATAGTTTATAGATACCAGCGTATATATATATATATATATATATATATATATATATATATATATATATATGTAGATACGATTTGTTACATTTCTTGTTTAGATATGAGTTTCTGTTATTCTGATATAGTTATACTAGATCACCCTGTATACCAAACATAATAGTTTGCCAGTTTTTTTTTGTTTTATTAAATAAAAAATGTTTTTCTTCATTTGAAAGTGATGAGAATTTAATATCACCTTTCTGATGACATATTTCAAAAAATATGACATTATATGTTTACTGACTTCGTAACTGATGACGTAATCAAGAAAATTATATTTTTTACTGGGACCATAGCTAGTATAAAAAATTCGTTACGCAGGAGCTGCTTCAACTTAGAATAGCGAATTTTCTTAGAATACATAAATCACTCTCTAGCGGTCACAATTTTAATCGGTTTAAAATTTCAATCTTAAATTGTCAATATTTCTGTAAATATTAATGTAACAGTAAAAACGATAAGAAACAAAATTACAGTAAAACTTAATACTTACAACTTTATTTCTTATAATTTTTGCGAATATTAAGGGAGATATGTCAAATTTTGTGTTTCCCTCTCCCAATAAATCTCCCTTCTTTTCCCTTGTCCGATTTTACCCATGAACGAACTTGACCTTTTGAATACCAAAAGCGCTTCAAATACCAAATTTTATTCCAATCGGAATAAAACTGTGACCGCTAGAGAGTCTACAGACACATAAAATTACATATATATATATACATTTATATAAAAATTTTTACGAAATTCCAACATTGGTGCAAAAACAATAGCTGTTCGCTAATAAAGCAAATGGATATTTCGTAATAAGTTATCTAGAGATTTTCTTGGTTTTGATCAAGTTCCATCAAATCTATAAATGTTAAGAGACGTCGACTATCGATCGATAGTACCATATTTATAGGATTTTTCGCACGAGTACAACCCGATTCGATTCTCTATCTATCTATTCGTCGGTAACATGATATGTTATAACATAACACATATTTATTTATGTGATTTGTTCAAGGTCTCATTTATTTGAGTTATTTATCATTGCATTTATAAAAGAACATTCGTTTAATAATTATTATATGTACAAAAAGACTCAAAAGTAGCGATACACAAACATGGAAATGGTAACGGGATTTATACAAATTCCTGAACAGAAAGGCAGTAGTCAAAATAGGACCAGAAGACCAGCATAATATCAGATATAACATATCTACAAAAAAACGAGGTTCGAAACATTTTTCGATTCGTCGAAACACAAAATGTGAAAAATCTCTTAAGAAGAATGTAGGCGCATAAGTAAAGTTATGATTTATTTAATGAATGCCTATTTGTGCATCATTTGGTTTTAACTCGTGAACCAATTGAATCTGATATGGGAAATGGTGTAACATATGTAAAATTCATAGCAAAGACCGGCCTAGACATCACCAACTGCTGAGAACGTTGCCTGGTGGAAATTTGGGGGGTTTTCCTCAACACTTGCTTGCACCCGAGCAATGTACACATCATTTCGAACTGCACGAGGACTTCTAGCACGCAGAAGATCACACACAGTCCCATGTTGCCGAAAACGCTGAACCAATCGGTAAATTGTGGGAACATGAAAGAAATTTCGATATGATCTTTGTGTCTGAATAATCGAATGCTGACTTTCAAAATAAAATTGAACAACTTTGGTTCTTTGTTCTGTGCTGAGTCCTAAATTTCCATCATAAATTTCCCCAGTTTTTCAAAGTTAATTCTGAAAAAATGTGATGAATTTTCTGTCAAGACTCAAATGCATGCCCGCACCAATCAATCGTAAAATTGTACAAAAAAAAGGTGCCACACTTTTGAAGCGATTAGTACAATTATTGTGTATTTGCACTAAATGGAATTTATTGCAGTATTTTTCAATCAATATTGACAATCAATTTTTTTCGTATTGATATTTGCATAATTTATTGTATTTTTTTTTTGAATGAAGAGAAATTTTATATATAGTCTCAGAGTCGAATGATATTTTAAAATGGATCCATTTTTGTTATTTATTTTCCATTTAAAAAAGAATTTTTTATGGATTCAGCAATTTTAAAATGATTAGCGTTTAGAGAATTTCATAAATTCACAGTGCGATAATAAGATAAAAAATAATTATTTCACATAAATTTTCTTTAAGAATTTTTTGAAGCCCGGTTAACACATAGAATAAATACATAGACACATATATACGAACATACATATATTTATATACAAATTAATGCAATTTTGAAAGAAAAAAAATTTTTAAACTATTATATTTCGAAAAAAAAAAAATGGTAAAATGCGATTTAAAAAAAAATTTATTTAAGAAATATTTATCGTTATTATCCTAGTTTTTTTTTTTTAAATTCTGTCGAGTATTTTTTTTAATACCTACAACGGATAATAGTTGGGCGAGCATTAAGTTTAACATGCTTCTAATGAGAGAGAATGATTACTTTGACAATTAATTATCTCGCGTTCTAAACGGTCAAAAATTCGGCAACTTCGGGATTTGTTAGAAAACGTTATTTTTAGCCTGTGAAAAAACAAGAGCAAAATCTGTCGAAAAGTGGTTTTATGCTGGAACTAACTAAATATGCGCAAAGTCTGCACGGAAGCGGTTGGTATTAAAAATATATATTTTTCTATAAAAATACGGTTTTATAGTTAACAGGTTTCTCTATATTAAAAAATATCGACTTTCACATTAAAAAAAAAAAAGAGATCATTTTGAGTACGAGTTAGCAAATAAAATCAAATATTATTAATTATATGTGATTTAAATAAATTTTTTTATTTTTAATCTCGTTTAATATAATATTATATTCAGATAAATATCTATATAGTCTAGTATAAGACGGTGCAGCCTATTATAAAAACTTTGTATAGATACTGTTTTGTCGACCGCGACTGAACGGAGAAAAAACCCATTTGGTTATTATAAGCAGTGTAATCACGCTTCAGTGGACATTCAAGATAAATGATCGTTATTACTTTGGTAAATAGCTACAACAGCTTTTACATTTGAGCATTTAAATTTGACTATATACAGTTGAAATTAGGAATAGGAATGTCTTCATAAAAGAGGACATTATTAGAATTACCAACCACATTATCCAATGATATCATTTTGATGGGCTCGAAAACTTTGTATATTAAATGTATATATTGAAAAACCTGGCGCGGTCTTGGCAAATTTCACTAACTCTGATTCTAATGTAAATAATGGATTTAATGGCAATCTTTCAAACTCTAATTTGAAGGTAAGAAGAAGTGATGCTGGTTCTCTGTTCTACTATGATCAAATGTATAATCATTGGTTTTATTATTCTAATATTATTTGAATAAATTATTTAAATAGAAGTATAACTTCTTAAGTGCGTACATAAGTACACAAACACACACTACCACACGCTACCATTTTTTGTAGCAATGGTAGCATGCAGTTGTAGCAATTGCATACTAAACTAAATAATAGAGTAGTTCTCTTATCTGATAAATATATCGATCGCATTTTTAATTTTATAATTGATACTTCAGACATTATATTTTTTTATATATGCGGAGAAATTTTCTTTCAACATTTTTTAAGTTAAAAAAAAAACTGAATACGATATATCTAAGACAAAAATCAGAATAAAAAAAAAATCTATTTATTTATTGAGTTTAATATATCCACTGTTTATAATATAAACTTATATTAATAATATTGATGGATAGATAATATGTAAATACATATATATGCATATGAAATACAGTAAAACTTCTTTTATTTGTAAAGATTATTAAAATAATCAAAGAGAACTCTGGGTTTTAAGAAATTACATTTCAAATTTTGCCCCAATTCCCAGACCATTTATTCCTATAAACAGTTACTGGGCAACCCTATGGATAAAATTAGCAATGAAAAACAATCGGGCATATATGGTGTCAAAACTGTTCAAAAATTTATGTTGGTCAAAGTCGTCGCCAAATCGGAACTCAAATCAAAAAAACATGTGGCTCATGTGAAATTTGGGAAAACCAAAAAATCGTGTATAGCTGCGCACGTTATTGATAACAACCACAAAATTAACAAATCGAATTTAAAACTACTGAAATCAGTACAAAACCCCACAGAATTAGATGCATACGAAAGTATCTACATACACAAATTGAGAAAACAGATAATAAATT
Organism: Nineta flava; assembly: GCA_963920215.1. Classification (NCBI taxonomy): domain Eukaryota; kingdom Metazoa; phylum Arthropoda; class Insecta; order Neuroptera; family Chrysopidae; genus Nineta; species Nineta flava. Next base: position 143,578,817 of record OY986040.1, read on the forward strand.
TAAACAATGGTCCAATTCCAAATTCTGATTTAATAAAATTAAACCATTTTCAAAAAATTTAATACCTGAATATCAAGGTTAGCTTCAATCAACACCCTCAATAACAATGCCGCATGATCACAAACGGATACCGTCAATAAATGGGGTAGGTTCTTTACACACTTAATCCTTTAATTGGGCGGTCAACTCAAATAATCAACAACCAACATATCTCTGAATCCATATCCCAAAGATAGTAACGATTATCTAATTCATACTGATGATGACTACATTGTAGTCGAAATACGTATCGATAAAATACAAATAAATGTTCTAGGAATTGGGGCAAAATGAAATGTAATTTTGGAAAATAATTTGTTGGATATTAGGACACAGAAAATTTAACCGAAGTCTTTTAAATTGAAAATATTTTTTGAAACTGACGTCCCAGTATTTATATTGTCCCGTTAAAATTTTTTTTGTGTATTTAATATTCAGTTTAATTAGTATATAAAAATGTGTTATTTTAATAATATTATTTCAGAGCAAGTAAATATTTACTAATTATTTTATAAATAATTAAAAGATTTTTATTGAATATTGAACCACATGTCTGGTTGACCTTCATTTTTTTTTAGAAAATCGATATTTTAAATGTATTTTTAGAGTGTTTGTTAAAACCATAAACAAATATCATAAAATCTATTTTTTCCGAGACGATTACTAGTTCATGTAAATGATTAAAATTTGTACAACTTATAATTTGCAGTAACCCAAATACGGACATGAGATTTAGTATTCGAATATTTTAGTTAAGTGGTCTTCAAGGGGAAGATTGGAAATGGTTTTTTTGAAACGCTTCGAAATTACTTTCTTCAGACACTGGATCTATTTAACAGAAGTCTATGGTTGTTACGCTTATTACCTGTGTAATAAATAAATACAAATTCAATGAGATAAATAAATGATTATTAATCAGATATTATTGGTCACAAAAATATCGTTCTTTTCTCTCTAAAACTTTATAATTGAAATGAGCCATTAGTTCCATATCCATTTGATTATCGAAAAAATGCTTCAAATAAAAGTTGTTCATTACACATATACTAACAACTTTTATTCGAAACATTTTTCCATAAACCGAATGGTAAAAAAGAATCGGCTACATTTGTGTCCGATAGTATTACAGGTAGATATAGACTATAGATATCGGTATAGTAGTTAACTAACTTTTAGAGTTGCACCTACAACAACACATACAATTTATTCAACTGTAACCATAATAACACTTCCATTTCCGTTATCTTAAAAATACTCTAACTAACATTATTAATGTTTGTCATTATTATTAATAGTGTTGTACTACAATATAAATTATTTATTTAGATTTAGCAGAGTGGGTGTGTATGTGTGTGTGTGTGTAATATTGTAAATTATACAGGATGGCACACACACACAGCTAAAATGATATACACTCCCGTTCACAAAAATTGAACCACCAATAAGTCACATTCTAAGCTCGTATATATTACAAAATATATGTATATTACATAGGTACAATAATACTTCACATGTTTCAACTGGTTCAGTTTTTATGAACGAGAGTGTACATAAAATCATAGCAAAAAAAAGAAATACTAATATTAATTTAGTGGATTTGAAAAAAAAGTATGTGTGTGTGTGTGTAATATTGTAAATTATACAGGATGGCACACACACACAGCTAAAATGATATACACTCCCGTTCACAAAAATTGAACCACCAATAAGTCACATTCTAAGCTCGTATATATTACAAAATATATGTATATTACATAGTTGCAATAATACTTCACATGTTTCAACTGATTCAGTTTTTATGAACGAGAGTGTACATAAAATCATGGCAAAAAAGAAATTATAATATTAATTTATTAGATTTGAAAGAAAATTTCATCAAAATTGTATAAAATATGCCCTTGATAGACCAAAAACCATACTTTGGATTTTTATGACGTCACCAGGTAGATTTTGTCCCATTTTGATGAATTTTTTTTGAAAATCACTATTTTTGGAGTGTTTTGCCCATTTCTACAATATAGAATTGTCTAGAATTTATCGATTTTATGATTTCGAGTTATAACCACCATGTACAGGCCAACACTAAAAAAGATATCCCAGTTTTTCTATCAAAATTGAATTCCTTGATTAAGATTACTTAGTAGATATGAAAAAATTAAACCAAAATGGGATAAAGTTTGTCCGAAATAGACCAAATACTATATTTTGGGTTTTGGTGACGTCACCATGTTCAAAAAATCATTTTTTTACTATCCCAGCTAGATTTTGTCAGATTTAAATGTAATTTTTTTTTGAAACCGACTATTTTTGAAATCTACTTTCCATTTCTACATTACAGAATTGTCTAGAGTTTATCGATTTCGAATTATAAGCACCATGTACAGGTCATCTTAAACAATAAAGAAGATAGATATCTCGGGTTATCTTGAATTTCTTGACTGAAACTTAGTGGATTTGAAAAAAAATTTCACCAAAATCCGATAAATATATCCGAGATAGACTGAAAACCATATTTTGATGACGTCACCAGGTTCAAAAAAAATTTACTATCACAACCATTAAATTTTTATACTATCACAACCAAATTTTGTCCGATTTTAATGAAATTTTTTTTGAAACCCACTATTTGTGTAATAGAAACTCTCGTTTACCGATAACTTAAACAGTATCTTTCGCATTCATGTCTCATATAAAATTGACAAAAACATCAATAACAATGATATTTTTCTGCAATTTTGTTACAAAAGGAAAATTTTAAAGTGAGATATTCTAACAATCATAGTTGAGATAATTTGACATGCACACAGTGTACGTAAATGGTTCGGACATACTCAATTTTTTTTAAATAAAACTCAAAAATTTTAAGTACTTATATTTCCTACTAAAACAAAGAAAATCAAGTTAAACAGTTTATATACTGATGATATTTGTGTGACACCCAGTATTTTATTTAAAGTTTAACTACACTCATATGGTATCAGGTATACATAGAGATTATATTATAACATTCTTTAGAAAGTTTTAAGAAGAAAATACAAGGTTTTACTGTAGAGCATACATTAGACATTTAAAAAAGTAAAAAGTAGTAGATTTTAATATTATATATAATATATAATAATTATATTATCATTTAAATAATTATATATATATATATATATATATATATATATATATAAATATATATATATATATATATATATATATATATATATATATTTATAAATATATATATATATATATGTATATATATATATATATATATATATATATATATATATATATATATATATTTATATATATATATATATATATGACTCAGATTTTTAAGAGCAAAAAAGTTTTGGAATTGACATTAATACGCTTCGATTGACACCAGTGAATGAAGTCGATATCATTTTTGATTCTCGATATACATGTGCACGACAAACATGTCTACGACTCACGAACTTACACAAATGCACAACATACCGTGTGTGTTGGAAAGCATTTCCAATAAAGAATCAATGTTAAATATTATTTATTACTGGCTGGCCGTGTGGTTACTGTATGAAGTCAGTCAGTATATATGTCATGAGAGTGGGTTCAATGTCACAAAATTCCCACTCTTAAATGACAAACAAACAACCATACGCATACAGTATACCTATACACTATCCGGATGTTTGTATGTATGTGTATATAAACGTGGAGATATGTTAAAAATTTTGATTTTGATTTTCTGAAAACTGGTATATATTTTATCTCGCTACGAGAGATAGAATTCGAAAATATTCACTAAAATAGAAATTTAGTGGAAGTGTCGATAAATATTTAAAGTAGTAGTGGAAGCGGTGGGAAATTACATTGAAGTTTTTACTCTTAAAATGATGAAAGCCCGAAGATATAACAATAAAACGCCAGCGAAGTTGCTGATATATGCTAGTATCATACACAATTATTAACCTTCCGTCAGTCGCAATACTGCTGATTCGAGCGCAGTGTACTAAATACAACTTCTTTTTTCCAACTTCCCAATGAGATATAGCATTATTTGGGGTGTCAAAGTAAAGAAAAAATATCTGCATTTCCTTTGGAGGAAATTCGCTAAAACACAACCCTTCTGTAAAAAACAATGTTTTTGGCATGAAATTAGTTGAAAAAATTTTGGACCTACTATCAAAAGTCGCATAAAGTAAAAAATATTAACGTGCAATATAAAAGTAAAAAAATCGCTAGGCAAAAAAGAGTAAAGGTTAGAAATAGTGATAAATGTTCACAGTATTTATATCTATATTAATCGCCTGAGATAGGTTCAGCAAATCTTCCAGGATAGGGTCCTTTTCAAAAATGTCACGAAATTAGGTGCAATGAACTTAACTGAACAAAATGTGAATAACTTTCCGTATTGAAAGTTAAGGTGAAACTAACTGAAAGGGAAGGTTGCGTAGAGAAGATCGAGAAAAACAGCTACCGGGAATACCAGGTGGAAACACAGCAGACGGCCAAGGCAAAGTGACAAAATAGCTGTGCTTGTCAGATCAAATGCGCCCGACGGAAGGTTAAGTAAGTGTGTTCATAGATCAAAAAAGAAATTCCAACATCTTTTAAAAGTATATTTACTAAAAAATAAAAATAATAGTTGTTATATCTAAATATACAGCATATATATATATACATATATATATATATATATATATATATATATATATATATATATATATATATATATATATATGTACTATATAAAAAGATACAGTGTTAATATATACAGTTGACATACAATTTTTAAGTGAAAGTAGAAAGTATTCCTATTCACAATTTTAATGTTTTATTTTATAAGAAAGAAGGTGTATATTCAAAATAAAAATAAAATGATTAATAATGACGTGGTTCTTTTTTTAAGAAGATAATATGACCACCTATCATCAGAAGAAACGAACCAACAGATGATATTATTAATATGTGATTTAAGGACGTTCATGTGTTACGGCTAGAGTCAAATGAGTACTATCTATAATAAAATATATTTAGGATTTAAAAAAAAGTTATAAATCACAATAATCTTACAACGTTTTATAACCATTTTTTTTATTTGTCCTAAATATTTTTAAAAGTATTTATTGTAAAATATCAGTAAATGTTAATTAGAAATTGATTTGAGAATAAACTATGTTTTAAAAAAAAGTATATGTGTATATTTTTTTACTATGCACTGTCGCCAGTTTTCAAAATATGGTGGCAAAAACAAACCTAACAAAACCGTTTTAATTTTATTCAATAATTAATTCAAACGTTCGTCAACACCATTTTTTTAATGCAAATATATAAACTGTATATTTCAAAGAATATTTATAAACATTATTTATTATGGTGGCTACTTTAATAATATAGGTATTATAATTTTAAGTACAAAAAAATTCTATTCTCCATACGATGCTGTGTTCAAAGTTTGATTTTTAATCAATAATTACTCTTTGAAATGATCGCCAACAGATTTTAAATTTTTGAGGGAGGATAACTACTGAATTGGGCTATTCAATACAGTAAAAAAAATTTGAATCTACTATAAAACCTCATGCATGAACGTCCTTACGACATATATATTTATAAAACATGATTTTATTATTATTTGATATTAATTTATTATTTGTAAATTTACCTTCAATAAATACATGACTCATATAATATTTCTTTGTATTATTTATTGAATTTTATTATCTAGGAATTTATTTAATTTCAAATAAAAATTATTCGTTTCTTAGGAGTTGCATCAACTTAGCTTATTCTGACGTCTCAGAATAAAAATATTACTCATTTATTGGAAATACATCTTAATTAACTTTTATCTTATTAATGAATGTCCACAGCGATGACTCAGCGATACATTTTTTACTTACTCAATAATATGTTAATATCTCGGGTTTTATTCCAAATAAAAATTATATTAATTAAATACTGATATGAAAAAATTAACTCGTCAATCAGGAATCGAACCTCGGGCCTCTGGATATCTAGTCCTGTATGCTACCGCAACACCAAAGACGACTCTGGACGTAACAGCCAACCTTTTCATATCATTCTTATTTTTTTTTTATTTAGACAGTATTACTTCTGTCGAAGTTATTATTCATATATATTCATTTGTGTATACTTAAGCGTCAACAATACGATGTTTGTCCAAATTCCACTAGATATCCAGAGACCCGAGGTTCGATTCCTGGTTGGCGAGTTAATTCTTTCATATCAGTATTTAATTTAAAAAATCAATGACAATGACATTTGTCTATAAAGTATACATCAGTCTTCTATAGTTTTGTCTTACGTAACCGAAATGGAATTTGGACAAACATCGTATTGTTGACGCTTAAGTATACACAAATAAATATATATGAAAAATTATATTTGTTACGCAATTTCCTTAGAATAAATACATCACTATAACTTTCTTTTGGAAGTAGATCATAAAATTCAATATCATAAAATTATGTATAAAATTTTGTATCACATACACTTTTGTTATTTTTTGACAGGTCAATTAATGGGTAGCATCATCGTAGACGCGCAAAAGGTGGGCAAAAGAAGATAACACAAAATATAGAATAACTCTCGAATAATATTCGAAAAATAGAAAAAATATATTTGCACTAAAGTTGTGTAATGAAAATTTTTTTAAACTACTGTAAAAAATTTTAATTTCCTTGCTCAAGTTCCAATTTTCAAGCTGTTGATTAAATTCCAAGGTTTTTTTTAATATAATAAAAATGATGATTAACTATATAGTTATTTATTTTTTTCAATTTGATGTAAAATACATATAATGTCGTTTGGATAAAATCTTACAATCGAATACAATCGTCTGACAACAGAATCACGTTCTTGTGATTACTCGCTGAATCTATCGGATTCGAGTTTCAAGATAATTATTGATCTGTTGTTGACGAATGTATTCGGCCGCTCGACTATCTAAAAGTAAGTGAACTGGCTTATTATATTTTATCCACCGTCCATTACACTTCTGTTGTTGTCTTCGATGTTGTTTTGTTGTTGTCGCCAGTGATGAATTTTGTTTTTATAAAATATTATGTAATTTCATTTTTATTTAAGGCACTTGGATGTTAGTTATTTTATGTGGCGAAAACATTTCGCCACAGTTATAGAAAATCAAACTACAATTCATTACGTGAGTATTTTGAGTTTCTAAGCCGCCACCCCCCCCCCTCAAACCCTCTTTCCCAGGACCAAGCCTGGGAAAGAGGGTTTAGCCTTTCAAATCCCAAAAGCACTTCATATATCAAATTTCATTGCGATCAGACACATAATATGCTATTTTTAAATTACTAGCTTATACCCGCGGCTTCGCTTGGTTTTTTTTTTGTTATATCTCTAGCTCCTGTTATTTTAAAACTAAAAACCTAAATGAAATTTCCCATTGCTTCCACTACTCAAAATATTTATCGACACTTCCACCAAATTTATATTTTAGTGAATATTTTCGAATTCTATCTCTTGTAGCGAGATAAAATACCAAACAAGTATTTAAGGACGTTCCAGCACTGTGTTATAGACAAAATCCATAGACAAAAACACTATTCACATATACAAAATAATGTTCTTGTGAAGAAAATAAATAATTTTTAACTTTTATATTTCGAAAACAAAACGGTAACACACGTTTTTTTTAAAGATTATACAATAAATATTTATCTTTACTCCCCTAGTTTCTTTTTAAATTCTGTCGATTATTTTTTCTAATACAACAGATAATAGTTGGGCGGGCTTGAAGTTTAACATGCTTCTAATGAGAGAGAATGATAACTTTGATATTAATTATCTAGCGTTCTAAACGATCAAAAATTTTGAAACTTCGGGATTTAATGGAAAAAATTATTTTTAGCCAGTGAAAAAATAATGAACAAAATCTGTCGAAAAGTGGTGGTATGCTGAAACATCCATAAGTGTAATCATAAGCTTTTATACACAAAAGAAAGGTTCACCAAAATCGGTTCAGTAGTTTTTGCGTGATGCTCGAACAAACAAACAAACAGAAATTTACAAATTTATAATTATAGTAGAGAAGATATATTTAAATTTTTTTTGTTTTGTTTTTTGTAAATATAAATAAATATCTTCTGCTGTTGAATTGGAATCTACTTTTAATATATTTAGATAAGTCGTCGTGTGAATATTTTGTTTACTCAAACATAAAATTCTAATAAATATGCAAATTCAGCTAAATAATTAATTATTGCTGAACTAGAACCGAATAGTTTTTTATATTAAAAACATTTAACAAAAAAATATTGTTTATTTATTTATTATTTGTGTTTTATATTTATTTATAAATAAATAAATAAAAGATTAAACTTGACCTAGCTACTTAATTAACAGTATTCTTATCAAATCAACCATATAGCACATTTATATATTTTATATATATATATATATATATATATATATATATATGTATATATATTTATATATAGAGTGTCTCATAAGTAGTCAAGTTCCATAAGAGGGTACGATTTTGGAACAAAAAGTCCTGAGATATTTTTTTATTAGACGCACCGTTAATTAATTATTAATTAATTAAGGAAATTTTTTTGATAATTCATTTTTGAATTAATTATCAATTTTTTGGAAAAATGTATAGCTCAAATTTTTCAAATTATTAATTCCTTGAAAAATGCATTAAATAAATTTTTTTATTTTTTGAAAAATATAATAAATAAATTTTTTTAATAATAAATTTTTAAAAAAAAATGCGCAAATTAAATTCGTTAAATGATGATAAAGATTTCTAAAAAGTGCATTAATAAAATTATTTTATTGATTAATTTTTTTTAATAATGCAATAATTAAGTAAATCAATAAAATAATTTTATTAATGGACTTTTGAGAAGACTTTAGAATTTAATTTGCACAATTTTTTTTTTTTTAAATTTAATATTAAAACAATTTATTGATTACATTTTTCAAAAAATAAAAAAAATTAATTAATACACTTTTCAAGGAATTCATAATTTGAAAAATTTGAGCAATATATTTTTCCAAAAATTGATTATTAAATCAAAAATGAATTATCAAAAAAAATGCACTTTTTGCAACTCTAGTTTCAACCTAGTTTCCTTAATTAATACATAATTAATTAAAGGTACGTCTAATAAAAAAATGTCTCAGGACTTTTTGTTCCAAAATCGTTCCCTCTATCTAGCCTCTTATGGAGCTCGACTACTTACGAGCAGTCTGTATTTATATATATATATTTAAATATAAATATTTTATAGATATAATTCTCATTCTATCTATAAATAATGCAAATTACCATGACTATCACAAAAAGTACCTTGAACAGAATAGACAGACAAACAAATGATGTTCATCACTTGACCACAATATGTACCGTCTGTGAATTATTTATCATTTTAACGTATTACTCTCTCGAATTCATGATTATTTGTGTATACTTTCGTGTCAACATAACGATGTTTGTCCAAATTCCTTTCGGTTATGTATGACAAACTGTAGAAAACTATAGCGTATACTCCGACAAATTTCATTGTCATTGAATTTTTAATTTAATTAAATACTGATATGAAAAAATTAACCCGTCAACCAGGAATCGAACCTCGAGGTTCGATTCCTGTCCGAAAGGAGTTTGGACAAACATCGTTATGTTGACGCTTAAGTATACACAAATAAACAAATATTAAATAAATAAATAACATCAACAGAAGTAATACTGTCTAAATAAATAAAAAAAATAAGAATAATATGAAAAAGTTGGCTATTACGTCACAGCCGTCTTTGGTGTAGCGGAAGCATACTGGACTAGATATCCAGAGGCCCGAGGTTCGATTCCTGGTTGACGAGTTAATTTTTTCATATCACTATTTAATTAAATTAAAAATTCAATGACAATGAAATTTGTCGGAGTATACGCTATAGTCTTCTACAGTTTGTCATACGTAACCGAAAGGAATTTGAACAAACATCGTTATGTTGACGCTTAAGTATACACAAATAAACAAATATTAAATAAATAAATAACTTCAACAGAAGTAATACTGTCTAAATAAATAAAAAAATAAGAAAAATATGAAAAAGTTGGCTATTACGTCATAGTCGTCTTTGGTGTAGCAGAAGCATACTGAACTAGATATCCAGAGGCCCGAGGTTCGATTCCTGGTTGACGAGTTAATTTTTTCATATCAGCATTTAATTTAATTGGCGATTATTATTTAAATAACGAACGTTTCTGCCGTATATTGTGGACCTTCTTCAGGATGTCTATAGTAAACTTACACTGAATTGCAATATTATTGAAACATTTTGTTACAGCAGATACAAGATATTTGGTGCATCTCGTCCCGAATATATGAAACTTCAGGAAGACCTGATCAGCAAGCTCCTGGCTATTGCCAAAATATGGGAGAAGCGAATCTCGTCGGACTGAAGTAGAAGGGAGAGCACAATGTTTGTATACTCCAAGATATATCCATCTATCTATTAGCAGTGATATTTCCCATGATCCTGTTTAAATTTCTTATAAATTTGAACTTATACAGATTAATAAAAACAAATTAATGTTTATTGACCATAATTTGCAATCCGCAACAAACCTTATCATACTTTTTGCGCTGACTGTCTGAAGTGTGTTACCATCATAAAATTTTTAGATTAAAAAAATTGCAAAAAAAATTGGAAAGTGAGTTTATTTTATTTTTTATTAATTAATGAAATGAAATTGAATAGTTTTAGGATTTTTTGTTTGTCAAACTAGTTAAACTCGTTAAAAATTTCATAAATATAGTTTCTAAAAGTATAGTAACTATGCCACACGCTATCTATATTCTTTATAACAAACTATAGCTGCTCGCACAAGCTTCGCAATGAAATTGTGCCTAAACTATTTTTTGTATGAAAAAATATTTCATACAATTTTTTATGTTTTTGTTTGATAAACATTTTTATATTTTAAGTTTTTAGCGTAACTGGCACGCAATACAGATGCATAAAACGCAAATTTTTTTATAACCTATAACCTTTGTCAATAAACTGGTCATCCAACACGAAAATTTTTTAAATCGAACTGATAGTTTTTTTCTGAGATTAGCGCGTTGGAATTTGAAAATGGAACGCTATTTTTGGATGTGATAGTACCATCAATAAAATACATTTTTTTTTTAAAACCACGTTTTGCGTGTGTGCGTTATTACAAAATTTAGGTAACAAACATGGCATTAATAATATTAAAAAAAAAAAAATTTGTTTTAACATTTAAGAAAGAAAAAAATTATTACATGCCCAATAAAAAAATACCAAGTGATTAGAAACGAATGATGTCAGTTTTTGAGTACACTCTATCACAATTTTTAGTTTTTTTACGGAATTTCTTCGTCCAGGAAAGAAGAGTTAATTTTAATTATATTTGTATATACGAATATATGTCAATAGATACTCTTACGGTCACAGTTTTAATTCGATCGATATCTCTCTTAATATTGGAAAAATAGAAAATTGCATAAGAAGTAAAGTTTTAGAAAATTCAATTTACCACAATTTAGTTTCTTATCTTAATTTAGTTTTTTACTGTTACTCGAATATTTACGATTGAAAATTAAAATCCTAAATATCTCTGTATATGTATATTAGAATAGGGAATATGCATGAAAATTTTTTTTCACATTTATTTTCAGAATATGAAAATACTGTTAATACTGTAATAATATTTAAAAACGAAATTAAAATCCGACAAATATCAAGGTAGCTATAAGCTTTTAAAGATTATTATCTGTCTCTTTCTTGCAAAAATACTAAAAACCGAGTTTTACGTGTATTTTAAATGGTGAAAGTGTAATATGACGTCACATAACATATCAAGAGGGCTATCACCCTCTTTGTCTAATCGGGAATTTCAATCATTCATATCTCGCTTATTTTTAAAGTTATTTAAAAAGTAATTTTACCTTGATATTTGTCAAGTAAACATGCTTCAATTCAAGTGAACAAAAATGTTCATGCATATTCCCTATTGTAGAAAAAATAATCAGGTCATGAATTGTACTCAAATTAATTTTCCACAACTTTACTATCCATACATTTTTCGATTTTTCTAATACTACGAGAGATTTCATTTGGATTGGACTAAAATTGTGACCGCTAGAGAGTACACAACAATATATATTAAATATATAGCCACTCTAGCGGTCACAGATCGCCATGACCATAAATCAGATAAAAGTTAATTAAGATCTATTTCCAACAGAGAACTGACGTATTTATTTAAAGCTAAGTTGACGTAGCTCCTACATTACGAATATTTTTTTGTGTCTAATTTTCGAACAGACGTATTATAACGTCAATAATTTCTAATCACGCGATATAAATATTATTAGTTAGTGTATTTATTGTATTGTGTTTGCAATAAATTGTTTTAAAGAGTATGGCGGATGGCGTTAATTTTTTATAGTCAGTAAAAATATGGATATTAAAATTATTGATTTTATAAAATAATAATAATAATTGAAAATGAAAGTTTTCTGTTGTTGTTGTTTCATTATTATTGATATCAAGATAATATATTTAATTCTTAAGTTATGTTCAATTTGTTCAATCATAAATACTATTATTTGACCTCCATATGTAAAGTATACAACGTATAGATGGAAGCTTCACAAAATACTGGCTATCGGAATTCTCCACGTACCTTCAAAGAGGCTGTCAACCACTTTTGGAAGAGCAAAAGAAAAAAAGGAATAGATTCCTATAAACTCCTAATGGAAAAGTATTAATCAAAATTGGTCCAGAAAGAAATCAGATATAACATATCCAAAAAAATACCCGTCAATTGCGAGCCGGATTCGCGCATCGAAGGTTCCATACTAGCTAACTTTTATTCGAAACATTTTCTCAAAAACCGAATGAATGAGGTACAAGGCTACTAACAAATTTTGAGAAATGAGAGCTACTTTTAGTGAAAGAGCTACTTTATTTCTAAATTTTGACATATCAAAACATCTATTTTGTTTGTATATTTTAAATTTATTGTCAAATAATTTATTTCCAAAATTTTATTAATGTAGGTATTTCTATAGAAATTATAAATTATATTAGAGATTTAGCCGTCAGAAAGCCGCCATATCTTTGGACTGGTTTGGAATTTTCAACTTCTGATTGTTTTTCTGGAGTCGTAAAGAACATTTACCTAGGGTCCTCTCTCTTTATTAATTCCCTATTCTCTATAGTTCTTCCAAACTATTCGAACAAACATACAAAGATCAATTTCCCTTTTATATACCTATATATATATAGAAGTAATAAAATTTCGAAACTGTTATTACATATTCTATGGTGGTATTTGTATATAGAGGTGTTGTGGCATTCATATCAGATTTTTTTTTTGTCCACCTATTGTTAAGTAATTTTATGGCGTTTGTACGCCTATTGAGCAGTTCAAGGCGTATTTTATGATTAATTATATATTTTTTGATTGATTCATATTCACCTTTCACCTTATAAACTGATTAATTTTTATTGCTGTATGTAAAATTATACTCAATACATACCCTGAATCGTCCTGAAGGATTCAAATTGGTATTCATTGTTCGCTTACCTGAAAAACAACGAAAAATATATTAATTAATAAAAATTAAATGTAAATATGTATTTAAATAATGTCAATTACTGATAAGTTTTTAAAAAAGAGGGCACACTAAAATCTTTCATGACATCAAATGCTTGATGTGAAAAATCATACACATTTAGGATGAGAATCGAAGTCATGATCTCTAGCAATCTAGACCAACGCTCTGCTAAACTGTTCACACCAGTGTCGTGAATCTGTCACCAAATTAGCAACGAATAACATATCCCGAGACAATATAAGAGTAATTTTAATAAGAGTGATGTTAACAAGAGTAAATTGAATGAAAGTAATTTTAATAGGAGTGAGTAATTTCAATAAAATTTATTTTATTTTAATTTATTTTGTTTAATTTTTTATTTATTTTTATTTTTGTCTATTGATTTCAATTTTCTATCTATTTCTAATTGTCAAAGAGTAATTTACGACTAGCTAATTTATACTGATGATGACTACCTTGTAGTCGAAGTACGTATTTATAATACAAAAACTGATCTAGATATTGGGGCGAATTGGAAATTTTATGTCAAAAACCTAGAGTTCTCATTAATTATCATTTGATAATCTAATTCTATATATTTGATGTAGATGTATTATTAATTTGTTTATTTACATATTTTTTAATTGTTTTTTTTTTTATACTATAGATATAACTATATATTGTACCAACGGAAGCGACTAGCGTTTACTTAATTTGACATTTAAGTAATATGTCTGAACGTTGATAACATTATTTTGACATCAAATGATTGATATGAAAAATCATACACATCATCAAGGTGTAGCAAAAGTTTTCGCAAAATGTTCACACATAATACTTAAATGTCAAATTAAGTAAACGTTAGTCACATCCGTTGGTATAATATAACCCAATAGGCAACCATACTTTAAGTACTTTCTATAAGTACTGCCTAGCTATGCTTGATTTTTATATATCTGTACTATGGGCCACAGAAGTCGTGGAGTCATTTTTCAAAATTTTATTATTAATTTGTACCTTATTTATTTGGTTTTTGGAAAAAAATTTTCGAATAAAAGTTGTTACTATATTTATAATGCCCAACTTTTATCCGAAACATTTTTTCGAAAACCGAATCATTATGGTACATACAGATCTATTATAAAATTTTGAAAAAAGACTTAACTTCTGTGGTAGTACCAAAGTACTATGGACCACACAAGTTAAGGTTATATTTTTAAATTGTATAATCGATTCGGTTTTTGTAAAATTATTTGGGATAAAAATAGTTCATTATAAATATAGTAATAACTTTTATTCGAAAATAGAATCAATAAGGCACAAATCAAATAAGAAATTTAAAAAAATGACATCAAATTTTGTGGTCTACAGTACACACACGTTCATAAAAATTGAACCAGTTAAAACATTGTAAGTGTTTCTGACATGTAATATTGTACATTTATAATCAGTCATATATATACTCTTAGAATGTAAATTACTGATTCAAATATATTGAATGGGAGCGTACTTACATCTAAAAATCATTAAAGAGAACAGTTTTTTGTTGTTGTTGTTGTTGTTTGTTGTATGCATGTATAGAGTTCAAGGAGACCGGATAAATAATTACATATATTTATTTACCTGTATATATAATAATATTAATGAAGCCAACAACCGTTAAAATTTAATAAAGTGAAGTCTGACTCAAAATTAAATATGTCTAGGCTTGTTTTTGGGTTTTATTACTCTTTTGTTGTCTAACTTGCAAGTACTAAGTGCGATTTGTGTGTTTAAATTTAAATAATCTCTATTGATTAATTTTTTTATTATTATTCAGAAGGACATTGGGCCATTTCGTCCAAAAAAAAAAATGATGAAAATTATGTATAAAAACAATATATAACGTTTAAAAAAAAATTAATTGCCACAATTTAAACAGCATGGCGTTCAAGGTTATTTGAAGATCAACTTGCGTTTATCAAATAGGAACCCATATTTCAATCATTAGAGCGGCGCTTTGTCAGTATTCACGTCAAGATGAACACTAAAAAAAAACATTTAATTTATAAACAGTAGAAGTTTTTTACTTTTTAATATATATAGAAAGTGGAGCAACATTATCGAAAATGTATGCGTTCATTCAACATTACAACATTTGCTATTCACAACATATTAAAATTCCAATTTTTAAAGATTAATAGGGAATATGCATGAAAATTTTTTTTCGCATTTACTTTCAGAATATGAAAATACTGTTAATACTGTAATAATATTTAAAAACGAAATTAAAATCCGACAAATATCAAGGAAGCTATAAGCTTTTAAAGATTATTATCTGTCTTTTTCTTGCAAAAATACTAAAAACGGAGTTTTACGTGTATTTTAAATGGTGAAAGTGTAATATGACGTCACATAACATATCAAGAGGGCTGTCACCCTCTTTGTCTGATCGGGAATTTCAATAAAAAGTAATTTTACCTTGATATTTGTCAAGTAAACATGCTTCCATTCAAGTGAAAAAAAATTTTCATGCATATTCCCTATTACATGAAAACCCTTCGTCAGATTTAAAAAAAAAATTTATTTTATAGGTATGGAGTTAGCAATTAATAACATATCAAAAATTCAGATTTTAATCTGTATATTGCCGATTTTACCTATGGATGTGTCCGATCAACCTTAAATTGTACTACAAAATATAAGATAATTAACAAAAATCAAGTGATATTGAGTACATAGTAGACAATTTAATATTGTATACATATAAATAATAAAACGAACTTATACATATTACATTATACCACTAATTTACTTGAGGATACCGAGTAATTAAGGTATTTCCAAACTATTATTAGGTTGTCAAGAATTACACGACATTCACAATATTAGTAAAATGAATCCTCAGATATCAGCGGAATTTTTTTGAGAATTTATCACCATGGCGTTTTTGAGAAAATCGTTATGTAAGTTAGACAAATTGAACATGCATTTTCATAAACATGGTGAAATAAAATGCACGATTCCGACTGTTTTAACTTCAAACTCTCTCAATATAGTCCCGGGTTGTTCTGAAATTCGATACATACGTTCCTCAATTCCTAAGAAATATTTTCCCTTAAAACTTTGGGAGAATGACCATCGAGTTCTTTTTTTCATGTCCACAGCAGAAGGTTATTTTTTATGGATCAGTTGACATCATAAGTACCGGGGCGTTGTTTGAAACCATATACTAGTATATGTATGATGACTAGTATATGTATGATATGTTATGTGACGAATGGGAACACTGACGACAACGGATGGCTGTTTTCAACAACGCGCAGGAGTACCAATATATTTTTTTTACACATATAATTTTTTATATAGTTCGCGTGGGTACCCGATCAGCTGATATCGTTTGGAAATATCTTAATTATAAATGATTGAAATCTATACAAACACGAATAAAATATGTCCTTCATTTAGAAATAGGAATAAATGTATTTATATAGTTGATATACTGTGTAATACCATTCTTTTCGAATCACTCTGTACGTACTTATTGATTATCTCACTGTCAAACGATATTTTTATACAGATACGTGCTTTAAAATATCACCTCATCTGTCTTCGTAAATAATAATTTATTAGCTAATCGTTTTTTATATGATGAAAATTTTACGATATTTTCATCATACAACTTTTATACGTATGTATATAGATCTCTGCAGGTTTTGCCAGGAAGCCAGGAGGAGATCGGAATTCATATTCTCTGTGAATGCAATTAGCCCGAGGATATCCTAACATTTGACAAGACTATAAGACTCCTGGAACAGCTTTGAAGGAAACAAGATACAATACATCAAATTGGTTGCGGTATAAAAGCTCTTTATGAGACTAAAGCTCTTTATATCCTCTGATGAATCTAAAAACTACTCGAAAATAGATTCTATTAGAC
This sequence comes from Nineta flava, assembly GCA_963920215.1. Classification (NCBI taxonomy): domain Eukaryota; kingdom Metazoa; phylum Arthropoda; class Insecta; order Neuroptera; family Chrysopidae; genus Nineta; species Nineta flava. Next base: position 143,596,376 of record OY986040.1, read on the forward strand.
TTTGCCCCCTCACATGAAATAAGAATTCCAAGTCTCAACTAGTGATTAATTACGGTTTCCAAATTGGTATGACAATTTCATTTATGATAAATAGTTTGGCTATAAGGTAGTCCAATTAAGGAAAGCCACAGTCAAAGCAACACACAATATGATTAATTTACTTATAATAACTATATGCCAATTGAATATATCTAGTATAACATATATAGTGTTTTAACATTTATGTTTTACAATTTACTATATGTTACTATTCAAAAATTGTTTTGACAGTAAATAATAAATAGTTTTGGGGTCGTAGTTGCAAATTTTTACAATTGAATATCAATAGATTTATAAAAAAAAATCCGCAATACATTTTTTTTTTAAATTAGTTTATTCAGTTCAACTTTATAAGATCTGTTGTTTTTGAAAGAAATGAAAATCTTCCAATGAAAAAGTGATAATTGTAATATAATTGTAAGACATACGTTTGCTTAATTGTATACCTTATTTGTATAATTCAAATGTCTAACAATTCAAATAGAAATTATGGAGACCTTATACATTAATTTACCGACAAAAGAAGGAGGTTGAACCATAACGTCGAAGTGCAATTATGTTTAGATCCCAAGATAAATCAATCAATCAAGAAGGACGTACTCAATTCAACTTGTATATATTTTTTTTAATTGTCATAAACCAACCCCTTTTTTTTGGCCATATACAAACACCTTATATATAAATTTTATTGCCATAATCCGACTAACTAACATATAGATTCTATATTATAAAATATAGAGAATCGGGGGATTCTATAATATAGATTTATACATTTATACTTTATAGAAGTTCTATAATATAGTGAATAGTCGGATTATAGCAATAAAATTAATAATAAATGTAAGAAAGGGCCGAGTTTTCGGGAAAATCTTTAATGTAATAGTTCCTTCTTAAAAAGTGATGATATGGAAGAAAGAAGGGCCCAGCTATTTACAAAGTAAATAGCTCTTGACTTCATATAATAGTTGCTCTTTGAAAAGTGACGATATCCCATTATAGAGCCGAGCTATTTACAAAGTAAATAGCTCGGTAAACTATTAACTAAAAAAAATTAATGAGGGGTAAATTGATTAAATGTAAGTTTTCCCTTAGTATGTTTTTAAAATTTTATATAACGCGGCAAGTTATTTTTTCTGATGATTTCAAATATTTTAAAACTTGCCGCGTTATAAAATTTTGAAAACATACTAAGGGAAAACTTATGAAATAAATTTCAACAAAATTTTTTCTTACATTTAATCAATTTACCCCTCATTAATTTTCTTTAGTTAATAGTTTACCGAGCTATTTACTTTGTAAATAGCTCGGCTCTATAATGGGATATCATCACTTTTCAAAGAGCAACTATTATATGAAGTCTAGAGCTATTTACTTTGTAAATAAGAGTAAAGTGTGTGCTTGAGTTCTTAACATGATTGTTAAGAATTACTTCTATCAGTGTACATTTTCATAGTTGAATGGTTTGTTTATTTTTTTGTTCTTTCCAATATCTCATCTGATTAATTATTTATTAGAGACGTACTTACACACTTTATTACACACAGAAACAATACTGTCAATGAAAAGCACATGACTCAAATGCTCCTCTCTATGATTGAGAAATGAAGATAACACGCAATTCTTTATATATATTTTTATAAAACGAAACATTAATAAATAAAAACTAGGAGTGTCATTATTTTTTCTTGATATTTATTTGAAATGCTAATAAGAGGTTCAATTGAAGATTAAATATTGTATAGGATGATCTATTAAGGTTATCCCAACATGAGAATTAGTTTAATAATAGGGAATATGCATGAAAATTTTTTTTTCACTTGAATTGAAGCATATTTACTTGACAAATATCAAGATGAAATTACTTTTTAAATAACTTTAAAAATTAGCAAAATATGAATAATTGAAATTCCCGATTAGACAAAGAGGGTGATAGCCCTCTTGATATGTTATGTGACGTCATATTACACTTTCACCATTTAAAATACACGTAAAACTCCGTTTTTAGTATTTTTGCAAGAAAGAAACAGATAATAATCTTTAAAAGCTTATAGCTTCCTTGATATTTGTCGGATTTTAATTTCGTTTTGAAATATTATTCCATTATTAACAGTATTTTCATATTCTGAAAATAAATGTGAAAAAAAATTTTCATGCATATTCCCTATTGTATATGGTAATATTGAGTCCTGTGCTGTGAAGCATTACTTTTTAATAAGATAACAAACAAAAAAAAACATTGTTTTTCTTTTTAAGTTACAAAAACAAAATTTATTAAAATAATATTAAATAAGATCAACACTACTAATAAGACACAAAAGTTTAATAAAATGATATATAAAAGTGAAAAACTATAATAGAAAAATTATATATTGTATTTATAACCAATGATTCTATATTTTATCACATGGCAGAACAGAACCAGCGTCATTTCTAACGTTCAAATTAATTGACATTCAATACATTATTTACATTAGAATCAGAGTTAGTGAAATTTTCAAGACCAGGCCATATTAAACAATATATACATTTAATATACAAAGTTTACGAACAAATCAAAATGATATCATTGATAATGTGACTCGTAATTCTAATATTCTTGAAGATGAATGATGAAGATATGCCTGTACCTAATTTCAAATGTATTTAATCAAATTTAAATGTTCTAATCTTCGTTCTATATAATATTCTTTTGTTTTTCAATATCCAAAAATTATATCACACACAAACAAAATTATTGTCTGCTGAAGCCTTGTCACACTGCCTATGGTACATACTGACTTGTCCGTTTCTTTGTATACCATATAATACACATTTATTACTGATTGTCTCCCAAACTGTGCGCAATAGGGCAGGATGGAAAACTTTGTAACATAGATCTACACACAGTTGAGTGGGTTTCATCAGCATTTCATTACATGCTGAAAATACACTCTGATCGAATTCGCATACCGTACCAAAAGAGGTATAATTTCAAAAATATTTCATTTCAACTAGAAATCATTATGATGCTTTGCGAACGAATTACGGCTTATTCATCCAAAAAAGAACAAAATTTCTTTAAATTGCTTTCAATTTTGCATACAAAAATTTGGCGCCATCCTCTATATATCTGCCAATTTTATTAAATGATTATCGATATTCTTATCTTTTTGACCCTGCACTGACATTCGCGTAATAGACCACATCATTCATATTAATCATTTGAGAGGTCAGTTACTGTTGTCTACCAGTAGTTTGCAATCATATATACAGGATGGCCCCCGTAAGTAGTCGAATTCCGTAAGAGCGTAGGTAGAGGGTACGATTTTGGAACGAAAAGTCCTGAGATATTTTTTTATTAGACGCACCGCAAATAATTAATTTATTAATTAAGGAAACTAGGTTCAAAACCAGAGTTGCAAAAAGTGCATTTTTTTGATAATTCATTTTTGATTTGATTATCAATTTCTGGAAAAATATATTGCTTAAATTTTTCAAATTATTAATTCCTTGAAAAGTGCATTAATTAAATTTTTTTATTTTTTGAAAAATGTAATAAATAAATTGTTTTAATAATAAATTATAGAAAAAAAAATGCGCAAATTAAATTCGTTAAATTATAAAAAATTTTCTCAAAAGTGCATTAATAAAATTATTTTATTGATTAATTTTTATAATAATGCAATTAAATTAAATTTTTGGAATTATCAATTTTTAGAAAATCGTATGACATGCACCGCACCCCCATAAAACAAAGATCCCACCCCTTAAATTTTACTTTCATAGTAGCTTTGGGACACATAGATAGATACTAACTATTCTTTGGTTTCAATCTAGTTTCCTTAATTAATAAATAATTAATTAACGGTGCGTCTAATAAAAAAAATGTCTCAAGACTTTTCGTTCCAAAATCGTACCCTCTACCTACCCTCTAATGGAACTCGACTACTTATGGGACACCCTGTATATATATATACACAATGCGCCACAAAATTAGCGATTTTTGTTTTCAAAACTATTTAATTTGATTTCTGCCTTATCCATTTCGATTTTTGAGGGATAATATTTTTTGAATAAACGTTGTTAGTATATTTATAATGAACAACTTTTATACGAAGCATTTCTTCAAAAACCGAATAGAATTATGGCACAAATCAATTGTTCTGGTAAAAATTATGCGTTACTTTTGTGACTTTGTGTATGCAAATCATTCTAAGCTGCTAATGCAATATCTTTTTTTTTTTTAATTACATTCAGACGCATCTTATTAACAAAGATGGTTTTATCAGCTTCAAGAGGCGACGACGCAATTATCATTTGTGCTAATTTTTTATCTTTTAAACCTTCTCAACACAAGTAAAAAATATACATTTTTCTTTAAGTGTGTGTGTGTGCATAGCGCGTGTATAACTCAAATCACATGATATTCCTTGTTAGACTAGTATGACACGGTGTTAGCTTATCGAAAACTATTCAGCAATGTTTGATTTCATGTAGCATCCCTTGTACCAAAATACGAACAAATTCTCTTTCACTTTGAGTTGCGACTTGAATTAGTCACTGATCTCGTTACTAGATCTTTGTCTAGATACAAGATATAGTATAGTTTAGTTTCAGTATTAAATCTGAGTACATGATGTTCGCATGCACTATATAAACTTTCAATTAGATCATAACTATACCTGCTATGATCTTTTGATACCTACATATACCTATCACAAAAGAACATGTCACCGGCGAAATATTATCGACTAGCGTGCCAGTATCTAATCTTTAATATTGCTGTATGGAAAGAGGACATCTTTCTCTAAAAGATGATACCATTTTTTAAATTGTTAACATTTAGTATGATTTGAATTTCGTTTCGAAAGAGCACATACATCTCCGTCAATTGGTCTGTTAAGATTTATATAAAAACAGTCTAGAGATTGCGATTTTTGACCGATTTTGTTAACTCTTTATTTCGATTCATCATCGATTCGAATATATCTACAAAAACTCATCGACAAAGAACACAAAAAACCCTTAGGTTTTTCCCAAGTGTATTTCCCGATAGAATGTGTTCCCGATTTTACTGACGTTTCAAAGTGTTTTCGACATATCAAGACAGGATGATACGCTAACCCAATTTTATTGACGTTTCAAAAGGTTTTCGATATCTAGGTAGGATGATACGCTAAGGCTATTTCATACCAGACTACATTATTATGCATAAATATAATTAAATATTATGTTTAATTTATAATACAATCAATATTAGAATATTAATTAGGTAATAATCAAAGACATTAATTGATTTTATCGTATATTATTTTATTGATTTAATATTCATTTTATTATTATCAACAAATATTTATCAATTATTTTGTGCTAATCAATAGATAGAAGAAGAAAAATTGATTTTTATTAGACGTATTGTGAATTATAATATTCAAATGTGATATCTGCCTATGTATTTCAAGACCGCAATTTCAAAATGCCGGCAATCTCAACCGTGAAGGTTATCTCATACGGTCCGTGTCATGGGCCGGAAACCATACGGCAGAACAATCATGTTAAGAACTCAAGCACGCACTTAACTCTTGACAGAAATCTCTGGATTTATTACTGGAAAATCAGAAAGCAGTCATATGGCCACACTGACAGAAGTAATTCCTTGCAGTAAGAAAAATTTGTTTAAACCCAGAATTTCTGGCTCTCATATATAGGGTAAGATAAAATATATATTTGGTATAAGAAAATAAGTATCTTGACATCTATAGTTTTGACTAGAGAAAATTATCTTAACTAAAGATAAACTGACTCTTGACTCAAGAATTGCGAAATGCTTAAACTGAAATAATTATTTCTTTGGACCAAGGACTAAAATAAATATTTGTTTAATCCAAACAAATGAAACTTTTTAAAGAAGTAATGATATGACTTCAGTTAAAGGAGCTGCATAAACTTTCTCTTCGTGAGTTTTTTATTTATTTTTAATAAGAAAAATACTTTTTACATGAATTTCATTTCCTGGACTAAAGAAATCACAGGAGTATTTGGCCAAGAAAGACTCTCTTAGGCCAAGACTAACGAACTCTACTTTACAAACACATTTCAAATACCGTTCAAGAATTTTAGTTTCCTCGCTCAACTAAACACATGTTTTTGGGTCGGCAAATATTTTGAAGAAAATATATTTTCTTGAGGAAAGAAATTCCTTCTATCACTGCACAAAAGTGGACGTTTTTTTTGCAAATCACATTTGAGCCATCATTCGATTTCGAAAAAATCCTTCGAATTAAAGTTGTTCAATATAAATATACTAATGTCTTTTATTAGAATAAATTTTCTCACAAAAACGAAAGGAATCAGTAAAATTTAGAATATCTCTCTTAATATTGATCAAATGGGAAAATTTGATATGAGTAAAGTTGTAGGAAATGAGTTTTACTTATCTTCTGGTCATCATTTTTGTCTGTACCTCACTGTAAAATATTTATCGATTTCAATGTATTAATAATGAATTTTAAACAAATTAATTGACACATTGACATCAAGATAGTGAGAGATATTCATTCCACTACCATAACATCTCAGGTATCTCAGAGGCAGATCGTTAGTCTACAATGCCACAGACCGTGGGTTCGATTTCCATCCTAGACGTGTATGATTTTTCGTATCAAACATTTGATGCTAGCAAAATGTGTTATCAATGTTCAGACATATTACTTAAATGTCAAATTCAGTAACTGCTAGTCACTTCCGTTGGTATATTATAGCCGAAAAGGCAATCATACTAACAATGTACACTCCCGTTCAATAAAATTGAACAGATCTGAACCGAAGCGTAGTCTCTCACCATTTTGATTATTCTTGTAGTAAATGTTTTTTTCTATACTTCCATTTCTTTTTTCACACTTATAGTAAACTTGTAGTAAATGTTTTTTTCTATACTTCCATTTCTTTTCTCACACTTAAAAAATATACTAGTTATCTTTGTTTATAAATGAATTATTATACAGAGAGTTACAAAAGTGAGGAGTTTTATGAAATGTAAGAAAATTAACATTTCAGGTCCGTTCAATTTTCTTGAACGGGAGTGTATATAAAAAGACTTTAGTTTACAAAAAAAAAAAAACACAGCAATTAATAACTGAATTTCATAATCATTTTAATGTCTTCCTCTGAAGAAAATTCGCTTAGCCTACGTGTCGAATTGTTTCTTATATATTATAAATTTTCCTACAAACTTGGAGACAATTATAAACATTTGGAAATCAAGTATATATATATAAACATTAAAAAATATAATAAATATAAATGATTATCACATAATTCTTGTGGAAATAATACATTTTTATTTATGAATTTATAATCATTGAATTAATTATATATTTAACAACAAAAAAAATACAGACTGAATATATTAATTCATATTATTAAGTTTATGTGAGTGTGTGTGTGTATCAATTTATTACGTTTTAAAATATATCAATTTTATATATTAAAGGCGTACATAATCAATAATTATTCAATATCCATACAAGGAGGTAAAGATCAGTTTCTATAATTCAAACTAACAGAAGATCGATCCGAATTAGATAGATCTTGCGTCTATTTCATCCATTGTTAATATTATGGTTGTCTTTTCGGTTATATTAAATCAACGGAAGTGACTAGTGATTCTTTTTGACATCAAATGGTTGATATGATGAATTATATATATATATATATATATATATATATATATATATATATATATATATATATATTGAACCAGTCCAATTGGCTGCGCAGTATGCCTACTTGGAAACTAGGAGGTTATAGGTTCGAATCCCGACATAGGATGTTTGCCTATTATTAAGAAAAAAAAGGAGAGGGTCGGTTAATAGACTAAACTGTCGGCGTATGGACAAGAACGAAGTAACCGGCTATGCTTGAGAAGGTTTTCTGCAGTTTCCTTCACGAACTCCAGATGAAGTCGGCTGCAGCCGCATATCCGGCATATCCTACCAATTCCTAGTCTATACACAAAAATTCCTTCCACTCCACTCATACACATCCATAGTTCCCCTATACATGAGGAACATTGAGCAGCAACATTGAACTCCGCCTTCAAAAATATTTTCAGTACACACGTTACAACCAAATTGGGAACATAAAATTTAATTTAATTATTTTATGACGCTAGCCATAAAAACTCAATCATTCCCATCTTGTCTCTATCTATCTCATTTAATTTGTATAGTTTATTTATATGTATGTATCTCTAGTAAAACTAGTGTTGGGATAATATCTATATTCCTAACAAATAATAAAGTATATATATATAATGTAAATTGTAACCAATATAGGTAATAAAACATAATAAAATATTAGGAAAGCATAAAATTTTAGATAATATAACCAATTTGCATATGAACATTTAACTCCTACAAAATATCAAATAATTTTGATTTTTACAGCAAGGACATGTTTTTTGTTGCTGCAACAGCTATACACACACAGCAACATCCTAGGTTGCTGCACAATGTTGCTGTTCAATGTTCCCCGTTTGTAGGCCCTATTTGGCATCACAATGGACCTTATGGTCGAAGTGTTGTCCGTCCATGGTAGCCTGTACAATCTATCTATCTATCTAGACTGTTTCAAGTGGTTCAATGTTGTTGTACAGGGGAGTGACTTACATGAATAGTATTAAATTATTATAAAGAATATATATATATATATATATATATATATATATATATATTTATATATATATATATAAATTAAAATATGAAACGTAATAATAAAAAAACATTTATCAAATGTTTATTTAATCACAAATTAAAAAGTTAATAGTTTTGTGATAAAATTGATGATTCCTTATCACTCATTTACTTTATATTACTACTTCTTATCATATAAATAATAAAGCCATATTATATTATCATTGTGGCATTTAAATACAGCAAAAAAAATTTGTTTTATTTTAGTAAATTAATGAATAATATGCGTAGAATATTTAAAACTCCTGTGTGTGTGTGTGTGTGTGTGTGTGTTTTACCGTGTGTTCATTTGAAAAGTTACCAACCCCTTGGTTTACCAGTCCTAGTGGTCTGCGCAGTATGCGTTCTTGGGAACTGGGAGGTTATAGAATCGAATCCCGACATTGGCAGTTTGTCAATTATTAAGAAAAAAAAGGGGGCGGCTAATTGACTAAACTGTCGGCGTATGGACAAGAACGAAATAACCGGCTATGCTTGAGAAGGTTTTCTGCAGTTTCCTTCACGAACTCCAGGTGAATATCGGCATAGTTCCTATCATAGTCGGCTGAAGCCGCATATCCTACCAATTTCTAGTCAATACACAAAAATTCCTTCACTCACATCCTCACATTCTTAGGCATCACAATGGACTTTATGGTCGAAGTGTAGCCCGTCCAGGGCAGTCTCTACAATCTATCTAACCACTTGGTTTGAATTTTTGTAATTTTATACATAATGTTTACTTTTTAATTGGAAACAGTGTAATTTATATAGAAATCAACCTTCACACATCTAAGCCTTGAAATTTGTAAAAAAAAAAAAACGTGGCCAATAAATTTTATCTCTACATAAATTGCATAATTTACTATGTTTATTCAAATGTGTGTTGTTGTGTTTTAAGGTGGTTCCAGCATAAAATCACACATTTCGACAGATTTTGCTCATTACTTTTTTCCCCATAAGCTAAAAATAACGTTTTCTAATAAATCCCGAAGTTTCAGAATTTTGGATAGTTTAGAACGCGAGATAATTAATAACAAAGTAATCATTCTCTCGCCTTAGCAGCATGTAAAACTTTATGCCCGCCCAACTATTATCTGTTGTATGAGAAAAAATACTCGACAGAATTTAAAAAAAAAAAAACCGTTTTACTGTTTTGTTTTCGAAATACAGTGAAACTTTGATATAAAAAATCTGATGGAGATTAGAAAATATTCGTTGTACCAAGTAATATGTTACAATGAGGTTTGTTATATAGAAGTTAGGTTGGTCTAAGATTCGTTTTAGCAAGGTAAGCAAAAAAAGTAAAACACATTGTAATGAATGCACTTAAGATTTATTTAAAACACAAAATAATCAAAATACTTTATGCAGAGGATAATTATACTTTCTATTTATGTTTTGCAATGATTGAAACCTCGTTATAAAGAGGTTTTTACAAAAGTTATTCCTAATATAAAGATATATTTCGAATTAGCTCTTACCGTTTTAGAGGATTTCTAAGAATTTGTTAAATCAAAGAAATCGTTATATTGAGGTTCGTTATACTAAGGCTATAATACTGTATAATAGTTTAAAATTATTATTTTTTCAAAATTACATTAATTTGTATATACATATATGTATGTGTTGTAAATGTGGGTTTATGCATTTGTTCTATATTAAAAGCCAATCGGTTTTTTTTGTCATTATTATACAAAATAGTGCTGGTGGAACTACCTTAAGCGTAAAGACTACACTATATGTATATTTTTTTTAAGCTAGGCCAATAAGGAAGCAATATAACAAACCAAGAACATTGATATATGCAATGCGAATATTTATTTATTTTGATGTTATAATCTGTTTTTTTTTTTTTTTTTCAAACTAGGAAATATGTGAACTCTTGCGTGATGGACTCATTTCTTTTTTGCTTAAATTTTTTTTTTTTCAATTCATTGTTTCAACCTTTTATATTCATTGTGGTTAATTATTTCATGATGTAATTGAACGCATAATCAAGAGTTTTGTTGTGTATGATGTGTATATGATTGAAATTAATGTGTACTATAGCCAGAGGTGGGCGCAGACGCTCGCCGGAGTCGAACAACTCTCCATAAGCTGGGTGAGAGTAAGTAAAAAAGGTATGTTTTGAAGTAAGACGAAATGATGTTTCAATACAGGTTGTCTACCGATTATTGCCCAATAATTTATTCAATCAATTTAGAATTAGTTTTATAAAATATTTATTGTTTAAAAAATATCTTTTACAATATGGAGGGATACACCAAAAAACATGATAATATAACAATAACAATAATAATAATAATAACAACAATAATGATGATAGTAATAACAATAATTACAACAACAACTATATGTATTCCCACTTTATGTAAAATTTAACCATTTAGAAATTAGTAACAAATTACCAACCCTCCCCCCCCCCTATCCAGCTTTATCATTGACATCTTTATTGTATCCAGTGTCATCAAATTCCCATGACACTATACCCCCTACTAAGAAAAAATAATTAAATCAAGTAAATAATTGTTTATTAGTTCTCCGATATGAATAGTTTAGGCAAATTATTCGGAATTTCCTAAAATCTAATTCTAAAATCTAAACTAAAGCGAAATCATCAAAAAATTTACAAGCGGTAAATGTAAAAGATCAAAAGTTTTATAATTTATATAACATTTTTATTTTATTCATACCCAAATATATTATAAAGGTACATTTTATGCCCCAAATTACGAGCCTAAAATTCCAGAGTATGTATTCAATGTATTGTATGTATTGTATACTTTGAATAATAGTGACCATAAAAAATAGTTGGTATTATTATATTTTTTTTCAGAAAATGTTTTAATTAAAAAAAGAAAATAATAATAATTGGTAGGATACCCTAAATTTACTCTATCTGTCTTCCTACCTCTCACTCAGAGCTGAGTGCAGTCAAGGTTTGCCCACCTATGTACTATACCGTGTGTTTTTTAAATTACACCCAATCTGGAAACAATGTATGTGTACTCTTTTACACCCAAATTCACAGACATTTGAAGAGTGCAGTTTCGGTGGAACAAGGCTGTCCACATCATCGTTCACTGTGCACAGACAATAATGTACATATCACTGTCTTTATACATATCAATGAATACATATTCTACATTCTGCATTCTACATATCTCTGTGAGTAACAGAGTGAACCGTATCATGGTTCGCTGCATATGGACAGTGATAGATGCACTACACAATGTTCCTATTGAGTCTTTGTTAATAGACATATTGTATGTACGAAATATATATATATATATTTTTTTTTATATTAAATGATATATATTTGATATGATATATGTTAAAGAAGTATATTCATTTGTAAAGAAGCCTCGAATATCGTCACAGTTTGAGTGGATCAGTCTATTTTCAAAATCAAACGGAGAGGAAACATATTAATGTTTCCCCCACTTTTAATCCATTTATCATTTTATTTGAACGTATGGAATATAACCAGTATAATAAGTTGTCCTTCTACTTTTAAATAAGTTCCCCTTAATAGTCAAAACAAATGAATTCAGCTCTATGATAAATGATATATGTTACTAATACGCCACGCTGTATAATAATAAAGGCGGAGGGAGGTAATCTTAGATCAACGCCTGATATATGATTACGTATACGTGATGCGTGATTGATCGACGATTGACTTTGATTGGCGTCCGTCCGCAGGTCCGTGTCTATAAAAATGTTCTCGTTTTTTTTGTCTGTTGTTGTTATTGATAAACTTAATAATAATAATAATAATATATTGAGTACAATGTCATTGAAATGATTGATTTAGGTCAAATATGATGATGATGATGAGATACTGAATTTTCATATTGTAGAAATGTGTTACATCATAAATGAAAAACTGTATTGATTTTATTTTTAACCACATTTTCTTGTTATATTTAAAATAAAAATATTTTTTGGGAAAAGAAATTTATATATGCAAAAAAAAATAAAACCACTAAAGATAACGAACGCACACTATAAGGCAAAAAATAATTGTAAAAGTCTACAATTTTAGCTCAAACATCTGTAATTACCTATCACTATTATAGAAACATATGACTTGACGGAAAATTCATTATATAATTAATAAATATATTAAATATTTGTAATTATCGTAAAATATTTTATGAAAATTTCAAATATTTTAGTTTTATTTATTAAATGACAAACCACATGCATATGAATAATATAAATTACAACATATTATTCTTTGTATATATTCTATTTAAACGTCATAATACCACTGTCAATTTAATTAATATTAATATAAAACAAGTGAAAATAACAACTAACTGAGTTAATTGCTTAAATACCTGGTATATACTGAATTTATGCAAAAAAGTTTCAAACAAAAGTTGTTTGTTTTAAAAAATAAGAACTTTTTTTTCTTTAGATTTATGTTCTAGGACTTACACGGTTTCAAAGATGGACAGATTTGTCCAAATATAGTCCGATTTTGAAGAACACACATACAAACTTTCAACCAGTCCAAGTGGCCGAGCGGTTTAAGGCGTTATGTCTGTGCAGTATGCCTACTTGGAAACTGGAAGGTTATGGGTTCGAATCCCGGCATCGGCAGTTTGTCATTTATTAAGAAAAAAAAAGAGGAGGCGGTTAATTGACTAAACTGTCGGCGTATGGACAAGAACGAAGTAACCGGCTATGCTTGAGAAGGTTTTCTGCAGTTTTCTTCACGAACTCCAGGTGAATATCGGCATAGTTTCTATCATAGTCGGCAGCAGCCGCATATCCTACCATTTCCTAGTCTATACACAAAAATTCCTTTCACTCCACTCACATCCTCACATCCTTAGGCATCACAATGGATCTTATGGTCGAAGTGTCGCCCGTCCAGACTTTCAACTCGCTACAAACTTTCAACTCGCTATCTCTTTTCGTTTTTGAGTTATTGTGTTTACAGACTGACATTTTATGAACACCTATACCATTTTTTTTTCTGCAATCAATATTTTTAACCGTTACAAAGCCGGGACTAAACTTAATAACACCCTGGTACAATATTATTTACCGGGTATAAAAATTAACTTGAACCCTATATTCTTATTTCTGTATACAAAAGAATTGTCTGTCTGCCTCATAGTCACCGGTTCTGGATTGTATTGTTTAAAATTCCTGTGTTTTCAAAAAAAAAAAAAAATTCGTTACGCAGTAGCTGCTTCAACTTAGCGAATTTCCTTAAAATACATGATTTTAGTATTTGCAAGGCCAATTTTATTAATAAATGTCATACGTGAAGGGGAAATGGGGGCATAAAGAAAGAAGAAAACACAAAATACAAAATATCTCTTTTAATATTAGAACAATCAAAAAATGCATAAGGAATAAAGTTGTAGAAAATCATGTTTGCTACAATTCATCACCTTATCATTTTTGCTCAAACTCTAATGTGTACAGAGATAGTGAGGAATTTAATTTTCAATCTTAAACCGTCAATATTTCTGTAAATATTAGTGTAACAGAAAAAATGATCAGAAACAAAACTACAGTAAAATTTAATACCTAAAACTTTACTTCTTATAAATTTTTCGATTTTTCGAATATTAAGGAAGATATGTCAAATTTTGTGTTTCCCCCTCCCTCTAAACCCACCTTTCCCCTTGTCCGATTTTACCCATTAACGAACTTGATCTTTTGAATACCGAAAGCGCCTCAAATATCAAATTTCATACCGATAAAATGAAAACTGTGACCGCTAGAGTGATTACAGACACATATATATATATATATGTATATATATATATATATATATATATATGTATATATATATATATATATATATATATATATATATATATATATGTCCATAGATATATATATATATATATAAATTTTACAGATGGTGACTTTTGACATCTACTAGGTAGGATCGATGGACATTTGAAGAAATTTTTGCGAAATTTTGACTTCGGTACGGGACCAATAGCTCTATTTCCTTTCAGGAAATTCGCTTAAAAAAAATCATATGATATTTTTAGTGTTTTAAATTTGATTCCTTTTAAAACTCATAAACAGAGATTATTTTCTATTGTAGATGTGTTTAATTAACTAATCAATTTACAAAAAAATAATTATAAAGTTATGAAATAATAATATATGAAGAAAAAATAATAATGTAATTTCAAATAAAATAATCATAATAATAATAATAATAGTAAAAAATTAGTAATTTAAATGATAATAAATATAATTGAAAATGAGCGTAATAATAAACAAAAAGAAATTAAAAATATTGTATATTAGACCGGGTAAAAAATGTGCTTCAAATGCTTCCAATTGAAGTCATACCGAATGTTTTTTTCTTAAAATGATTTCTGAACCGTGTCCTGAACAGAATTTCCTTGACTCCTTATAATTTTCTTTATAGCGAAAAAGAGAAATCTACAAATCTACAAAAGAATAATCCACTTTCTCTGTTATCGAAAAAGTATTCCGACCAAAAACTTATGGATATTTATAGAGAGCAAGTTTGTTGTTGTTGAATGTTTTTAAAGTAAAACTTAGCGTAGGGGCTCCTGTGACGTCATGTGCAAAAAAAATCAATATCAGAGCTATGTAGATTAAGCGAATTCTCTCAGACGAAGGAATTATCACGAATATGATATCAAATTATCTTGGCGACAGAAAAAACAGTTTTGAACCCGAAACTGATGTTAAAACATATACTATATGTACACTCCCGTTCAAAAAACCTGAACAGACCTGAAATGTTAATTATCTTACATTTCATAAAACTCCTCACTTTTGTAACTCTCTGTATAATGTATAATTTGATTTATTTATAAACAAAGATAAGTAGTATATTTTTTAAGTGTATAAAAAAGAAATAGAAGTATAAATTGAATTTATATTTTTTATTTGTATATACGGTGTTGTTAGTGACAGAGTGAGAATTTAAAAAATATATGTAATGTTAATACATGTTCAGTGTTATGTCTTACTCTTAGGTATAAAAATTAAATTAAATGTTGTATCTGTTACTACAAGAAGAATTAAAATTATGAGAGACTGATTCGGTTTAGGTCTGTTCATTTTTTTTGAACAGGAGTGTACATAAGCAATGAATATTTATATACAATGTTAAATTCCCATTTAAAACACGAATACCGATGATTGCCGACTGTTACATAGCCGATCGTTACGTATAAAAATAAAATAAAATGTTGTATCTGTTACTACAACAAGAATCAAAACTATGGGAGACAGATTCGGTTTAGGTCGGTTCATTTTTTTTTTGAACAGGAGTGTACATAAGCAATGAATATTTATATACAATGTTAAATTCCCATTTAAAACACGAATACCGATCATTACCGATTGTTACATAGCCGATCGTTACAAAATAATGTAAGAGACTAATATGAAATGTCATTTCACCCTCTATATAAAATCATACTTGTATAGTCTCGCTATAGATATTTTCACATCAAAAACTGTATATGAATTCAAATTGTTAGTACGATTGGGGCGATTTAGACCCGGTCTACACATGAAATTACATATTATAGAGCTGTTGTAGCCACAAAACTTATATAATTAAAATTATTAATTACATTCGTTCGTACAATGTAGTACTGAGGTACAAGTGGGTACAAAAGTATCGCCCGATTTTTTAGAATAGATTTGTACTTTATTCAATCGGTTTTCGAAAAAATGCTTCGGATAAAAGTTATTTTTTATAAATATTCTTAAAGCTTTTATTCGATTGATTAAGGAACAAATTAAACTATAAAATTTTGAATAAAGAAGACCAACACTTTTGAGACCGACAGTACATTCAAATAAAATTATTGCATCATGATTCACAACAAATTTAAATTAATGTTTTTTTAATAAAATATTTTTAATAAATAAACAAACCGCTAACATAATAATAAATAAATTATTTTGTAGAAAAACAATTTTTTTTTTAAATATTAAAAACAAAACTTTAAGGTAGTGCCAGCATTGACTTGTATAATCAAGGTAAGAAACCGGTTTGCTTTTATTTTAGGACAAATATACAAATACACATATATACTAGCATACATATATTTACATACAAATTAATGTAATTTTGAAAGAAAGAACATTTTAAAATTTGTATTTTTCGAAAACAAAACGATAAAACGCAGTTTAAAAAAAAAATTTATTTAATGAATATTTATCTTTACTATCCTTGTTTTATTTTTAAATTCTGTCGAGTATGTTTTTTAATACAACAGATAATAGTTGGGCAGGCATAAAGTTTTACATGCTTCTAATGAGAGAGAGTGAGAGAGAGAATGATTACTTTGATATTAATTATCTCGCGTTCTAAACGGTCTAAAATTCTGAAAATTCGGGATTTATTAGAAAACGTTATTTTTAGGCTGTGAGATAAAAATGAACAAAACCTGTCGAAAAGTGATTTCATGCTGGAACTTCCTTAACAAAAATATTTACTAGAGGTTTATGTGACTTGAGCTATGTTGTGTACACTACAGGGCCGACAAAAGTAGAGGGTATTTTTCTAAAATTTTTTGTGCCTCAATCATTCACTTTTCGAAATATAAATATATTAACAACTTTTATTTGAAACTTTTTTCCAAAAATCGAATGAATATGGTATAAATCAACTGCAACATTTTGAAAAATGAGTGCTACTTTTCTGGCTTATAGTACATTAACCTCTATTAAATGGCCCATGGAAGTTGTGGTAATATTTTGACTATGGCCAACAACCTTCTTACATGATATTTTTTCACATGTCTGCAGCAAGTAAATTATACATGAATTTGCTGTTTCGTATAAAAAAAATGTTGCATCATTCTGAAGGAATCCCAACAAGTTTTAGATAAAAACTTGTAAGTAAAATTAAAAATTTAAAAACAAACACCCAACACAATAATATCAAACATAATAACAACTTCCCATTACCTCCACCAAATTTATACGTAAATAAAACAACCAAATTATGCTGCTACACATCATCTTGGAAAAGGGCTGAAAATCTTCAAACATCTGGACAGATTTTTATCAAACATAGCTAGGAAAACAGCTATATCGTATTTTTTTAAACCACATTTAAATCGCTCCACGCGTTTGAGAATTTGATATCGAAATTGGTATCTACTCTAAAATTTATTTAAATATTCAAAATCTAGCGTCTTTAAAAAATCAATATTTCAATCAATACTAACTGTAGTGTAATGGTTAGCATATCGTTCTGGTTAGACGAAGGTCTATGGTTCGAGTCCCACACTACTCTTTATCAAAGTGAGAATAAATTGATGAATCTAAGATGTAAATCGTTACAGTGTTAAAAATTCAGAATTTAAAATTTTGGTCCAATGTGAGAATCAAAGAATCCTACTCCGGAAACAAAATTACTTTCAACTTAAGAAAACAGAATATTAAAAAAAAAAAACACTAAATCATACGATAAAAATCGATTAAGAGTGAAATCGACGCAGCGATGATGGTTCTGCATCATATACTTATGGTAAAAGCTTCACAAGTAAAAGACAAATCTTGTCTTGATTCTAGAAAAATTGAAGAGAAGCTTTTATTGCACAAACTCTAGATTATAGTATAAATAAGTTTTGTTATTAGGGTTCAGTACCAAAATTATTTACAAAAATGGTTGTGGCTGTGTCGTGGACACGTCCGTGTGTTTTACATGAATACGTGTACGAAACGGAGTCTCACTGGATTGCTATTGAGAAGCCCTTTCCAACCGTATACGATCTCTATATTTTGATTTGACTTTTCGACAAGTACAGGCCGACATTGCATTATTTATTTTAATTTTTTACTTTAACACCATACATATTCACACCAATGTTTTATGTACGCAATCGATAGGTCTTGACGGGAGCTGACGATTGAATCGAACGTTCTAACTTCTCCGAATCAAAAGTTATACTAAACGGAAATTATGTGACGCAACAAAACGACTTGAAAATGTCGGCGCTTCTTTTTCTACCGCGCATGATGCGTCACAATCTTCACTCAACGTAACGAATTCTTTGATTCTTTAGATATCGAGTGGTGTAATTAAATTTTGGATGTAGATGATAGATATGTTTGGCTGCAAAACCAAACTGTATCCCCTGATTTTGTTATCATCAGTTTTCTTAATTGCCTCCCACTATGGAAGCAAATTTAAAAACGTATTCACGTCAAAAATACTTATAGTTCGATTCCGTCCGCTTGTCACAGCTGCTTTGTTAAGCATCAACTATTACTATGACCTTGAAATTTGGTATAGTTTTAATTCTCGATTTCACTCTTGACAATATATGATCATATCTCAAAAAGTTTCTTGTTGCAACACTCTCATCTTAATCAAGATTATTAAAATAATCAAAGAGAACTCTAGGTTTTTTTGAAATTATATTTCAAATTTTTTGTCCCTATTCCTAGAATATTTGTTTGTATTTTATAAATGCCACAAAAACGCCGCACAGTTACAAAAGGATACCGACAACAAATAGGTGGGGCTCTACACCAGAGGTGGGCACAGACAGCTCGTCTGAGCTTTACGAGCTCTCCATAAGCTGGGTGAGAGTAAGTAAAGAAGGTATGTTTTGAAGCAAGACGGAACGATGTTTCAATACAGGTTGTCCTACCGATTATTGCCCAATAATTTATTCAATCAATTTAGAAATAGTTTTATAAAATATTTATTGTTTAAATAATATCTTTTACAGTATGGAGAGATACACCAAAAAACATAATTATAATAATAATAATAACAATAATGATAATAATAACAATAACAATAACAATAATAATAATCTGAACTTATCCAAGACTGCTTGCGATGTCTTCTCCATTATTAAATTCACTACTTTTATTTTTTTTGAAAAACAAATTATGCGAAAAATAATTTCCACTACTACAAATAGTACTTTTCACTTTTTCAATTCAAAGTAGACTAACTCGAAGAACTCAAATTCCCACTTTATGTAAAATTTAACTTAATTCATCAAATTCCCATGACACTATACTGAGCATACTCCATACGAAGAAAAAATAATTAAATCAGGTAAATAATTCTTTATTAGTTCTCGGATATGAATAGTAAAATATTTAGACAAATCATTTGGAATTTCCAAAACTTTAATTCTATTTAAATTATCCTTTGCAAAAATTTCCCTCTTTTATTACAATGGTCCAGCGGTAAACTTAAAGGTTCAAAAGATTTATATATATTTTTTATATATTTTTATTTTATTCATACACAAATATGATATATACTAAAAAGGTACATTTTATGACCCTAATTACCAGCCCAAAATTCCAGAGTATGTATTGAATGATTGTATGTATTATTTACTTTGTATAATAGTGACCATAAAAAAGATTTGGTATTATTATATTTTTTTCAGAAAATGTTTTAATTAAAAAAAGAAAATATTAATAATTGGTAGGTTACCCTGTATTAACTCTATCTCTCTTCCCTACCTCTCACTCAGAGCTTGGCCGAGTCATCTCCTGCCCACCTCTGCTCTACACACACCTAATCCGTTAGTCAGTTAACTCAAATAAACCTCAGGTCAGATTATACCCTCAGTCAAATCGTATAAAAGACAGAACTTTTTTAATATCATTGTGAGACACGCACCAAATTAGCAACAAGTTTGTTTGTATTTTATAAAATACAAACAAATGTTCTAGGAATAGGGGCAAAAAATTTGAAATATAACTCTCATCTTATTTTCGGTACGGCATCCTACAAAATTAGTCATCATCAACTAGACTACTATGAGAGTATCATCATCATTTTAACACAAAAATACTTTTACCATTTTAGATTTTTATAACTGTATTATTGTAATTGAATAAGAAAGAATCTATCAACGATCATTAAAAACCGCTATCTTATTTCACAACGTGCTCACACTCACATTCACACTCAGACACACACACACACACCTACCTAATAAAAACCGTTCGTTACACAACCCAACACTGTTGTGTTGTGTATGTGATGTTAACTGATTTTTTGTTGTTGGAAAGGAATTTGAAAAATTTACAACGCAGAAAAGATCATTCGTTGGAGTTCGCTGGTGTGAGTGAGTATATGCGTGTTTATTAATTTTTGGGTAATTTGATACTTACAAAATTGAATATAAGATGATAATTTTCAAAATTTATTCATTATTATTAGAGTTGAAAAGCCGGCGTTGTCCAGACTTCTCATAGAGGAGAGTTTATAGGAAATCTATGTTAAATAATAATTTTGTTGCTAAATTTTGAACGTTCACTAAATATATTTTTTTATATAGTTATGAAAATTGGATCCCTGTCAAATTAAAAAAAAATTTAGTCATTCTGATAAAAAGTCCTCATGGGCGCAATGCCCATAAACGCATAGCTTTCGAGTAATGAGCAGTATTTATGTACAGCTTCATCGAATTCATCCAAAAATCGACATCTCATATAGCCATATTCTGAATGAATGTACAAGCATTACATAGTATAATATCTACAATTTGTACATTGTTCTGCTTGTAAAATCATTCAGAGTATGGCTATATGAGATGAACATATATTGAAACATTCTGTCTTTTTTTGATGATTTCGATAAAGCTGTATATAAATCATAAAATTATTATTTTCTAATTAAATACCCACGGATTTTATCCTGCTTTTCTTTAAGAAATATATAAAAATAAAATAAAAGAAAAATAAATATAAATATAAATGACTTCATATAAATTTTTAGCTAATTTGGCCGGGATCCAATTTCCATAAGATTTGTGCGATGTTTTTTCTTGACAATTAATTATTTCCCAAAATTTTATTAATGTAGGTATTTCTATAGAAACTATAAACTATATTAGATACCTAGCCGTGAGAAAACGGCTATAACGTTGGAACAGTTTGGAATTTTGAATTTCTGATAATTTTTCTGGAGGAAAATTTTACCAAGAGTCCCCTCTTATCATTATTTCGCTATCTCCTATAGCAGATATAAGATAGCAGAGTTATTTATATCTATATCTGTAATCAGTACAGATATATATATATATATATATAAACTCGCAATACTTTATGGCTAAGTGTTCAGTACCCACAATTAGAAAAATCATCCTGGATCAGATGGGTTCTTAATGAGCTATGAAGCAATTCGTGCAAATAGTCGTATTAGGTTGACTTTTAAATACAGGTGTACTACACTCTGGTATGTTCACTCTAAATATGTTCAGAACCATTAATATTCTAATAATGATATTAAATAAATAAATACTGATTGCATAAAAAAAAGTTTCAAACCGAAGTTGTTTGTTTATGAGATAAACAGTTTTCGTATTTATAGATGTGCCTGATATTTTGCATTTATAAGATAAGTTATAACACGCGGCATAGCCATGCATGGAACAATCCTTTTAACCAGCAACTTTTGTCTGAGGCATTTTCGTACAAACCATTTTGTTTTAAAAATATTCAGTTTATTAAGTTAAAATGGAACATCCCGTAAAATTAATTAGGCGGTATTAGGCCAGTATATTATATATTATACTGGCCTAATAGCCTAAAAACAAATGTTTGATTATAGCAAAAAAATGAATCAGATGAAAATTATTAACACAATCAATAATTACGTGTTTAATAACTGTTTTCACAATCAGTTTACTATCGGTTTAATTATAAATTAGATAATTGGTACCTGTATTCAAGAAATACAGTTATAAAATTTAACCTCTATGTACAGACTAAAAACAATTATAATATAGTAGTAACAGGTAATATAAATTTATGTAAAATATTTACTATAAAACCATACATCCATACACATACTTACAAACATCTGGGCTGCTTATGTTATGATGTTGGTTTGATGTCATTTAAGAGTGGTGATTTAGTGATGCCCACTTAATTTATAATATTATTATTCATTACATATGCACACACACACACACACTACAGACTACAGAGTACCCCAACTATTTTTATTTGTTTATGAAGCATTGCGTAGTTACTATAGTAAATAATATTTAACATTGATTCTCTATTAGCAATGCTTTGAAAAACAGACGGTATAGTGTCATGGTTAGCATATCATTCTGGTTACATGAAGGTCTATGGTTCGACCTTAATAGTAGTAACAGATTACAAAGTTTTATGAGAAACAATTAGTGATACAATATTGCCAAAAAGTGGTGGAGCATATGCGTATAGTGAGAGTGAACGAAGGTGTAGCATAATAAGCCATAGTTTTTGTCCAAGACTGTACCGGTAGAATCGTTACACATACGATACTTGTCTATACATATATACAAATACTACCTACTTAACACTTATATTTATATACGAAATGCTTCACTTAGCGTTATTATAACTAAACAATGAGAGACGGTCAATTATCGTTTATTTTTTAAAGATTCTTAAGTGTGGTTTTTTTATCTATACAAATAAATAAAATTGAAGTGTCTGTTTGTAATGTCAAAATAACAGCTTTTTACAAAATGCATATGAAAGTATATACACAATACTTGAAACAATTGAAACAATTTTTTTTCTGTCTGTTTGTTCCGGCTAATCTCCGAAACGGTTGAACCGATTTTGACAGGACTTTCACTGACAGATAGTTGATGTTAGAAGGAGTAACTTAGGCTACTTTTTTTTCACGCAAAAAATTAAAACCAATGAAATTGTGAACAAAATGCAAATCTACCGAATTTTCAGCGTCAGCGAAGCGGGCGTGGTACAGCTAATTACAAAAAAAAAACTGTTGGAAATATTGCTTAGAATGGGTGGTAGTCTTCATTGCTTCCCATGTTAATTATTCGAACTTAGATCAAAGTTTTTCTCGAGTTTGAATCGACCGGCAATATGGCTTATGCCCATTAGAACGTCAACTGCCTAAAGTAGAACATGGTGAAAAGTCGATTGGAAGATTTGAATCAAACAAATATACGATAAACTGAAGTTTAATGAAACCTTTTAAACTAGGCTATGAGCTGTTGTAGATTATATATGTATATGGAGGTTGTCTAACGTTTTTATAAAAGTAATAATATTTGTGTAAGATTACTATTCTGTACGTGACCGGTACGCTAAAATCAATATTATTACAAAAAATGCATAATCAGGAAATTTTATTAAACTTATATAAACCAAGTATTTAATTTCGATTCCCGTTTTATAACCTTGATAATTGGAAGAAACCTTGCGGAAAGTGGCCCACATGAAGTATACCAAATATGTCCGCTTGTTTAAGTTACAATAAAACAAGTGAAAATAACAAGAAACTGAGTTAATTGCTTAAATACACGGTATATACTGAGTTTATGAATTTTTTTCTTCAAATATTGGTACAGGGAAATGTTCATGAAATGTCCTAATTAGTTCATTTCCGCTTATCTGCCTGTCTATTAAGGTTGATCGGACACCTGTATAGGAAAAATCGGCGATGTATAGATAAAAATCTGAATTTTTGATATATTATTAAATGCTAACTCATGCGTATAAAATACTTTTTTGAAAAAAACCTGAAGAAAGGTTTTTATGTAATTAATCATTAAAATTTGGAATTTTAACATGTTGTGAATAGCAAATGTTGTGAATGAACGCATACATTTTCGATAATGTTGCTCCACCTTCCACATAGATTCAAAAGTAAAAAACTTCTACTTTTATAAATTAAATCTCGTACATAACGTAAAAATAAAAAAGTTTGATGAAGAGTTTTGTAAATATCTTAAATAAAAAGATTCACGAAAATTTTCGTCAAAAGACGATTATTTATTATTTTTAGTAATTAAATAATTACATATAAATCCGATTACCAGTGATGTTAGATGCTATCGAAATTTAAATAATTAATTTACGGATTTTTAATTTCTATCAAAAAAAAAAGTGTTTCTGTTTATTATGATTTGCTGGGTACTGTCCGGTCAACCATAATAATGATAAATAAAAAAATTTAAAACAGATAATGAATTAAACACAGTGATTGATTTCAAGATCGTGAATCGATAAAATCGGTTCAAGAATATGGCCAGATAAAGTGGCAAAAAATGTTACCTATTTAAAATTATACTTTTGTTATAGAAACATTTTTTCATAATCTCAATGTATACCGGGTATTTAAGCAATTAACTCAGTTAGTTGTTATTTTCTCTTGATTTTTATGTAAATTCATAAGTTGTAATATATTATCTATTTAAAAAAAAATAATAATAAAAGATTTTGATAATTATCGAGTAATTTGAAAGATATGAAATTATCTAATATAATAAAAGATATGAAATTAGCCACGCCCTGCCTGTATGATCTTGTACTTTTTTTGTTACTCTAAAAATTTTTGTATATTATACTTGTTTCAATTTTAAACAAAAACAAAAAGAAAAACTCTTAAGAGTATTAGATAACCCAATTTATGAAAGTTATATATCCGTAATAAAATAAAATTATTATTATTTTTTTAAATATTAATTTACTTGTATAATAGGCGTCAAAAGTTGATGATAGTTTTTTAAATTTTTTAATTGTAGTTTATTCATTATAGATTTTCGCAAAAAAAATTTCTAATAAAAGTTGTTACTATATTTATAATGAACAACTTTTATCCGAAGCATTGTTTCGAAAACCGAATCAATAAGGTACCGAATCAATTAGAGAATATTAAAAACTAATATCAACATTTGACGCCGATTGTACTAAAATACTGAAACACATAAGAGTAGTACTTATTAAAACAACTGTTTTCTAATTCTTATAAGATGTTTTTTTAACACCTCCATGTACAAACATCACTGCAATGTAATGTGTAAATAAACATTATTAAGCACGCCAGCACAGTGTTATATAATCAGGACAAAAACCCGGTTTGATTTTATTATAGAACAAATACATATATACACATACGCAACACATAGACAAATTCACTGTTCATATATACAAAACAATATTATTTTGGAAAAAAATAATAATTTTAAATTTTTATATTTCGACAACAAAACGGTAAAATGCGATTTAAAAAAACAAATTATTTAATAAATATTTTTCTTTACTATTCTAGTTTTTTTTTTTTTAATTCTGTGGAGTATTTTTTCTAATACAACAGATAATAGGTGGGCGGGCATGAAGTTTCACATGCTTCTAATGAGAGAGAATGATTACTTTGATATGAATTATCTCACGTTCTAAACGGTCAAAACTTCTGAAACTTTGGGATTTATTATAAAACGTTATTTTTAGCCTGTGAAAATAAAATTAGCAAAATCTGCTGAAAAGTGGTAAAACCCGCCTGCGAAAAAAGAGCGAAACAAATTTGAAGAGCCTCGTATAGTCGAAGGCCGGGAATAGGGAATATGCATGAACATTTTTTTCACTTGAATTGAAGCATGTTTACTTGACAAATATCAAGGTAAAATTACTTTTTAAATAACTTTAAAAATAAGCGAGATATGAATGATTGAAATTCCCGATTAGACAAAGAGGGTGATAGCCTTCTTGATATGTTATGTGACGTCATATTACACTTTCACCATTTAAAATACACGTAAAACTTCGTTTTTAGTATTTTTGCAAGAAAGAGACAGATAATAATATTTAAAAGCTTATAGCTTCCTTGATATATGTCGGATTTCAATTTCGTTTTTAAATATTATTACAGTATTAACAGTATTTTCATATTGTGAAAATAAATGTGAAAAAAAATTTTCATGCATATTCCCTATTGTTAAAGTTTTACTTTGTGCATCGCAGTTGAGTCCAAATCTCTAAGTCCAAATGCATAAATATTAATATATATATATATTTCAATATTCATTTCTATTTAAATCATAGATATTTTTGTACATATACTTTTTATTTTGCCCACGGCGGTAAAACTGTTGGTCGCCGCCCTAGTTCAATAACATCTATTACTTTTATTTTGAAACAAAATTGCATATTTAAAAAGATAGTTTCCATGTATACTCTTTAATAAAAACAAACATTTCTAGATAGGCGACCTTCTACACAGGCGCCAATCACACAAACCACATTCTCAATACTTTCAAATTGACTGAAGTTTTTGTTTTGTTTTTTTTTCAATCAAAATAATTTATTGCGCTGAGTAACAAGCGTTATAGTGACGCCTACCCCTTAACCTTAATACGAGCCTAAATAATAACACAATACTGTCTTGTAAATATAAGGTGGCGCATAAGTAACGTTATGATTTATTTAATGACAGCGTATTTGTGCATCAATTGAATTTAACTCGTGAACCAATAGGGAATATGCATGAAAATTTTTTTTCACATTTATTTTCAGAATATGAAAATACTGTTAATACTGTAATAATATTTAAAAACGAAATTAAAATCCGTCAAATATCAAGGAAGCTATAAGCTTTTAAAGATTATTATCTGTCTCTTTCTTGCAAAAATACTAAAAACGGAGTTTTACGTGTACTTTAAATGGTGAAAGTGTAATATGACGTCACATAACATATCAAGAGGGCTATCACCCTCTTTGTCTAATCGGGAATGTCAATCATTCATATCTCGCTTATTTTTAAAGTTATTTAAAAAGTAATTTTACCTTGGTATTTGTCAAGTAAACATTCTTCAAATCAAGTGAAAAAAAATTTTCATGCATATTCCCTATTGAATCTTATATGGGAAAAGGTGTACCGTACGTAAAATTATTTGCAAAAACCGGCCTAGACATTATCAACTGCTGAGAACGTCGCCTGGTGGAAGTTTCGGTGTTTTCCTCAACACTTGCTTGCACCCGAGCAATGTTCACATCATTTCGAACTGCACGAGGTCTTCCAGCACGCGGAAGATCACACACAGCCCCATGTTGCCGACAACGCTGAACCAATCGGTAAATTGTCGAAACATGAAAGGAAATTTCGATATGATCTTTGTGTCTGAATAATCGAATGCTGATTTTCAAAATAAAATTGAACAACTTTGGTTCTTTGTTCTGTGCTGAATCTTTCCATCATAAATTTCCCAAGTTTTTCAAAGTTAATTCTGAAAAAAAAAATACGTAAAAAAAAAATTTGTTCACTAATTAAGTCATAACGTTACTGATTCATTCTTCAGAAGCATCCATGGTGTAATGGTAAGCATACAGGGCTAGAAGTCCAGGGTGTCGATACCGGATGGATAAGTTTAAAATTTAATTAAACAAATTCAATGGCATCTTTTGTCTATATAGTAGACACTAATTCCATCATACTTTGTCTTACGTAACCTTAATGGAAATTTATATTAGTATTGTATTGTGGCGTTTAAGTATGTACTACACAAATAATAATCTAATATGGAGTCCATAAAAATTTTAACTCTTTTTTTGTTGTTGGTATAATAACAACCATTTAGTAGCATTCAAGGTTTTTATTATATTTAAAATGAATATAATATGCAATGCTACAATATACACTAACAGGTAGAGAAAATAGAATAACCATATCCGTATTTGTTCAGAATAGCACGATTTATGACCATTTTGTTCACAATAGGCAAATGGTTAAACCATTACACTACGACTACAGATACAATTAAATTGCAGATATACAATTATTCACGTTATAATTTTTCAATTCTGATAATTTTCCTTTAATCTATTGGGTTTTTATGTTATTAACGCAGCGCACCTGATCATTTTTCACAAACTCTTAATATGAACAGAGATATTTAGAATTTTAACTTTCAACCTTTAATTGTAAATATTTCTGTAAATATTAGTGTAACAGAAAAATGATAAGAAACAAAATTACAGTAAAACTTAGTATCTACAATTTAACTTTTGATAAATTTTTCGATTTTTCAAATATTAAGGGAGATATACCAAATTTTGTGTTTCCCCCTCCCTCTAAACCCTTCTTTCTTCTTGTGATTTTACTCATTATCGAACTTGACCTTTAGAATACCAATTTTAGCGATAGTTAATTAAATACTGATATGAAAAAATTAACTCGTCAACCAGGAATCGAACCTCGAGCCTCTGGATATCTAGTCCAGGGTGCTTCCGCTATACCAAAGACGACTGTGACGTAATAGCCAACTTTTTCATATCATTCTTATTTTTTTATTTTGACAGTATTATTTCTGTCGAAGTTATTATTCATATATATTTGTTTGTGTATACTTTAGCGATAGTGATCCTACATCTAATAGGTAGGATCGATGGACATTTGAAGAAATTTTTACGAAATTCCAACGTTGATGCAAAAACAATAGTTAGTTGTACAAGTAAATTATTGTTTGTTTACATTCACCAATGGTTATTTTTTTTAACGCTAGATAAAGTCTCTCTTATAGCTAGAATTTGTTAAGACTGTAATTAAGGTCTTAAAACCCATATTTCTTCCAAATTTCATGTTTTTAACTCTTCTAAAATGTGTGCTAGAAGTTTTGAAAGATCGTTTAGAGAATCAACAACAAAATTAATGATATTTGATGTAAACTAAACACACATTTAATTGTCTCATTTTCTATGTCATTCAGTGTATGGCAGTACAAATAAAATATATATTAGAAGTAAAATGAAACATTTATAATAATTACGATTGTGTAATCATTTTAAATATTTTTCATTAGAAAATATAATTAACTTTTTCTTTCGTTTTTTTTTTTTTTTAATTAAACAAAAAATACAAAATAAAATTTATTTCATGCGATTTAGCTAATTATGGAAGCTGTAGCATGGAAACATACATTAGCGTAACATCAAGGATAAGCTTATATGTGTAATATGTAAGAGATTTGATTTCCCGGTTACTAATATCAGGCACGTGGAATGATTATATTTTTCCAAATTGAATTAACAAAGCCAAAAATATTATACTTATCAAGGATATGTTTATATAATATGCAAAACATTTTCAAATGAATAATAATTTGTTTTTATGAACTTATAATGTCTGAATACTAAATACAAGTTAAGGACGTTCATGTGCTACGTTCATTTTTTGTAAAATATCACGAAATGTAAATTAAAAATTGATTTGACTATATTTGACAGATCTGACAATTAACTATGTTGTATATTTGTATGTATGCGTATAATTTTTTACTGTGCGATGTCACCAATTTTCAAAATATGGTGGCAAAAACAAACCTAACAAAACAGTTTTAATTTTATTAAATAATTAATTGAAACGTTCGTCAACACCATTTTTTTAATGCAATTATATAAACTGCATATTTCAAAGAATATTTATATACATTATTTATTATGGTGTCTACTTTAATAATATAGTTATTATAATTTTAAGTACAAACAAATTCTGTTCTTCATAAGACGCTGTGTTCAAAGTTTGATTTTTAATCGATAATTACTCTTTGAAATGATCGTTAACAGGTTTTTAATTTTTGAGGGAGGATAACTACTAAATTAAGCTATTCATTTCCATAAATATTTAAGGAATTATAAGTCCTTAAATATTTGTATAGAAGTAATAAAATTTCGAAACTGCTATTACATATTCTGGGGTGGTATTTATATATAGAGGTGTTGTGGCATTCATATCAGATTTTTTTTGTCCACCTATTGTTAAGTAATTTTATGGCGTTTGTACGCCTATTGAACGGTTCAAGGCGTATTTTATGATTAATTATATATTTTTTGATTGATTCATGTTCACCTTTCACCTTATAAACTGATTAATTTTTATTGCTGTATGTAATTATACTTAATACATACCCTGAATCGTCCTGAAGGATTCAAATTGGTATTCATTGTTTGCTTACCTGAAAAACAACGAAAAATATATTAATTAATAAAAATTAAATGTAAATATGTATAGTAAATAATGTCAATTACTGATAAGTTTTAAAAAAAAAAAAGGGCACACAAAAATCTTTCATGACATCAAATGCTTGATGTGAAAAATAATACACATCCAGGATGGGAATCGAACTTACGACCTCTGACAAAGATTGTTCGTGGGTTCGATCCCCACCCCTAGATGATTTTTCATATCAACCATTTGATGTCAAATTATGTTATCAATGTTCAGACATATTACTTAAATGTCAAATTAAGTAAACGTTAGTCACTTCCGTTGGTATAATATAACCGGAAGGCAACCATACTTACAATGGATAAATAGATGGTTGTTGTAGACAACCAAAATATGTAAACAGTATTTAAACAAATTAATAATACATTGACATCAAGATAGTGAGAAATCATATGTATTGCACTACCATAACATCTGGTAGCTCAGAGGCAAAGCATTGGCCTAGGTGGGTTCGATTCCCATCTTTAGATGTGTATGATTTAACATATCAAGCGTTTTATGGCAAAAAAATGTTTATAAGTCATACAAATTAACTAAATAATTTAGAAAAATGAACGTTACTCCTGTGGAAGCTTGTACACTCCCGTTCATAAAAATTTAACCAGTTGAATAAAAATTTAACTGCTATTGTGTACAATCAGAATCGAATCAGTCTCTCACAATTATGATTATTCTTGTAGTAAATGATTTGTTTACATAAATAAAAAAATATAAAACTTCCATTTCTTTTTTCACATTGAAAAAACCTACTACTTATCTTAGTTTATAAATAAATAATATACAGAGAGTTGCAAAAGTGAGGAGTTTTATGAAATGTAAGCAAATTAACATTTCAGGTCTATTCATGTTTTTTTGAACGGGAGTGTACATATATTTAGTAATATATACGCTTAGAATGTGACAATTACTGGTGATTCAATTTTTATGAACGGGAGTGTACACTGTTCTATATTAATATAAACCGATTATTCACTTTGATCGTAACATTATACATCTCAACAACCAATATCACATTTTCTTAATTGAATGTGTTTTTTATTATTAAACAAAATTTAATTTTATTAATATCTGTTTTTGAAATATTATATAAAATTTCTTTCTGTTTGCACCACGTGGAGGCAGCCGCCACCCATATCATGTGATTGTTTCAATAAATTGTATATGTAATTACAATATATTAATACTTTAAGGTAGTACAATCACGTTCATCTGATGTGGAGACAGATAATTATTACGTGTATATGATAGAGAGATGATTAATAATTAATACATTTTATGGAAATTTTAATAAAATTGGTACCTGGTGGAGATAGAGTTGTTTTTTTTTGTGGCTCGCATGCATCACATAGTTAAGAGATAATGAATATTCATATGTCTCTCTTTCATTCAAACTCATATATCTATCTCTATTTCAGGCAAACACATGCAACAACGATTTTTGAACCTAATATAAAAATTTCTTAAAAACTGTGTTCGGTGACCCCGGTTTTTTGTACAATAACCATAATTTATGTGTTTTATTGCTAGTAATAGCATCTGAGTATTTCTTCAAGGAAGTTATTTTGGAAATTGATTCTTGTCTTAACCATAACCTTCAAGGTTTATTTTATTTGAAGAAAAACTTACGTTATCTTCGTTTGGTAATCCAAAGTATTTATGTTATGTAAACTTGCGTTATGTAATTTGAAGCATTTTTTTTTGAAAACCAAATCAATAGGGTACAAATCAATTATAAAATTTAAAAAAGTGACATTAACTTTTGTGGTCCATAATTCTAAAAACTAGAAAAATTCAAATTCAGATAGTCAACTGATATGATTTCCAAGAAAAAGAAAATTTGAAAAAAAATTATGTTTGTTTTCAATAATATTTCAATCAATTAACAGATGAAGGAAGGTTTTTCTAATGCCGGATCTTAGACCATATATTATGGATATACACTACGTAAATTAAAATAGACCCAATAGCAACTTTGTGTAGTGCATCTATCACTGTCTATGCACAGTATGCCATGATATGGTGTTACACTCACACGACGAACCATACGAACAATAACGACGATGTATACATGTACGAGTACGATGCAACTATATATAAATGATTGTAGTTAAACCATATCATAGTACATTACATGTAGACAGCGATAGATACACTATACCAGTATTCCAGATTGGGTGTATTTTAAAAAAACAAACTGTATAATTACTATGTGACGAAAAATTATTTAATTTTGAAATATTCAGTTTAGATTGCGCTGACATTAATTCATTTACAAAAATTTATTAATAGCCAAAATACAAATTTACATATTTCTAACTTGTATATAACGATTTATAGTGTGCTAGTATAGTTTATAGTTTCTATGGAAATGAAAATAAAAATTGACATTTCAAAATTGAAACAAAAATTTTTAAATAAAATAATTTTATAGTTATTTTTTAGATGTATAGTTTTTCTGTGGCAATGACAATCAACAAAATTTTTAAATAATTATTTTTTTTAGAAGCTAACATTTAATATACAATTTCAAATATTATTTAAATTTTTATAAAAAATTTATTTTATTTTTTCTTAAAATAAATTTACGGACCTACGAAAAAGGAAAATTTATCATGTAGGTAAAATCAATCTGAAAAGATCTTGTAAAACATCATAAATTCAAATTGAATATCATAGCGTATAAAGTGTTTATGTAGCTTGTAAAAAAAAAACAACGTTTTTTTTTTATCACTACCCATCAAATTTTCGTACCGGGGGGGCTTTAAATTGAAATCGATGCTTAAGGAGTAAACTCCAAAAATGCGTTGTACGATTTTATTTGAGTCTTCAATCATAGTTTTAGTTTGACTGATGACATTTATTAATTTTCTATTATAAAATAAATAATAAAATAAACAAATATTTTATATGTTTTAATTTATAAATAAACATATTTCGATTATATATACAAATCAAATGTTTATCTACAGCACGGTAGTGCGTAAGGTCGAGTTTTAAGGGACACATTCGGACTTCTCACTACAGTGCTATTACTACACCTTAATTTAGACTCATTTTTTAGGTGCTGTATCTTTTGAACGAAAAGAGCTACAGTGTTGATATTTCGAATATAGATACTTTACGGAATTATAAGAAACAGTTTTTTCAATCAACGTTAACGAATTAACCGTTAAAAAGTTATTACACTTCAAAAACGCATATTATTCTATTTGGTAAATACCATATAAAATCTCTAAATGTCTACCATTGAGTCATTTTAAAAATTAATATTTATTGATTATTTATCTACGCACTGTTTACTAACAATTAGTAAATAATAAAATATTAAGTAAATAAATAATAGCAAACAATTGATGCACTTAGTTTTACAAAAAGTGAAATCCCGCATATAAAACAAAAATGTAATATATGGAGTCAAGTGATCGTTATTCTTAAACATTTCACCCGAAAAAAAGGATTGATATGCACGGACACTTATTTGGACACTTTAGCATCTAAACTTATATGATTATTCGCTTTATCTCTTCTCCTCAGAGATATATCTCTAAGAGATATGAGCAGTTCGGTTGCATTTTAATAATAGTTCATATAGGTGTGGGACCTTTTATAAACTCTTGGGTGTATCGCAATATGAAAATGGCACAATAACTCAAACTATTTATAAACTTTACCAACATAAAAATAGCAATAACGTTAACTATTTATAAAACAAAGTACATACTTAAAATACATTACTTCTACGTGACGTAATTCATATACTTTATATATATATATATATATATATATATATATATATATATATATATATATATATATATATATATATATATATATATATAAAGTTTACATTATGTATATATATGTATGTACATAACAAAAGACAAATACAAAAAAACTTACTAAAAATTACTGTTACTGCACTAAAAAGTAAAAAATAATTGCATATTCTTGTGTCAATTTTAGTTCACCTAAGCAAAAATTTTTAAATATATATGTACAATTATTGTTATTTTTGGAGGCGGTGTCAGCATAGAGAAATTCACATAAAATTTGGACACCGCCTCCAAAAATAACAATAATTGTACATATATATTTAAAAATTTTTGCTTAGGTGAACTAAAATTGACACAAGAATATGCAATTATTTTTTACTTTTTAGTGCATTTTTTGTTTTAGAATATTTGATTTTTGAAGTCGGGTTTCCATTTTGTCAAAATCTTTTTTATTTTTAGTGCATTTTTTTAACAGATTTTCAGTTTATTTTTAGTGCATTTTTTTAACAGATTTTCAGTTTTTTTACATGCATTTTGTTTTGTTTTTTTTTTGTGAAAAATTTTTTTGAAGTCAGTTTTTAAAAAAATTTTCTTATTTTCCCATTATGAATGAGTATACCCTTTCAAAAAAAAAAAAATTCGCAAAAATCGGTTATCACATATAAAATGAGGATTTTCCTAGATTTCCAGGGGATCCCCTCACCAGAATGCGATTTGGTGACAATGGGACCAATGTGAAATCAAACCCTTTAAAACAAACAAAAAAAAATTATAAATTCAAAATCGGTTCATAAATGACGGAGTTCTGAGATGACAAATATTTAAAAAAATATTAAAAAATATAGACGAATTGAGAACCATCCTCCTTTTTGAAGTCGGGTTAAAAAAGGGTCTTGTATAAATTTATTATAAAAATATTTTCATTTTTGAATTGTGCAACATATTCAAAACTAAAATAATAATATTATTATTATTATTATTAATGTATTATATGAATTTATATGAAGTATGAATATTAATTGAGGTCGTGAACAAGTTTCTTTTTTATTTTTCAAAAATTATTAACCTGACGACCATATAAAGCTAAACAATAAAGAAACTACAGCGGACGACTATATAACACATACAATGGACTTGAAATATCGACAAACATATAATACAGTAAAACCACTGAGTAAGTCGAACTTCAAAGGAGACGCCCAAAGATTCTACTTAGGCGTGGATTTTGTAAGTAAATATTCGACTTATGTTGAGGTTAAGATTCATTCTAACTAATTTTGTAAAATCAAACATTGTCATGTTCGAGATACACAGATTCAATTTATTTTTTCGATATAAAATTTCAAATTCGCCCCAATACCTAGATCAGTGTTTGTATTATAAAAACGTATTTCGACTACAAAGTAGTCATCATCAGTATAAATTAGCTAGTCGTAATTTACTCTTTGACAATTAGAAATAGATAGAAAATAGCTAGATCAATAGACAAAAATAAAAATAAATAAAAAATTAAACAAAATAAATTAAAATATAATAAATTTTATTGAAATTTCTCTTATTAAAATTACTTTCATTCGATTTACTCTTGTTAACATCACTCTTATTAAAATTACTCTTATATTGTCTCAGGATATGTTATTCGTTGTTAATTTGGTGACAGTTTCTTATTAAAATATGACTCACTGATTATTTCGACCTATAGAGAGTTGAGATTTCGAGTAATGGAGGTTTTGGGGCTTGAAGGGAAGGAGGAACAAAATATTTTTTTGAGTTTTGGAGGTTTTCCACTTATAGAGGTTCTACTGCAAAAATAGCATTATGATGATGATGATGTTTGTTTGATTTAAACAAAAAAAAAAAGCATTGCAAAAAAACAACGAATGAATGTGGTCCTTGGTGGTACGTAAGATTGTGTCATATATTCGTTCCATAAATATTATTTTTCATTAAATATCAGTCGTAATCATATATTACATAATTTACAGAAAAGGTGTGTCTATTTCGTCATATTTACCATCTATTGTTTGGCCGGCCGACTGCTTAAAATTTTGATTTGAGTTATCAAGTTCCGATACGATTTACTACTTCCAACTTTGACGTTTTGTAAACACATTTTCAACACAGTGCATACAATTGCTAAATACCCTGTAATTAATATATTCTATAACAGACGTCCTTGTCAGTTTTGCAAATAACATACTACTAAAATAATATTATACACATTATTTCATACAGTTTTCAAACGCGACAAAAATATACTAATAATTATTTTAAGATCATTATAAAGCGTAAATTTCCGCTGTATATAAATACACTAGAACCGAATCCAGATAATTCGATAAATCATGGAAAAAGATAATTTCTTCAACAAAAAAAAAGAAGGTAAATTTGTGTATACTGATGGAGAAAATGGATAAACTATCGACTTTTTCG
Organism: Nineta flava; assembly: GCA_963920215.1. Lineage (NCBI taxonomy): Eukaryota > Metazoa > Arthropoda > Insecta > Neuroptera > Chrysopidae > Nineta > Nineta flava. Next base: position 143,633,110 of record OY986040.1, read on the forward strand.
GAGAAAATTATTGCATTTTCGTAAAAAATCGTCCCTGAAAGAAAGTTTCCCATCTTACAATGATAATAATCCCTTAATATTACAATCAAAACTAAAATAATAGACCATTACACAAAACTAAAATATTACACATTAATTTATTTCTTAAAGTGTGTGTGTACCTACTTATTTACGCACATAAGAAGTTATACTTCTTTTCAAATAATTAAAATAATATTAAATAAGGTCAACACTACTTTTAGAACCAGCGTCACTTCTTACGTTCAAATAAGAGCTTGAAAGACATGACATTACATCCATTATTTACATTAGAATCACAGTTAGTGAAATTTATCAAGACCAAGCCAGGTTTATCAATATATATATATATATATTTAATACACAAAGTTTACGAGCCCATGAAATTGTATCGAAAATGTGTCTCGTAATTCTAATATTCTTCTTTTCAGAGACATAAGGAGAAATAATGATGAAGACATTCCGGTACCTAATTTCAAATATAAATGTTCTAATTTTTCGCTCTATAATGTATAATAATGCATTGTCTTTGAATATCCAAGAATTATAACACTGACGAGTATAATCACATTGCTTATCTGATAGACAGCCACTTGTCTGTTTTGCTTAAGAATATAATATATGTATATAAACATTTTGTCTATATACTGTATGACACACGCAGGATAGAAAACTGTGTTACATCAATCGAGTGTTACAGCAGCGATTCGTTACATGCTGAAAATACACCAAAAGAAGTATAATTTCACAAAAAAAAATTATACAGAATTAAGCACCCACTATTTTGTTAAGGTCTAAGGTCTTTTGAAAAATTGCATAAACTAGTCATTTCTATTTGAAATATTGCATTATGTAAATAGCATTGCCTTAAAAACGAGAATAACTTAAGCAGAATTAAATAGTAAGCTGACTGGATCTCTAAGTCCATTATGGAAATAATTCGATGGTCACAATTAAATAAGACAAAGGTCGCAAAAAATCACTGATTATTAAAATTATGCGAAAAATATTAAAATTATAAAAAAATTTTTAAGGTCATGTTTCGTCAGACAGAAACAATCAGATTAAAATTTTGCACACGCTTTGCAAATTTTCAGATATCCTTCTGAATCTATTGAATTTTTTTATATAAAAAATCTTACACATTTTGGTTGGGGATTGAATCCAAGACCTCTGACATTCTAGCCCTAGTACTCTATCAACTGAGCTACCTTGATGCTGTGGTAAAAATCGTATAATTTCTCACTATTTGATGTACACTCCCGTTAAAAAAAATGAACAGACTTGAATCGAATCAGTCTCTTACAATTTTGATTATTCTTGTAGTAACAGATACAACATTTTATTTAATTTTTAAATGTAATAGTAAGATATAACACTTAACATGTATTAACATTTCATATATATTTTTAATTCTCACTCTGTCACAAAACCGTATATACAAATAAAATATAAATTTATTTATAAATTGTTTATAAATAAAATGATACATTATACAGAGAGTTACAAAAGTGAGGAGTTTTATGAAATGTAAGATAATTAATATTTCAGGTCTGTTCATTGTTTTTGAACGGGAGTGTACATGTACGTGTGTTTTATTACTTCTTGAATATTTATATAATATATTTTTATTGTTTTTGTAATATGTATTATTACGCCCCTGGTGATCATATAATGTAACTAACAAAAGAATCAAAATAAGAAATCAATTTGCATGGCATATATGTCAAATTAATCCTGTAAGCGTTTATTTTAGCAAAATTTATAATTTAATTATGTCTCAATCCTGGTTCAGTGTCTTTGTGTTCCTTCCAAATAAAAGAAGAATACCCAGAAATTTCGTTTCTGGGTTCCAGAAAGTTAGGCAAAGAAAAAATATTAATTGAAAATAAGTTCGGGGTGTAAATCTCTAAAAGATTTGGCACCAGGCATGGAAATTGAAATGGAAAATTGATAAACCTATTCACAAACATATGAAAGAAATATTCACTAAATTATTAATATTTACTAAACTAACCTAAAATGTCAAATTTGTATACGCCGTTGCGCAATTTAATACTTTTGACCACAAAACTAAATGTCAAAATTATTGAAAGTACAAAAATTTACTAAAATCTCTACATAATAATGAAATATAAAAAAGAAAAACACAATGAGCGCACACACATGTTATATTTATAAACATTGGCTATAGATTTAGTTTGTTAATTGGTCACACGGGCGCTACCATCTTAAAAAGTTTCACCTATTGTCTGTACTATATTATTCAAAAAAACACCAACTGTCTTAAAATTCCCTATTATGGAGAATAATAAAAATAATACCAGACACAATACAATTTGTATAACAAGTGAATTAAAAAGGTGGGACGCTCGTCCGATGATGTTTTCAATCTCTGTAAAATTCATCATCATTGAAACAAACCCATATAATAAAACTCGCTATACAAAGAAGTATTATGATATTGTATTTACTTTTTTGTTTTTTTCTTTTTTTAGTACACATGACTTACTAAAAACAAAAATTAAAATGTTGAACCCACATTTCAAATGTGGGTAATTATGTCATTAATATAAATATTATTACTCATTTATATATTATTACACTATCATAATTTGTTTTAAGGTAGTAATTCCAGCATTGTCTTGTATAATCATGACAAAAAACCGGTTTGCTTTTATTATAGTCTTATTACAGAGGTGGGCGCAGACGCTCGCCGGAGTCGAACGACTCTCCATAAGCTGGGTGAGAGTAAAGTAAAAAAGGTATGTTTTGAAGTAAGACGGAACGATGGCGGAAATAATTAAATCAAGTAAATAATTGTTTATTAGTTCTCCGATATGAATAGTTTAGGCAAATTATTCGGAATTTCCTAAAATCGAATTCGAAAATCTAAACTAAAGCTAAATCATCAAAAAATTTACAAGCGGTAAATGTAAAAGATCAAAAGATTTATATTTTATAATTTATATAACATTTATATTTTATTCATACTCAAATATATTAAAAAGGTACATTTTATGCCCCAAATTACCAGCCCAAAATTCCAGAGTATGTATTCAATGTATTGTATGTATTGTATACTTTGAATAGTGACCATAAAAAATAGTTGGTATTATTATATTTTTTTCAGAAAATGTTTTATTTAAAAAAAGAAAATAATAATAATTGGTAGGATACCCTATATTTACTCTATCTCTCTTTCTACGTCTCACTCAGAGCCGAGGGCAGTCAAGGTCTGCCCACCTATAATATACAACAAATACATATACACACATGCACCACACATACATATATATATTCATTATATGAATTAATGTAATTTTGAAATAAATAAAAATTATAAAGTATTATTTATTAAGTATTAAGAATTATTTCAAAAACAAAACGGTAAAACGCGTTTTTTTTTTAAATTTATATAGTAAATATTTATCTTGACTAGCTTTTTTTTTAATTCTGTCGAGTATTTTTTTTTAATACAACAGATAACAGTAGGGTGGGCATGAAGTTTTAAATGCTTCTAATGAGAGAGAGTGAGAGAGAATGATTACTTTGTTATTAATTATCTCGCGTTTTAAACGGTCAAAAATTCTGAAACTTATTTTTAAAGAGCAAAATCTGTCGAAAAGTGATTTCATGCTGGACCTCCCTTAATCATTTTTTATTTTCATAACAATAAAATAACTATTACCAAAACGAGAAGTATATATATATATATATATATATATATATATATATATATATATATATATATGGTAAAAATTTCACAATACAAAGGTAAAATACAGAAAATGTTACCAAGGTACAGAGTGATAATTACAAATAAACTTGTTTTTCTGCATAATGTCCAATAAATCTAATGCGATTTCGTACTGGACAGAAACGACTAGGCTTGAAGACTATAGAGTCTTGTTTGGAAGTAATGGCGTTTTTAATGAATTGCCGCATTGAGCCCAATGGATAATGTTTGGTAATACGACAAAAATAACATTGTAATTATGTAGACTATTTGTAAATGTGTGATTAAAGAATGTGATATTATCAAAAATTCTCATCTTTTCAATATATATATAGATAATTACCGTTGTACAAACCTACATTTACCTACGCGCAAGTACTTACCATGGCCGCATATACATACCAAACACCTACCACGGACGGCAGTAAACATGGTTTATTAGTCGGGCAGCTAACACGAGATAAATTATGTCAACCAAGAGGCTATCTGTCGATGCACTGAAGCTAAACAGGATGCAACTGGGGAAGGTTGCCGGATTCACACAATGGGACACCATAACGGGTCCATTTTGTGCAGATTGTGTGGCGAGAAGGAACAAACATCCAGCCATATAATCTTTGACTACGAACCTCTAGGTTACAGAAGATACAGGATATTCGGTGCATCCGACCCCGAATATAGGAACCATCAGGTAAACCTGATAAGCAAAGCTCATGGCCAATGTCAACATATGAGAGAAGCGAATCTCGTCGAACTGAAGTAGAAGGTGGATCACAATGGACCATAAGGTCGATCGGAATAAAACTGTGACTGCTAGAGAGTCCACAGACACATAAAAGTACATATATATACTACAAAATTTTAGTGATAGTGATTTTTAAAATCTAATAGGTAGGATCGATGAGCATTTGAAGAAATTTTTACGAAATTCCAACATTGATGCAAAAACAACAGCTGCATTTCCTTTGGAGGAAATTCGCTAAATATTACCTGAACAGATCGGACTTGGTACAAAATTGTCTGTACAAATCCCGATCTGTACAATATCGGGGTTGGTACGTAACATTTGTAATCGCTGCGAGGATAAAACAATCTTTCCAATTATCGGGGCCGATACAAAAACCCACGTGAAATTTGGAAATTCCACGTCAATGAAGTTGTTAGTGCCACTTTACGATACAATACAAATTCAATGCAAAAATCAAGATCTATCTATCTATCTATCTATCTAGTATTGGTGTTCGATCGAAACTTTCAATATCGTAATTAAAATATTGATGGGGATATCGCCTAAATCGCAATACTAAAACAATTTCTGTACAATACAATTGATTTCTGTCAAATCCATTTAGTTTTTTGAAAAAATTGTATCGAATAAAAATTTGTTAGTATATTCAAAATGAACAACTTTTATACGAAGCTTTTTTTCGAAAACCGAATGAATAAGGGCACCGAATCAATTTATAAAATTTTGAAAAAATAATACCATTTTTACTGTTGATAGTATACATAATAATAATAAGAAAGAGGGCTACCGCAAATGAGTCCTTAACACCTAGACCAAGGGGTCCCCTGTGCCCTCTTGAGAACAACCTGTCACCCGAAGGCTAGACGTCTCCGGTTAAGAGGTGCTATTTTAAGCAGATGAAGCTATAGGATTCTGTCGAGGCCAGACGCCACATAGAAGGCCTACAACTTCTCCACCGGAATTGCTCCCAGGATTGATGGACCCAAGGTTTCGGACCCAAACATTCTATACATGACACCCTGCCGGCTTCTGCAAGAGTATACAACATGTATGGAGGCAGGCCCTACAAGTTGGATCATCCCCAAGTTATGAAGGTGGTAGTTCAATCAACAGTGTCCTATCAAGAGTCCCACCACCCTTCTCAACTGCATTCTATTAAGTTTCAACCGAGCACAGTCGAATGGCCTAGCTGTGCTTATGCACAACTTGGCCGGTCGCATGCCCTGCGCAAAGTCCCAGTAATCGAGATGCGCTTGTCGCAACCACCCCTTGATTCGGTAAATTACGGAGCATCTTGCTATGGGAATAATAGGCTCAGCGATAGTATATATAATAGGTATATTGTTAGTGCAAAGGCCTAAGATCTAAATCAACGCTGTCAGCCTATATTATTTTATATAATATTATCGGTAATGTAACACACTGTAATATATAATAATAAATATTTATAAACAGCATACGTAAGACAGAATATATTTAATAAATCTAAACAACAGTCAGAATATCAATAACTAAATTTATTATTTAACTTAACTTCCTATATATAAAGTTTATTTTTATATTTTTTAATATTTCATTTATTTATTTATTTATTTATAAACAGTGTAATAATTTATTACTAAGAAATAAAAAATTAGATCACGTATATATATATATAATATATAATAATAATATTATTTTATTTTAAATTTAAAAAAAAAAAACCTTCTTTACTTTTTAAATTAATTTTATTTAATTAAAATCAAATCATCTTAAGAAATCTTAAGATGAGATTTCTTAAGATGATTAGATTCTTAAGATATGAGAATTAAATTTTTACGTTCATACAAAAAAAAAAGGAATCATATAACATCTGGGTAACTCACAGCGTTGCTCTAGAATGATAGAGGTCCAGTGGGTTCGATCCGCATCCCTAGATGTGTATGATTTTTCATATCAACTATTTTATGTCAAAGAATGTTATCACTGTTTCGATATATTACTTAAATGTCAAATTAAGTAAACGCTAATCACTTTTGTTGGTATAATATAACCGAAAGGCAATCATACTAACAATGGATAGACGCTAGTTTACCTCGTTATCCTCAATAGTCAACTCATAGCTATCCTCAAAAGCTATGCGTTTCTGGGCATTGTACCCGTAAGGACTTTTTATCAGAATGACTTATAGAACATCATCTTAAATTTTTAGCTAATTTGATCGGGATCCAATTTCCATAAAATTCTGGGATTCTTCTTTATTAACAAATAATTTATTTCCAAATTTTGTTAACGCCGGTAGTCTTATAGACAATACAAATTATATTAGAGATCTGAGTCGGCTATAACTTTGGAACGGTCAAAAAATAGCTACAACTTTGTCACAGTTTGGAATTTTGAACTTCTTAATAGTTTTTCTGGAATCGTAAAGATAATTGACCTAAGATCGTCTCTCATCATTATTTTGCTATCTTCTATAGTTTTATCAAAAATAGTTCGGTCAAACACACCACATATTTCCCAAGATTATATTATTGCACACTAAATTTGGTTTCTTTTTTGGCCATCGCAGACGTTGTGACCACCAAAGTGAGTCAGTTATCAACACTCACGCAATAATAATAGTGTTACGAAAATCTCAAATTGTTTTATTTATAAATATAAAAAAATTTTCGAGTAACGACCAATACGACAAGGTTACTTTTTTATGTGAATTTCAACATTATTTCATTAGTTTAAAAAAATTTTCATCATTTTTTTTTTTTTTTTTTTTGTATGAAATGATCCAACATTCTTAAGATGGATTAACGGATATAAAAATAGATTTTTTTGCAATCTATTAACTGGGATTTTTTTTTTCATATCGTAAATATTATAAACATTTCTGTATGTATGTTTTATTTATAGTCATAGAAATGATTGATAATAAAAAAAAACAACATGCTATTAGTAATTAATTATTATGTGTTAATGAATTGATTAGTAAGGTTGATTAAGTAGCAACAACACTGAATTAATGTCGTCAACTGTTATAAAAATGTATCCATGTTATAATAAAAAAAATTTTAACAAAATGGAAACCCGACTTCAAAAATCAAATATTCTAAAACCAAAAATGTACTAAAAAGTAAAAAAATTATTGCATATTCTTCTGTGTCAATTTTAGTTCACCTAAGCAAAAAGTTTTTAAATATATATGTACAATTATTGTTATTTTTGGAGTCGGTGTCCCGATTTTTGAAGTCGGGTTTCCATTTTGTCAAAATTTTTTTTATTTCTCGCTTTTTAGTGACTTTGAAGTTCTATAACTGATTTTATTTGTCTGAATATGGGTAGATCTACTAAACGACCTACTAATTTTTAGTGCATTTTTTTATAACACATTTTTTTTTATCCTTTTTTTTTTTTTAAATTTTTAGTGCATATTTTCATAACAGATTTTCAGTTTAACGTGTTAAGATTAAAAATGAAAAACCCAAACAATCTCTGTACATATTAGAGTTTATATGAATTGCAGTCAATTTGATTTGCAAAAACTTTACTACAAATAAACTTTTCGATTTTTTTTATATTTTGTGTTTTCTTCTTTCTATCTTCATTATCTCAGAACAAGTTTGAAATAATTGAGATGTATTCTCCGAAGGTCTAACCCAATACTTTGAAAGTAGTTGAGTAAATTATAAGGAAAAATAAATTTAAATATGATTACAATCAGGAAAGTGGAAAATTTAATAATATTATTTATCGTTTTAATATTGTATTACCCATCGGACTACAGATTATTGGGATTCCCTAGCCAAAATTATCGATGATCTCAATCAATTAGCTTTAATTTTAAAAAAATTCCGTTTTTTGACTTAAACTCAATTTGTTTTGGTCCATAAAATTGTAGCTTTCAACAAATGTATGTGTAAATATTAGTGTAACAGAAAAATGATATGAAACAAAATTACAGTAAAACTTAGTATCTACAACTTAACTCCTGATAAATTTTTCGATTTTTCAAATATTAAGGGAGATATACCCAATTTTGTGATTCCCCCTCGCTCTAAACCACCCTTTCCCCTTGTCCGATTTTATCCATTAACGAACTTGACCTTTAGAATACCAAAAGCGCCTCAAATACCAAATTTCATTCCAATCGGAATAAAAATGTGACTGCTAGAGAGTCCAAAGACACATAAAAGTACATATATATATTACAAAATTTTAGCGATACTGTTTTCTAAAATCTAATAGGTAGGATCGATGGGCATTTGAAGAAATTTTTACGAAATTCCAACATTGGTGCAAAAACAATAGCTGCATTTCCTTTGGAGGAAATTCGCTAAATATTACCTGTACAGATCGAACTTGGTACAAAATTGTCTGTTCAAATCCCGATCTGTACAATATCGGGCTTAGTACGTAACATATGTAATCGCTGCGAGGACAAAACAATCTTTCCAATTATCGGGGCCGCTACAAATACCAACGTGAAATTTGGAAATTCCACGCCAATGAAGTTGTTAGTACCACTTTACGATACAATACAAATTCAATGCAAAAATCGGCATACTTACAATCGCACAAAGATGTGAATATTATGTCTGGATTGCCAACCCAATGTCAGTTTACAAAAAAAAATCGTATTGATCATTTTGTAGCTAATGAAAATAATTTTTTTGACTGCCGCAGATGACGGCAAAATTTCAGAAATACTGGCTTTACAGAGGGATATTAATTTAGCAGTTGCAGTTGTTTATTTTTAAATATCGAAAAACAAGTTCAATTCCGTTGCCCGTCTAAGAAACTAATTCGCGAAAAGAGTGAACCAAGTGTAGATCATACTTAGACAGTAGAAGTTCAACTTCTACTGTCTCTTAATTAAGGATGTTCCAGCATACCACCTCTTTTCGACAGATTTTGTTCATTTTTTGTTCACAGGCTAAAAATAACGTTTTCTACTAAATCCCGAAGTTTCAGAATTTTTGACCGTTTAGAACGTGAGATAATTAATATCAAAGTTATCATTCTCTCTCACTCTCTCTTATTAGAAGCATATAAAACTTCATGCTCGTCCAACTATTATCTGTTGTATTAGAAAAAATAATCGACAGAATTTAAAAAAAAAACTAGGAGAGTAAATAATGGTGTTGACGAACGTTTGAATTAATTATTTAATAAAATTAAAACTGTTTTGTTACGTTTGTTTTTATCACCATATTTTGAAAACTGGCGAGAGCGCACAGTAAAAAAGTATACACATACATATACACATATAAACTGTCAAATTATTGATATTTTATAATAAATATTTTTAAAATATTTAGGATAAATAAACAAAAGTTATAAATCGTTGTAAGATTATTGATATACTTTATACCTTTTTTTAAATACTAAATAAATCTTATTAAAGATAGTACTCTAGTCCAGAGGTGGGCGCAGACGCTCGCCGGAGTCGAACGGCTCTCCATAAGCTAGATGAGAGTAAGTAAAAAAGGTATGTTTTGAAGTAAGACGGAACGATGTTTCAATACAGGTTGCCTACCGATTATTGCCCAATAATTTATTCAATCAATTTAGAATTAGTTTTATAAAATATTTATTATTTATTGTTTAAAAAATATCTTTTACAATATGGAGAGATACACCAAAAAACATAATAATAATAATAATAACAACAATAATGATGATAGTAATAACAATAATTACAACAACAACAACAAATATATATATTCCCACTTAATGTAAAATTTAACCATTTAGAAATTAGTAACAAATTACTAAATTCTCCCCCAGCTTTATCATTGGAATCTTTTTTGTATCCAGTGTCATCAAATTCCCATGACACTATACCCCCTACTAAGAAAAAATAATTAAATCAAGTAAATAATTGTTTATTAGTTCTCCGATATGAATAATTTAGGCAAAATACTTATTCGGAATTTCCTAAAATCTAATTCTAAAATCTAAACTAAAGCTAAATCATCAAAAAATTTACAAGCGGTAAATGAAAAAGATCAAAAGATTTATATTTTATAATTTATATAACATTTATAGTTTATTCATACCCAAATATATTAAAAAGGTACATTTTATGCCCCAAATTACCAGCCCAAAATTCCAGATTATGTATTCAATGTATTGTATGTATAATTGTATACTAGTGACCATAAAAAATAGTTTGTATTATTATATTTTTTTCAAAAAATGTTTTAATTAAAAAAAGAAAATAATAATAATTGGTAGGATACCCTATATTTACTCAATCTCTCTTCCTACCTCTCACTCAGAGCTGAGTGTAGTCAAGGTCTGCAAACCTATGCTCTAGTCTAGACTCTTGAGTAGTCTGGCTCTAGAGCGTAGCACATGAATGTCCTTAAAAGGTGACTTATTGGTTCAGTTTTTATGAACGGGAGTGTACTTTTCATTAAGCATTAGTACTGCCCAGATATGATCAACATAAACATGTTATTTTCGATCTGTTCCTGTTAAATTCCCGACATAATAAGTTAACGATCAAGGTTTAGTTAAGAAGTCTATGCGAAATACAGGAAGCAGGACATTGACTTCTCTGAGTAATATACATATTTTTCGAATCCATTATTCATTACTGACCATGCACAATAATTATGGCTGGCAATTCAAAGAAATTGCATTGATAACAATATATATAAATTAAACTGTATTTATTATGTGAAGTGCATTAAACATAATCGTACGAAACCTTGACGTCAATATCAGTTCAGTTCATTCACGCAACAACAGAAACAAAATGTCTCGTGCGGATAACAACAGCAACAGTGACAATATTGTGATTGTGGATACAAAATTGGGTAAAATCCAAGGACGTGTTACATTATCTGACATCGGTAATGAAGCGGTAAATAATGATTATTATAGTTTTCAAGGGATTCCATACGCGCAACCGCCAGTTGGTCCGTTAAGATTTCGAGTAAGTACCCAAGATTTGAATACTTGAAGGATCAGTTTGATCCTATTGGTTCAAATGACCTTGTGATTTTCTCTAATCTGTTAATTTGACATAAAGGCACCACAACCAATAGAACCATGGCATGGGATTCTGGATGCTACACAAGAGGGTAGTCCATGTCCGTCAATGGGACATGATGGAATGATTACGGGAGATGAAGATTGTTTATTTTTGAATATTTATACGCCAGTGGTAAATTGTTGGATCACAAATATGAGGATCTTAATCTTTTGCTTTGATATCGGGATCATATCATTCCGTGAAAAGTATTTAGTGGTTCCGAGAATAAAGTTTTCATAATGCTTTGGGGTATTTGAAAGGCCAAGTTCGTTCAAGAGGAGAATTGAGCAAGGAAAAACGAGGGCTTAGAAAGGGAAGAAAATACAAAATATCGAATATTAGAAATATCGAAAAATGTATTCATAGTAAAGTGACAACTAACTTTGTGTTTTCCACTCCCTTTAAACCCCCCCCCCCTTTTTAGCTTGTCGGATGTTGACCATTAACGAACTTTGGTCCTTTTCGACATCTATTAGGTAGGATCGATGGATATTTAAAAAAATTTTATTTCCTTGTAGAGGAAATTTGCTGATGCATGGGAATATTGCGACAACACAACTTAAGACATTTAAAGCAAAGATTAAGACCCAAAAATGGCACTCAGTAAAGATATTTGCAAAAAAAAACAAACTGTTCGCCTTTTTTTTTTAGAAACCACGTACAAATACTGCATTATTACCGGTGATGTTTTGGATTCATGGCGGTGGATTTTATACCGGAAGTGGTACCAAAAATTTATATTCACCCGATAATTTAATGCCGCAAAATGTTATTTTGGTAACCATAAACTATAGATTGGGTGTTTTTGGTAAATATCGTTCCATATTTCTGGCATACATTTCTTCACATTTGACCCTATTAATTTCGCTAGGTTTTATAATATGTGATGATCCAAAATTACGTGTACCAGGAAATGCTGGTTGCAAAGATGTTATAATGTCTTTAAAATGGGTACAAAATCATATACGAAATTTTGGCGGTGATCCCAACAATGTTACAATATGGGGTCAGAGTGCCGGAGCAACTATTTGTCATTTAATGTTAATTTCACCAATGGCAAAAGGACTATTTCATCGGGCAATCTTACAAAGTGGTAAACAAATTTTTGAGGATTCAAAATTATATCTGCCAAAATGCGTTTGTTCGGTAATTTAAACAAAAACAAAAAACAATTTGATTGTTTTAGGATTTTATTTTGGTGATTTTAATTCGAAAAAACGAGAACCATTTTTTGCTATACAATTATTAACAGCCTATGGGTATTCTCTAGAAACGGATGAAGAAGCTTTTAATGTACTGTCATCAATGACAACAGAAGAAATAATTAAAGCTTTTAATACATATCGAAATTCTTTGGTATGTCAGCTTTTTTACATTATTTTTTATACAAAATTAAAGCGATAACTTACCAGTCCAAGTAGCCGAGTGGTCTAAGGCGTTATGTCTGCGCAGTATGTTTACTTGGAAACTGGGAGGTTATGAGTTCGAATCCCAACATCGGCAGTTTGTCAATTATTTAAAAAAAAAAGGGCGGTTAATTGACTAAACTGTCGGCGAATGGACAAGAACGAAATAATCGGCCATGCTTGAGAAGGTTTTCTGCAGTTTCCTTCACGAACTCCAGATGAATATCGGCATAGTTCCTATGAGAGTCGGCTGCAGCCGCATATCCTACCAATTCCTAGTCTCCCCACAAATTCCTTCCACTTCACTCACATCCTCACATCCTAAGGCATCACAATGGACCTTATGGTCGAAGTGTAGCCCGTCCAAGGCATCCTTTACAATCAATCTCTGTATCTAAAGCGATAACTTGTATTGTTCCTACAGGAAAAAGTCAATACAGGTTTTACTGTATTAACCATTGAAAATTCAACATCTTTGGAAGAAGCCTTTACCGATCACGATATTGAATATTATTATATGAAGAAAGAAATTAATGCCGTACCAATTATAATCGGTACAAATGCTGTGGATGGTATGGTGTTTGCATCGAAGACCTTAAAATATGGTACTCTTGAACCGGACAAAATTAATGCTGAAACTGCTGTGCCAGCTTTGATATCAAGAAATTATCCAAAATTTTTGGATATTGGAAAGAAAATTATTAATTACTATTATGGACGCGAAGATCCATCACGAAGAAATATGGATAAATATAGTAAGGTAAATCGGGAATATTTATTACGGAATATTTCTCGATTATCCCAAAAACTCTTAAATCTGATTTCAACGTTCTTGAATAGATCGAAAAATTCAGTGTGTGTGTGTGTACATATGTACGCACGTAAGAAGTTATATTTCTTTTATAAATAATTTATTAAAATAATATTAAGGACGTTCCAGCACTGTGTTATGCAATCAGGACAATAAAACCGGTTTGATTTTATTATAGCACAAATACATAAACACACATATACAACACATAGACAAAAACACTGTTCACATATACAAAATAATGTTATTTTGAAGAAAAAAATAATTTTAAACTTTTATATTTCGAAAACAAAACGGTAACACACGATTTTTAAAAAAAAATTTATATAATAAATATTTTGCTTTAATTTCCTAGTTTTTTTTTTAAATTCTGTCGATTATTTTTTCGAATACAACTGATAATAGTTGGGCAGCCATGAAGTTTTACATGCTTCTAATGAGAGAGAGTGAGAGAGAATGATAACTTTGATATTAATTATCTCGCGTTCTAAACGGTCAAAAATTATGAAACTTTATTAGAAAATTTATTAGAAAACGTTATTCTTAGCCTGTGAAAAAAAAATGAGCAAAATCTGTCGAAAAGTGGTAGTATGCTGGAACATCCTTAAGTAAGGTCAACACAACTATTAAGACACAAAAGTTTTATAAAGTGATATAGAACAGAACCAGCGTCACTTCTTACCTTCAAATTAAAGTTTGAAAAACTGGCATCAAATCCATTATTTACATTAGTATCAGAGTTAGTTAAATTTATCAATACCAGGTCAGATTTATCAATATATATTATTTAATATACAAAGTTTACGAACCCATCATTGATAATTTAGCTCATAATTCTAATATTCTTCTTTTATCAGAAACATAGGGTAATAATGAGGAAGACATTCCTGTACCTAATTTCAACTTTATAGTCAAATTTAAATGTAATATCTTGTTTTTTTGGTTTCTATTGCAGCTCTTAACTGACACCGAATTTAATTTAGGCGCCAAACGTATCATTCAACTATATCAGAGGGCTACAACGCAGCCAATCTATCGATATCGATTTACATTCGATTCGCCTCATAATTTGTACAAAAAACTATACAGTAAGTAAACTCAATCACCTTAGAGACTGTGTTTTCGGGACAAATATTTTAGTTAAAATTTTTCTCTGTCAGATTTACAACTTCCTGGCGTTTGTCATGGCGATGAATTAACATATCTATTTAAAGGAAAATATTCCAGAAAATTTAAATCAGGTAGTATTGAAGAATTAACACAATATCGTTTAATCAAATTATGGACAAATTTCGCAAAAACAGGTAGTCCAAATCCAAATCATCCGAATTCCGTGATCAATGTGAATTGGTTACCCGTTCAACCGGGTCAATTGAATCATTTAAATATTGGTAAATGTTTAACATATAAGAATGTTGATCGGGAAGAATATACCCGTTTTAAATTCTGGGATGATTTATTTAAATCCTATTTTGAGGATTTCATTGTCAGTATAGCTGATAATAGGCAATTGCGTGAGGAATTTATTAAAAATAAGGGATATTTTCAAATGAAGTTCCTAAATGAATATCAAGAATCAAAAATTTCTATATAAGTAATTTTTCATAGAGCATAAATTTAATATTACGGATGTTCATGTACACTCCCGTTCAATAAAATTGAACAGATGTTATTTACTATACTTCCATTTCTTTTTTCACACTTAAAATATATACTAATTATCTTTGTTTATAAATGAATTATTATACAGAGAGTTACAAAAGTGAGGAGTTCTATGAAATGTAAGAAGATTAACATTTCAGGTCTGTTCAATTTTATTGAATGGGAGTGTACATTCTTAAAATTATCATAAAAGCTCACAATAAGGTTCAATCATTTTTTGTCATTAATTACAATTAAAATTCATTATTTTTGTAAACACAGCGGCGTGTTTTCAGTTTGGTTATATAACTGTGTATATTTTTTGAAGCGCAAAAAAACAAAAATAGTTTCAACTATGCTGATTAAAATAATTAATTATTAATTCTAACATTTGACAACACTATTGTTTTAATTCAATTAAATCAACTATATAATTTATAGTTGGTTTAATTTATCTCAGGTTCTGGAATAGTATATGGGATACTTTTCGGCCCGGAAAAATATAGTTCCTGTGAGATCTTAACCTTAACCGACTCTAGCACTATTATAGCGGTAAGACGCAACGCGGAATACTAAAGTATCACTGTGAGTACTATCTTTAAGAAAAATTTATTTAGGATTTCAAAAAAAGTTGTAAAGTATATCAATAATCCTACAACGATTTATCACCTTTATTTATTTGTCTGAAATATTTTAAAAGTATTTATTGTCAAATATCACGAAATGTAAATTAGAAATTCATTTGACTTGATGTGGCAGATCTGACAATAAACTATGTTTTGTTATGACGTTCATAGTGTATATGTGTATATGTGTATATGTATGTGTATATATATTTTTTTATTGTGCGCTGTCGCCAGTCTTCAAAATATGGTGGCAAAAATAAACCTAACAAAACAGTTTTAATTTTATTAAATAATTAATTCAAAACGTTAGTCAACACCATTTTTTTAATGCATTCTGTATATTTTAAAGAATATTTATAAATATTAATTATTATGGTGTCTACTTTAATAATATACTAATTATAATTTTAAATACAAACAAATTCTGTTCTCCATAAGACGCTGTGTTCAAAGTTTGATTTTTAATCGATAATTACTCTTTGAAATGATCGACGACAGCTATTGAATTGAGCTATTCAATTCACTATAAAAAAAAGTTTATCTAGTATCTAGGCCTCCTTTTGCATGAACGTCCTTAAATATTTATAATTAATGTGTGCAGCACAATACTGCTATTATGCCATTTTCATAAATAATGATAATAAATGTCCGGATCAGTTGACAAAATTAATAGCGTGAAAAATACGAGAGTTAAGAATGCATGAAAGACTTCAGACTGACAACAACAACAACAATGGCAACCGTTAGTTTTCAAACAAACAAACAAACAAACACACTGCGAATGAATTAAGTACAAGAAGATAACAGTTTCCGGTAATTAAAGGTACATTATTACAATTATTATGAAAATTCCAGTGGCGTAGTGAAATCTTTTTGAGTTTTCACATTTCTTTTCAAATTTCAGAAAGAAACAAGTGAAAATACCAACTAACTGAGTTGATTGCTTCAATACTCGGTACATAGTGAATATATGAAAAAACGTTTCAAACAATAGTTGTTCAATTTTAAAAAAGGAACATTTTTTGTCTTTAAATTTTTGTTCCATCTCTTACGGTTTCAAAGATAGGCAGTTTTGTCCATTTTGTTCAAACATGGCCTGATTTTGCTCATTCAGGAACTTGACCTTACTTTTTAGCTGTAGAACACATATACGAAATTTCAGCTTGCTATCTTTTATTGTTTTCGAGTTATCGTGTTTACAGAACGACGGAAATTGTTTTTCTGCATATTTTCAAGCGTTACAAACTCAGGACTAAACTTAATACACTCTGGTATATATTATATACCAGGTATAAAGACATTGTTATACCCGGTATATATAATATATATCAGGGCATATTAAGTTTAGTCCCGACATTGTAACGCTTGAAAATGTTGATCGCAGGCATAAATATTTGGTATAGGTGTTCATAAACTGACCTAATTAATTCATTTCCACATGTCCGTCAGATAACTAAAAAACGAAAAGAAATAACGTGCTGAAATTATGTGCGTGTGTTCTAGTGGTAAAAAGTAAGATGGTCCAGTTCGTAAACGGGCAAAATCAGACCATGTTTGGGCAAAACTACCTATCTTTGAAACCGTAAAAGATAGAACAAAAATTCAAAAACAAAAAATGTTCCTTTTTTTAAAACAAACAACTTTTGTTTGAAACTTTTTTTCATAAATTCAGTATACATCGGGTATTTCAGTTAGTTGTTATTTTCACTTGTTTTTTTACAATTTGAAGTAGAATACCGTTCGTTTAAAAAAAAATAATAATAATTAAACAAAAGTTGTTTAAAAACTGCCATAAACCAGCTAAAATACAAAAAACTTTATCGTGTAACTAAAAGATTGCATTATTGTTTGCGAAATAAAAATGAGTTTCAATCCGACCCTGATTTTTTCATATTAAATCTAACAAGTAATATAACAACTAAATGAGTTAATTGTTTGAATACCCAGTATATATTGAGTTGCATATGAATGTTCGAATTGTTAATACCTTTACTGGGTATTACCAATAGTATATGAGATGTTATATATGTCTAAAAATGCCCGCCTTCGTTCGACTTTAGGCACAAATTATGAGAAAACTATTAAGTTTATAAAAAGATTTTTCAAACAAAAGTTGTTTATTTTATAAAGAAGAAGATTTTTTGTAAATAAATTTTTTTTCTATCTCTTACCCGGTTTCAAAGATGTATATTTTCCTCTCTGGCGGGGTAAGGCACGTTCCGCTTTTGCCAAATAACGAACTTGATCTCATTCATTTGCTATAGAACAAAATTTCAGCTCGTTATCTCTTTTCGTACTTGAGCTATTGTATCCACAGACGACCGGACATGCCTAAATTAGGCCATTTTATGAATACCCATTCCAAGTATTTATGTCAAGGATTAATATTTTCAAGCGTTATAAAATCAGGACTAAACTGAATATACCTTGTATATTTCCATATACTGGGTATAAAAATGAACTTATGAATGAACATAACGACATCAATATTTTTTTCTATATATTAAAAATATGTAAATTATTGGTTTTTTTTTTTTTCTTATTTTTCTAAATTGAAATGCATTTGATTTGTGTGTGTATTTGTTAATAATCGGAAATGCAAATTACACATCATATAGTCAGTCAGTCTGATCTAAATTATAAGATTGATCATCAAAAACAGAACATATCTAGGTATAATAAATAATATGTTCCACTCTGATAATCATTTTAATAACATGTAAATTAATAAAGCAATGTAAGTATGTTGGTTTGGCTGTAGAAGAACTTTAGGGACATCCAGGCTGCTTGATAGTAGATACAAATATTATTTTTTTAGTGAATTGAATAGCTCAATTCAGTAGTTATCCTCTCTCAAAAATTAAAAACCTGAGTTAAAACCTAGCTAAAAATTAAGGTTGTCGTGAAACTGGTGAGGGAAAGTAGGGGAGGTAAGTTTGTCCTATACTAAATGCATTGAAATCTCATCCATTGCCAACTCTAAATAATTAAAAATTTTGCAAATTAAATCGTTTCAAATAATTCAATTTTTGTAAAAAAAAAAAACATATTGTTTAACACTTAAATCCTAAATTTAATTTTTTCGAAGTGTTTTAATAATTAAAAAAGATGTTTTTATGTATTTCAAAAAAGTTGCATGGTGATAAAACTAGATAAAACTAAATAAAACTAGATAAAAATAAATATAAGTAAAAATATAACTAGATAAAAATAAATAATACTAAAAATGAAACTAGATTTAGAACATTTTTCGATCTACAAATTTAATTATCTCAGAAACAAAAAACAAGATTAATTTGAAATTTGGTCCAGGTATTTATAAGACTTTGATAATTATTATGACAGTTTTTCATACCACTGGCATATCTGGTTATCGAGATATAGATTTTTGTATTCATGTTTTTATCGACGAGTCCATTTAACCTATGTAAAAATCTCTTAAAAATCTAGTAACTTTAACATTTTTTACTCAAAAACTAAAAACAGGATCAACTTCAAATTTTGACAGGATATTCTTTATTATTGAAATAATAAGCTGTAAAATTTTGAAGAACCTATCATTAAATTGAATTTTTTCACAACAACTTTTAAAATCAAACTTTGAACAAAGCCGTCTTATGGAGAACAGAATTTGTTTGTACTTAAAGTTATAATAACTATCTTATTAAAGTAGCCACCATAATAAATAACGATTATAAATATTCTTTGAAATATGCAGTTTATATATTTAGATTAAAAAAAAAGGTGTTGACGTATAGAAGTTTGAATTAATTATTTAATAAAATCAAAACTAACTAGACTAAAAAAACAAAGGTACGGAAAATACCAAAACATAAATAAAGAAATGATCCATTATTTACATTTTTGAGATATTTGCAAAAAACGAAACCCCTTTTTTTTATTAAATTGTTTAAAATTTTTGCAATTTTTTTTTGTGGGACTTCAACTTTTTCAAAAACTTTCTAGATGCAATTGCAAATCTAATGACACCTTGGTCATAATTTTGTGAGAAGGTTACACTCGTCAAATTCACAGTTTCACAAAACTATTTAATACACAATATCTGAAAAAAAAGCTTTCGGGGTCTGGAAAATTAAAGTCAATAAATTAAATGTTTTATAGAAAAATATATTTTGTTTATTTAAAAAAGATAACAATAAAATACCTTTCTAAATAAAAATACTTTCTAAAAAATATACGCTTGTCGTTTTAAAAAAAAAAATCGGGCGCAACAATTTTTCACATTTCTGGAAGCACACATTTTTTTAAATTTCTATACAAAAATAAAAACCATATACATAAAAGTTACAATTTCAAAATTTTAATATAAAAAAAAATCATAACTGGACGGAGACTAAACATTAAATTTAAAATGGAGTTCACGGTACTCCACTTAAGTATGGTTTTATAAAATATACTTTTTTTAAACCACATGGTTATTTGATTATTGCTTAGGAATGTTTGTAAAAAAAAAAGACTTTCGAAGTTAATTAATATATTGTTAACCATTTTTACGAAGGTCCTTATTAATTAATTAATCTATAACAGTTCTCTCAGAAACTATTTACAAAAGTAAAAACACAGCCTAATATTGTATTAAGTAAAAGAAGTAAAAATTATTTAACCTCAATCTTTTTTTTAATTTTTATTCCATTTGAATTAAATCAGCAGCCTTCAAACAATCAATAATAAAATGTGCACGATTTTTGTTTTATCGATACGGCGATTATGTACAATTAAATGTTTGTTGATAATCAAATCAAACATTGTAAATTATGTAAAATTTTTATCTTGTTTTAAAAATTTGAAATTAGGTCAAAATATTTTAATGTTTTTTTTGATCATCTGAAAATAAGTGTTCCAAGTGCAAAATAAACTTCTTTAGATAAAATGTACGTGTATCCAAAAAAAGGCTTTTGTGCCTTTTTCAGTCGATTTTCAGAAAAATGTTTCCAATAAAAATTGTTCATTATAAATATACCAACAACTTTTATTCGAAACAATTTTCCGAAAATCAACTGAATATGACACTAGAACATTATGCAAAACAAATCGCCCTTTTTGTGTGCTACCGTACATGAAAAAATCATCATTAAAAAAATGCCTACCAAGTCAATACAAAAAATTCCCAATTTTCTTTGAAACAATTCCGATAATTTTATTTGAAAAATATTTCAATCTCTTGGTTTTTCCACACACAATTATGGGACGACAAATATTAATGAAATAAATGTCCGGTTTTAACTTTGAACGGAATAAAAAATAACGACTTATTTTCAGATAGAATTTTTTTTTAAATAAATTTAGACAAATTTGTAGAAAAATGTTTAAATTATAAAAAATGTTTTGAAAAATAAAAATAAAGTTTTGCTGATTTAATGCATTTCATCAGAAAATTACATCATTTGATTCGCAACATTTTGATATACTGAAAATATCAATAGACAAAAACAATGATCATTTACTAAACACAACACAAATTAGTATAAAAAATATATTCTATTATAATCTTAATCACAACGTTTAGTCACAACAGAAGCATGATGAGAATTTCTTAAATTTTTTTCTTTATTTTTAAATCGGCTATGTTTCAAAAATTTGAATAATCGAAAACATTATTTCGAAAAAATTTTTGTTTTCAACATTTACAGAGTATCGATAAACGAAAACTCCGCCGCTAAAGTAAAAGACAATCACAGAAAGAGCAAAGTTATCGAATAATTAATAATAATAAGCGTAAATAATTAATTATATTCGGTTTTGGAAAAAAATGCCGCTGATAAAAATTGATCACTATAAATAAACAAACAACTTTTACATATCAACTATTTGAAAAAAAGGCGCGTTATTATTTTGGTCCTGTTTGTTTGTAAACAAAAACTATAATCAGCTGATTATTCAGTTCAATTCTTGTCCGATAGAGATATTTTTTAAAAAAACCACGTGATGAATTAAAATGTCAAAGTTCTCATCCTACTTCGGTTTCTAAACAAATCACAATACGTCATTTTACAAAAAAAAGAGTCCTCATATGGAAATTTTTTTATTTGTACAGCAATAAAAATCACATCTTTGTTTTTTAATATAAAAAGTATTGAAGAAAAACACGTGGACTTGTTTTTCTTTAACATAAAATCGTCAAATATCTTAAACTAACTTTACAAATATTTCTGCAAGAAGCTAAAGTCAAAAATCACATGTTGAGATATTTTTAGATTCAAAAAAAAAAAATGTTTAAATATCAAATCAACTTAAAAATTTCGGATTTGTGATTTTGTACAAAATACAAAATCACAAAAATATCTAAACAACAATTTGTATCGAGTTTTTATATAAAAAATACTAACCAAAAATCCAGAATTTTTGTCTTCGCCATCGAGTTTCACATTCTTTCACAAATTAACAATAAAATTTTTGATACAAAATTTTTCTGGTCCATAGTATCCTTGAATGACGACACCAATCATTGATCTGTATGTTAGATACCACGATTTTTGTTTTCCACTTGCGAAATTAATTTTGTTAAATATTAAAATAAAATTATTAAGCAGAAATCCATAGTTTTCGCCATCGTATTCACAGGTTTCTAAATTCTCTTTAGCTTCTTTTACGTTGATAAGTACGTTGTAACACACACTCACGAGAAAAATATCATTTTTTCTGCGAGGTATTTCGCAAAAAATACGTATGAAATGAATAAGTCGATGCACATAAATGAAAGTCTTTTTTTATGATTAACTTTATAAGTCACTAATTAACTTTATAAGTCACTTTGATAATCAAAACGCACTTTCCACATTATTAAATCCATACAGGCACGAGCATCTTCGACGCTATCGTGACCCGCATCACCCGCACACTGTATGTCCCGTTGTAAATATTCTCTGGTCAATGCTTTCAATCCTCTTCTCATTGGAAGCCCAGCCTTGTGTGGGAAAACCGCAGTTGTATCAATACATCTTGAATGAAGAATCTTTAAGGCCCGTAGGTCATTTTCTAAGCCGTGACCGATTAAAATTGAATTCGCACTGATGAAACTGGTTAAATCACTTTGAATTTGTTTTAAAGTTTTAACACAGTTATTAGATTTTTCACATAAATCCTTGGCGGTTATTCCCGAATATCGCGAATTATAGTCAACGATATCAATATGCGGTCGGGCATAACTATCGTACACTAATCGGCCATCCGTGGACACCACTGTTACTTTAGTTAAAAGTAATCCTTCAGCGGTGTAACACATCTCGCAGTCCACAGCATAAACACCGTCAATTGCGTTAAATGGGAGACCTCGTTTATATCGTGTTGTTACGTAACAGGACAATGGACCATTTACTCCTTCTGTGACGCCATTCCAAACGTGAAATTTTTGAGTGGCACATCCCACAGATTTTTCAGCTCCTTGGCAGCATGAGTATTCAATTTTCTCAACGCCATCCGGATAATAGGTTATCGGATAGCTGCGTCCCGAATGATAATTGCACGGCTCTGGCGATAGATACTCGGAATTTGGGCCGATAAAAAAATGCGTTTTACAGCGAACGCATTCGCGCTCCGCTGTTACGCGATCCGTTATGATTTTATCACGACTTTTACGCGTTGGACGCGATGCCCGCGAAATTTGTCCACCATCAACTTTGTAATGTTTATTATCACTCCGCGGTATAAATTCACGGGCGTTTACGTTAAGCCCTGACGCTCCTAAACGTGTTTTAACGTCATTTTCTCTAGGCATAATATAAACAAAAATGCATCCATATTGATAGACTGGATAGCCCATTGCGTATAGCAAATCTTTGGGCATCAAATAATTCCGTAGATAACACGATAACATGGAATCGCTTGTTAGCTTCCTCTGGTTGCGTAACGGTGGGTATAGTGCCACTTTGTTGTTACAGAGGGATTCTTCTGCGATTTTACGTTTTGACATTTTTTGTTTTAGCTCCGCGGATGATTAAACAGATTTAAAAACACTTTGATTGCACTTATTAATTATCACTTCAGTTTTTTATTTTAGCACAAGTTTATTAAGATTTAGCACAAGTTATTTAAGTTTTAGCACAAGTTTATTAAGACACGAACGGACGTTTGTTAAGGCAGTAAAATTTAAAATAAAGTCAAACAACATTACAAAAACACTTTCGACCACTTTCGATTTTGATAATTCACATAAATAAACACAAATCACTCCGCACAAATTTCTTAAGAGTTATGATGTTCGTTCGTTACGACAGTAAAATTTAAATAAAAGCAATTGCAAAATTACCTAACTGTGTCTAGCACAAAGGGTTATACAAAACTAACGCCTTCAAAACTTAAGTTAGCAAAAATAAATTTCACTTCCACTAAAATAATAATAGGGACAAAATTTATATATAAAAATTAAAGGGATTTTAAAATTCTATAAAGACAGCCCACTTAACAAATAAGGCAACCAATAATGTTTAAGATACCCTCTGTTTTCTCAAAGGGAAAAAATTTTATTTAAAATTAAAACAGATTATAAAATATTTATTGGTTTAAAAATTTAAATAATAAAGGACGTTCCAGCACTGTACAGTTATATAATCAGGACAATAAACCGGTTTGATTTTATTATAGGACAAACACATAAACAGACCTATTGAAATTTAACAGGTTTATATATTTGCTAAATCTAATTTTTATTACTTGGGAAAATCCACAAATGTATATACATGAATATACTATATATAATATATATATATATATATATATATATATATATATATACATATAGTATACACTATAGTATAGTATATACAATATATATATATATATATCAGTCAAGAATTTCGTGGAATATGTCTTTTAAAAGTATTGGATTATGTGTCATAAACACCTCTGAAGATATACGAATTAGAATAAATACAACAAAATAGACAAATTCACTGTTCATAATATACAAAATAATGTAATTTTGAAAAATAATAATAATTTTTAACTTTTATATTACAAAAACAAAACGGTAACACATGACTTTTTTTTTAAAATTTATATAATAAATAATTATCTTTACTATCCTTAATTTTTTTTTTTAATTCTGTCGAGTATTTTTTCGAAAACAACAGATAATAGTTGGGCGGGCATGAAGTTATCCATGCTTCTGATGAGAGAGAATGATAACTTTGATATTAATTATGTCACGTTCTAAACGGTCAAAAATTCCGAAAACTCGAATCCAATGAACCTATGTAATTGTTATCAGAAAACAAAAAATATGTTGATGTAGAAAAATACATAAAAGATTAAAATAGAATACAAGAAATTTTGCAAATTTTTCGAAGAAATTAAGTTTATCGAAAAAATGACTCTTTTGTAAAATCATTCCTGTTGCTTTTGAAATTATCGTCCAGCAATTTTTTATGAAAAACTCAATCTCTTTGTCTTGACTTGTACTATCATAAAAATGTGACAGAAAGTAAAATTTGTCAATTTTTGATGTCAAATATGGTCCCCGCAAAAAAGTGGCAATTTTTGTTCGGTTTTTTGCAGTTTATTTTTTAGTACTTTGTTAAATATCGTAATCAAACCAACTGCAATCAAAAGTTGGCATTTTTCTACGTATTTACAAAAAAAAAAATATCATTGTACGACCCATTTGAATGGGTCGACCCATTTGAATTTGTGCGAAAATAACTTTTTTTTTTCGAAAAATTCTCAAATCGATTGTAATTACAGCAGACTTTTAAAACTTGCACCGATTGTTTTTGTAATACTTTATATTTAAAAAAATATTTGCAATTATTTTCCCCCAACAGATGCATTCCAAATACATTGATAAAGTTACGTAAAATTATGCGGCGTGCAAATTAAACGTAAAAATTATCTGTAAAATTTATTGTGAATTGTATAAAATAGTTTTTAACCATAGATACTATTAGCCACAAAAGTAGCCAACTTTTTACATAGTTTTGTAGTAGTTGATTTGTGCCCCGTTTTGTATAAAATCTTGTAAGTATATTTATAATGAACCATCTTTTATCCGAAGTATGAATTTCCAAAAATCCTCTATAAGGATAATAAATAACAATTGAATATATTATACAGGGTGGCTGAATTTGACTTAGATCATATAAGATTTAAAGTTTTGATAAGGGTTCAACTTGTGTTTTTCAAATGAGAAGCCAAATTATTTGGACAGAATCCAATAGCTATGGAAAGAAAACGATTAAAAAAATTCGTTACGCAGGAGCTGCTTCAACTTAGCGAATTTTCTTGGAATAAATAAATTACTCTCTAGCGGTCACAATGTTAGTCTGATCAAAATGAAATGTCGTATCTAATTTTAGTATTTGCATGGCCAATTGTATTATAAATAACATACGTCAAGGGGAAATGGGGGCATAAAGATAGAAGAAAACACAAAATATAAAATATCTCTCTTAATATTAGAACAATCGTAAAATGTGTTAGGAATAAAGTTGTAGAAAATCAAATTTGCTACAATTCATCACCTTATCATTTTTGCTCAAACTCTAATGCGTACAGAGATAATGAGGAATTTAATTTTCAATCTTAAACCGTCAATATTTTTGTAAATATTAGGGTTACAGAAAAAATGATAAGAAACAAAATTACAGTAAAACTTAATACCTACAACTTTACTTCTTATAAAATTTTCGATTTTTCGAATATTAAGGGAGATATATCAAATTTTGTGTTTCCCCCTCCCTCTAAACCCCCCTTTCCCCTGGTCCGATTTTACCCATTAACGAACTTGACCTTTTGAATACCAAAAGCGCTTCAAATACCAAATCTTATTCCGATAAAATGAAAACTGTGACCGCTAGAGTGATTACAGACACATATATATATATATACATATATATGTCCATAGATATATATATATAAATTTTACAGATGGTGATTTTTGACATCTACAAAGTAGGATCGATGGACATTTGAAGAAATTTTTGCGAAATTTTGACTTCGGTACGGGACCAATAGCTCTATTTCCTTTCAGGAAATTCGCTAAAAACAATTAATAATTCACAAAGTTTTTTATAGCCGTTTTAAAAAATGGATTTTCAACCCAAATCAACTATAAAATTTTGAAAAAACAACGCTTCTTTTGTGACCTTGTGTACCAACCTATATAGAAGCTATATATTATAACATTTGTATAATAATGCACGCCGCATAATTTTCTGTAACTTTATCAATGTATTTGGAATGCATCCTTTGGGGAGAATAATTGCAAATATTTTTTTAAATATAGAATATGTATTAAAAAACAATCCGTGCAAGTTTCAAAAGTCTGCTGTAATTATAATCGATTTGAGAATTTTTCGGAAAAAAAGAGCTATCTTCGCACCAAATAGTCGTAGTATGAAAATTGGTTTTTGTAAATTTGTAGAAAAATGTCATTGGTTTGATTGCAATTGGTTTTATTACGTAATTTAAGAAACTACTAAAAAAACCGCAAAAAACCTAATCAAAAAAATGGCACTTTTTTCGGGGACCATTTTTGGCATCAAAAATTGACAAATTTTACTTTCTGTTACTTTTTTATGATAGTACAAGTCAAGACAAAGAGATTGAGCTTCGGAAAATTGCTCTACGAAAATTTCCAAAGCAAGAGGAATGATTTTATACAAAAAAGCTTTTTTCTCGAAAAACTTAAATTTTTCGAAAAATTTGCAAAATTTCTTGTCAAAAAAAAAACTGAAATATTGTCAAGCTATTACCAATATTTTTACTAAGTAACAACTTTGTAGTCATTTTTAATAAAAAGTTATAAACAAATTAAGAAAACACGATTTTCGTCTGTTTTTACAGTTTTTCTCGGAAACTACGCATCCATTTTTAATTCTTCGGGCACCATTCGAAAGGTTATTTTAAGACCAACAACTTTCTCATTTAATTTTTTGATTGGACCTCAACTATTTTTTTTAAATTTAAAAACCTGTTTTTTAACTTTTGAAAATTTCTTAGGCTCAGGGAAACTAGAGAAACCGAAAAAATAAAACGGTATCTTTTTATATCCAGTATATTTGTAAATATACAAGGCATATTAAGTTCATAGAATTTCCTAATTAGTCCATTTCCGCATGTCCGACCGTCTGTCTGTCTGTCTATCTGTCCGTGAAGCCGAAAACTCAAAAACGAAAAGAGATAACGAGCTGAAACATTTTTGTGTGTTTCTAGAGCAAAAAAGTAAGGTCAAACTCGTTAATGAGCAAAATCGGAACGTGTTTTCCCCTGTCAGGGGGGAAAATTAATATCTTTCAAACCGTAAGAAATAGAAGAAAAATTTATTGACAAAAAATCTTCTTCTCTTTAAAATAAACAACTTTTGTTTGAAAAAATTTTTCATAAACTCAATAGTTTTTTCATAATTTGTGCTCAAAGTTGAAAATGAGAAATACAATTGATAGATGAACGAAGCCATGCATGTATACATGTACATACCATCCATACATACTATTTTTATACCCAGTATATTTGTAAATACACAAGGTATATTAAGTTTAATTCCCACTTTGTAACGCTTAAAAATATTGATCACAGAGAAAAAATTTATATCATATAAACTTTGAATTTGAAGAATTTTCCAAACATTGATATACAAACTCAGTATATACTGGGTATTCAAACAATTAACTCAGTTAGTTGTTACATTACTTGTTTGTATTATATTTTTCTACATCAACATATTTTTTGTTTACTGATAACAATTATATCAAATTTAACATTGGGCTTCCGTAGATTAAGTGGATTATTCGGGATTTATTAGAAAACGTTATTTTTAAACTGTGGAAAAAAAGTGTGCAAAATCTGTCGAAAAGTGGTGGTATGCTGGAACATCCTTAAAAATTCGATTTTATATTTGCATAAATCTAAATGAAATTCACCAGGTATTTCAAAAATTAAATCAGGTTCCATCTTTAATACACACATAATGTCCTAATATAGGACAATCCTTCATGTTAGGACAAAGTTAGGTAATATTCAAAATTATTCTATTTTAAAGTTTAAACTCTACCGACAGTCTTACTTCTATTTGTTTTTATACTACACGGAAGGATCATAAACTTTTATTAATACTTACTTAAATAACTGTTTAAAGTTTAAAAGGATAATAAATAACAATTGAATGTATTATACAGGTTGGCTTATTTAAAATTAATACACCTAAATAACTCTATAAGGATCATAAATAACAATTGAATGTATTATACAGGGTGGCATATTTAAAATTAATACACCTAAATAACTCTATAAGGATAATAAATAACAATTGAATATATTATACAGGGTGGCTTAATTTGATTTCGATTATATAAGATTTAAAGTTTTTATAAGGGTTCAACTTGTGTTTTTCAAATGAGAAGCCAAATTTTTTGGACTGAATCCAATAGCCGGGGAAAGAAAACTATTAAAAAACAATTAATAATTCACAAAGTTTTTTATAGCCGTGTTAAAAAATGGATTTTCAAGGGTATTTTTTAATAAATGTATACAAAAATTATTGAACAAAAAATTGTTTTATTATTTTTATATAAAATAAAAATCTATTGATTCGTATTAATTGATCAAAAATAAAACCTATATATTCTTAATAAATTTTTTCCAAGGACCTTATTGTGCGGTCGGGGGGTCTCCCGTCATGAACGAAGTTCTTTCTTTACTTTATTTTTTCAACTCGATTTCGATCAACATGATTTAATATGTAGATTTCTATTGATTATATTCGTGTATTTTTGTCACGCCAAAAAGCGCAGCCCTCTTTTAATCAACTTTCTCTCTCTCTCTAATTTGTATATTTTATTTTATTATTAATCATTTTAAGCGAATGTCCTGGAAGGAAATTGAGCTATTGGTCTCGTACCAAAGTCAAAAATTCGGAAAATTTTCTTCAAATGTCCATCGAAACTACCTAGTAGATGTCGAAAATCACCGTCTCTAAAATTTATATATACAGTACAACCTCGATTTACCCAGCCTCGAGGGTGGCTTACACCTAAATAACTGTATAAGGGTAATAAATAATAATTGAATATATTATACAGGGTGCTTATTTAAAATTAATACACCTAAATAACTGTATAAGGATAATAAATAACAATTAAGGAATCAAATGCGGTAATCAGATTTCAGGTCAGGTGGACCCACAAGGACAAGACAGGGTCAAACTTTGAAATTTTAAATGGAAATCTATTTTATTTCATATTCGTATTCTACGGAAAAAAAGACGTTTCGCAGGAACTGCGTCAACTTAAGGTATTTCCTTAGTCACAATTTAAGTCTGATCAAAATTAAATGTCGTATCTGATATCATTTTAATATTTTCAAGGCCAATTTTATTAATAAATGGCATACGTCAAGGGGAAAGGGGGGGGGGCATAAATATAGAAGAAAACACAAAATATAAAATATCTCTCTTAATATTGGAACAATCGAAAAATGTATAAAGAGTAAAGTTGTAGAAAATCAAGTTTGCTATAATTCATTACCTTATCATTTTTTCCAAACTCTAATGTGTACAGAGATATTTAGAATTTTACCTTTCAGTCTTAAATTGTAAATATTTCTGTAAATATTAGTGTAATAGAAAAATGATATGAAACAAAATTACAGTAAAACTTAGTACCTACAACTTAACTCCTGATAAATTTTTCGATTTTTCAAATATTAAGGGAGATATGTGAAATTTTGTATCTTTTTCTTCAAGGTGCTTTGTTCTCTCGCTAGAGGGCGTTTTTTTCGGAGAGTTTTTGGGGAAATTCTACGAATGAATGAAAAATAATACAATTTATATATGACAAAACATTGTATAAAAACTTATCTACCTCAAAAGGCTCTTTGATCAACAACTTTTCATAAAATAAATATTCTAGAAAAACACTAATACTAAACTTGTATCAAATTTTTTCAAAACTCGGGTATATTTACGACTGAGTTATCTGGACTAAATTCTTAGAAACAATAAATTATACTTACTGGAAATTTTTTTGGATGATGCAAAAACACAAACTGTATTAGTAGGCAAGTAAACATGTGCCTTTTTTTCGAATTCCACTTCGCCTTCTCAGAAAATTATGACCAGGGTGTAATTCAATTCGTAATTGCATCTAGAAAGTTTTTGAAGAAGTGGAAGTCCCGCATAAAAAAAATGCAAATGTAATAAACAATTTAATAAGAAAAAAAACAAAGGTACGGAAAAAATCAAAACATAAGTAAAATAATGATCCATTATTTTCATTTTTGAGATTTTTGCAAAAAACGAAACCCCTTTTTTTTATTAAATTGCGAATCTAACGGCACCTTGATCATAATTTTCGTGAGAAGGTTACACTCGTCAAACTCACACTTTCACAAAACTAATTAATACACAATATCTGAAAAAAAAAAGCTTTCGGGGTCTGGAAAATTAAAGTCAATAAATTAAATGTTTTATAGAAAAATATATTTTGTTTATTTAAAAAAGATAACAATTAAATACCTTTCTAAATTAAAATGCTTTCTAAAAAAAACATATCAGAGCATTCTCATCACAAAAATATACGCTTGTCGTTTCAAAAAAAAAAAACGGGCGCAACAATTTTTCACATTTCTGGAAGCACACATTTTTTTAAATTTCTATACAAAAATAAAAAATTAAAACCATATACATAAACGAGAAAGCTTTCAAGCTCCTCTATCATCAACTCCTTCCTCTAAATTAGAAAGTTCATCTAAAAGTTACAATTTTAATAATTTTAATATAAAAAAAATCATAACTGGACGGAGACTAAACATTAAATTTAAAATGGAGTTCACGGTACTCCACTTAAGTATGTTTTTATAAAATATACTTTTTTTAAACCACATGGTTATTTGATTATTGCTTAGGAATGTTTGTAAAAAAAAAGATTTTCGAAGTTAATTAATATATTGTTAACCATTTTTATGAAGGTCCTTATTAATTAATTAATCTATAACAGTTCTCTCAGAAACTATTTACAAAAGTAAAAACACAGCCTAATATTGTATTAAGTAAAAGAAGTAAAAATTATTTAACCTCAATCTTTTTTTTAATTTTTATTCCATTTGAATTAAATCAGCAGCCTTCAAACAATCAATAATAAAATGTGCACGATTTTTGTTTTATCGATACGGCGATTATGTACAATTAAATGTTTGTTGATAATCAAATCAAACATTGTAAATTATGTAAAATTTTTATCTTGTTTTAAAAATTTGAAATTAGGTCAAAATATTTTAATGTTTTTTTTGATCATCTGAAAATAAGTGTTCCAAGTGCAAAATAAACTTCTTTAGATAAAATGTACGTGTATCCAAAAAAAGGCTTTTGTGCCTTTTTCAGTCGATTTTCAGAAAAATGTTTCCAATAAAAATTGTTCATTATAAATATACCAACAACTTTTATTCGAAACAATTTTCCGAAAATCAACTGAATATGACACTAGAACATTATGCAAAACAAATCGCCCTTTTTGTGTACTACCGTACATGAAAAAATCATCATTAAAAAAATGCCTACCAAGTCAATACAAAAAATTCCCAATTTTCTTTGAAACAATTCCGATAATTTTATTTGAAAAATATTTCAATCTCTTGGTTTTTCCACACACAATTATGGGACGACAAATATTAATGAAATAAATGTCCGGTTTTAACTTTGAACGGAATAAAACATAACTACTTATTTTCAGATATCATTTTTTTTTAAAAATAAATTTAGACAAATTTGTAGAAAAATGTTTGAATTATAAAAACTGTTTTGAAAAAGAAAAATAAAGTTTTGCTGATTTAATGCATTTCATCAGAAAATTACATCATTTGATTCGCAACATTTTGATATACTGAAAATATCAATAGACAAAAACAATAATCATTTACTAAACACAACACAAATTAGTATAAAAAATATATTCTATTATAATCTTAATCACAACGTTTAGTCACAACAGAAGCATGATGAGAATTTCTTAAATTTTTTTCTTTATTTTTAAATCGGCTATGTTTCAAAAATTTAAATAATCGAAAACATTATTTCGAAAAAATTTTTGTTTTCAACATTTACAGAGTATCGATAAACGAAAACTCCGCCGCTAAAGTAAAAGACAATCACAGAAAGAGCAAAGTTATCGAATAATTAATAATAATAAGCGTAAATAATTAATTATATTCGGTTTTGGAAAAAAATGCCGCTGATAAAAATTGATCATTATAAATAAACAAACAACTTTTACATATCAACTATTTGAAAAAAAGGCGCGTTATTATTTTGACACATGGTCCTGTTTGTTTGTAAACAAAAACTATAATCAGCTGATTATTCAGTTCAATTCTTGTCCGATAGAGATATTTTTTAAAAAAACCACGTGATGAATTAAAATGTCAAAGTTCTCATCCTACTTCGGTTTCTAAACAAATCACAATACGTCATTTTACAAAAAAAAGAGTCCTCATATGGAAATTTTTTTATTTGTACAGCAATAAAAATCACATCTTTGTTTTTTAATATAAAAAGTATTGAAGAAAAACACGTGGACTTGTTTTTCTTTAACATAAAATCGTCAAATATCTTAAACTAACTTTACAAATATTTCTGCAAGAAGCTAAAGTCAAAAATCACATGTTGAGATATTTTTAGATTCGAAAAAAAAAATGTTTAAATATCAAACTTAAAAATTTCGGATTTGTGATTTTGTACAAAATACAAAATCACTAAAAATCTAAATAACAATTTGTATTGAGTTTTTATATAAAAATTACTAACCAAAAATCCAGAATTTTTGTCTTCGCCATCGAGTTTCACATTCTTTCACAAATTAACAATAAAATTTTTGATACAAAATTTTTCTGGTCCATAGTATCCTTGAATGACGACACCAATCATTGTTCTGTATGTTAGATACCACGATTTTTGTTTTCCACTTGCGAAATTAATTTTCTCAAATATTAAAATAAAATTATTAAGCAGAAATCCATAGTTTTCGCCATCGTATTCACAGGTTTCTAAATTCTCTTCAGCTTCTTTTACGTTGATAAGTACGTTGTAACACACACTCACGAGAAAAATATCATTTTTTCTGCGAGCTATTTTGCAAATAATACGTATTAAATGAATAAGTCGAATGCATATAAATGAAAGTCTTTTTTTATGATTAACTTTATAAGTCACTAATTCACTTTATAAGTCACTTTGATAATCAAAACGCACTTTCCACATTATTAAATCCATACAGGCACGAGCATCTTCTACGCTGTCGTGACCCGCATCACCCGCACACTGTATGTCCCGTTGTAAATATTCTCTGGTCAATGCTTTCAATCCTCTTCTCATTGGAAGCCCAGCCTTGTGTGGGAAAACCGCAGTTGTATCAATACATCTTGAATGAAGAATCTTTAAGGCCCGCAGATCATTTTCTAAGCCGTGACCGATTAAAATTGTATTCGCGCTGATGAAACTGGTTAAATCACTTTGAATTTGTTGCAAAGTTTTAACACAGTTATTAGATTTTTCACATAAATCCTTGGCGGTTATTCCCGAATATCGCGAATTATAGTCAACGATATCAATATGCGGTCGGGCATAACTATCGTACACTAATCGGCCATCCGTGGACACCACTGTTACTTTAGTTAAAAGTAATCCTTCAGCGGTGTAACACATCTCGCAGTCCACAGCATAAACACCGTCAATTGCGTTAAATGGGAGACCTCGTTTATATCGTGTTGTTACGTAACCGGACAATGGACCATTTACTCCTTCTGTGACGCCATTCCAAACGTGAAATTTTTGAGTGGCACATCCCACAGATTTTTCAGCTCCTTGGCAGCATGAGTATTCAATTTTCTCAACGCCATCCGGGTAATAGGTTATCGGATAGCTGCGTCCCGAATGATAATTGCACGGCTCTGGAGATAGATACTCGGAATTTGGGCCGATAAAAAAATGCGTTTTACAGCGAACGCATTCGCGTTCCGCTGTTACGCGATCCGTTATGATTTTATCACGACTTTTACGCGTTGGACGCGATGCCCGCGAAATTTGTCCACCATCAACTTTGTAATGTTTATTATCACTCCGCGGTATAAATTCACGGGCGTTTACGTTAAGCCCTGACGCTCCTAAACGTGTTTTAACGTCATTTTCTCTAGGCATAATATAAACAAAAATGCATCCATATTGATAGACTGGATAGCCCATTGCGTATAGCAAATCTTTGGGCATCAAATAATTCCGTAGATAACACGATAACACGGAATCGCTTGTTAGCTTCCTCTGGTTGCGTAACGGTGGGTATAGCGCCACTTTGTTGTTACAGAGGGATTCTTCTGCGATTTTACGTTTCGACATTTTTTTTTTTAGCTCCGCGGATGATTAAACAGATTTAAAAACACTTTGATTGCACTTATTAATTATCACTTCAGTTTTTTATTTTTTTAAGTTTAAGCACAAATTTATTAAGACACGAACAGACGTTTGTTAAGGCAGTAAAATTTAAAATAAAGTCAAACAAGATTAAAAATACACTTTCTACCACTTTCGATTTTGATAATTCACATAAATAAACACAAATCACTCCGCACAAATTTCTTAAGAGTTATGATGTTCGTTCGTTACGACAGTAAAATTTAAATAAAAGCAATTGCAAAATTACCTAACTGTGTCTAGCACAAAGGGTTATACAAAACTAACGCCTTCAAAACTTAAGTTAGCAAAAATAAATTTCACTTCCACTAAAATAATAATAGGGACAAAATTTATATATAAAAATTAAAGGGATTTTAAAATTCTATAAAGACAGCCCACTTAACAAATAAGGCAACCAATAATGTTTGAGATACCCTCTGTTTTCTCAAAGGGAAAAAATTTTATTTAAAATTAAAACAGATTATAAAATATTTATTGGTTTAAAAATTTAAATAATAAAGGACGTTCCAGCACTGTACAGTTATATAATCAGGACAATAAACCGGTTTGATTTTATTATAGGACAAACACATAAACAGACCTATTGAAATTTAACAGGTTTATATATTTGCTAAATCTAATTTTTATTACCTGGGAAAATCCACAAATGTATATACATGAATATACTATATATAATATATATATATACATATAGTATATACTATAGTATAGTATATACAATATATATATATACATTTACATATCAGTCAGGAATTTTGTGGAATATGTCTTTTAAAAGTATTGGATTATGTGTCATAAACACCTCTGAAGATATACGAATTAGAATAAATACAACAAAATAGACAAATTCACTGTTCATAATATACAAAATAATGTAATTTTGAAAAATAATAATAATTTTAAACTTTTATATTACAAAAACAAAACGGTAACACATGACTTTTTTTTTTTTAAATTTATATAATAAATAATTATCTTTACTATCCTTAATTTTTTTTTTAATTCTGTCGAGTATTTTTTCTAATACGATAGATAACAGTTGGACGGGCATGAAGTTTTCCATGCTTCTGATGAGAGAGAATGATAACTTTGATATTAATTATGTCACGTTCTAAACGGTCAAAAATTCCGAAAACTCGAATCCAATGAACCTATGTAATTGTTATCAGAAAACAAAAGATATGTTGATGTAGAAAAATATAATACAAATAAGATTAAAATAGAATACAAGAAATTTTGCAAATTTTTCAAAAAACTTAAGTGTTTCGAAAAAATGGCTCTTTTGTAAAATCATTCCTGTTGCTTTAGAAATTATCGTACA
This sequence comes from Nineta flava, assembly GCA_963920215.1. Lineage (NCBI taxonomy): Eukaryota > Metazoa > Arthropoda > Insecta > Neuroptera > Chrysopidae > Nineta > Nineta flava. The sequence continues at coordinate 143,669,846 of OY986040.1, forward strand.
GCAATTTTTTTCAAAACTCAATTTCTTTGTCTTCACTTGTACTATCATAAAAATGTAACAGAAAGTAAAATTTGTCAATTTTTGATGTCAAATATGGTCCCCGCAAAAAAGTGGCAATTTTTGTTCGGTTTTTTGCAGTTTATTTTTTAGTACTTTGTTAAATATCGTAATCAAACCAACTGCAATCAAAAGTTGGCATTTTTCTACGTATTTACAAAAAAAAAAATTTCATTGTACGACCCATTTGAATGGGTCGACCCATTTGAATTTGTGCGAAAATAACTTTTTTTTTTCGAAAAATTCTCAAATCGATTGTAATTACAGCAGACTTTTATAACTTGCACCGATTGTTTTTTAATAATTTATATTTAAAAAAATATTTGCAATTATTTTCCCCCAACAGATGCATTCCAAATACATTGACAAAGTTACGTAAAATTATGCGGCTTGGAAATTAAACGTAAAAATTATATGTAAAATTTATTGTGAATTGTATAAAATAGTTTTTAACCATAGATACTATTAGCCACAAAAGTAGCCAACTTTTTAAATAGTTTTGTAAGAGTTGATTTGTGCCTCGTTTTGTATAAAATCTTGTAAGTATATTTATAATGAACCATCTTTTATCCGAAGCATGAATTTCCAAAAATCCTCTATAAGGATAATAAATAACAATTGAATATATTATACAGGGTGGCTGAATTTGACTTAGATCATAAAAGATTTAAAGTTTTGATAAGGGTTCAACTTGTGTTTTTCAAATGAGAAGCCAAATTTTTTGGACAGAATCCAATAGCTATGGAAAGAAAACGATTTAAAAAATTCGTTACGCAGGAGCTGCTTCAACTTAGCGAATTTCCTTGGAATAAATAAATTACTCTCTAGCGGTCACAATGTTAGTCTGATCAAAATGAAATGTCGTATCTAATTTTAGTATTTGCATGGCCAATTTTATTAATAAATAACATACGTCAAGGGGAAAGGGGGGCATAAAGATAGAAGAAAACACAAAATATAAAATATCTCTCTTAATATTAGAACAATCGAAAAATGCGTAAGAAACAAAGTTGTAGAAAATCATGTTTGCTACAATTCATCACCTTATCATTTTTGCTCAAACTCTAATGCGTACAGAGATATTGAGGAATTTAATTTTCAATCTTAAACCGTCAATATTTTTGTAAATATTAGGGTTACAGAAAAATGATAAGAAACAAAATTACAGTAAAACTTAATACCTACAACTTTACTTCTTATAAAATTTTCGATTTTTCGAATATTAAGGGAGATATGTCAAATTTTGTTTTTCCCCCTCCCTCTAAACCCCCCTTTCCCCTGGTCCGATTTTACCCATTAACGAACTTGACCTTTTGAATACCAAAAGCGCTTCAAATACCAAATCTCATTCCGATAAAATGAAAACTGTGACTGCTAGAGTGATTACAGACACACACACATATATATATATATATATATATATATATATATATATATATATATATATATATATATATATATATGTCCATAGATATATATATATAAATTTTACAGATGGTGATTTTTGACATCTACAAAGTAGGATCGATGGACATTTGAAGAAATTTTTGCGAAATTTTGACTTCGGTACGGGACCAATAGCTCCATTTCCTTTCAGGAAATTCGCTAAAAACAATTAATAATTCACAAAGTTTTTTATAGCCGTTTTAAAAAATGGATTTTCAACCCAAATCAAGTATAAAATTTTGAAAAAACAACGCTTCTTTTGTGACCTTGTGTACCAACCTATATAGAAGCTATATATTATAACATTTGTATAATAATGCACGCCGCATAATTTTCTGTAACTTTATCAATGTATTTGGAATACATCCGTTGGGGAGAATAAATGCAAATATTTTTTTAAATATAGAATAAGTATTAAAAAACAATCCGTGCAAGTTTCAAAAGTCTGCTGTAATTATAATCGATTTGAGAATTTTTCGGAAAAAAAAGAGCTATCTTCGCACCAAATAGTCGTAGTATGAAAATTGGTTTTTGTAAATTCGTAGAAAAATGCCATTGGTTTGATTGCAATTGGTTTTATTACGTAATTTAAGAAACTACGAAAAAAACCGCAAAAAACCTAATCAAAAAAATGGCACTTTTTTCGGGGACCATTTTTGGCATCAAAAATTGACAAATTTTATTTTCTGTTACTTTTTTATGATAGTACAAGTCAAGACAAAGAGATTGAGCTTCGGAAAATTGCTCTACGAAAATTTCCAAAGCAAGAGGAATGATTTTATACAAAAGGGCTTTTTTCTCGAAAAACTTAAATTTTTCGAAAAATTTGCAAAATTTCTTGTCAAAAAAAAAACTGAAATATTGTCAAGCTATTACCAATATTTTTACTAAGTAACAACTTTGTAGTCATTTTTAATAAAAAGTTATAAACTAATTAAGGAAACAAGATTTTCGCCTGTTTTTACAGTTTTTCTTGGAAACTACGCATCCAATTAATTTTAATTCTTCGGGCACCATTCGAAAGGTTATTTTAAGACCTACAACTTTCTCATTTAATTTTTTTGATTGGACCTCAACTATTTTTTTTAAATTTAAAAACCTGTTTTTTAACTTTTGAAAATTTCTTAGGCTCAGGGAAACTAGATAAGCCGAAAAAATAGAACGGTATTTTTTTTTATGCAGTATATTTGTAAATATACAAGCGTATTAAGTTTAGTTCCGACTTTGTAACGCTTGAAAATATTTATCGCCGAAAAAAATTTTTTTTTAGGTGTTCATAGAATTTCCTAATTAGTCCGACCGTCTGTCTGTCTGTCCGTGAAGCCGAAAACTCAAAAACGAAACGAGATAACGAGCTAAAAATTTTTGTGTGTGTTCTAGAGCAAAAAAGTAAGGTCAAATTTTCCCCCTGCCTGGGGGGAAAATTTATATCTTTCAAACCGTAAGAAATAGAAGAAAAATTTATTGACAAAAAATCTTCTTCTCTTTAAAATAAACAACTTTTGTTTGAAAAAAATTTTCATGAACTCAATAGTTTTTTCATAATTTGTGCTCAAAGTTGAAAATGAGAAATACAATTGATAGGTGAACGAAGCCATGCATGTATACATGTACATACCATCCATACATACTATTTTTATACCCAGTATATTTGTAAATACACAAGATATATTAAGTTTAATTCCCACTTTGTAACGCTTAAAAATATTGATCACAGAGAAAAAATTTATATCTAATAAACTTTGAATTTGAAGAATTTTCCAAACATTGATATACAAACTCAGTATATACTGGGTATTCAAACAATTAACTCAGTTAGTTGTTACATTACTTGTTATTGTATTATATTTTTCTACATCAACATATTTTTTGTTTACTGATAACAATTATATCAATTTTAACATTGGGCTCCCGTAGATTAAGTGGATTATTCGGGATTTATTAGAAAACGTTATTTTTAGACTGTGGAAAAAAAGTGAGCAAAATCTGTCGAAAAGTGGTGGTATGCTGGAACATTCTTAAAAATTCGATTTTATATTTGCAAAAATCTAAATGAAATTCACCACGTATTTCAAAAATTAAAACAGGTTCCATCTTTAATACACATAATGTCCTAATATAGGACAATCCTTCATGTTAGGACAAAGTTAGGTAATATTCAAAATTATTTTATTTCAAAGTTTAAACTCTACCGACAGTCTTACTTCTATTTGTTTTTATACTACACGGAAGGATCATAAACTTTTATTAATACTTAAATAACTGTTTAAAGTTTAAAAGGATAATAAATAACAATTGAATGTATTATACAGGTTGGCTTATTTAAAATTAATACACCTAAATAACTCTATAAGGATAATAAATAACAATTGAATGTATTATACAGGGTGTCATATTTAAAATTAATACACCTGAATAACTCTATAAGGATCATAAATAACAATTGAATGTATTATACAGGGTGGCATATTTAAAATTAATACACCTAAATAACTCTATAAGGATAATAAATAACAATTGAATATATTATACAGGATGGCTGAATTTGATTTCGATCATATAAGATTTAAAGTTTTTATAAGGGTTCAACTTGTGTTTTTCAAATGAGAAGCCAAATTTTTTTGGACAGAATCCAATGGCTAGGGAAAGTGAAGGATTAAAAAACAATTAATAATTCACAAAGTTTTTTATAGCCGTGTTAAAAAATGGATTTTCAAGGGTATTTAATAAATGTATACAAAAATTATTGAACAAAAAATTGTTTTATTATTTTTATAGAAAATAAAAATCTATTGATTCGTATTAATTGACCAAAAATAAAACCTATATATTCTTAATAAATTTTTTCGAAGGACCTTATTTTTCTTTTAGAAAAATTGTACGGTCGGGGGTCTCCCGTCATGAACGAAGTTCTTTCTTTACGTTATTTTTAGCGAATTTCCTGAAAGGAAATAGAGCTATTGGTCCCGTACCGAAGTCAATTTTCGCAAAAATTTCTTCAAATGTCCATCGATCCTACCTTGTAGATGTCAAAAATCACCATCTGTAAAATTTGTATATATATATATCTATGGACATATATATATATATATATATATATATATATATACATATATATATATATATGTGTCTGTAATCACTCTAGCGGTCACAGTTTTCATTTTATCGGAATGAAATTTGGTATTTGAAGCGCTTTTGGCATTCAAAAGGTCAAGTTCGTTAGTGGGTAAAATCGGACCAAGGGAAAGGGGGGTTTAGAGGAAGGGGGAAACACAAAATTTGACATATCTCCCTTAACATTCGAAAAATCGAAAATTTGATAAGAAGTAAAGTTGTAGGTATTAAGTTTTACTGTAATTTTGTTTCTTATCATTTTTTCTGTTACCTTAATATTTACAAAAATATTGACGGTTTAAGATTGAAAATTAAATTCCTCAATATCTCTGTACGCATTAGAGTTTGAGCAAAAATGATAAGGTGATGAATTGTAGCAAACATGATTTTCTACAACTTTGTTTCTTACGTATTTTTCGATTGTTCTAATATTAAGAGAGATATTTTATATTTTGTGTTTTCTTCTATCTTTATGCCCCCCTTTCCCCTTGACGTATGTTATTTATTAATAAAATTGGCCATGCAAATACTAAAATCAGATACGACATTTCATTTTGATCAGACTAACATTGTGACCGCTAGAGAGTAATTTATTTATTCCAAGGAAATTCGCTAAGTTGAAGCAGCTCCTGCGTAACGAATTTTTTTCAACTCGATTTCGATCAACATGATTTAATATGTAGATTTCTATTAATTATATTCGTGTATTTTTGTCACGCCAAAAAGCGCAGCCCTCTTTTAATCAACTTTCTCTTTCTCTCTCTCTCTCTCTAATTTGTATATTTTATTTTATTAATCATTTTAAGCGAATGTCCTGGAAGGAAATTGAGCTATTGGTCTCGTACCAAAGTCAAAAATTCGCAAAATTTTCTTCAAATGTCCATCGTAACTACCTAGTACATGTCGAAAATCACCGTCTCTAAAATTTATATATACAGTACAACCTCGATTTACCCGGCCTCGAGGGTGGCTTACACCTAAATAACTGTATAAGGATAATAAATAACAATTGAATATATTATACAGGGTTGCTTATTTAAAATTAATACACCTAAATAACTGTATAAGGATAAAAAATAACAATTAAGGAATCAAATGCGGTAATCAGATTTCAGGTCAGGTGGACCCACAAGGACAAGACAGGGTCAAACTTTGAAATTTTAAATGGAAATCTATTTTATTTCGTATTCTACGGAAAAAAAGGCGTTTCGCAGGAACTGCGTCAACTTAAGGTATTTCCTTAGTCACAATTTAAGTCTGATCAAAATTAAATGTCGTATCTGATATCATTTTAATATTTTCAAGGCCAATTTTATTAATAAATGGCATACGTCAAGGGGAAAGGGCATAAATATAGAAGAAAACACAAAATATAAAATATCTCTCTTAATATTGGAACAATCGAAAAATGTATAAAGAGTAAAGTTGTAGAAAATCAAGTTTGCTATAATTCATTACCTTATCATTTTTTCCAAACTCTAATGTGTACAGAGATATTTAGAATTTTAACTTTCAGTCTTTAATTGTAAATATTTCTGTAAATATTACTGTAACAGAAAAATGATATGAAACAAAATTACAGTAAAACTTAGTACCTACAACTTAACTCCTGATAAATTTTTCGATTTTTCAAATATTAAGGGAGATATGTGAAATTTTGTATCTTTTTCTTCAAGGTGCTTTGTTCTCTCGCTAGAGGGCGTTTTTTTCGGAGAGTTTTTGGGGAAATTCTACGAATGAATGAAAAATAATACAATTTATATATGACAAAACATTGTATAAAAACTTATCTACCTCAAAAGGCTCTTTGATCAACAACTTTTCATAAAATAAATATTCTAGAAAAACACTAATACTAAACTTGTATCAAATTTTTTCAAAACTCGGGTATATTTACGACTGAGTTATCTGGACTAAATTCTTAGAAACAATAAATTATACTTACTGGAAATTTTTTTGGATGATGCAAAAACACAAACTGTATTAGTAGGCAAGTAAACATGTGCCTTTTTTTCGAATTCCACTTCGCCTTCTCAGAAAATTATGACCAGGGTGTAATTCAATTCGTAATTGCATCTAGAAAGTTTTTGAAGAAGTGGAAGTCCCGCATAAAAAAAATGCAAATGTAATAAACAATTTAATAAGAAAAAAAACAAAGGTACGGAAAAAATCAAAACATAAGTAAAATAATGATCCATTATTTTCATTTTTGAGATTTTTGCAAAAAACGAAACCCCTTTTTTTTATTAAATTGCGAATCTAACGACACCTTGATCATAATTTTCGTGAGAAGGTTACACTCGTCAAACTCACACTTTCACAAAACTAATTAATACACAATATCTGAAAAAAAAAGCTTTCGGGGTCTGGAAAATTAAAGTCAATAAATTAAATGTTTTATAGAAAAATATATTTTGTTTATTTAAAAAAGATAACAATTAAATACCTTTCTAAATTAAAATGCTTTCTAAAAAAAACATATCAGAGCATTCTCATCACAAAAATATACGCTTGTCGTTTCAAAAAAAAAAAACGGGCGCAACAATTTTTCACATTTCTGGAAGCGCACATTTTTTTAAATTTCTATACAAAAATAAAAAATTAAAACCATATACATAAACGAGAAAGCTTTCAAGCTCCTCTATCATCAACTCCTTCCTCTAAATTAGAAAGTTCATCTAAAAGTTACAATTTTAATAATTTTAATATAAAAAAAATCATAACTGGACGGAGACTAAACATTAAATTTAAAATGGAGTTCACGGTACTCCACTTAAGTATGTTTTTATAAAATATACTTTTTTTAAACCACATGGTTATTTGATTATTGCTTAGGAATGTTTGTAAAAAAAAAGATTTTCGAAGTTAATTAATATATTGTTAACCATATTTACGAAGGTCCTTATTAATTAATTAATCTATAACAGTTCTCTCAGAAACTATTTACAAAAGTAAAAACACAGCCTAATATTGTATTAAGTAAAAGAAGTAAAAATTATTTAACCTCAATCTTTTTTTTAATTTTTATTCCATTTGAATTAAATCAGCAGCCTTCAAACAATCAATAATAAAATGTACACGATTTATGTTTTATCGATACGGCGATTATGTACAATTAAATGTTTGTGGATAATCAAAAAAAACATTGTAAATTATGTAAAATTTTTATCTTGTTTTAAAAATTTGAAATTAGGTCAAAATGTTTTAATGTTTTTTTTGATCATCTGAAAATAAGTGTTTCAAGTGCAAAATAAACTTCTTTAGATAAAATGTACGTGTATCCAAAAAAAGGCTTTTGTGCCTTTTTCAGTCGATTTTCAGAAAAATGTTTCCAATAAAAATTGTTCATTATAAATATACCAACAACTTTTATTCGAAACAATTTTCCGAAAATCAACTGAATATGACACTAGAACATTATGCAAAACAAATCGCCCTTTTTGTGTGCTACCGTACATGAAAAAATCATCATTAAAAAAATGCCTACCAAGTCAATACAAAAAATTCCCAATTTTCTTTAAAACAATTTTGATAATTTTATTTGAAAAATATTTCAATCTCTTGGTTTTTCCACACACAATTATGGGACGACAAATATTAATGAAATAAATGTCCGGTTTTAACTTTGAACGGAATAAAACATAACGACTTATTTTCAGATATCATTTTTTTTTGTAGAAAAATGTTTAAATTATAAAAAATGTTTTGAAAAATAAAAATAAAGTTTTGCTGATTTAATGCATTTCATCAGAAAATTACATCATTTGATTCGCAACATTTTGATATACTGAAAATATCAATAGACAAAAACAATGATCATTTACTAAACACAACACAAATTAGTATAAAAAATATATTCTATTATAATCTTAATCACAACGTTTAGTCACAACAGAAGCATGATGAGAATTTCTTAAATTTTTTTCTTTATTTTTAAATCGGCTATGTTTCAAAAATTTGAATAATCGAAAACATTATTTCGAAAAAATTTTTGTTTTCAACATTTACAGAGTATCGATAAACGAAAACTCCGCCGCTAAAGTAAAAGACAATCACAGAAAGAGCAAAGTTATCGAATAATTAATAATAATAAGCGTAAATAATTAATTATATTCGGTTTTGGAAAAAAATGCCGCTGATAAAAATTGATCACTATAAATAAACAAACAACTTTTACATATCAACTATTTGAAAAAAAGGCGCGTTATTATTTTGACACATGGTCCTGTTTGTTTGTAAACAAAAACTATAATCAGCTGATATTCAGTTCAATTCTTGTTCGATAGAGATATTTTTTAAAAAACCCACGTGATGAATTAAAATGTCAAAGTTCTCATCCTACTTCTGTTTCTAAACAAATCACAATACGTCATTTTACAAAAAAAAGAGTCCTCATATGGAAATTTTTTTATTTGTACAGCAATAAAAATCACATCTTTGTTTTTTAATATAAAAAGTATTGAAGAAAAACACGTGGACTTGTTTTTCTTTAACATAAAATCGTCAAATATCTTAAACTAACTTTACAAATATTTCTGCAAGAAGCTAAAGTCAAAAATCACATGTTGAGATATTTTTAGATTCGAAAAAAAAAATGTTTAAATATCAAACTTAAAAATTTCGGATTTGTGATTTTGTACAAAATACAAAATCACTAAAAATCTAAATAACAATTTGTATTGAGTTTTTATATAAAAATTACTAACCAAAAATCCAGAATTTTTGTCTTCGCCATCGAGTTTCACATTCTTTCACAAATTAACAATAAAATTTTTGATACAAAATTTTTCTGGTCCATAGTATCCTTGAATGACGACACCAATCATTGTTCTGTATGTTAGATACCACGATTTTTGTTTTCCACTTGCGAAATTAATTTTCTCAAATATTAAAATAAAATTATTAAGCAGAAATCCATAGTTTTCGCCATCGTATTCACAGGTTTCTAAATTCTCTTCAGCTTCTTTTACGTTGATAAGTACGTTGTAACACACACTCACGAGAAAAATATCATTTTTTCTGCGAGCTATTTTGCAAATAATACGTATTAAATGAATAAGTCGAATGCATATAAATGAAAGTCTTTTTTTATGATTAACTTTATAAGTCACTAATTCACTTTATAAGTCACTTTGATAATCAAAACGCACTTTCCACATTATTAAATCCATACAGGCACGAGCATCTTCTACGCTGTCGTGACCCGCATCACCCGCACACTGTATGTCCCGTTGTAAATATTCTCTGGTCAATGCTTTCAATCCTCTTCTCATTGGAAGCCCAGCCTTGTGTGGGAAAACCGCAGTTGTATCAATACATCTTGAATGAAGAATCTTTAAGGCCCGTAGGTCATTTTCTAAGCCGTGACCGATTAAAATTGTATTCGCGCTGATGAAACTGGTTAAATCACTTTGAATTTGTTTTAAAGTTTTAACACAGTTATTAGATTTTTCACATAAATCCTTGGCGGTTATTCCCGAATATCGCGAATTATAGTCAACGATATCAATATGCGGTCGGGCATAACTATCGTACACTAATCGGCCATCCGTGGACACCACTGTTACTTTAGTTAATAGTAATCCTTCAGCGGTGTAACACATCTCGCAGTCCACAGCATAAACACCGTCAATTGCGTTAAATGGGAGACCTCGTTTATATCGTGTTGTTACGTAACCGGACAATGGACCATTTACTCCTTCTGTGACGCCATTCCAAACGTGAAATTTTTGAGTGGCACATCCCACAGATTTTTCAGCTCCTTGGCAGCATGAGTATTCAATTTTCTCAACGCCATCCGGATAATAGGTTATCGGATAGCTGCGTCCCGAATGATAATTGCACGGCTCTGGCGATAGATACTCGGAATTTGGGCCGATAAAAAAATGCGTTTTACAGCGAACGCATTCGCGTTCCGCTGTTACGCGATCCGTTATGATTTTATCACGACTTTTACGCGTTGGACGCGATGCCCGCGAAATTTGTCCACCATCAACTTTGTAATGTTTATTATCACTCCGCGGTATAAATTCACGGGCGTTTACGTTAAGCCCTGACGCTCCTAAACGTGTTTTAACGTCATTTTCTCTAGGCATAATATAAACAAAAATGCATCCATATTGATAGACTGGATAGCCCATTGCGTATAGCAAATCTTTGGGCATCAAATAATTCCGTAGATAACACGATAACACGGAATCGCTTGTTAGCTTCCTCTGGTTGCGTAACGGTGGGTATAGCGCCACTTTGTTGTTACAGAGGGATTCTTCTGCGATTTTACGTTTCGACATTTTTTTTTTTAGCTCCGCGGATGATTAAACAGATTTAAAAACACTTTGATTGCACTTATTAATTATCACTTCAGTTTTTTATTTTAGCACAAGTTTATTAAGATTTAGCACAAGTTATTTAAGTTTTAGCACAAGTTTATTAAGACACGAACGGACGTTTGTTAAGGCAGTAAAATTTAAAATAAAGTCAAACAACATTACAAAAACACTTTCTACCACTTTCGATTTTGATAATTCACATAAATAAACACAAATCACTCCGCACAAATTTCTTAAGAGTTATGATGTTCGTTCGTTACGACAGTAAAATTTAAATAAAAGCAATTGCAAAATTACCTAACTGTGTCTAGCACAAAGGGTTATACAAAACTAACGCCTTCAAAACTTAAGTTAGCAAAAATAAATTTCACTTCCACTAAAATAATAATAGGGACAAAATTTATATATAAAAATTAAAGGGATTTTAAAATTCTATAAAGACAGCCCACTTAACAAATAAGGCAACCAATAATGTTTAAGATACCCTCTGTTTTCTCAAAGGGAAAAAATTTTATTTAAAATTAAAACAGATTATAAAATATTTATTGGTTTAAAAATTTAAATAATAAAGGACGTTCCAGCACTGTACAGTTATATAATCAGGACAATAAACCGGTTTGATTTTATTATAGGACAAACACATAAACAGACCTATTGAAATTTAACAGGTTTATATATTTGCTAAATCTAATTTTTATTACCTGGGAAAATCCACAAATGTATATACATGAATATACTATATATAATATATATATATATATATATATATATATATATACATATAGTATACACTATAGTATAGTATATACAATATATATATATATATATATATATATATATATATATATATATATATATATATATATACATTTATATATCAGTCAAGAATTTCGTGGAATATGTCTTTTAAAAGTATTGGATTATGTGTCATAAACACCTCTGAAGATATACGAATTAGAATAAATACAACAAAATAGACAAATTCACTGTTCATAATATACAAAATAATGTAATTTTGAAAAATAATAATAATTTTTAACTTTTATATTACAAAAACAAAACGGTAACACATGACTTTTTTTTTTAAATTTATATAATAAATTATTATCTTTACTATCCTTAATTTTTTTTTTTAATTCTGTCGAGTATTTTTTCGAAAACAACAGATAATAGTTGGGCGGGCATGAAGTTTTCCATGCTTCTGATGAGAGAGAATGATAACTTTGATATTAATTATGTCACGTTCTAAACGGTCAAAAATTCCGAAAACTCGAATCCAATGAACCTATGTAATTGTTATCAGAAAACAAAAAATATGTTGATGTAGAAAAATACAAAAAAGATTAAAATAGAATACAAGAAATTTTGCAAATTTTTCAAAAAACTTAAGTGTTTCGAAAAAATGGCTCTTTTGTAAAATCATTCCTGTTGCTTTGGAAATTATCGTACAGCAATTTTTTTCAAAACTCAATTTCTTTGTCTTCACTTGTACTATCATAAAAATGTAACAGAAAGTAAAATTTGTCAATTTTTGATGTCAAATATGGTCCCCGCAAAAAGTGCCAATTTTGGTTCGGTTTTTTGCAGTTTTTTTTGTTTTAGTAGTTTGTTAAATATCGTAATCAAACCAACTGCAATCAATAGTTGGCATTTTTCTACGTATTTACAAAAAAAAAATTTCATTGTACGACCCATTTGAATGGGTCGACCCATTTGAATTTGTGCGAAAATAACTTTTTTTTTTCGAAAAATTCTCAAATCGATTGTAATTACAGCAGACTTTTGAAACTTGCACCGATTGTTTTTTAATAATTTATATTTAAAAAAATATTTGCAATTATTTTCCCCCAACAGATGCATTCCAAATACATTGACAAAGTTACGTTAAATTATGCGGCTTGGAAATTAAACGTAAAAATTATATGTAAAATTTATTGTGAATTGTATAAAATAGTTTTTAACCATAGATACTATTAGCCACAAAAGTAGCCAACTTTTTACATAGTTTTGTAGTAGTTGATTTGTGCCCCGTTTCGTATAAAATCTTGTAAGTATATTTATAATGAACCATCTTTTATCCGAAGCATGAATTTCCAAAAATCCTCTATAAGGATAATAAATAACAATTGAATATATTATACAGGGTGGCTGAATTTGACTTAGATCATATAAGATTTAAAGTTTTGATAAGGGTTCAACTTGTGTTTTTCAAATGAGAAGCCAAATTTTTTGGACAGAATCCAATAGCTATGGAAAGAAAACGATTTAAAAAATTCGTTACGCAGGAGCTGCTTCAACTTAGCGAATTTCCTTGGAATAAATAAATTACTCTCTAGCGGTCACAATGTTAGTCTGATCAAAATGAAATGTCGTATCTAATTTTAGTATTTGCATGGCCAATTTTATTAATAAATAACATACGTCAAGGGGAAAGGGGGGCATAAAGATAGAAGAAAACACAAAATATAAAATATCTCTCTTAATATTAGAACAACCGAAAAATGCGTAAGAAACAAAGTTGTAGAAAATCATGTTTGCTACAATTCATCACCTTATCATTTTTGCTCAAACTCTAATGCGTACAGAGATATTGAGGAATTTAATTTTCAATCTTAAACCGTCAATATTTTTGTAAATATTAGGGTTACAGAAAAATGATAAGAAACAAAATTACAGTAAAACTTAATACCTACAACTTTACTTCTTATAAAATTTTCGATTTTTCGAATATTAAGGGAGATATGTCAAATTTTGTGTTTCCCCCTCCCTCTAAACCCCCCTTTCCCCTGGTCCGATTTTACCCATTAACGAACTTGACCTTTTGAATACCAAAAGCGCTTCAAATACCAAATCTCATTACGATAAAATGTCCATAGATATATATATATGTCCATAATTTATATATATATATAAATTTTACAGATGGTGATTTTTGACATCTACAAAGTAGGATCGATGGACATTTGAAGAAATTTTTGCGAAATTTTGACTTCGGTACGGGACCAATAGCTCTATTTCCTTTCAGGAAATTCGCTAAAAACAATTAATAATTCACAAAGTTTTTTATAGCCGTTTTAAAAAATGGATTTTCAACCCAAATCAACTATAAAATTTTGAAAAAACAACGCTTCTTTTGTGACCTTGTGTACCAACCTATATAGAAGCTATATATTATAACATTTGTATAATAATGCACGCCGCATAATTTTCTGTAACTTTATCAATGTATTTGGAATGCATCCGTTGGGGAGAATAATTGCAAATATTTTTTTAAATATAGAATAAGTATTAAAAAACAATCTGTGCAAGTTTCAAAAGTCTGCTGTAATTATAATCGATTTGAGAATTTTTCGGAAAAAAAAAAGCTATCTTCGCATCAAATAGTCGTAGGATGAAAATTTGTTTTTGTAAATTCGTAGAAAAATGCCAACTATTGGTTTGATTGCAATTGGTTTTATTACGATATTTAACAAACTACTAAAAAAACCGCCAAAAACTGAACCAAAAAAATGGCACTCTTTTCGGGGACCATTTTTGGCATTGACAAAATTGACAAATTTTATTTTCTGTTACTTTTTATGATAGTACAAGTCAAGACAAAGAGATTGAGCTTCGGAAAATTGCTCTACGAAAATTTCCAAAGCAAGAGGAATGATTTTACAAAAGAGCTTTTTTCTCGAAAAACTTAAATTTTTCGAAAAATTTGCAAAATTTCTTGTCAAAAAAAAACTGAAATATTGTCAAGCTATTACCAATATTTTTACTAAGTAACAACTTTGTAGTCATTTTTAATAAAAAGTTATAAACAAATTAAGAAAACACGATTTTCGCCTGTTTTTACAGTTTTTCTCGGAAACTACGCATCCAATTTTAATTCTTCGGGCACCATTCGAAAGGTTATTTTAAGACCTACAACTTTCTCATTTAATTTTTTTGATTGGACCTCAACTATGTTTTTAAATTTAAAAACCGGTTTTTTACTTTTGAAAATTTTTTAGGCTCAGGGAAACTAGATAAGCCGAAAAAATAGAACGGTATTTTTTTATATGCAGTATATTTGTAATTATACAAGCGTATTAAGTTTAGTTCCGACTTTGTAACGCTTGAAAATATTTATCGCCGAAAAAAATTTTTTTTTAGGTGTTCATAGAATTTCCTAATTAGTCCGACCGTCTGTCTGTCTGTCCGTGAAGCCGAAAACTCAAAAACGAAACGAGATAACGAGCTAAAAATTTTTGTGTGTGTTCTAGAGCAAAAAAGTAAGGTCAAATTTTCCCCCTGCCTGGGGGGAAAATTTATATCTTTCAAACCGTAAGAAATAGAAGAAAAATTTATTGACAAAAAATCTTCTTCTCTTTAAAATAAACAACTTTTGTTTGAAAAAATTTTTCATAAACTCAATAGTTTTTTCATAATTTGTGCTCAAAGTTGAAAATGAGAAATACAATTGATAGATGAACGAAGCCATGCATGTATACATGTACATACCATCCATACATACTATTTTTATACCCAGTATATTTGTAAATACACAAGGTATATTAAGTTTAATTCCCACTTTGTAACGCTTAAAAATATTGATCACAGAGAAAAAATTTATATCTAATAAACTTTGAATTTGAAGAATTGTTCAAACATTGATATACAAACTCAGTATATACTGGGTATTCAAACAATTAACTCAGTTAGTTGTTACATTACTTGTTTGTATTATATATTTCTACATCAACATATTTTTTGTTTACTGATAACAATTATATCAATTTTAACATTGGGCTTCCGTAGATTAAGTGGATTATTCGGGATTTATTAGAAAACGTTATTTTTAGACTGTGGAAAAAAAGTGAGCAAAATCTGTCGAAAAGTGGTGGTATGCTGGAACATTCTTAAAAATTCGATTTTATATTTGCAAAAATCTAAATGAAATTCACCACGTATTTCAAAAATTAAATCAGGTTCCATCTTTAATGCACACATAATGTCCTAATATAGGACAATCCTTCATGTTAGGACAAAGTTAGGTAATATTCAAAATTATTTTATTTTAAAGTTTAAACTCTACCTACAATCTAACTTCTATTTGTTTTTATACTACACGGAAGGATCATAAACTTTTATTAATACTTAAATAACTGTTTAAAGTTTAAAAGGATAATAAATAACAATTGAAAGTATTATACAGGTTGGCTTATTTAAAATTAATACACCTAAATAACTCTATAAGGATAATAAATAACAATTGAATGTATTATATAGGGTGTCATGTTTAAAATTAATACACCTGAATAACTCTATAAGGATAATAAATAACAATTGAATATATTATACAGGGTGGCTGAATTTGATTTCGATCATATAAGATTTAAAGTTTTTATAAGGGTTCAACTTGTGTTTTTCAAATGAGAAGCCAAATTTTTTTGGACAGAATCCAATAGCCGGGGAAAGAAAACTATTAAAAAACAATTAATAATTCACAAAGTTTTTTATAGCCGTGTTAAAAAATGGATTTTCAAGGGTATTTAATAAATGTATACAAAAATTATTGAACAAAAAATTGTTTTATTATTTTTATAGAAAATAAAAATCTATTGATTCGTATTAATCGACCAAAAATAAAACCTATATATTCTTAATAAATTTTTTCGAAGGACCTTATTTTTCTTTTAGAAAAATTGTACGGTCAGGGGTCTCCCGTCATGAACGAAGTTCTTTCTTTACGTTATTTTTAGCGAATTTCCTGAAAGGAAATAGAGCTATTGGTCCCGTACCGAAGTCAATTTTCGCAAAAATTTCTTCAAATGTCCATCGATCCTACCTTGTAGATGTCAAAAATCACCATCTGTAAAATTTGTATATATATATCTATGGACATATATATATATATATATATATATATATATATATATATATATATATATATATACATATATATATATATATGTGTCTGTAATCACTCTAGCGGTCACAGTTTTCATTTTATCGGAATGAAATTTGGTATTTGAAGCGCTTTTGGCATTCAAAAGGTCAAGTTCGTTAGTGGGTAAAATCGGACCAAGGGAAAGGAGGGTTTAGAGGAAGGGGGAAACACAAAATTTGACATATCTCCCTTAACATTCGAAAAATCGAAAATTTGATACGAAGTAAAGTTGTAGGTATTAAGTTTTACTGTAATTTTGTTTCTTATCATTTTTTCTGTTACCTTAATATTTACAAAAATATTGACGGTTTAAGATTGAAAATTAAATTCCTCAATATCACTGTACGCATTAGAGTTTGAGCAAAAATGATAAGGTGATGAATTGTAGCAAACATGATTTTCTACAACTTTGTTTCTTACGTATTTTTCGATTGTTCTAATATTAAGAGAGATATTTTATATTTTGTGTTTTCTTCTATCTTTATGCCCCCCTTTCCCCTTGACGTATGTTATTTATTAATAAAATTGGCCATGCAAATACTAAAATCAGATACGACATTTCATTTTGATCAGACTAACATTGTGACCGCTAGAGAGTAATTTATTTATTCCAAGGAAATTCGCTAAGTTGAAGCAGCTCCTGCGTAACGAATTTTTTTCAACTCGATTTCGATCAACATGATTTAATATGTAGATTTCTATTAATTATATTCGTGTATTTTTGTCACGCCAAAAAGCGCAGCCCCCTTTTAATCAACTTTCTCTTTCTCTCTCTCTCTCTCTAATTTGTATATTTTATTTTATTATTAATCATTTTAAGCGAATGTCCTGGAAGGAAATTGAACTATTGGTCTCGTACCAAAGTCAAAAATTCGCAAAAATTTCTTCAAATGTCCATCGAAACTACCTAGTAGATGTCGAAAATCACCGTCTCTAAAATTTATATATACAGTACAACCTCGATTTACCCGGCCTCGAGGGTGGCTTACACCTAAATAACTGTATAAGGATAATAAATAACAATTGAATATATTATACAGGGTTGCTTATTTAAAATTAATACACCTAAATAACTGTATAAGGATAAAAAATAACAAATAAGGAATCAAATGCGGTAATCAGATTTCAGGTCAGGTGGACCCACAAGGACAAGACAGGGTCAAACTTTGAAATTTTAAATGGAAATCTATTTTATTTCATATTCGTATTCTACGGAAAAAAAGGCGTTTCGCAGGAACTGCGTCAACTTAAGAAATTTCCTTAGTCACAATTTTAGTCTGATCAAAATTAAATGTCGTATCTGATATCATTTTAATATTTTCAAGGCCAATTTTATTAATAAATGGCATACGTCAAGGGGAAAGGGGGGGGGCATAAATATAGAAGAAAACACAAAATATAAAATATCTCTCTTAATATTGGAACAATCGAAAAATGTATAAAGAGTAAAGTTGTAGAAAATCAAGTTTGCTATAATTCATTACCTTATCATTTTTTCCAAACTCTAATGTGTACAGAGATATTTAGAATTTTACCTTTCAGTCTTAAATTGTAAATATTTCTGTAAATATTAGTGTAATAGAAAAATGATATGAAACAAAATTACAGTAAAACTTAGTACCTACAACTTAACTCCTGATAAATTTTTCGATTTTTCAAATATTAAGGGAGATATGTGAAATTTTGTATCTTTTTCTTCAAGGTGCTTTGTTCTCTCGCTAGAGGGCGTTTTTTTCGGAGAGTTTTTGGGGAAATTCTACGAATGAATGAAAAATAATACAATTTATATATGACAAAACATTGTATAAAAACTTATCTACCTCAAAAGGCTCTTTGATCAACAACTTTTCATAAAATAAATATTCTAGAAAAACACTAATACTAAACTTGTATCAAATTTTTTCAAAACTCGGGTATATTTACGACTGAGTTATCTGGACTAAATTCTTAGAAACAATAAATTATACTTACTGGAAATTTTTTTGGATGATGCAAAAACACAAACTGTATTAGTAGGCAAGTAAACATGTGCCTTTTTTTCGAATTCCACTTCGCCTTCTCAGAAAATTATGACCAGGGTGAAATTCAATTCGTAATTGCATCTAGAAAGTTTTTGAAGAAGTGGAAGTCCCGCATAAAAAAAATGCAAATGTAATAAACAATTTAATAAGAAAAAAAACAAAGGTACGGAAAAAATCAAAACATAAGTAAAATAATGATCCATTATTTTCATTTTTGAGATTTTTGCAAAAAACGAAACCCCTTTTTTTTATTAAATTGTTTCAAACTTTGGCAATTTTTTTTTTGCGGGACTTCAACTTTTTCAAAAACTTTCTAGATGCAATTGCGAATCTAACGACACCTTGATCATAATTTTCGTGAGAAGGTTACACTCGTCAAACTCACACTTTCACAAAACTAATTAATACACAATATCTGAAAAAAAAAGCTTTCGAGGTCTGGAAAATTAAAGTCAATAAATTAAATGTTTTATAGAAAAATATATTTTGTTTATTTAAAAAAGATAACAATTAAATACCTTTCTAAATTAAAATGCTTTCTAAAAAAAACATATCAGAGCATTCTCATCACAAAAATATACGCTTGTCGTTTCAAAAAAAAAAAACGGGCGCAACAATTTTTCACATTTCTGGAAGCACACATTTTTTTAAATTTCTATACAAAAATAAAAAATTAAAACCATATACATAAACGAGAAAGCTTTCAAGCTCCTCTATCATCAACTCCTTCCTCTAAATTAGAAAGTTCATCTAAAAGTTACAATTTTAATAATTTTAATATAAAAAAAATCATAACTGGACGGAGACTAAACATTAAATTTAAAATGGAGTTCACGGTACTCCACTTAAGTATGTTTTTATAAAATATACTTTTTTTAAACCACATGGTTATTTGATTATTGCTTAGGAATGTTTGTAAAAAAAAAGATTTTCGAAGTTAATTAATATATTGTTAACCATATTTACGAAGGTCCTTATTAATTAATTAATCTATAACAGTTCTCTCAGAAACTATTTACAAAAGTAAAAACACAGCCTAATATTGTATTAAGTAAAAGAAGTAAAAATTATTTAACCTCAATCTTTTTTTTAATTTTTATTCCATTTGAATTAAATCAGCAGTCTTGAAACAATCAATAATAAAATGTACACGATTTATGTTTTATCGATACGGCGATTATGTACAATTAAATGTTTGTTGATAATCAAAAAAAACATTGTAAATTATGTAAAATTTTTAACATGTTTTATGTTAGAAATATTTGTTTTCATTTGTCCTTGGTTTATAATATTTAAGATCACATTTAAATAACAAAGATGCTAATTCGTTTAACTGATAAGATAAAACAAATAATTCATTTACATCCATGATAAGATCAGTCAGTTTTTTTTTTGTTAAAAATTTTAAATTAGGTCAAAATATTTAATGTTTTTTTTTTTGATCATCTGAAAATAAGTCTTACAAGTGCAATATGAACTTTTTTAGATAATATTTACATGTATCCAAAAAAAAGGCTTTTGTGCCTTATTCAGTCGATTTTCAGAAAAATGTTTCCAATACAAATTATTTATTATAAATATACCAACAACTTTCATTCGAAAAATTTTTACGAAAATCGACTGAATAAGGCATTATAAAATTTTTTAAAAAAAGGATCGCCATTTTTGTGTCCTACCGTACATGTATAATTATACTTTTTTAGATGATATATATTATTTACATGTAGCAAAAAAAAAAAGGAATTTGTACCATATTTAGTCGATTTTCGGAATGAATTTTCGAATGAAAATTGTTTATTACTAATATACGAGCAACTTATATTCGTAACATTTTCCCAAAAACCGAATGCCTAAAATACTATAAAATTAAGCAAAAAAATATTTTTTTTTGTGTGCTACCGTACATGTAAAATTATCATTAAAAATGCCTACCCAGTGAATACAAAAAATTCCCAATTTTCTTTGAAACAATTCCGATAATTTTATTTAAAAAAATATTTCAATCTCTTGGTTTTTCCACACACAATTATGGGACGACAAATATTAATGAAATAAATGTCCGGTTTTAACTTTGAACGGAATAAAAAATAACTACTTATTTTCAGATATCATTTTTTTTTTTAAATAAATTTAGACAAATTTGTAGAAAAATGTTTGAATTATAAAAAATGTTTTGAAAAATAAAAATAAAGTTTTGCTGATTTAATGCATTTCATCAGAAAATTACATCATTTGATATACTGCAATATCAATAGACAAAAACAATAATCATTTACTAAACACAACACAAATGAGTATAAAAAATATATTCAATTATAATCTTAATCATAACGTTTAGTCGCAACAGAAGCATGATGAGAATTTTTTAAATTTTTTTCTTTATTTTTAAATCGGCTATGTTTCAAAAATTTGAATAATCGAAAAAAATGTTTCGATACAATAGATAAACGAAAATTCTGCCGCAAAAATAATTTGACTTTATATTTAAAGACAATCACAGAAAGAGCAAAGTTATCGAAAAATTAATAATAATAAACGTAAATAATTAATTATTCGGTTTTGGAAAAAAATGTTGCTGATAAAAATTGATCATTATACATAAACAAACAACTTTTACAAATCAACTATTTGAAAAAAAGGCGCGTTATTATTTTGGTCCTGTTTGTTTGTAAACAAAAACTATAAACAGCTGATATTCAGTTCAATTCTTGTCCGATAGAGATATTTTTTTAAAAAACCACGTGATGAATTAAAATGTCAAAGTTCTCATCCTACTTCTGTTTCTAAACAAATCACAATACGTTATTTTACAAAAAAAAAGTCCTCATATGGAAATTTTTTTTATGTACAGCAATAAATCAGATCTTTGTTTTTTAATATAAAAAGTATTGAAGAAAAACACGTGGTCTTGATTTTCTTTAACATAAAATCGTCAAATATCTTAAACTAACTTTATAAATATTGCTGTAAGAAGCTAAAGTCAAAAACCACACGTTATGATATTTTTAGAAAATTATTCAAATTTTTCGACATGGTCTCACAATAGCAGCCTACATTATAGCAATTGATTTTTGACCTGATTCGAAATAAAATCTTTAAATATCAAATCAACTTAAAAATTTGGGAAAAATGAACGCCTACTTTTGTGGCCTTTAATAACCTTGAGTGATGACAAAAATTGTGGATTTTTTAGGTCAATTTGGAAAAACCCAAAACTACTTAAAAAATTATGAATAAGTATACGAATTTTGTATATACAAAAATATCTAAATAAAAATTTATATCGAGTTTTTATATAAAAATTACTAACCAAAAATCCAGAATTTTTGTGTTCGTACTCGAGTTTCACGTTCTTTCACAAATTAACAATAAAATTTTAGACACAAAATTTATCTGGTTCACAGTTTCTTTGAATGGCGACACCAATCATGGATCTGTATGTTAGATAACACGATTTTTGTTTTCCACAACAAACTTGCGAAATTAATTTTCTCGAATTGTAAAATAAAATGAATTTTCTTTAGCTTCTTTTTCGTTAATGAGGACTTTTTTAAACACACATACACTAACGTCACTTACAAACTAATCCGAACTTATATATAAAGAGAAAAATATCATTTTTTCTGCGAGGTATTTCGTAAAAAATACGTATGAAATAAATAAGTCGAATGCACATAAATGAAAAAGTCTTTTTTTATGATGAGATGATCACGATCACTTTTGTAACTAATTAACGACTTAAGCACATTGTTGTAATTCATGTCGATAATCATAACGCACTTTCCACAGTAACAAATCCATACAGGCACGAGCATCTTCTACGCTATCGTGACCCGCATCACCCGCACACTGTATGTCCCGTTGTAAATATTCTCTGGTCAATGCTTTCAATCCTCTTCTCATTGGAAGCCCAGCCTTGTGTGGGAAAACCGCAGTTGTATCAATACATCTAGAATGAAGAATCCTTAAGGCCCGTAGATCATTTTCTAAGCCGTGTCCGATTAAAATTGTATTCCCACTGATAAAACTTGTTAAATCACTTTGTATTTGTTGTAACGTTTTAACACAATTGTTAGAGTTTTTACATAAATCCTTGGCGGTTATTCCCGAATATCGCGAATTATAGTCAACGATATCAATATGCGGTCGGGCATAACTATCGTACACTAATCGACCATCCGTGGTCACCACTGTTACTTTAGTTAAAAGTAATCCTTCAGCGGTGTAACACATTTCGCAGTCCACAGCATAAACACCATCAATTTCGTCCTGTGCGATACTTTGTTTGTAGCGTGTCGTTACGTAACCCTCCAATGGACCATTCAAACCTTCGATAACGCCATTCCAAACATGGAATTTTTCGGTGACACATCCAATTGAATATTCATTTCCTCTGCAGCATGTGTACTCTTTTTTTTCAACAGAATGTGGAGAATACATGACGGGATAGCATCGTCCCGAATGATAATTGCATGGTTCTTGGCTTAAATACTGCGAATTTGGGCCGATAAAAAAAGGCCGATAGCAGCGCACACACTCGCGTTCCATTGTTACACGATCCGTTATGATTTCATCACTACGTTCACTGGTTGGACTCGATGTCCCCGAACCTTGTCCACTATCACTATCATATTCACTATTTAAATCGTCTTTTTTGTTCAGAAATTGATAACCGACGCCGGGCACAAACTCGCGAGCGTTCACGTCAAACCGTGACGCCCTTAAACGTGCTTTACGGTCATTCTGTTGGCGGGGCTGAATGTAAATCATTGTATAATTTTCATGTTTAAATGGGTAACCCATCATATAACGTAGGTTTTTTGGCAACAGATACTTTCGTAGATAACACGATAACACTGATTCACTAATATTTAGCTTCGTGTGGTTGCGTAACGGTGGGTAGAGCGCCACTATGACAGGACTCAGGGCTTCTTCGGTGATTCTGTGCTTCGACATGTTTTTCTTACGTAGTTCTGGGGATGATCCACTAGATGATGTCGTCTCGTCCGATTTCTTTGAACGTTGTTTTTTTCTTAGACGATTGGCTTTCCGTCTGGCTTTACGATTGTTGACGGTTGTTGTCAGATCTGGTTGATCCTTGTTTAAAGATGATTCACTAACACTGCTTGTGATTGATTCTCCACCCGGGTCCAGTGCGTCTTCATTCAAATAAATAACACAACACTAATTTATTTAACTATTTTTGTTAACTAGCTATTAATTAATACGAGGTGTGCGGTATGAGATACACAAAATAAAATAGATCATGAAATCGCCTAACACGAAGGGTTGGTTTGTCTGTATACAACTTTTTGATAATTAAAAAATCCTACAGCATAAAACTTTGTATTTTCATAGAATTTATTAAGCCACAACAAATAACGATTACCCAGAATATTTTGATCAGAGCACGGAAATTCAAAATGGAAAATTGATTTCATAAAAAATATTTCAAAAAAAAAACTATTCTTTCATCAACGATTGCCCAGAATATTTTTAAAGCACGGAAATTCAAAAAGGGAAATTGAAGTAAAATTTATAGCTAAGGAAATTATTTTATAAAAAGTGTTTGTTTGTGTACAAAGTGTTTCAGAAAAATTATTCTTTTAGACAATTTATTTTGCCCCAACAAATAACGATTGCCCAGAATATTCAAAACGGAAAATTGACGCAAACTTTATAATCAAGGAAATTATTTTATTAAATGTGTGTGTACAAAGTGTTTCAGAAAAACTATTTTTTCAGATTTCCTACAAAAATTTTCACACATTAGGACGGTTTGTTGTTAATAAAATATGATGTTATATTCAAAATTGCGGCTTTTTATACCCGGTATATAATATATACACTGGGTATATTAAGTTTAGTTCCGACTATGTAACGGTTAAAAATATTGGTAGTAGAAAAAAATGTTTGCTATACGTGTTCATAAAATGATCTAATTAGTCTCTTTCCGCATGCCTACATGATAACGCAAAAACAAAAAGAGATAATAACCTTCTACAGCTAAAAAGTAAGGTCAAGTTCGTGAATGGGCAAAATCGGACCATGTGGCAAAACTGCCTATCTTTGAAACCGTTAGATATAGAACAAAAAATGTCTCATTTTTAGAAATAAACAACATTTGTTTGAAACTTTTTTTTGATAATATCAGTATGTACCGGATATTTAAGAATTTAACCCAGCTAGTTGTTATTTTTACTTGTGTTTTATATTCAGAAACCAAACAGGTGTTTTATCAGGTATAATTTTTCTGAATCATTATAACAAAATTTCCTACTAAAATTTTCACACAACAGTTTGTTATTAATAAAAATCTATTGATGTAAAATATTCAAAAAAAATTTCCGCCTTTTATTTTCAGAAACCAAAAAGGTGTTTTTACAGGTATAATTATTCTGAAACATTGTGTACCATAAAATGGATTATAATAAAAATAACATCACCTACCTTCACTACAAGATGCAAGATATTTGCCGTTACTCGAGAAGTCTATATCAAGTATTTCACCAGTGTGTCCTTTAAATGAGGTTAGAAGCCAAGAATGTGAAAAATTTTGTTTGTCAGTACGAAAACGTTGATTTTCAGTATTTTTCTTTTTAGTTTTTGATGTTGTATCTTTTGTTTTAGTCTCTTTACGTGGTTGTTGCATTTGATCTATAAAAAAAAAAAAACAAAAAATAAACAGTTACTTGTAAAGAAGCACATTCCACTATACTTCCGACAGAGAAAAATCAATTGAAATAAAAACTTACTTTTAACTTTTGCGCTTTGTTTCGATTTGGGTTTTGTTGTATTATTCGCTTGATTTAGAAGGCGTTTAACAACATACAAGAGCATAATTGTTGTACATAAAATCATGGTAATCCAAATATTAACTAATGGATTATCCGTAATCGACAAAATCGACATGTTACTACACACTAGTTACTAAATCACACACTCTATTTTTTGTTTAGTAGCAAATTTCCGGAATTCTTTAGAAAATAGAGAATTTTTTTGATGAAAAATAAATAAAAATAAACCACGAGGTATTTTTGTAGACGAGTCGCAGAGAACTACTACTGGTTCTGTCATCTGTGAATCACCAACACCGGACAAACTCACTCGTGTCTTCGGTTAAAACTTCGGTTCAATGTCCACAATAATGTATTTTATTTTAAAATACTTCCGATAGGTTCATATGGTTTTCAAATATCCAATCAGTAAAAAATAATATGAAGGCGCTCTTTATGAATTTGATTTGAACTTGTGAAGAATTTGAAAAATTTGTGTTCATATTACTGTGCTTCGTAGAAACATTTGTATTAATGATTTTGTACATTGTTTCGTTTCAAATTGATTTTCAATGAATTATTTTATTAAATTCAATAAAATAAACTTGAACGTGCGATGGTTGTAACAATACTGAAAGCCGTATCAACAGCTAGTATGTTTTTGAGGTGGTCGCGCGCGCGGCACAGCAATCGTCCCCACTATAAGTTTGACATGACGCGAATTAATTTTATTCTTGAGTTGTATTACAAATGAAATGAAACCGATAGCATCATAAATGTTAAATCCACGTAATGTGGATGATTATAAGCTTCTTTTCCAATAAATTTATCAATAAACTTCCTTAAATGTTTTTATTGGGATTTTCCTTTTTTTTTACTACCTGGTAATTGTCTGATAAGTCTATTTATGAGGTTTAAAATTTATTTTTCATAATTCACCCTTTTTTTTATTACCCTGGGAGGTTGGGATTTTGGGACCTGTTAGTCTGATAAGTTTTTATACCTGTTATACAATATATATCCGGGTATATTAAGTTTAATCCCGAGTTTGTAACAGTTAAAAATATTTATTGCAAAAAAGGTCTTTTTAGCCCATTTCCACAAAGTTGTCCGTCTGTGAATTTTCCTTTGTCTAAGGTATTGTTTTGGGAATTTTCATATTTTATTATAAGAAAGAAGCTGAAAAGTAATAATTTTTCTGGAAAAGTTCCTTGATCAATCTTGATATACTTTTTAGTAGGGCTCCGTACCAATATTTACCGCTTGATGATAACTATTTTTCTTAAAATGCTCCTTGACCGACCTTTTAGGGTTCCGTACCATTTTCAGGTAGAGAGATTTTAATCGTCCGTATCACTGACCTTCTATTACGGGATTTTGTTTTTAATGAATTTTAAAACTTGTTTTTCATATTTTTTTATTGTCTAAGGGCATTGGGCATTGGTTTCGGGAATTTTTATGTTTTTTTGTAGAACATTACAGGAAAGAAATTTATAATTTAATTATGTTTTATAGGTACCCTTTAGGGTCCGTACCAACAAAAAAATTCTCAAAATGAGGAAAATCTTATTCGTCCGCATTTATGCCGTTATAAAATTTTGAAAATCGATAAAAGCATGAAATCTGGTATTTATACAGCTCATTTGAAAAATTACGTAAATTTTTCAAATCTTTACAATCAATTTATTCTGAATCTATTAGGTTTTCGAAATAAAAGTATGTAACCAAAGTTGTTAGTACTTTTATAAAGAACAACTTTTATTCGAAACATTTTTTCGAAAATGAATGAATGAGGCACAGATTTGAAAAATTAAACAGCACGTTTGGATCTTGATAGCTGAAATATTTTTGGCTTTGATCTTTCTGATCTGGAAGGAAATAGACTGATACTTTAAGTTTTATTCGAGGTTGGGAATTTTTTACTAATAGTCTGATAATTTTTTATACCTGGTGTATATAATATATACCTGGGTGTAGTAAGTTCAATCCCGAGTTTGTTAAGGGTTGAAAATATGAATAACAGAAAAGATTATCATAAGATCAACTCTCAATTGAATACAGAAGTTTTAGTTTTCACTATTTTAAACAAAAGTAGATCAAAATGAATACACGTGCATTTTTTTTTATTTAACTTTGATTCATTTATGACAGATCATGACTAATGTAATAACTAATGTAATTAAAAACAAATTTAAATCATTTATTAATTGATAATGAAGCATTTTAAAAAAAAAACAAAAAATATATAATGGCAGTAAAAACAGTTGAACGTCATTAATTAGTCATGTGATATACCTGGCATCACCTCATTAGATACGTCATTACGTAGTACGTTTATATATTAGTAATACTGTCATTGATATGAAAAAGTTGCCTCTTACATCAGAAACGTCTTTGGTGTAGCGGTAAGCACGCTGGACTAGATATCCAGAGGGCCGAGGTTCGATTCTTGATTGACGAGTTAATTTTTTCTTATCAATATATTTAATTAAAAATGCCATGACAGTCCTTTCGAATTTGTCTTACGTAACCGAAATGAAATTTGACAAATATTTGATTGTTGACGTTCAAGGTATTTCCAAACTATATCAGCTGACCCACACGAAAAGAACTATATAAAAAATTATATGCGTAAAAAAATATGTTGGTACTCCTGCACGTTGTTGAAAGCAGCTGTCCCTTATCGTCAGTGTTCCCATTCGTCACATAACATATCATACATATACTAGTCATCATACATATACTAGTATATAATTTCAAACGACTTTCAAACAGGCTTTTGAGGCCATGTGCGTACAGATCTCTTTAGTCTGCGTATAAAAAGAGGCAAAAAATTAAAATACAAGAATAATATTCATGACCCAAATTAATGAATTCAAATTTTATTCAAATCGGTTTTTTTTTTTTTGTTATGCATACTAAAAAAAAAAAACAACCAGCGTAAACAAAAACAAAGATCCAGTGTAGAGCCGCTTTGTTTATGGTCATTTAATTAATACATAAAAATGTTAATTTAAATAAAATTATTTCACAAAATTGCGTTGTCAATCGCGACAAAAAAAAAGGAATTTAAAAAAAAATTTAATCGTATGTTAATTATTTTGAAACTGATTTTCATAAATGAATCAAATTCAACACTAAATATGTGTGGAAGAAACAAAAGTTATAAAGGATATACACGAGAGTTTACTAGGGAGGATTTTCAGGAAAATTGTCTTGTCTTAGTTTTTCCAACAAATCTGGGATTTTGTCGCTGTAGGAAATCTGATTCATATAGATTATAGACTCTTAACTTAAACTCCGGGGCGGATCCAGAAAGTTAAAGGTGGTAGTAAGGATCATGTCCTCCCTCCAGAATTAATTAAACAAATTCCATAGGAGTATACAGTTTTTGTATAAATTTTGGCAAAAAAAAAAAGGATTTAGTATACAGTTTTTGTATGAAATATCACTTCACATGAAGGTTATACCCCGAGTTGGTCGGTTTTGCGTGTTTTTGGGCCTCCGCACTAAAAAACGTTCTATATATAATATGTACAGGGTGTATAGTTAGTTTTAAGGATATTGTAAAGATAATTTGAACTTTTTCCATTCTGAAAATAATTTTATATCATAGATAGATCATAGAATTTCCCACCCACAAAATTCTCTCGTTTTGCAGCGGAAATAATCTATTATGATGAAGATAGATAGATAGATTGTAGCGGCTGCCCTGGACGGGCTACACTTGGACCATAAGGTCCATTGTGATGCCTAAGGATGCGAGGATGCGAGTGGAGTGGAAGGAATTTTGTGGGTAGACTAGGAATTGGTAGGATGTGTAGCTGTAGCCGACTCTATACGAACTATGCCGAAATTCATCTGAATTTCGTGAAGTAAAACTGCAGAAAACCTTCACAAGCATAGCCGGTTACTTCGTTCTTGTCCATACGCCGACAGTTTAGTC
Source organism: Nineta flava (assembly GCA_963920215.1). NCBI lineage: Eukaryota > Metazoa > Arthropoda > Insecta > Neuroptera > Chrysopidae > Nineta > Nineta flava. The sequence goes on from OY986040.1 coordinate 143,699,452, forward strand.
AATTAACCGCCTCTTTATATTTTTCTTAATAATTGACAAACTGCCGATGTTGGGATTCAAACCCATAAACTCCCATTTCCAAGTCAACATAACGTCACAGACATAACGCTTTAGATCCCTCGGCAATTTGGACGGACTTTTTACCATAATGCCTGAACTCCGCTCAAAATGGCTGGGAATTGATAGGGGACGAGATTCCGTAAAAGATTTCAGCCAATTGTATCATCGAGCCTCAAGCTATGCATAGATTTTTAAATCCAAATTGGATTGGTAGATTTTGAGAAAAACGATAGAAAGTAAAGAATTTCTTATTCGGTCTTCATCGGAAACGTTCGAAATGAATCGGATACAAGTGTCTACATTGTTTGTGTATACGGAATAGATGATTTTTTAATTCGATTTTCAAATGATTTCTCTTTTAAAAAGAAAAACTTTTCCGTTTGTTTTCGTGTACACGGATACAAAGGTTTATTATTATTCGAATATATTATAATGAATAATAGATGAAAACAAGTTGCTTATATAAATATTATTTAAAAAAACAACTAATAATTTTCTTATCAGCACGAAAACTTTTAAATGGTTTTTTTTTTTGTATTTTGGTTATAATTAATAATTTCCAATTCGTAGAAATATAAATTACATAATGATGAAATTTTTTTGTGGAACTGATAAATATGGTAATTTTACCGCTGATATGTATGTGTGACATTGAAGTGACCTTCAAAATTTCAACACATTTTTTTTAGCCCAGCTGAAGAAAAAAGGAATGTCAGCTGTTGCACAACATACAGGAGCCAAAGTAATAAGGAATATGCATGAACATTTTTTTTCACTTGAATTGAAGCATGTTTACTTGACAAATATCAAGGTAAAATTACTTTTTAAATAACTTTAAAAATAAGCGAGATATGAATGATTGAAATTCCTGATTAGACAAAGAGAGTGATAGGCCTCTTGATATGTTATGTGACGTCATATTACACTTTCACCATTTAAAATACACGTAAAACTCCGTTTTTAGTATTTTTGCAAGAAAGAGACAGATAATAATCTTTAAAAGCTTATAGCTTCCTTGATATTTGTCGGATTTTAATTTCGTTTTTAAATATTATTACAGTATTAACAGTATTTTCATGTTCTGAAAATAAATGTGAAAAAAAATTTTCATGCATATTCCCTATTCCCGGTTTTTCGTAGTACGGACCACTAAGAATACCTAATGCATTCTTGTGGGCAGAAGGCATGGAATATAGGATACTCAAAATAATTATTTATCTCACTACGAGAGATAGAATTCGAAAATATTTGGTGAAATAAAGAAATTTGGTAGAAGTGTCGATAAATATTTAAAGTTGTGGAAGCGGTGAGTAATTAAATTGAGGTTATTAGTCTTAAAATGATCACGGGGGTTGAAGATACACAAAGAAAACACCAGCGAAGCTGCGAGTATAACCTAGTAATAATATAATTATTGAATGAAAGTATAATATACACTCCCGTTCAAAAAAAATGAACAGACCTGAAATGTTAATTTGTTTTTTTTTCATAAAACTCCTCACTTTTGCAACTCTCTGTATATTATTTATTTATTAACAAAGATAAGCAGTATGTATTTTAAATGTGAAAAAAGAATGGAAGTTTTATATTTTTTATTTATGTAAACAATTTATGTAAACAAAAACATTTACTACAAGAAAAATCAAAATTGTGAGAGACTGATATGGTTCAGATCTGTTCAATTTTATTGAACGGGAGTGTACGTATAATGTTTCCGATTAATAATATAACACACTCGCAGGTTTATATTTAGATTTTACCTGTAACAATGGAATTTACAAAAACCTAACAAAATTCACACAAAAAAATAGGTCCGTTGACCCTGCCTGCTGCTAACTGTTAGGAAGCACTTATAGTAGACACACTTTGGGATCATTATCAAACAATAACCTTATTATGATGACTCAATCGAACGGTTCAATATATTATTATTATTTTAAATAGCACACGTAAAACTGGCACGTTATCAGTAGGACTAAGGTGGGGACATCGTTCGTTCTTCTGGTCTAACATTGTTTTACTTCCCAGAAAATATTCCGAATGAAGCAACTACTGAAGATATACAAAGTGGCCTAAATGTCGGTGGACCACTTAAATCAAAATGCGCTGGCAGAATAGTTTTAATACTTTAGGCCAGAATCTTATAACTACAGACAAATGAGCCATTACTTTTTATGACAATTCTTGGCTGTTTCTATAATGTCAATGTTTCTATAATGTTTTTCCCCGGCATTGGCAAAAAAAGTCACTTTGTACTGTCTTGATTCGGGAGACCAAAGGGTTTTTTCAGGATGATGAGCATCAAGCTGGTACTTTGTAAGTAGCTTCGTTTTGACAAGACGCGCAACTTTTTTAATAATAAAATTTTGGAAAACGGTATCGAAATTTTCTGGAAGTCGTTGAACATTGAGGATGCGAGACTCGGAGTCCATTCCATTGAATTTGTATGACGAAAATATTCCCTCGTTCTATACTTGATTATCTTACACTTAAACTGAAAAATAACTTGATGCTCGTAAACTTTGGATGAACGGTCAAATTGATATGTTCAACGACTTCCAGAAAATTTTGATACCGTTTTCCAAAATTTTATAATTAAAAAAAAAGGGCGTCTTGTCAAAACGCAGCTACTTACAAAGTACCAGCTTGATGTTCATCATCCTGAAAAAAACTTTTGGTCTCCAGGACTATCTATTGAATTATTCTGCTTTTATAATGTTTCCCGGCGCTTCCGCTAATATTATGTTGCTTCCCAGAACCTCCACCAAATTATATAATTTCTTAATAACTTTTAATTATTAACGATTGTGCCGACAAAACAAATATATTGTGTCAATGTGACGTCAACCAGTCTTAGTAGTTCAGAAGTTACACGCTTTCTAAAAAACGCACCAATGATTATATATATAAAGATGAAGAGAAATAGCTACGAGCCTGGTGTAAAGAATTCTTGAATTATTTATTGAATATTTCAATTGTCTTTCGAGGTTGGATGACCTTGATTCAATATTAAAATTCAACTTAAAATATAAAATCAATCATATAAGACTCAGATGCATGAACTTTAAGTCTTTAAAAGCAAGAAAATCTTTTAAAACAATAAAAAATATTTTGACAAAATGGAAACCCGACTTAAAAAATCAAATATTCTTAAACTTAAAAGTATTCTTGTGTCAATTTTAGTTTACCTAAGCAAAATTTTTTTAAATATATATGTACAATTATTGTTATTTTTGGAGGCGGTGTCCAAAAGTTATGTGAATTTCTCTATGCGGACACCGCCTCCAAAACTAACAATAATTATACATATATATTTAAAAAAATTTTGCTTAGGTGAACTAAAATTGGCACAAGAATATGCAATTATTTTTTTACTTTTTAGTACATTTTTTGTTATAGAATATTTGATTTTTGAAGTCGGGTTTCCATTTTGTCAAAATAGGTTTTTTTGTAGCGCTCATTTTTTACATTTTCATAGAAATCGGCCCAGTAGTTTTTGCGTGTTGCTCGAACAAACAAACAGATATTAACAATTTTTATAATAGTAGTAGAGATTAATAATAATATAATTATTATTATTATTATACATTTATTTGAAAAAATTGTGTAATTAATATTTTGATAATATAAAAATTTTCCCAGAAACTGTAATATATAAACGGCTTCACAATATTCCCCGCACCATATTTGATATTTTAATACAAAAAAAATAAATAGTAAAACTTTCCTTATAAACAATAACGGTCCTTTAATTGATCGCATATCGTTTTTTCTATTTATTTATTAATTACGTAATTTGTTTTACAGGGAAAAAAACTAATTTTCCGAGAATTAATAATAAAAGTTTTTTTCCTGTTCAAAATTATATTTGAATAAAATTTACATAATTTTTCTTTTTCTTTTATCAAAAAAAAAAATGCAAGTCGGAAAATTAACAATATTTTGTGTATAATATTTATCCTGGTTTTTCTTTGTGAATATTTTTCAGAATTATTTTGGTAAAATATATTTATTGGAAACGTTGTGTAATTTCCATTTGAATTAAGCCATTGCGGAAAATTAACAATAATTTTCAGTGTCCGTCAATCACAGGGCTTTTCCTTTTGCGAGTTTTAAATATGCATTCATATAACATCAATAGGGAATATGCATAAAAATTTATTTTTCACTTGAATTGATGAAGCATGTTTACTTGACAAATATCAAGGTAAAATTACTTTTTAAATAACTTTAAAAATAAGCGAGATATGAATGATTGAAATTCCCGATTAGACAAAGAGGGTGATAGCCCTCTTGATATGTTATGTGACGTCATATTACACTTTCACCATTTAGAATACACGTAAAACTCCGTTTTTAGTATTTTTGCAAGAAAGAGACAGATAATAATCTTTAAAAGCTTATAGCTTCCTTGATATTTGTCGGATTTCAATTTCGTTTTTAAATATTATTACAGTATTAACAGTATTTTCATATTCTGAAAATAAATGTGAAAAAAATTTTCATGCATATTCTCTATTGTACTAGTCCAAGTGGCCGAGTGGTTTAAGGCATTATGGCTGCGCAGTATGCCTACTTGGAAACTGGGAGGTTATGGGTTCGAATAGTGACATCGGCAGTTTGTCAATTATTAAGAAAATAAAGGGGCAGTTAATTGACAAAACTGTCGGCGTATGGACAAGAACGAAGTAACCGGTTATGCTTGAGAAGGTTTTCTGCAGTTACCGGTTTTCGGCATAGTTCCTATCATAGTCGGCTGCAGCCGCATATCCTACCAATTTCTAGTTTATACACAAAAATTTCATCCACTCCACTCACATCCTCACATCCTTAGGCACCACAACGGACCATATCTAAGGCAAGCCTCTACAATCTATTTGTCTATGGGCCACAATAGAAGCGCTAATTTTTCAAATTTTTTTAGTTGATTTTACCTTATTCATTCAGTTTTTGCGAAAATGTTTTGAATAAAAGTTTGGTAGTATATTTATAATGAACAACTTTTATCGGAAACCGAATAAAGAAGGCACCAACCACTAATAAAATATTTTTTATAAACTATAAAATAAATTCTATAAAGTTTAGTAATATTTCAATTGCGTTTATATTGTTCATGGCCTGGATACTTTTTATGGCATATTAAAAGTTACACACTAAAGATTAAAAGTGACTAGGACTCACTAACTAAAGCTAAACAACTAAAGTTTAAAAGTCTAAATACTTTGCGATTAATAAAATTTATTGTGAGGGTCTGTTCGTGTAGGTAAAACCCCCCCAATAATTTTTAAAATATTTGCAGAATATTTCCAAATATAATATAAAATTTAAGAGTTTTATTATTTTTGGATAGTAAAAATAATTCTTATTTCTTTGAATATTTAAATATTTTATCAGTTTTACAAAAACCTTTTTTTTTTTCCATTTCAAAAAGAAGATATGGCTGATAGGCGTTTCAATCGTTTTAGTTTTAATGGTGACGTCTTATTTATAGAAAAATTTATACACATACAGTGCAGGGGGTCATTGCCGGCTGTACAAATGTATATAAAATTTGTATGCATCTTATTATTAAAAATTTGTATACTTTAAATTTTTATGGCATGGTAACTAACAGTAAATTGGAGTTCTATTTGCAAGTACTTAGAGTTTAGTTTAAACTAGAGTAGACTTGTAGACTATTTAGTTAGAGAGAGTGAGACAATATTTAATAAAACCTATTTTGACAAAATGGAAACCCGACTTCAAAAATCAAATATTCTATAACAAAAAATGCACTAAAAAGTAAAAAAATAATTGCATATTCTTGTGCCTATTTTAGTTCACCTAAGCAAACATTTTTAAATATATATGTACAATTATTGTTATTTTTGGAGGCGATGTCCAAAAGTTATGTGAATTTCTCTATGCTGACACCGCCTCCAAAAATAACAATAATTGTACATGTATATTTAAAAAGTTTTGCTTAGGTGAACTAAAATAGGCACAAGAATATGCAATTATTTTTTTACTTTTTAGTGCATTTTTTGTTATAGAATATTTGATTTTTGAAATAAAACCTATTTTGATTTCAAAATTTTGAAAAAATAATAAATAATAAAATAAAAATTTTTATTTATTTTCCCATTATGAATGAGTATACCCTTTCAAACAAAACAAAAATTTTCGCAGAAATCAGTGATCACATATAAAATGAGGGTTTCCCTCGATTTCCCGGGGATCCCCTCATCAGAATGCGATTTGATGCCAATGGGACCAATGGGAAACCGAACCCTTTAAAACAAAAATTGAAAATCGGTTCATAAATGACGGAGTTCTGAGGTGACAAACATAAAAAAAAAAATACAGACGAATTGAGAACCATCCTCCTTTTTGAAGTCGGGTTAAAAATAATAAAATGAATAATCTTCAATTTCTATTCTTCTGTAGTTTATTTAAGAAGACTTTAAGCAAGCCGCTTATGATGAATAATTTAAATCAGAGGTGGGCACAGACAGCTCGTCTGAGCCTTACGAGCTCTCCATAAGCTGGGTGAGAGTAAGTAAAGAAGGTATGTTTTGAAGCAAGACGGAACGATGTTTCAATACAGGTTGTCCCCTACCGATTATTGCCCAATAATTTATTCAATCAATTTAGAAATAGTTTTATAAAATATTTGTTTAAATAATATCTTTTACAGTATGGAGAGATACACCAAAAAACATAATAATAATAATAATAATAATAATAATAACAATAATGATAATAATAACAATAATAATAATAATAATCTGAACTTATCCAAGACTGCTTGCGATGTCTTCTCCATTATTAAATTCACTACTTTTATTTTTTTTGAAAAACAAATTATGCGAAAAATAATTTCCACTACTACAAATAGTACTTTTCACTTTTTCAATTCAAAGTAGACTAACTCGAAGAACTCAAATTCCCACTTTATGTAAAATTTAACTTAATTCATCAAATTCCCATGACACTATACTGAGCATACTCCATACGAAGAAAAAATAATTAAATTAGGTAAATAATTCTTTATTAGTTCTCGGATATGAATAGTAAAATATTTAGACAAATCATTTGGAATTTCCAAAACTTTAATTCTATTTAAATTATCCTTTGCAAAAATTTCCCTCTTTTATTACAATGGTCCAGCGGTAAACTTAAAGGTTCAAAAGATTTATATATATTTTTATTTTATTCATACACAAATATGATATATACTAAAAAGGTACATTTTATGACCCTAATTACCAACCCAAAATTCCAGAGTATGTATTGAATGATTGCTTGTATTATTTACTTTGTATAATAGTGACCATAAAAAAGATTTGGTATTATTATATTTTTTTCAGAAAATGTTTTAATTAAAAAAAGAAAATATTAATAATTGGTAGGTTACCCTGTATTAACTCTATCTCTCTTCCCTACCTCTCACTCAGAGCTTGGCCGAGTCATCTCCTGCCCACCTCTGATTTAAATGTTCAATAGAAATAGTTTTATTACCATTTATGGAATCTTTATTTGGTACAAATCTCATTACCGAACAGTTATTTATTCTTTGTACATTTTTAGGTCTTAAAAGGGCTCTGGAGTCCGAATGGGTACCCGCATAATATACAAATTTACACCTAATATGTTACATGCTGTTTTAATTCGGGCTATTAGGGCTATAAAACTGAAAATTGACATGGTTATACTTGCGTCTGGAAATTTTTGACCCTAATATTACATCGTGTGCGATTACGATTACCAAACTTTTGGAAAAACAAGCCACTTTGAAATTAAAAAAAAAAAGTAGAGCGCACGGTGAAAAGTCTTTCTTTTGTAATTAAATTATTAGAACATTTATTTACTATGAACGACAAAAGTTGATGTCATTTTTTTTTTAAATTTTATAATTGTATTGTGTCTTATTGATTCGGATTTCGAAAAAATGCAGAAAACTTTCTAAAGCATAGCCGGTTACTTCGTTTCCTGTCCATACGCCGACAGTTTAGTCAAATAACCGCCCCCTTTTATTTTTTCTTAATAATTGACAAACTGCCGATGTCGGAATTCAAACCCATAACCTCCCAGTTCCAAATACACACAACGCCTTTACCAGCGTGTCTCCTTCACTGGTCCCCATACTTTAAACAGCCCCCATACTTTAAATGTTATATTATGGTAGAAAATCTTTCGTACTATCAAAAATCACGTCATTCTCTCCCAATTAATTGACCTTTTTCCCGTCGACTATATAATTAGACTTAAGATATTTTAATAATCATATTATGATATTTACTTTCTCTTACAAACGAGATGTCTGTGTAATCATAATTATATGTAAATATATATTTTTTTAATTTTTAAATGGTAATTTAAAAAAATTAAAAGTAGACACTTAAGTAAATGTTGCAGTTTGTTCACATTTTGTGTATGTAAACAGGACTTATAAAAATATATCATACACATTTATCTAAATCTTTTTAATTAGTTTGAATTGTAAAGTGCATCTTTTTTAAAAAATGCATTCCTATACGAACAAAAATATAGGGAATATGTATGAAAATTTTTGTTCACTTGAATTGAAGCATGTTTACTTGACAAATATCAAGGTAAAATTACTTTTTAAATAACTTTAAAAATAAGCGAGATATGAATGATTGAAATTCCCGATTAGACAAAGAGGGTGATAGCCCTCTTGATATGTTATGTGACGTCATATTACACTTTCACCATTTAGAATACACGTAAAACTCTGTTTTTAGTATTTTTGCAAGAAAGAGACAGATAATAATCTTTAAAAGCTTATAGCTTCCTTGATATTTGTCGGATTTTAATTTCGTTTTTAAATATTATTACAATATTAACAGTATTTTCATATTCTGAAAATAAATGTGAAAAAAAATTTTCATGCATATTCCCTATTGTTCTTTTGTCTCATGCGTTTTTATACCCAGTATATTTGTAAATATATACAAGGTATGTAACACTTGAAAATATTTATCGCAGAAACAAATTTTTGTTATAGGTGTTCATAAAATTACCTATCTAGTCCATTTCCGCATGTCCGTCCGTCTGTCTGTCTGCCTGTCCATGAACCCGATAACTCAAAAACGAAAAGAGAAAAGAAAATTTGCTTGTGTGTTCATAGAGCAAAAAAGTAAGGTCAAGTTCGTTAATGGGCAAAATTGGACCATATTTGGGCAAAATTGGCATAACTGCCTATCCTTGAAACCGTAAGAGATATAATAAAAAGTCTTCTTCCTTTTAAAATAAACAACTTTTGTTTGATAAATTTTTCCATAAACTCAGTTTATACTGGGTATTCAAACAATTAACTCAGTTAGTTGTTACATAACTTGTTTTCACTATATTCAATAGTTTTGGAAAAACTTTGTTTTAATACCAAGTGAAAATAACAACTAACTGAGTTAATTGCGTAAATACCCGGTATTTACTGATTTTATGAAGAAAAGTTTCAAAAAAAATAATGTATAGAACTCTTTCGATTCCACGGATGAATAGAATCTCTCCTTGCGGGGAGATGCACTGTTCGATTTTGCCAATTCATGAACTTGACTTTACTTTTTAACACACACAAAAATTCAGCCCATTATTTTGAAGGGCGGAAATGGATTAATTAGGTCATTTTATGAATATCTTTATCCCAATTTTTACTACTATCATTATTTTCAACCGTTACAAAGTCGGGACTAAACATAATATACCCTTGTCTATCTCATATACACCGGGTATAATAAAAGATTTCTCTTTTCTTCTTCGGTCAGCTTTTACGTATCGGGGGTTAAAGAAGAAGACTTGCAACTGGAATCAATCCAGCGTACCTTTGAATTCGATAGATTATATAATTATACAATGTAGATTTGGCCACAAAAGTTGATGTCATTTATTAAAATTTTATTTTATAAAATATACTTTCGAATAAAAGTATATTTCTAATAAACGACTTTAATCCGAAACAATTTTTCGAAATCCGAATCAATCCGGCACAAATCGATTATAAAATTTTGAAATGATATCTCGACTTTTGATGCAATTTGTACTTTTATATTTTTAATTTATTAAAATATTATTTTAAAAAAAAACTTGCATTAAAAAGGATTTTTACAATAAATTCAATTTTTTTCTTTTCTCTTCAATATATATATATACATATATAAATTAATATTATTTTTGTTCTATTAAAGAAAGTCAAAATAGATTAATAAAATTAATTAATTATCAATAATTCCGATTTATGTTTATTTCCTACCATTTTATATTTGTTTTAAATATTATCTATAGAAAAATACAGGATAATAAATTTTATTATTTTTATAGATAGATATACTATTCTATTTTTTTTTTATGTTCTCTTAAATTAATAAAATAAATGATTAATAATTATCATTTATATGTGTAGATTTTTATTGAAGTTGTAAAATTGATGATGATTACTTTTGATTCTAACATTTATTCGGTTTTTATATTCAGAGGCGGGGGACAAACTTATTGCATTTTCATTCATTCAAGTTTGGTAAGGTGGATTTTTTTCGGAAAATTCCCCATCCACAAAATTTCCTCGTTTTATTCCTTCAATCGCGTTTTATTGTTATACCTCCGGCGGTTTCCAGTCATTTTAAGCCAGCCTTATAATAATAGTATTGATAATAATTATAATTAATTAAGGTGGTTATAATATGACTACTACCTTAATCTTATTCATTCGATTTTAGGGAAAATTTTTCGAATAAAACTTCTATATTTATATTGAACAACTTTAATCGGAAGCTTTTTTTTCAAAGCCGAATGAATAAGGGATAAAACATTTATAAAATTTTGAAAAAGCACTATGAACATGATACCTTAGAATTTGGGTGGCTAGTTGGTAGAACACGATGGTCCAGAATGCCAGAGGTCCCGAGTCCGATCCCCATTCAAGTTGTGCATGTTTTTTTCATCATACCATTAACGTCAAAATAATATTACATGTGATACTAATTGAATTGTTCAAATACAGAATTGGCGACGAGAGATATAAGATAATTCTTCTAGAAATATTTTTGGTACATCTATGAGAAATCATAGAAAACCATTAATAAGGAGAACCGAAATTTGATGTAATATCTTACGCAAATATCTGCATACTTACACAAATATCTAAGTGCGTACTTGAATGTGGGGATCTATAAATATAAATAGATCTATTAAAATTTAATATTAAAAAACATTCTGACGTACATATGATTCTGTTAGTAATACCAAACAATTAAGATTTTCCATTAGTAAATATTATTTATTAATTATTAAAATTAAACTCGATGTTTCAATACAAAAATTACTCGCAATATCTATAAAGTAATCCGGCCACGGATAAATTTATGATTTAATGAAAATAGATTTTATGCGTAATCAATACATAGAACATAATTATTGACAATGGTGGTAAAAATAGGCTTCTTATCGAGTTAAAATTAAATAATTATGTTTTTAAAACTCAACGATTTAAAACGTAACCTTTTGGAAACATATACAGTAGAACCTCGATAACTTAAAGACCATGGGGAAATGTTAAATAATTTGAGTTATCGAGTTTTTAACTATTACTAAGGGTTTGAGTTAGAGAGATTTTAATGGTTCAAATTTTTACTTATTGAGGTTTTTTGTAGAAGCCATTTGTTTGTCTGTTTTTATAAACCATTTTTTAAAAATTTCTGCAGTAATCCATGCTTTTTTATTGGCTACAGAGGTCCAATATCCAAATTATTCGATTAAGTTATAGAGACTTTGTATTTTAAGTAAAAGAGGTTTTGGGTTCTGGGGGGAAGGGAATAACACAAATTTTTACTTTATAGAAGTTTTTACGTTATCGAGGTTCTACTGTATTTGATCGTAGATAAGAATAAGATTTGACGATGAACTTAACACAATATTACTCAATAAATTGGAACATTAACGTTTTGAAATTTTATATTTTTTAGCTTTACCGGTTTTGTTTGGGATTTATACGTATTTTTGTGCTTTTACGGGAGATCTGTTTTTCCCAAAAAAAAACAGATTGAATAAGGACACAAATCAGCTACATAAATTTTGAAAAATAAGCGCTAATTTTGTTACTCATACTTCATTAATGTTTAATGTTTTCTTTAAGGAATTATAAAGTAAAATAAAATTTTGATGTTGAATAAAGTTTTAAGATTTAATAGCTGCGATTTGAGAATACTCAAAAGACGGGACCGGACTGCCTTTTAAATATTCATTCGGTATTGCGTACACTGAAAATAAACTTAAATAATATACTTTTGAATAACACTTTGTACATCTAGGTACAATGCCAGTGAAAATTTAATGTGAAAAGTGAAAATCTAAAAATAAATTCTCAAAAATACATGTATTCATAAATATTTACAATTTTGTATGGAATTTATTATGTATGCAGATATTTAAAACAGAACTCTATTTTCGCTGCAATGACATCATTAGATCTCAACAATATATATATATATATATATATATATATATATATATATATATATATATATATATATATATATATATATATTAGACTGTTTCAAAAACTACTTGCTTTTATTCTTTGATATATCTCAAATTTCAATTTCCCATTTGATTAACATGGAGAAAACTTTCTGTTACACTTTGAAATTTTTTAACTCATCAACGGATTGTCTCATTTATAAAACTGTAGCATATTCTTTTCATTCAAATAAAAAACATGTTAGATCGACAATTAATTAAATATTGATAGAATTTGATTTTCAGTTATAAAAATTGAATAAGATTTTATAATTTTATAATCAATTAAAAGTCCATTTTTTTGGAAAATTTCACATTTTAATGCAAATAACCTTACGATTCTTAAAAAATTAAAATAAATTCACAACATATGGCCTTATAAAAAATGAAATGATCTATAAAACAGGTCTGATAATATTTTTTTTATAAAACTGATGGAAAATTACAAAAATGTTAGAAATTATCATGAATTGAACTTTAACCCCAAATAACTTTTGAACGAGTAGGTTTATCGAAAAACTGCACAGAACCTTTTTTGTAGAGCGTTCAATTTCCTACAGGAATATGCTACGGTCTTATAAATATGACAATCCATTGATGAGTTAAAAAATTCCATAGTGTAACAGAAAGTTTTCCCCATGTTAATCAAATGGGGAAATTGAAATTTTCGATGCGGCACCTGTTAATATTAATATTAAGAGCTGTAACTTTCACAGTATCTCTTTTCCATCATTTCAAACAATATATTATATATATATATAAATATGTTGCGAGTAATTTACTGTTTCTTAAATATATGATAGAAAATTTTTAGAATATTAAATTATTTTCATGCAAATTAGTTCATACAAATCATTTTTATTATTCTATATGGAGGGCATATTGTTTTGTATTTTGAGGGATTAATAAGGTTATTGTGTTTTACTATTTTAAAACTGATATTCGCGACCCTTGACCTTCATAACGGTTTTTGCAAGCAGCGATTCTTTATGGACTTTTCGCTATGTTTTCATAGTGCAAAAACTAACTTTTAATTTTTTATGTTAGTTGTCGTATGAAACGCTGTTGTGGAAAAAATTGGCATTAATTTTTTGATAAATTATTCAAAATATTCAGTATTTAACTACGTTTTGCAAATTGCAAAATTATTTACCGTTTAGTTTTTGAATAAAAAATTACTCTCAAAAATTGTACAATAAACATTACAGGTCTAAAAGTAGTGACTTTGCTTTTAATTTCATGTAAAAATCGCGTCAATCTCAATCTATTCATATAATTGATGTGTGTTCTGAGCTGAAACTTTTTAACACGATTACTGCAACACAACAACAAATTCGGTGTCCCACGAAATGAATTGAATTTTTCGCTTTTTATTAATAGTACACAAATAAAAATTTGTAAACTTTGGAGAATTTATTGTTTTCAAATTAAAAATATTACCATATAATAATAAAATTGTATAAATTTCAAGATAAATAAATATTATTGAAAGATAAATTTTTGAAATTAATCGTAAATATATGCTTATGTAAAAATAATCAATTATTACGTCATACAGAAAAATAAAAGTTTTACGCGTATTTGGTTGATTTAAGTGGTATTTCAACCTCTGTATATAGAGTCGCTTGTATATTCGACCTCGAAAATCGATATTGTATTTCTCATTATATCTTTAATGTTTGGAAGTACCTTAATTCCAAAAATACGATTTGTGGCTGATGATCTGTGAACATAATATTTTGAGCAAGAAAGCATTCTAGAAGATTATTTACTTTTTAACTATTGTTTTGGAAATAATGATCCTGAAAATTCTAAGTAAATTTTCTTTCTAATTTTGACTATTTATTGTATACCTATTTTTGTCCAATTGGAATGAAATTTGGTATCCAACGTGTTTTCAGTATTTGAAAGGAAATTCGATTCTGGATGAGTAAAATTTAACATTGGTAAAGTAGGGCTTCGTAAAAGTCAGAAAGATAAAATTTGGAATATCTCTCATAATATTGGAGTAAAATGAAAAAGTTTATCTTATATGTAAAGTTGTAGAAAATACTTTCTACTTTAATTTAGTATGATTTTTTTCTTAAACTCTATAGTATTTACAGAAATATTTCCATATTTAATGTTCTAATACTGAAAATAATGTGTACTAAAAGTGACACCGTGATAATTTATATTCATCGAGATTCTTTTGCCAGAGAAAATTTGCAAGCCTAACAAATCAGTTTTAATTTTATTAAATAATTAATTCAAACGTTCGTCAACGCCATTTTTTTAATGCAATTATATAAACAGCATATTTCGCAAAGAATATTTATAAACATTATTTATTATGGTGGCTACTTTAATAATATAGTTATTTAAATTTTAAGTACAAACAAATTCTGTTCTCCATCAGACGCTGTGTTCAAAGTTTGATTTCTAATCGATAATTACTCTTTGAAATGATCGACAACAGGTTTTAAATTTTTGAGGGAGGATAACTATTGAATTGAGCGATTCAATTCATTAAAAAAATAAAATCAAGGCTCATGCATGAACGTCCTTAAGACGACAGTAAGAATTCTTTTTTTAAATCCTGTATATAGACGTAGTCGTGGATTGTATAAACCAATGTTTTGTATTTGATATAATTAACACCAAATCAAGATATATATAATATATATATATATATATATATATATATATAAAAGTAATTAGTTGTAAATAAATCATATTAGATATTAAGTAGTATATTAAACACTAATTAGATATACTTGAGTCATTTTTAATTATTATTAATTATAACACGACTGGTACCGTGTATTTTAGTCAGGAGCGTACACGTTTTGTGGATTATTACATACATGCCCCAAAGTTGTCTCCGCGATTTAAGCAGTAAACTTTAAAGTATTTCAGACAATTTTCAGACTAAAAGGTAAACTGATAAAATTTATGTTGTATTGAATGGGTCATTACTCGACGAATATCCATTATAATTATTAAATCGTTATCATATATTTTCTTTTGAAGAAACTGTATTTCGAAACTATAGGCAAAATAAAATTATTGTTACGAAAATCTCAAATTTAAAAAAAAAATTGTTATTTGCAAATTTGTCTTTATTTTTTTCATAAACTTCAGTATATACTGGGTATTTAAGTAATTAACTCATTTAGTTGTGATTTTCCACTTGTTTTTTTAATAAGAACCAAATCTACTAATGTTTATATATGAATAGCGAAAATATACACTGGGTACGGCTCTGATTAAATGTACTATAAACATTTTAGTGTCGATAAGTTTGATTGATAAGATATGATCTATATTTGTTTATTGGTTTATAATTTAGCAATAATATTTATATATTAGTTCAATCACGTAATGAAAATTTAAAAAGAATTAAAATTAAACTAAATAGAATTCCATAGTTAATGATGAATAACTATCATTTTCTCCGGACTTTGGATAAATTCGTATACATTCTTGACCTATAAATTAATTGGAAAACGGATATATATTATTGTTTATCAATAAATCTGTGAATACAATGTTTTCTTCTTATTGGATAGATTAGCGCGTATATGAAAACCATTTCATATCTTGATTCCATATTTGGTATTTGGAAAAAATATGTTTCGGACAAATAGGCGTTCGTTATAAATATACTAACAACTTTTATCCGAAACATTTTCCCTAAAAACCGAATCCGTAAAGTACAAATCAACTATGAAATTTTGAACAAGAACACTACTTTTGTCGAACAATTAATAGTCGTGTTTAGAACAGTAAAGTCCATTAGTAAACTAAATAA
This sequence comes from Nineta flava, assembly GCA_963920215.1. Taxonomy (NCBI): domain Eukaryota; kingdom Metazoa; phylum Arthropoda; class Insecta; order Neuroptera; family Chrysopidae; genus Nineta; species Nineta flava. Next base: position 143,715,821 of record OY986040.1, read on the forward strand.
GTTATTAAGTTTATCAGTGGCGTTGCCTTCTTTTTGGGGCCCTACCCTTACATAACTCAAAAAAAACAATGTCAATATACACAACAATATATGATCATTGACAGGAACAATATACAGTATTTCGAGAGAAAATTTATTACAATTATGATTGACAAACATTCACAACACAACAGGGTTTTCCCCAAAATTTAGAGAATGTAATAAAGCTTTGTAGAAAATCTAGATTCTAGACTAGGATAGGTGATATATTTTTGGGATTGTCGTATTTTTAAATTTTCAATATGAAGTATATAATATATATGTTTCTGTCGACTTAGCTCTAAAGTCTAAGGGTGACGACCCCATACAGGGCAGACAGAGTGTCGTCTTTAGGGGGGGACAGGTCGCTAACACAAATATAATTTGCATTATTATAAAAAAAAATATTGTACTTTAAAAATTTTTATTGCATGGTATTATAAAAATATAAAATATAAAAGTAAAATGGAATTATTATTTGCAAAAACATAGAAAGAGAGAGTGAGACAATGCTTAAAAATAATAAAATAAAATGAGAGATCTGTAGCATAAATATTAATATTGTTGGCCATAAATATATGGATCAAGTTTTTATCTTTTTTTGTTTAAAAATAATCTTAATTTTTCAAATACCGTTAAGAAGACTTTAAGAGTTTAAGACTTATTGAGGTATTGATACAATGGGCGTGTTCGGAATAACCAAATATTCCAAGAAAAAAGTCGATTACATGAATACTACAATCTACTCTACATGACATATGAATTTTTGAAGCGGGTATATAATATATATCTATACAGTGTGTCTACTTAAGTTGGCTCCATATGGAAAACTGTTTTATTATAAAGTTTACGAAAAAAAGTTATTCTTTATAAAAATCTCTGCATTCGAAAATATTAATTTTCAGCTATTTACTTTTGACATCAAATATATAGGGTGTTTAAAAATTGAAAAAGTTCGATAGGAATGTTTTGACCATTTCAATTTTAAATTAAATTTTGTATATTTTTGTTCTAAATGGAGACCATATAGAACAGATTATACGGGAAACGGTTCAAGAAATCACTCCTGAGATATGTAGGAGTGGATTTAAAGAATTTTGTAAAAGAACAATTACATGGTATGGAACGCGAAGGTAGATACGTTGAGGCAAAAACGAACTGAACATAACTGTTGTTACTTACGTCAACAATAATAATTGTATTTGTAATGTAATGTAGTGAAGTGGAAAAAAAAATTCCTATCGAGCTTTTTCAATTTCTGCACACCCTGTACATTCGATGTCAAAAGTAAATAGTTGAATGTTAATATTTTCGAAAGCAGAGATTTTTATAAAGGATAACTTTTTTTCGTAAACCTTATAATAAAAAAGTTTTCCATATGGAGCCAACTTAAGTAGACACACTGTATACTATTAAAATAAAGATTATTAAAATAATCAAAGAGAACTCTAGGATTTTTTGAAATTATATTTCAAATTTGGCCCTTATTCCTAGAACATTTGTTTGTATTTTATAAATACGTATTTCGACTAAAATGTAGTCATCATCAGTATGAATTAGCTAATTGTAACTATCTCTGGGATATGGATTCAGAGATATGTTGCTAATTTGGTGCGTGTGTCACACTGTATACTAATAATATTATAAAGAGGTAAGATTTGATTGTTTGTTTGCATTGAATAGGCTCCGAAACTACTGGAGCGATTTAAAAAATTCTTTCACCGTTGGGAAGCTACACTATCCCCGGGTGACATAGGCTATATTATATTTTCAAAAAAATTAGGGAAACTTCAATAATGTAATCCGAGGTGTAAAAAGGTGGAGGTTCTGTGAAGCCAAATAACATTTTAATTCTGATAGCGGAAGTGCCGGTAAAAATTAATAAAGTTGAATAATTCAGTAGTACGCTATCGACACCAAAAGTGCCGGAGGAAAGCAGAAGTTCCACGGGCAACGCCGTTGAATTCAGCTAGTTAGTCATTCAGCTAATTGTCAAAGAGTAAATTACGACTAGCTAATTTATACTGATGATGACTACTTTGTAGTCGAAATACGTATTTATAATACAAAAACTGATCTAGGTATTGAGGCGAATTTGAATTTTTCTTTAGACACTTATTTACATTGAATTTTTTGTTCGAATTTATATATTTTTTGTTTTTATATCCAAAAAATAAAAAAGACAATAAAACAAACAAATTAATTTCGTAATAATGATGAATGTTATTATTACAATGTTTCCTTTTTTTTTTTTATTTGGCAAGAAAGTGTGTGATTATTCGACAATGTTGTGATATTTTAAAGATACACCTGTTAAAAACTTTGATGCAATTCTATTTTCATGAATTTTTTTTTATATTTAGCGAATTTTCTTTTTTTATATTTGTGAAAAAAAATATACAAATAAAAATGTATACTTATTAAAACAAACTATCACGATCTCTAAAATTAGAGATTAACAAATGGCTTCATTATATATCATTAAATTCAATATTGGAATAGAATATATACCTACACATATATACCTGTACATATAATGGTATTAAAATTGATCATATTTTTGTCAGGAATAATTTGGTATAATTTAAGTTTTTCCTCTATGTCGTACTGTTTTTTGAGAAAATTTCCAAAAACTAAACAAAGCGCCAAGAGTAAAGTCTCCCATGGGAAAAAAAATCTACTTTTACTCCCATGGGAGGAAAAGTACTAATTTAGTACCAATTTGGAGGGAGTAAAGTTGTCATTTTAGCCCCGAAAGTGCAAAAAACTGGATAATTTTGATATCAGATGATCCCAAAACGTAAAGATTCAGTAAAATTTGAATAGCGATAAAACAATACTTCTATTATTCTACGAATATTTAATTTTAATAATTGGAGTTTGATGCTACATAAATGAAATTAAATAACAAATTGAAAACAAGTTATGTAACAACTAACTGAGTTAATTGTTTGAATACCCAGTATATAATGAGTTGTATATCAATGTTTGAATTGTTAACAATTTTTGAACACAAATTATGAGAAAACTATTGAGTTTATGGAAAAATTTTTCAAGCAAAAGTTGTTTATTTTAAAGAGAAGAAGATTTTTTTGATTTTAAACTTTTGTTATGTCTCTTACGGTTTCAAAGATATGCAGTTTTGCCTTTTTTGCACAAACATGGTCCGATTTTGCCCATTAACGTACTTGACCTTACTTTTTTGCTCTTGAACACAGAAAAAAAAGTTTAGCTTGTTATCTCTTTTCGTTCTTGAGTTATCCTGTTCACAGACGGACAGACAGACAGACGGACATGCAAAAATGTACTAATTAGGTAATTTTATGAACACCTATAGCAAAAATTTTTATACAAAATCGGAACTAAACTTAATATACCTTGTATATTTACATATACCGGGTATAAAAAACAGGAAACGTGGATTAAGAATTTGATATAAAATATAAATTATAGATAATCTTTTACCGATTTAATTAAATAATAGGTATTTTAATAAAATTTATTTCAATTATTCAGTTATACAAGATATTTAAACTGATCAATCAATTAATAAAATATTACTACAACTGTAATAATTATCTATCGATGAACATAGTCATTAATTTCTAGTAGTGATGAGATTACTGATGATTGTAAACATAACAGATTACAAGCGTTAGAATTATGTTTTTTTGATGTAAAAAAGTATTTTGATGTTGTAAACGTTTTATCAAAAAAAAAAACAAACAAACAAGTAAACATCACGTGATCTAATTCAGAAATAGATTTATTTAAATAACATATGATTTAAAAAAATATATTGCACGATGGATTAGATATTATGTAGCGTTGAATAAACTATTTCTGTGAATAAGTGAAAATAACAAAACTAGCTGGGGTTAATTGCTTAAATACCCGGTATATAGATGGATAGATTGCTACACTTCGACCATAAGGTCCATTGTGATACCTAAGGATGTGAGTGGAGTAGAAGGAATTTTTGTGTATAGACTAGGAATTGGTAGGATATGCGGCTGCAGCCGACTAAGATAGGAACTATGCCCATATGCATCTGGAGTTCGTGAAGGAAACAGCAGAAAACCTTCTCAAGCATAGCTGGTTACTTCGTTCTTGTCCATACGCCGACAGTTTAGTCAATTAACCCCCCCCCCCTTTTTTTTCTTAATAATTGACAAACTGCCGATGTCGGGATTCGAACCCATAACCTCCCAGTTTCCAAGTAAGCATACTGCGCAGACATAACGCCTGAGACCTCTCAACCATTTGGACTGGTTAATACCGGGTATACAAATATTATGTAATATATTCTTAGGATTTAAAAATCCTCCAATTTGGCAAAACACTGCAGACAAGTTAGTAAGTGTGTCTTACATGCTGAATAGCAACATGCTAAACATAGATGCTTTCAATATTGCAATCAATATTGTCAACCGTTACAAAAACGGACCTAAACTTTATATACCCTGCATATATATTATATACCGGGTATAAATATACTCGGTTTTTCGCTCATAATTAAAAATTCATACAAGATACAGAAGAAAGTCTCAAACAAAAGGTGTAGATCATAAAATTGTGGAACAAAATCTCATACGTTTTTCATCTATTTCAATGCACCTGTATTTTTCTTCATAGTTTATGGGAAATATGTGTCACGGTTAATTTCTTTACAAAATTCCCCAAAACATAATAGAGTCTCATCACTGCACATTAAACTCAAGGCTAGTGCGTTAGCGGTTAGACGATAATAAAACAATCACCCGCAGAGTGTAGGCTATTAATAAAATAAGATGTTAATGCAATCGCAATGAATGAAAGCTGTTGGGGGCACAATTCATATTTTATAAAAATATTATTTACGAAAATAATTTTTTAATAATTTGTTAATCAACCTACTCATTGCAATATTATATATTGAATATATAGGGTGGCCCGTAAGTAGTCGAGTTCCATAAGAAGGTAGGTAGAGTGTACGATTTTGGAACGAAAAGTCCCTAGACATTTTTTTTATTTTTTTTTTTAGAGCTAGTATCTATGTATCCCAAAGCAACTATGAATTTTATCTGTCGCTCGTATCCACAGACACAGGAAAGTAAAATTTAAAGGGTGGGATCTTTGTTTTATGGGGGGTGCATGTCTTACGATTTTCAAAAAATTGATAATTCCAAAAATTTAATTATTGCAATATTGAAAAAATTAATCAATAAAATAATTAAATTAATGCACTTTTGAGAAAACTTTATAATTTAACGAATTTAATTTGCGCATTTTTTTCAAAATTTATTATTAAAACAATTTATTTATTACATATATCAAAAAATAAAAAATTTAATTAATGCACCTTAGCTCAAGGAATTAATAATTTGAAAAATTTAAGCAATATATTTTTCAAAAAATTGATAACTAAATAAAAAATGAATTATTTAAAAAAAGGCACTTTTTGCAACTCTGGTTTCAACCTAGTTTCCTTAATTAATTAACGGTGCGTCTAATAAAAATATGTCTCAGTACTTTTCGTTCGAAAATCGTACCCTCTACCTACCGTCTTATGGAACACGACTATATACGGGACATCCTGTATATACTTGATATATTATAATATATAATTGTAAAGATGTTCTTCCATTGAGAAATTCATTTAATTAATAAAGGACGTTCAGAAGTGAGACTTGCATATTAGATGAAACTTTTACTCTTTGGCAAAGTTTAATCATGTAATTATGTTTCCACAAAAATTTCCAAAAAAAAAAACCCTCTTCGATCAATCATTAGAAAAAGTTATCAACTATTAGAAATCAAATTTTTAGTATAGCGTCAAATATGAGAGAATATAATTTTAAATTAGGTACAAGAATGTCTTCATCATTATTACTCCATGTTTCGGATAAAAGAAGAATATCAGAATTACCGGCCACATTATCAATGATATCATTTTGATGGACTCGTAAACTTTGTATATTAAATGTATATACATATTCATAAACCTGGTCTGGTCTTGATTCAATTACAATAACTCTGATTCTAATGTAAATAATGGATTTAATGCACAGTCTTTCAATACTCTAATTTAAAAATGTAGAATCATTGGTATTAGATACAATTTATAATTTTTCTATTGTAGTTTTTCACTACTATATTCATTTTATTAAACTTTTGTGTCTTAATACTAGTGTTGACCTTATTTAATATATTTAATAAATTATTGAAAAAGAAGTATACATCTTCATAAAATATCTTTGAATTAAATAGTTTATATAATTGAATTAAAAGTTTATATAATGATATCGAACGTTTGAATTAATTATAAGCTATTTTAATCAGTATAATTGAAACTATTTTGTTTTTTTCGTGATAAAAAAATGAACACAGTTTTAAGATAAAACTTTACTGTGTTACAGATAAAACTTTACTGTGAGCTTTTGTAGAGAGAGCTTTATGAATGTACTATTTCTAGGGCACATGAACGTCCTTAAATAAATCGTTGTAAACGCAGCCTTTTAAATTAAGTCTGTCTGATATGTCTGCTTCTGTAGTGGGATGTATGTAGCGAGTATCTTCGAGTATTGTATGATTTGTAATTTAAAATGAAATATAAAATGTTTTATAATAAAATTATATATATATATATATTATTGAATTTGTTCTAGTGACCTAGGTCACTAACAGTACAATTCAAACAAGACATCAGAGACAAATTTATGCGCAATAACATCGCAACTAACTTACAATAATATGAATACAACATACAGTTTTGTGATGTAGATTGTAGAACCTATATATACATATACGATACTTTTTATTAAGTGTAAAGCGTAGGCTCTAGTCGATTTTGAGTATACAAACAAAACCACCATCAAATCCTAGTAAGCCGTCACGGCGACGCTTCGCAGATGTGAAACTTCGAAACTATTTTGTATAGAGAATATGCATGAAAGGATGATGGTTTATTAAAGGAAATAAATATGGCCTAATCATTAAAGTATGGCATAATCAAAAATAAAATATTCAGATTTTTTTTTAAAGAACAAAAATTATTCTTTATTTAAAAAATACATATTAAATTAATACCAACAAATTAAAAATTTAATCATTTCTTAAAAATTGAGATGCCTTAATTCTTTCAATCGGTTACTTAACCGATCGGTTACTTAACTATTATTTTTATTATTAACTATTTTGTATAGAAAATTGCATTGCAAACCTACGAATGAGTTTTTGAACCTGTATATGTACCGCCATCTATGTGCATCTTTTTAAAACTGATTTGTTTTACGTAATATCACCTATGAATAACTTATTGATCGCATGGGGGGATAATTTTGCCAGGCCGTTGCCAGGTAATAAACGGTCTAATCTGCCACAATAAATGTTTCACATCAAAAAAAAAAAACCACCAACAAGACTTCCTTGCAAATCTTCAAAGATCAACGAACTAAATCGTTTGTACCCATTACACAATATTGATTACCGTTGAACTTGCAATAAAATCTAAATTTGTTACCAGTCCGTGTGATCAAGTTGTTAAAGGCGCTTCGCTCGGAACTGGAAGGTTGCTAGTTCAATTCCCAATGGAGGCAATGTATCAGAAGTGATTGGAAACATATAATTTGACATATCTCCCTTAATATTCGAAAAATCGAAAAATTCATAAGAAGTAAAGTTGTAGGTACTAAGTTTTACTGTAATTTTGTTTGTTATCATTTTTTTGTTACCCTAATATTTACAGAAATATTGACGGTTTAAGATTGAAAATTAAATTCCTTAATATCTCTGTACACATTAGAGTTTGAGCAAAAATGATAAGGTGATGAATTGTAGCAAACATGATTTTCTACAACTTTATTCCTAACGCATTTTTCGATTGTTCTAATATTAAGAGAGATATTTTATATTTTGTGTTTTCTTCTTTCTTTATGGCCCCCTTTCCCCTTGACGTATGTCATTTATTAATAAAATTGGCCTTGCCAATACTAAAATCATTTACGACATTTCATTTTGATCAGACTCAAATTGTGATCGCTAGAAAGTGATTTATTTCATTTGATTTTACATAATTCTTATCATTTTGGATGCAGTTCGACCGACGGACAATGTTCTGATAAAATAAAATAAGTAAATTTTTTCCATAAACAAAATGATTTTGATACAAAGAAAAATATTAAATTCAATATAAAAAATAAATAACACAAAGAATTGCTATATTGAGGATTATTGAAATGTATAATTTATTAAGCGCTGCTGCGTAGACACTTGACTTGTGTCGAGGAAATACATGCCGGGAGAGATTATTTTATTGTTTTGATAACATTTTAACATTGACTTTTTTTTTTTCTGTTTTGTATCTGCAAGAAATTGTTAGTAAATAATCAGGTCATTAACTTTATTACTTTTAAATACTATTATTTATTTTAATTATTTAAAAAAAAAATAAATAAATAATTATAATGATTTTTATTATTTTTTAATTTCACAATTATTATAAATATTTAAAGATGGATCTGTCCACGAACGTTTTTGAAGTACACACACACTTTTGGCACGGTTATGAGTATTCGATCAGAGTGTATTTTCAGCATATAACGAAATGCTGATGTAACACTCGACTGATGTAGATTGATGTTACACAATTTTCTATCTTGCTCTATTGCATTGTGTTTTGGTGACATTCAGTAATACAGTGATACAGAAAAAATGTATATATACATACATTACATGCTTAGAGTCTAAGGGGTATAATGTCATCGGAATTTGATGACACTGGATACAATAAACATGCCAATGATAAGGCTGGGTTGGGGGGGGGGGGGTTATAATTTGTTACTGATTTCTCAATGGTTCAATTTTACATAAAGTGGGAATTTCATGTTAGCTTACTCAACCTCACTGAATTTCTTCGAGTTAGTCTACTTTGAATTAAAAAAGTGAAAAGTACTATTCGTGCTAGTGAAAATTATTTTTCGCATAATTTCTTTTTTCAAAAAAATAAAAGTAGTGATTTTAGTGAAACCGGAAATTGGACAATTTATTAATCGATTTAAAGATTTTGAAAATATAAATATAATGAATGATTTTTTAGTCGCCCCTTTTAATAGAAAATTTAAAGTAGCCGCGTTAATAGATATTTTTCTAAAATTTTCTCCGGATTTCAATGATTGCGCGTTATTAAACGAAATGATTACCCTTTCAACAAATTATAATTAATTAGGAGCCATAAACACGAGCACGAAAAGTATTTGGGAAATCGTCGCAGAAAACCCATCTTCGTTTGAATTTCCGGAATTATTAAAAATAAATGAAGAAATAACTTAGTAGTTGTTTTGCATCTTCTTATCTTTGTTAATCGGGATTTTCACATATGAAAGAGGCGCCCAACGGCGCGTAGAACGAAAGACGAATGATTGTTATCATTTTGGTATTTAGCTACACCGCCGGCTCTTAGATCATTTAATTTTGACTAAACAGTTGAAATTAGGTACAAGAATGTCTTCATCATTATTAATCCATGTTTCTGATAAAAGAAGAATATTAGAATTACAAGCCACATAATCAATGATATCATTTTGATGGACTCGTAAACTTTGTATATTAAATGTATATATAAATTGATAAACGTGGCCTGGTCTTGATAAATTTCACAAACTCTGATTCTAATGTAAATAATGGATTTAATATTATTTTAATAAATTATTGAAAAATAAGTATAACTTCTTACGAGCGTACATAAGTACAAATACACATATTTTTTTAAAACAGTTTTATTGTTTTGCGAACAAGCCCACTATTGATTAATTGTATTGCAAATAAATTGACCCGTATCAATACTTAAGAAGCATAAATATACAAATACAATTCGATTCGACTGTTAATAATTGTATATAACCACACTAATTTGAATAGCAAAAAATTTGCATGCATTGTTTTAATTTTATAATTAACAAAGGTTTATGCAAATTTCAATGAATCATGGTCAAAATATATATAAAGAATAAAAATTATATATAAATAATTTATTTACTTCAATGAATTAAATCTCAATATAGTATCAATATACTATAACTCTAGCGGCTGTACCCTGCGGCCTTGCTTCGTGGAAATTTGAGTATCTTTTAAACATATTCCTGATTTTATTTAAAAAAATATCCTATAGGCCAGCTCTCACAAGTAAAGTACATGATAGCTCCATTTTACATGTGTAAGTTTTGATGAAAGGTTTTAATCGCATTAAAAACAATTGATATTGTGTTTTTATATTAAGATCGTAGCGCCACCGGTGGTAAAACTAGAAATCCTGCACTATTGTAAACAAAATTATTTTAACGTGCTGAGTTTACGACGATTTTAGATTTTTCGGTTTAAAATTTCAAGCAGTTATTAACCTTTTTTTAATTAAAATTAATATTTATGGTTTAATATTTCTCTTCTAGTTCAAATATTTTACTAAAATATTATATAGGGTGTCGGATAAGTAACGTTATGATTTAATTAGTGAATACATTTTTTGTTTACGTATTTTTTTTCTTTTTTTTTTCAGAATTAAGATGGAAGGACTCAGCACAGAACAATGAACCAAAGTTGTTCAATTTTATTTTGAAAATCAACATTCGATTATTCAGACACAAAGATCATATCAAAATTTCTTTCATGTTCCGACAATTTACCGATTGGTTCAGCGTTTTCGGCAACATAGGGCTGTCTGTGATCTTCCACGTGCTAGAAGTCCTCATGCAGTTCCAAATGATGTGAACGTTGCTCGGGTGCAAGCTAATGTTGAGGAAAACCCCGAAACTTCCAGCAGGCGAAGTTTTCAACAGTTGGTGATGTCTAGGCGATCTTTGCAAAGAATTTTACATAGGTTACACCTTTTCCCAAATAAGATTCAATTGGTTTACGAATTAAAACCAAATGATGCACAAATACGCATTCATTAACTTAATCATAACGTTACTTATGCGACACACTATACAATGCCCTCCAAAATATGTTATTAATTTTACTTTTTTTTTTTGTTTTAAATGAGCTCTGTCTATAAATTTTGACAGAAATTACGCGTAATTTAATTGAATTGCCTTCACAATAAAACCAAGAGTCAATGTAACACAAAATTGTGATAAAAATTGAAATAAATTATTCACACAAAACATTAAAAAAAAAAAACCTTTATCATATGTTGAAATTTTACAACGCAAAAAAAAAAAACCAACAGATTTTGATGTTGTTTTAAATCATCCGTGATAAAAAAACGTCTGTTTTGTATTTTTTGCCAAATTTAATTATAAAAATATTGCATAAATTTAATTTTAAAATATTAAATATTTGTATTTCATAATTCTTTTTGTTTTCATTATGATGATGATGATGTCTAGATAGTCTACGAAAACAATATGACGCGTTCGACATTGTTTGTGTTTTGATTTTTTTTTTTATAATACAAGGTGGTGCAAAAGTATCTGCTCGATTTTAATTTAAAAAAAAAAAATTCGTTACGCAGGAGCTGCTACAACTTAGCGAATTTTCTTAGAATACATAAATCATTTTCTAGCGGTCACAATTTTAGCCAGATCAAAATGAAATGTCGTACATGATTTTAGTATTTGCATGGCCAATTTTATTAATAAATGACAGACTTTAAGGGGAAAGAGGGGCATAAAGAAAGAAGAAAACACATAATTATAAAATATCTCTCTTAATATTAGAACAATCGAAAAATGCGTAAGGGATAAAGTTGTAGAAAATCAAGTTTGCTACAATTTATCACCTTATTATTTTTGCTTAAACTCTAATGTGTACAGAGATATTAAGGAATTTAATTTTCAATCTTAAACTGTAAATATTAGTGTAACAGAAAAAATGATTAGAAACAAAATTACAGGAAAACTTAATACCTACAACTTTACTTCTTATAAATTTTTCGATTTATAGATTCGATTAATTATGTATATATATATCTATAGACATAACTAAAGTTGTAGGTATTGAGTTTTCCTGTAATTTTGTTTCTTATCATTTTTTCTGTTACACTAATATTTACAGAAATATTGACGGTTTAGGATTTCGAGACGGTTTCGATGGACATTTGAAGATATTTTTGTAAAATTTTGAAGTCGTTACGAGACCAATAGCTCTATTTCCTTTCAGGAAATTCGCGTATTTGAAACTTTCCTTTCAGGAAAACGTATATAAAAAGTAAAGTAAATTTATATTTTGAAACTCCATAATATAATAACTCCAAAGTTGGTGTTTCTTGTAGTTATTTTCCAACTATTTACGAAAAATGATGGCTAACAAATGATGTTCTTTTTCGCCATGTCAAATATGAACTCTTTTTAGCACAACTTCCATGACCTTTTATTAAGTCACTTGAGATATTTCCAAAATCTCTCGACTAATATTCGTTCTAAGTTGTTCCAAGCATTGTGGCTTGTTTACACATAAACCTTTTCTTTCAGATATCTCCACAGAAAGTAATCTGGAGAACTTATCTCAAGCCTCCATCTCAAGACTCCATTTTTCGAAATTAATCGATTCGGGAAATGTGTCGTGAAAAGAGCAATTGTGGTTCTGGCAATATGTTCAATGGCACCATTTTGTTGAAATGTAGTAGTGTTGATCTTCTTGTCATGGTAAACAAAGTTTTTCAGCATTTCCCTGTATCGATCTTCATCTTGGAAAAAATACGGTCCAAAACTCCCAAGTATTTAGTTTAATATAAAAAGAAGAAACTCAATATAAATAGTAATTCCAAAAAGAATTATTGAAATTAAAAATTGTGAACGTATTTTTGCGCCACCCAGTATAATAAAAAGTCATAATGTTTCGTAATATTTGCTATATTTATATAATATATAATCAATGTATGTCTAGAAGTTTTTTTGTTCATATATTAATTAATTATTACCTGAGAAAACTAATTAGAATTTTTTTTATCTCTCTCTCTCTCTCTCTCTCTCTCTCTATATATATATATATATATATATATATATATATATATATATATATATATATATATATATGGCCAGTCAAATATGGGCCTGGGCCACTCTTGGGCCTGTCGTAATTTCCTACATGGGATCTTTTACCTAGGGTCTCCTCCTATCATTATTTCGCTATCTCCTATAGTTTTCTCGAAATAGTTCGGCACAAACATACATATATATATATATATATATATATATATATATATATATATATATATATATATATATATATATATAGGTAAAAGACCCCATGTAGGAAATAACAACAGGCCCAGGCATGGGCCTACGCTATATAACATTGGTCCAAGCTTGTACATACTTTATTGGCCCAAGCTTGGTAAAACATCGGGGTGATAATTTCGTCCCAAGCCTGGGTACACAGCATTGGCTCAACGCTGCATACCAATATTGGGCCGATGGTATAACCAGTATTGCCCCAGACTTGAACACCAATATTGGCCCAAGCTTGGTTAAACATCGGGATGATAACTTCGTCCCAAGCCTGGGATCCCACACATTTCTTATGACAATCCCCCTTCGATATATGTCATTCCTTTTGAGCTCCTGATCAAAAATTCCCATGATTACTTGGTCGGAAAAAATAAACAGTTTTTCAGATATGGGGGTGGAAAGTTGAATTTTCAGGATTTTTTCACCAAGATTATGGAGCTATTCAACGCGTCTTTGTTAATTTTCTCCTGTAGTTTTTTGAACCAATCTAAGGACGTTTATGCATGAGGCTAGATAGGAGATACAAATTTTTTTTTAGTGAATTGAATAGCTCAAGTCTGTAGTTATCCTCCCTCAAAGTTTTAACACCTGTTAACGATCATTTCGAAGAATAATTATCGATTAAAAATCAAACTTTTAACACACCGTCTAATGGAGAACCGAATTCGTTTGTACTTAAAATATTATTAAAGTAGCCACCATAATAAATAATGGTTATAAATATTCTTTGAAATATGCAGTTTATATAATTTGCATTGGAAAAAAATGGTATTGACAGACGTTTGAATTAATTATTTAATAAAATTAAAATTTTTTTGTTAGGTTTGTTTTTGCCACCTATTTTGAAAACTGGCGACCACGCACTCTAAAATTATATACACATACACACAAATATACAACATAGTTTATTGTCAAATCTGTCACATCAAGTCAAATTAATTTCTAAATTACATTTCCTGATAGTATACAATAAGATAAATCGTTGTTAAGATTATTCATATAGTTTACAACTTTTTTCAAATCCTAAATAAATTTTTTATTAAAGATAGTTTGAATCTAGCGTAGCACATGGACGTCCTTAAGTATATATTTAAAAAAAATTATTTATTCAAATACAAGAATTAATGAATAAATAATTTGATTATGAATGAAAAGAATACAGTTATATATATATATATATATATATATATATATATATATATATATATATATATATATATATATATATATATATATATATATATATATATATATATATATATATATATTTATATATATATATATATATATATATATAAATATAAATGTTATCGAAAGAGATTAATGAACTTCAAACTAACTTAATAATTATCATACAAATTCTATTTATAGAAATTTACATGAAATTTCTCTTCTACGATTGACCAGTATAATCAATTTTGTCCTTTTTCATAATAAAAAACAGATTCCGTATCACCGCACCCCACAAAATGAGAAAATTATCAAGAGATTATTGAACTCTTAAAAATGCAAAAACAAAAAAATTGTTTATCATACAAAAAACTTCTTTTAATAGAAATTTACATAAAATTTCATTTCTATGTAAAACTAATCGTCACATCTGTTCTGTTTTAATACGATTACCGTATTACCAAAGAAGAAAAACAAATTTCTAATAGGAACTCATTGGTTAGAAATAAGTAAGACTTGATTACGAAAAAAGTTGGAAGAACCGTGTAAATATTTTTCGTAGTTGAAGGCACAACTGCAACGCACAAAGCAAAACTGTAACAATTTCCGGCCTTCGACTACAAGAAATATTTACAAGAATCTTCAAACTTATTTCGTGCTTTTTTTTTTAAAGTCAGGTTTTAGTTTTTTAAACTTCTGTATTTAAGACTTTTTTGCATATTACTAAGAATCTGTGAATTAAAACCATTTATTTGATACCAAACTCGATACATTTGTGAAATTTTTTCTATTGGTTAGGGCAGTCATTCTGGACCACTGTGCCGCAACACTTTTGTGTGCCGCCAAATTCTTAAAGTGTGGACCGTCAAATTTTGGAAATGTATATAACTCTAGGTTTTTGAAATTAAATTTCAAATTCGCCCCAGTTACCTAGATCAGTTTTTTTGTATTATAAATACGGATTTCGACTACAAAGTAGTCATCATCAGTATAAATTAGCTAGTCGTAATATACTCTTTGACAATTAGAAATAGATAGAAAGTCGAGATCAAAAGACAAAAATAAAAATCAATAAAAAATTAACCAAAATAAATTAAAATTAATAAATTTTTAATATAATTGATAATTAAATATAATTGATAGAGTGTCGATACAAGATCCAAATACAATGATCGAAAACTTGCAATCTTTTTCTGTTTAATAACAAATCTCTTTGGTTGCGAGTCCTAATCTCGGACTTGATTCAATTTTCATAAATTTTATAGTATCAGACCGAATAATAAAAAATAAATAAAAAAGTGTGTTGGTTTTTTTTGAAAAACTAATTATTAAGTTCATTGGCTACTTGAGCCACTTAACTGGATAACTTTTATTCAAGTCGGTTCAATAACCTTTTTGTCCAGTTTTTTTTTTCTGCTTTAAAACAAAACAAAATTGTGTCTCGAATCATAAAAAAAAAAAAAAATTTTTTTATTACAAATTTTATTATAAATTTTATATATTTAAATCCAATATTTACAATCATAAAAAATAATTTTCCAGTAAATAAATAAATCCATTTTGTATATTTATTTGTTTATTATATGTGTGCAAATTTTTCACCTCAAAACGCGATGGGAAAAGTACCGGGAAACAGTACTCTAAAGGTCCCCATACATGATCAAACAAATTTTTGATCGTGTATGGGGACCTTTACTACGCAAACATGGTGTTGCACAAATACGCAAATGCTTTGATCGTGGCCTTAAGTAATAAGAACTATGGGACACAAAAAAATGGCTCATTTTTCCAAGTGTTTTCTAGTTTGGCTATAGAAAAACAATGGCTGACTATTGTGTGCAACGATAGAGTAATCCATTTGTTTACACTGGGTAAATTTTTTTATATTTGAAATTTATTGACAAAATTTTGTTAATGCAGGTATTTCTATAAACCAGATTTGAGATCTGCGGCGGCTATAACTTTGGGACGATCAGAAAACGGCTATAGCTTTGGAACCCTTTGGAATAAAAAACTTCGAATAGTTTCTCCTAAAGTAATAGGAGTTCTAAAGAAAATTTATCTAGGGTCATCTCTCATCAGTATTTTGCTATCTTTTGTAGTTTTCTCCAAACATTTTGGACAAACACACATTATATTTCCCTTTTACACATAGAAGATTATAACCACACACTTAATTTGGTTGTTTTTTTGGCCACCAGAAGTTCTGGCCAAAGTGGTCAGTTTGCAATACAGCAGATTGTTCAGATGTTTTCCCCATATTCACCGTCCAAGTAGCCGAGCGGTCTAAGGCATTATGTCTTCTTTGAACTGGGAGCTTATGGGTTCGAATCCCGACATCGGCAGTTTGTCAATTATTAAGAAAAAAAAAAGAAAAAAAAGGGATGGCAAAAAAACCGGCTTTGCTTGTGAAGATTTTCTGCAGTTTCCTTCACGAACTCCAGATGAATATCGGCATAGTTCCTATCAGAGTCGGCTGCACCCGCACATCCTACCAATTCCTAGTCGACACACAAAAATTCCTTCCACTCCACTCACATCCTCACATCCTTAGGCATCACAATGGACCTTAGTGTGACCTTAGTCGAAGTGTGTCCTGTCCAGGGTAGCCACTACAATTTATCTTCCCTATATTCAGTTGGATTGGAACATACAAAAGGCGTACAGCTAGGGTTTTGGAAAATAGTTTGCATTAATCGTCCAACATATTGGATATCACGATTGTCTCACAAAATAGATTCTCAGCTTAGTTTATACTCGTCGGCTGTAAATATCCATGGAAATGAATATCTAAAACCTTAAAAAAACCTCGAAATTATAATTGAACCTTGATACAAAAACAAATACGCAATTTCTGACACAAAATTTATCCAATTATTTTATGATTATTTTTTAAATAATTTTTAAAGGTCTCAGCGCGAGCAAGAGATAAGACAATTTGTAAAATTTAACATATTTATTATTTATATTTCAGGTATCGTAAAACGATTAAACATGTGTGTACATTTCCATTCCACTTTTATTACAAAAAAAAAAAAAAGCCCGGTTAAGTGCGTATCATCTAAAGTAGGCTACAAACGCGGAACATTGTGCAGCAACATTGAACTCCGCCCACAAAATATTTTGCCTATCGACGTGCAACCAAATTTGGGAACATTACTTTATTACTCTATCATAAAAATTCAATCACTTATCATCTTGTCTCTATCTATCTCATTTAATTTGTAGTTTATTTATCTACTAGTTTATTTGTATGTATCTCTAGAGTTGTTTCAAGTTTGTTGTGTGACATTTTTTGTCAGACATTTTTTGACAATCTATGTAATAAAACATTTAAAAAAATATTTGGAAAACATAAAATTTTAGATAATATGTTGCAAATATCTCTACACACGAGCTTCTTGTACAGCAACATTAAACTCCTCCCATAAAATATCAAATAATTTTGATTTTTACAGCAACCAGATCAAGGACATGTAATTTTGTTCTGCAACAGCTATACAGAGACTAGCAACCTACTACCGAACATTCATTTGTCCTTAAAATGTTCCTGCACAGGTTGTACGTCTATAGTCCCTATTAAAAGCCAACAACTTAGGGTTCTAAAATAGTAAATTCAGTGTTCAACGAATAACTGGATAACCAAAAACAAGGAAGAAAGTTCAAATGAGTCTGAGAATGCATTGTTGATCAATGATATATCCCAAATCTGTGTATACCCCGGTAGGAGCCATCGAAGAAGCACCCGAGCTGCATAAATCAACTGAATATGAATCTGGGTAGCTCAATTGGCAGAGCATTGGTCTGGAATACCAGAGGTCTTGGGTTCAAGCCTTAGCCAAGATGTGTAACATTTTTCATATTAAAACATTAATGTCAACATAATGTTATCAATATTCAGACTTAAATGTCAAATTAAGAAAACGCTAATCACTTCCGTTAGTATAATATAACCGAAAGGCTACCATACTAACAATGCATAAATAGACAAAAAAAAAAAACAATTTAAAAAAATATGTAAATAGTAAATAAACAAATTAATAATACGTTGACATCAAGATAGTGAGAGATTATACGCATTCCACTATCATAACATCTCAGTTAGTTCAGAGCCAGAGCGTTGGTCTAGAATGCCAGAGGACGTGGGTTTGATTTCCATGTGTATTAAATTGTTTTTTCATATCAAGCATTTGGTGTCCAAGAACGTTATCTATATACTATATGAAGATTCCCTACAAGATTCTGAAAGTGTTCCATCAGAAAAAAAGTTTGAGAATTTCTAGTTGTCATTGATGCATGATAGTTTAGATCAGAACTGCTGACAAGATATCGAAATATCGAAACTTTACATGACGAAATTATAAGGGTTTTTTTGTTATGACCATTTAGCTATACGGAACCCTAATAAAAAAGTGAAATTTTTGTACACATTGTATATTTATTATTAATAATCGGTGCTGATGATGACAGATGATTCATATTCTTTTTATTCTTATCAACACAGGACGGACAAAATATTATCAGGTTTACGATGTATAATGCAGAGGTGGGCAGGAGTTGACTCCGCCAAGCTCTGAGTGAGAGGTAGGGAAGAGAGATAGAGTTAATACAGGGTAACTACCAATTATTAATATTTTTTTTTTTTAATTAAATATTTTCTGAAAAAAATATAATAATACCAAATCTTTTTTATGGTCACTATTATACAAAGTAAATAGTACATACAATCATTCAATACATACTCTGGAATTTTGGGCTGGTAATTTGGGTCATAAAATGTACCTTTTTAGTATATATCATATTTGTGTATGAATAAAATAAAAATATATAAAAAATATATATAAATCTTTTGAACCATTAAGTTTACCGCTGGACCATTGTAATAAAAGAGGGAAATTTTTGCAAAGGATAATTTGAATAGAAATATAGTTTTGGAAATTCCAAATAATTTGTCTAAATATTTTACTATTCATATCCGAGAACTAATAAAGAATTATTTACCTGATTTAATTATTTTTTCTTCGTATGGAGTATGCTCAGTATAGTGTCATGGGCATTTGATGAATTAAGTTAAATTTTACATAAAGTGGGAATTTGAGTTCTTCGAGTTAGTCTACTTTGAATTGAAAAAGTGAAAAGTACTTTTTGTAGTAGTGGAAATTATTTTTCGCATAATTTGTTTTTAAAAAAAAATAAAATATTGACTATACTATAGACTATACTATATAATTATTGGGCAATAATCGGTAGGGACAACCTGTATTGAAACATCGTTCCGTCTTGCTTCAAAACATACCTTCTTTACTTACTCTCACCCAGCTTATGGAGAGCCCGTAAGGCTCAGACGAGCTGTCTGTGCCCACCTCTGGTATAATGACTGTTTCACACATTAACTCTGTAAAAGGCACTGTGTATATATTGTATAAATATATTATTTGTATATATATATATATATATATATAAAGAAAACTATATATATATATATATAGTTTACTCGTTGAAAGTTATATTGGTTCGCACTAATTTGAAATTTGGATAACTATGTCCGAAATCAATATTATTACGCGCCTAAATTTATTCTAATTGTATCACAAACAAACCTAATGTTCAACCTAAATATTTTAATCTGTAAATAGTTTATTAATCGTTTCGAATTAAATCATAATAAAGAAGTATAAAAAAAAAAAAACATCATGAACAAAACCCCACTTTTATTGAAAACTTTTGTTTGAAAACAAACAAAAAAATAATGCGTGAACTAATTTCTAAAGAACAAAGACATTAATTATGTATACACAAGGTAAAATAGATTTCTGTTCTATTAACACATCTTCATTCTTATATTTGTTTTTTAATTATTTATTGATATTTTTTTCTTTTAAAATATTTTTTATTGATTCAATTGTGTTATTGTGTGATTCATCGTATTACTCAAATTTTGAATTCTATTATATATACAGATTATTTATTGTTTTCTTACTAGTTTTTTTTCTATTATTGTAAAATTTAAGATTTTATTAATAATAACTACGATAATAAAATTAGTTACGCTGCTTTAATTAACTTAGCCAATTTCGACATATATATATATATACAGGATGTCTCGAAGTAGTCGAGTTCCAAGATGGTAGATAGAGGGTACGATTTTGGAACTAAACACCCTGAGACACTTTTTTATTAGATGCACCGTTAATTAATTAGGGAAACTAGATTGAAACCAGAGTTGTAAAATTGCATTTTTTTGATAATTTATTTTTGAATTAATTATCAATTTTTGGAAAAATATATTGCTTAAATTTTTCAAATTATTAATTCCTTGAAAAGTGCATTAATTAAATTTTTTTATTTTTTGGAAAATGTAATAAATAAATTGTTTTAATATTAAATTTAAAAAAAAAATGCGCAAATTAAATTCGTTAAATTATAAAGTTTTTTCAAAAGTGCATTAATACAATTATTTTATTGATTAATTTTTTTAATAATGCAATAATTAAATTTTTGGAATTAACAGTTTTTGAGAAAATCGCAAGACATGCACCCCCATAAAACAAAGATCCCACCCCTTAAATTATACTTTCCTGTTTCTGTGGATACGAGCGACAGATAAATTCTATAGTAGCTTTAGCTAATCTTTGGTTTCAACCTAGTTTCCTTAATTAATTAATAATTACGATGAGTCTAATAAAAAAATTTCTCAGGACTTTTCGTTCCAAAATCTTACCCTATATCTAGCCTCTTATGGAACTCGACTACTTACGGGACACCCTATATATATATATATATATATATATATATATATATATATATATATATATATATATATATATATATATATATATGTGTCATTTGATCGGAATGAAATTGGGTATGTGAATTGCTTATGGTATTTGAAAGGCCAAGATCGTTAATAGTAGAATCGGTCAAAGGAAAAGAATAGTAGGACTTAGAGTAAAAAGAAAACAAAAAATATAAAAAATATCTTTTATCATCAGAAAAA
The DNA here is from genome assembly GCA_963920215.1 of Nineta flava. Classification (NCBI taxonomy): domain Eukaryota; kingdom Metazoa; phylum Arthropoda; class Insecta; order Neuroptera; family Chrysopidae; genus Nineta; species Nineta flava. The sequence continues at coordinate 143,737,211 of OY986040.1, forward strand.
TCGAAATATGCATAAGTAGTAAAGTTTTCGAAAGTTAACTTGACTACAATTCATGACCTGATCATTGTTTTTAAAACTCGACTATATACAGAGATATTTAGAATGTTAATTTGCAATCTGAAATCGTAAATACTTCAGTAAATATTAGAGTAACCGAAAAAATGTTAAGATACAATACTGTCAAAATTAATTTACTATAACTTCTTCGATTTTTTCAATATTAAAAGAGAAAAAGTATCGATTTGCAGCATCGAAAACAATATGAATAGTATTCGAATTGGAACTATTCTAATTTCATTAATAGAATAAAACAATTAATTAATAATTAATAATAATATTAATAATAAACCAGAACGTTTTTGGCGACTCTTCAATTTTTTTACATTTTTATGCAAACGATATTACACATAAGTAACAGTTGTTGCCTATTCAATAATATTTTTTTTAATATAGATTCATATAACCTGTGTATATACAGATAAACTCGGCCTTGCGCACTACCGTGGTCTAGATTAATAGTATTCAAATTGGAAATATTCTAATTTCAATAATAGAATAAAACAATTAATTTATAATTAATAATTATAATTAATAATAAACCAAAACGTTTTTGGCGACTCTTTAAATTTTTTGCAATTTTATGCAAACGATATTACACATAAGTAACAGTTATTGCCTATTCAATAACAACATTTTTAAAATATAGATTCTTATAATCTGTGTATATATAGATAGATATATCATATTTGTGTCAAGGTTTATTTTTTATCATTACAATGAATGTATTATCCAAATATTATTATTATTATTATTAAAAGTATTTTTGTGATTGGTCACGAATCAGAAAATCAGAAAGGTGGTGAATTGTAGAGGTAATAAATGATGATTATTTGTTATCAACAGAAGTATATTAGTCACAGTAATAATGTGATGATTCCATTTGTATGTATTGTTAAATTTCAGTTCGAGCAATTCAAAAACGGAAAAATTAATGATTATTTAATGATTGAGTTATATATTTAATGTTTTGAATTTCGAAAAGATTAGGTGAAAATTGTATACAGCTTCCTTATGGCATTCTAATGAAAATCCTTACCGGTTACGTTTAAAGAGAAATGTTGCGAGGCTAATTTTTAGAAAATTTCTTACCACGAAGATCTTGTGACGTTTTTCATAGCCTCTTTAAACACGTGCACGTTTTTGGAAAACAGTTTTCAATCGTATTAAAAACAGTTTATATACAAAAAATTACGTAACTATTCACCAGATGAAATTCCCGAAACCTCGGAAGTGCTCTTTCCATTTCTACCATATAGAATTGTATAGAGTTTATCGATTCCGAGTTACAATCACCATTTACAAGTCATCTCAAACACTGAAAAAGCTATATCGATTTTTCTCATCAAAATTGAATTCCGTGACTAAAACTTAGTAGATTTGAAAAAAAATTTCATCAAAATCGGATAAGATATTTATATAAATTTATATAAATATAGTTTAAAAAATATGGTTTATAATAAAATTCAACAATTTCGTAAAACTTTTATTTCATTTACGAAACTGTAAATATAATTGTAAATATTTACGTAATTTTTTTGTGATATATTTTAGTTTTGTGATCGTTTACGTAATAAAATTGTTGCTCATTTTCATTACTTTTAGACTAAGATTTCATAGAAATATTTTATCCGTAGTAATAACTATACGGATTATATTTTGCACAGAAAAAGCACGTTTTTGTCTTCTTTTCGTTGTTTGAGATAAGATTGCGAGAAAAATTATTGCTGAGCCAGATTTTGTTTTTTTTTTTGACATATTTATTTTGCTTTCGGTGTGAAAGTTTTTATTGGAAATTTCACAGGGAAAAAAGTGTGATCAACTTCCGTTATTAAGATTAAACACGAAGTGTAGTATACGTGATGACAGATAGATGTCACCATATATACAATAAATAATAATTAGAAACACGTGTGAAATATAGTTAGTTTTATGTACGAGGATTCAAATGTAAAGACAATGAAACTTATTTATTTAAATAAATATCTAATTAATACACGAAGGACATCCCTTTTGTGAAAATCTATGTGATATAGACAGTTTTGTAATCCATATGACACCATTCGAATTCTCGATGGGTCAAATATGGAGAATTAAACACCTCTTATTAGTTTATGGGAAAAAAAAAACAACAATTAATTTCAAAACTATTTGTTTTATTCATGGTCTAGATTTGCTGTTTTTTTTAAAAAGATTTTGCAATCCACAAATTCAAAACGAACAAAGAACAAATGATTAAAAAACCAATCAACCCAACGTGAAGATAATAATATCTGTGAAGAAAAGAAAAATGTAGATTAGTTGAAGTCTTAACACGAAAACGATTGGGTCTGAGTCTTAATGATCGCCTCTAGAACTTTATTTTTATTTTTACCATTAGTTGCCAAACATCCTATGCCATGATTTAATTCAACTTGTTAATGACTTGCCTGAGTGATTTCATTAGCAAGGAGACCTTATTAAAGGAATAAAAATAAGAATAAGTCTTATCCTTACCTTTTTAAATTGGATAATCGTTTACCAAGCGTCTCCTTCGTAAAATCCTTTTCTTTTAAAAGATACAAATGACTGCCTATATTTCCTTTATCGAAACGATCTTCGGCTGTATATTTAGAATAATCCACCTGTTTTTCACAAAATAAGCTCATGAGTCACTTTAATTTCATGTAGATCAGATTTCCACAAAATACTGAGTGTCCAAAATGGTATTAGATGTTCTTTGGAATGGCTGTCTAATTTCCTATATAATGTCTGTTCTGAGAGGACAGCACCCGAGTACAGACCGTATCGTGCAGTTGCGTATTAGTATCAACTGAACTCTGCTGAAAGTTCACATGGAAATAGCGTTTGGATTGTTGGTAGCCCTTTTGGACTAGTATAATTAATTATGTTTATTGATGAGATAACCGTGGTATGGCATTTGTTAGTATTATTCGTGTTGTATCTGTATTGTTAACTGGAGCCAACTTACTGTGTAGGTTGAACTATTTGTAATTACTGATTGTGAAAGTGCGGGACACCGGGTATTATTGTAGACTAGTGCGTGTTTGTGAAAATGCAGTTTTCAGTGTGCTATTAGAAATTGGTAAGTGTTTGTATTTTATAAAAAACAACAATGCCTGACAACATATATACTGGTTCAAACGACCATGCTCCCAATTTTGTAATTCCGACATATATATTTTTTATGTTTATGTTTATATATATATATATATATATATATATATATATATATATATATATATATATATATATATATATAGTGTATTTATCGCACTCTCTTCTTTAAAGAGCCACCACTTTCTTAATAATATAATACTATAGAATAAATACAAAATGGACAAATAGTTTAACAGATTTGGAGTTTACTCTCCGCAATAAAAAGTTTCACTTCAAAAATGTGGAAATATGATTTAAATGTATTCGGTTCACCTGATACATATAAACTTTCAAATATTTTCTGAAGGTTAATGTTTTTTTGTTTTTCAAATTTCGAAAAATTAAAATCAGCTTTTTTTTTCAAGAAGATTTCTGTTCAAAAGACTAGATAGATTTACTTACTTCAAATTTTGTTTGCTTAATTTTAATAAAACATTTAAAAATATTGCTGGGACCAAGTGCAGTGTAGCAAAATAGAACCAATATAAATATTTATTTTTTGTATATAAACAAAATGGATACCATAATAATTGGCTTGGTGGATTCTTCAGTGTCGCAGTCTTTAATCCATACTCAACAATCATACTATTTTTAACCACTATAAAATCTCTAGTTGATGTATTGATTACTAAGCTACAAACATTCAATAACTTTAATGGAATTTCTGTCTAACTTCTCCGTACATACGAGACTGTAATCGAATGTCAGTTTGTACTCCATGGCTAAATTGTTTGGAAACTAAATGTAGTTGCTTTTGAACACCCGCCAACAACTCTTAATTTAGCAGCGTCGAGTTTACAATTCTTAATTAAAATTTATTTGCAGAAGTTTACAAAAATTTGGCTATAACCAGTTTCGTACCCGTTTGCAAAAATATCAGTGCTTTGTAAATTATTACTCTTTTGTTTATATATTTTCTTTTTTGCGACAATGTCAAACTAAACTTACTGTACATGAAACGAATCACGTGATATTCCTGGAGTACAAGCTGCATTCCTACATGAACGAAGGATTGGTTGTCATAGAGTTAAAATATTACCATTTATTACGGTCGGTTTGTTCGAATGCCTTGTACCACGCCGAGGCTATCATTCCATTTATTGCTAAGTCAACAGGTATCCAATCTAAGTACTTATCTTCATCTACATATACAGTTCGAACCACTCCAGCCTGAACTCCTGTAATCAAGCCCATTGGACCATTAAAGTTATCTACCCATCCAGGAATTGGTTCCTTTTCTGAACAAGATACTAAAACAAAACACTTTTATTTTATACGGCCAATCGCCTCTCAGTAATATTACGTTTCTATCAAGTAAAAACCTGAAGCAACAAAATAACGCAGTAGAATTGTGAGAGAACATGATCATCAAAATTTATAATATTTATAGTTATAAAAAATAATAATCTGGGATTCATTTTAATCTGTTAATAATAATAAACACTAATTTAAACCCACTTGCTGGGCAAAGAGCTCACTTAACTGCATCCAGTTAACATTTATAGTATTTACATTACCGATGGTTGGACGAAATATAACGGTTGGTATTTCTTTACAATTTTCCGACACAACTTCTTCAGAAAGATTCTTAACAAAAGTGTACGTATTTGGATATTTATTTATGATCCTAAAATGAGACGAATAATTAAAATCTTTGTCGAAGTGTTCTATTTGAACATTCGAGTAAACTTTACAAATCACGTACTTTTTTTCAAGAAATTTTAGCACATTTTCATCCATATTTTCAGCTGCTTTAATCATTGTTTCCCAGCTCGTTGTTGCTTTGTAAACCTTTTCTTCTATTGCAGCTGTATCTTTATCTATGTTACAGTAAGCGGTTGACGTATGCAGGAAAACCTAAACAAAATAGAAGAAGACCTTTGTCACGAAGTGCGTGCCAACTAAATAGAGGTAAAGTAGACCAAACTGGCAATTAGTGCTGCAACGTCCACTCGAGTAGAATTATGATATTAGAATGCCACTGTTGATGTCAAAAAAGGAAGAACGATCCTGTTATTCACAAGAGAAAGGAAAGAGACTTTTAGGAGATTGGACATAGATGACAGTTGAAGGATGAGGATTTTCAAATAGTGGCAAAACTCTGTCCTCGATTGAACTTTAAAACATTCAGCATTACTGAATTATTTCAGTAACTGAATGATTACCTTTAAATTTTTCATTTGTTTCAGTATTTTTACCATTTCCCAAGTTCCTCGAGTATTAGTTAAGATTGCCTCCTTCAAAGGGTCATCAAAGCGAACGGATGCAGCCACATGGAATACAATGTTTATTTCATTTATGATAAATTCCATATCGGAATCAGATATACCAAATTTTATTTCGCTGATATTTCCTTTAATTACTTTTACTTTTGACAAAGATTCTGGATATTCTTCTTTTAATCTCTCAAACAACTGAAAAATTTCAAGAATTAAAAACAATAGGAAAAAAATTCTGCCAAATAACTAAAACAGGATGAATACATAAAACTTAGTAAATTTGTAGGTTTTGTTTTATGATACTTTTTTTTTTTAATCGAATTGATTTTAATCGAATTTTTCGACTGTAAAATTCTTTTTTGGACTTTATTTATAAACATCATTTTTCGCTCTATAAAACACATTTCACTTACAATAAGACCATATGACAATTTCTAATGCGGTGAAATTGTCACCAAATTAGTAACAAGTAACATATCCTGCGACAATATAAGAGTAATTTTAATAAGAGTAAAATTAACAGGAATAAATGTGAATGAAGGAAATTTAAACAACAGTAATTTCAATATAATTTAAAATTTATTATATTTTAAATCCAGTATATTTTAATTTAGTTAATTTTCTATTTATTTTTATTTTTGTCTATTGATCTCAACTTTCTATCTATTTCTAATTGTCAAAGAGTAAATTACGACTAGCTAATTTATACTGATGATGACTACATTGTAGTCGAAATACGTATTTATAATACAAAAAAATGATCTAGATAAAGGGGGCGAATTTGATATTTTATTTCAAAAACCTTAAGTTCTCACTAATTATCATTCGTTTAAACAACTTTTGTTATAAACATTTTTACATAAATTCAGGATATACCGGATATTTAAACCATTAACTTAGTTAGTTGTTATTTTTACTTGTTTTTTTACATGTAGTTGAAGTGCAAATATAAATCAATTGTAGAAAGTTCAGGGGGGGGGGGGGGTACGGGGGTCTTGAATTAATTATTTAATATTAAAGTTCGAGTTTTAAAGCATTGCTCGTATAGAGAAACCCGTGAGGGTCGATATATTTTGATAATTTTCACTTGGAATAAAATAAGGCGAATAAAAAAAAAAACTACGCAATAGAAAATAGAAATATTAATAAAGAGATTGATCCATGCGGTATTTTTTTGCTTTGGACCAAATATATGATTTTAAATACGAAAAATTTTGTTAAATTGTTTTGATATTTTGTGTAGAAAATCGCAAAAAATATGTCTCCAAATTCGATTCCAATTATGAAGGCAAATGATGTAAAATAAAACTTACGGGTGTGTTAAATATTTTATTCAATCTCTGATCATCCGTATAATTTTTCTTTGAACGCAATAATAAATAAATTCCACTAATTTTCGGACATGCCCGAAGTAATTTTTCAATTAAAACTTTGCCCATAAAACCGGTACCACCAGTAATCAGAATATTTTGATGTGCATAAAATTCACAAATCGATGGTACATCTTTCGGTAATTGTGATAATGTTACTTTCTCCACAAATGGTATTTTCTTCTCCGATTTAATGAGATCATTATGTTCATTCAAAATATAATCCTTATTAACACCCATTTTGGAACAAACGTGAAACAACGAAGAAATTTATCGCTAATTGATGTGGTACACTTTTAATAAAACATTGATCAAAATGCATTTTATTTCAAATAAAATATTTTTAAGTTATTCAAAAATATTTGCATTATTTATGGACTTTTTGTAAATAATTGACATTGGCAAAAATTTTCCAATAAACGGGAACTACAACGTGATATTAGAAAAAAGTATTGTGATTCAAAATTTAATAACAAACATTTCTTATTAAAATATGCTGGAACAAGATTTCGGATTATTTCATTTCCAAATTAAACCAATCTAAATTAGGTATCTAAGAGGCTCCAAGATGCTAGCACCCCAACCATGGAATTTCGAAAAACCAATTATACCATCTAATTGGTCACTAATTGTTCATAAATGGTAAGGTAGCCCCATTTATTGGTCAGCTATAGAAAATTTTTTATTGATCATTTAATTTTTTCAAGGTCATAGAAACCTTTTAACACCCCATCCATGGAATTTCGAAAAACCAATTATGCCATATAAATGGTCAGATAGCCCAACTATTTGGTCAGCGATAGAAAACTTTTTATCGATGTTTTAAATTTTTTTCAAGGCCATGAAAAAATTTTAGCACCTCATATTCCATACACAGAAAAAAGAAAGGCACTAATCGATTGAGAATAATCCACTGACAATTGGTCAGACAAATAAATAATTGGTCAGATCTATTTAATGGAAAAAATTTCCTAGGAAACCGCCTAAATCTATTTCATGACCTTGAAAAAAAACTTAATACATCGACAAAAAGTTTTCTATCGCTGACCAAATAATGGGGCTACCCCGCTACTTGACCATTTATGACCATTTATAACCAATTAGATGGTATAATTGGTTTTTCGAAATTCCATGGAGGGGGTGCTAGTATCCTGGAGCCATTTAAGAGATGCATTTCGCCAGCACTGTACCTTCAAATTTTGAGTTGAAACCGATATCAATTGTTTATTCCTCGTCTGTACTTCAAGTCTTGGCGTTTTTACCACAGTGGTTTTCAATCAACCCTATTTTCAGGCGCGGATCTAGAATTAAAGTTGGCAGGGTAGGGGGGTGTGCTTCACAGAAAATTAATTAAAATAAGAGAAAAATCGTATTTTCTTAAAAATTGTAATAATTTATTCATTCAAAACCATTTCGATTATGAAATTAGTATTATTTCAATTACAAAAGCACTATAAAAGAGAGTATTAATCTTGAGGGAAAGGAATTTTTATTATTATTCTTGAAAAACATAAAAACTTTCCAATTAAGAATTAGAATTAGAAGAAAACTAGGTTTTTTTTTAAATAATTAAATATTTGATTGATCAATTTTGACAATTGGAAATAAAGTTTTATTTGAGTTTAAAAATTAAATAAATATAATGAAAACAAAAGTTTGTAAAGAACTTTAAGATATTAATTGTTAACTATATTCGAATAATTGCTGAAGATAATTTTTTTCAATTGATAATTCAATTAATTTTCTTCAGATAGTTATTTTTATTCTTAATTAAAAAAAAAAATATCATAGAAAATTATTTTGAATAATTAATTAATAAGTTAATTTGATTAATTAACTTATATGAAATCAGTCCTGAGTACCTATCAATAACCAATATTGATTAAACAATAGCGCTTATTCAGTAGTAATAAATTTCCATCCCACCATTCAATTATCTCAATGTAAAGATAGGGTCGACTATGATAGGAACTATGCCGATATTCATCTGGAGTTCGTGAAGGAAACTGCAGAAAACCTTCACAAACATAGCCGGTTACTTCGTTCTTGTCCATACACCGACAGTAAAGTCAATTAACCGCCCCTTTTTGTTCTTAATAATTGACAAACTGCCGATGTCGGGATTCGAACCCATAACTTCCCAGTTTCCAAGTATGCATAACGCCTTAGACCGCTCGGCTACTTGGACTGGTACATAGCGCTGATTCAGTAGTAATAAATTTCATTTCCATCATTCAATTATCTCAATGTAAGATTTGAGTAAGAAGAAATTAAAAATAAAATTATATTTAGTTTTTTTTGAGGAGGGGGGGGGCATGACCCCATGACCACTTCCCCCTAGATCCGTGCCTGCCTATTTTTAATAACAGGATTTTCTCATAGGAATTTCGGAGTGCAGCTATTGTATATATACAATAGCTGCAATAGGGAATATGTATGAAAATTTTTTTTCACTTGAATTGATGAAGCACGTTTTTCTTGACAAATATCAAGGTAAAATTACTTTTTAAATAACTTTAAAAATAAGCGAGATATGAATGATTGAAATTCCCGATTAGACAAAGAGGGTGATAACCCTCTTGATATGTTATGTGACGTCATATTACACTTTCACCATTTAAAATACACGTAAAACTCCGTTTTTAGTATTTTTGCAAGAAAGAGATAGATAATAATCTTTAAAAGCTTATAGCTTCCTTGATATTTGTCCGATTTTAATTTCGTTTTTAAATATTATTACAGTATTAACAGTATTTTCATATTCTGAAAATAAATGTGAAAAAAAATTTGCATGCATATTCCCTATTTCTGTCTACAAACAAATAGAATAGCATGTTGATAGTTGGTACTAAATTTTACGTCACAATAAAAAAATTGGGTCAAAAGTCACTTCCTTCATAAACTATTTTGAATATTAAAAATTTACATTATCGATCAATCAATATTAGTAAAGGGAGAGGGGGGATGGATCACGATAATGAAGATGAATAGTATAAAATAAAATTTGCGACACAATCAAAAACATAGGTCAAAAGTCACTTAATTCATAAACTATTTAAAATATTAAAAATTTTCTAGTTGGACCTCCTAGACTGTAAATACCAGTCCCGTATCTACGATTTTTTTGCCCCGGGGTAGAAACTTGATAGTGGCGCCCCTACTCTACAGCGTTTGAGATAAATTGATAAAACTCATAAATATATAATGGGTGGAATTAGTTGTGACCGGGAGAATAAGAACCCTTTGTACTCTTTATATAAATTTGCACTCTTTATTATCTATTAACTAATAAATTTTTCATTTGTGTAACATAAATTTAAATATAGGAAACATATTTACATATAATCAGGAAAGACGACAGACTATCAAGGCATTTCTTCAATCTTTAGGTCTCACCATTCTTTTCTCTCTAATCTGGCTACAGCTTTAAATGGCGTGCTTTCTTTTCTGCGAAAATATCTATTATCTCATCAAAGTTCGCTTCAAAGGCAGTTTTATTTTCAATGGCTAGGATCGCGAGGCCAGATAGACGTTCCTGACTCATTGTTGAATACAGATAACTTTTAATTATTAACCCGACTTCAAAAAAGGAGGATGGTTCTCAATTCGTCTGTATTTTTTTTTTTTTTTTTATGTGTCACCTCAGAACTCCAACATTTATGAACCGACTTTGAATATTTTTTTTTGTTTTAAAGGGTTTGGTTTCCCATTGGTCCCATTGGCACCAAATTGCATTCTGATGAAGGGATCTCCGGAAAATCGAGGAAAATCCTCATTTTATATGTGATAACCGATTTTTGCGTAATTTTTTTTTTTTTTGAAAGGGTATACTCATTCATAATGGGAAAATAAGAAAATTTTTTTAAAAACCGACTTCAAAAAATTTTTTTACAAAAAAAAAAACGACCCCAAAAAAAAAAATTTTTACAAAAAAAAAACAAAATTCATGTAAATAAAATTGAAAATCTGTTATAAAAAAATGCTCTTAAAATTAAAAAAAAAAAAAACGGGTAAAAAAAAAAATGTGTTATAAAAAAATTCACTAAAAATTAGTCGTTTAAGTAGGTCTACCCATATTTAGATAAATAAAACTAGTTATAGAACTTCAGAGTCACTAAAAAGCGAGAAATAAACCATATTTTGACAAAATGGAAACCCGACTTCAAAAATCAAATATTCTATAACAAAAAATGCCTTAAAAAGTAAAAAAATAATTGCATATTCTTGTGCCAATTTTAGTTCACCTAAGCAAAAATTTTTAAATATATATGTACAATTATTGTTATTTTTGGAGGCGGTGTCCAAAAATTATGTGAATTTCTCTATGCTGACACCGCCTCCAAAAATAACAATAATTGTACATATATATTTAAAAATTTTTGCTTAGGTGAACTAAAATTGGTACAAGAATATGCAATTATTTGTTTACTTTTTAGTGCATTTTTTGTTATAGAATATTTGATTTTTGAAGTCGGGTTTCCATTTTGTCAAAATATGGTTTTTTTCAGTTTGCTGAAGCTTCGCTCACAGCTTGTAGATGTCGTAGGTAATGTGCAGTATATTCTTAAAGCTATACTTACATTAGGAAACGCTTCTTGCAAGTCATGCTAGCACAGATGTTGTAACACGTCGAATGCACTTGATTTTTCATTAATTTTGGTTACTAGATCTTTGAATACGGCAAGTTCCTGACAAAAATCAACTGAATTCAAGTCTTTCGAATATTTTTGAGCTAGATTGGCTCCATTTTTTTACAGATCCTCAGTCGGTATATTTAAAAACGAATATTTAAGCATGAAGAATAGATATATTAGGAGATTGAACGACATAGGCAATTCGTCTGTTTTTGTGTCCTCAAAAACGTGTAGAGATCATAATTATTATTTTCGCCACTAGCGGCAGTGCGAATCTGCCCGTACGGAATTATTATTATTATTACATATTAAAATCAACGGTTATCACATCTTACAAATAAAAATTGTAAGTATAAAAATTGTTTAATTTTATAAATGTGAAAAAATGGGACGATGTTGTACAGGGAAAGCATAGATATACTGCTATATATCTATGAGTGAAGGTTATTTAAGGTTAGGAATGCGTGTCTGCATTTACGAAAGGAATATGGTCTGTAATTACCGGTTTTGTCATCTTCTTTATGTATCTAATATATGTCAGTTATTGTAAACATATATTGTATATTATTATTATTAATTGCAAAATTATCACTATGATTCTTCATCTTTTTATTTATTGCAGATTATTAAGAATTCTCTATTATTATTATTTATTTAATTATTACTTGATAATCGAAAACAATTTTTTATTATCTATAAAACTAAGACTTCTTATTAACTGAATGAAAGTGCTTTCTTGGCGCCTACATTTAAACATTTAAATTCCGTACGGCACTGAGACCAGTGACCTCTACTGATAAAAGATAGTTACACCAATTCTTGACCGTTTTTTTAACATTACGTTCGCTCTCCTAATATATCTATTCTTCATGATTTAAGGCACATTCCGAAATGCGCTGCGAGCACCTGCACTGCACTGCAGATTGTTGGCGCCATCTAATCGCGCGAATTTGAATTTAAATAATTTATTTATTTTATGAATAATTAAAGTTTTAAAATCAAATGAATAATTGATAAAACAACGTGCATTCTAGAGTTGAATTTTTTTGTTTTAACTATTATATGCGCGAAAAATCGTAAGGGGAACTTATTTAAAAGTAGAAGGGCAACTTATTTAAACCATATTTTAATCATATGTTTAATACTAAGTATTAAATATATGTTTTCTCCCATTCATTTTGAAAATAGACTGATCCACTCAAACTGTGACGATATTCGAGGCTTCTTTACAAATTAATATACTTCTATCAAAGAATACAATTTATATAGAAGCGTATAAGTACGATTTTTGTGTCACCTAAAATTTTTAGTACGTTAAATGCTGACCACTAGACTATTTAGTGCCATTACCAGCCCAACCAACTGTATTCTTTGGCAGAACGTAGTACCAGTTGGCCGGATCACATCAAAGCAGGGATGCACTTCAAATTTTGTATTAAAAGGGAATCCACCAATATTAATGAAATTTTTATGAATTTTTAGGATTAGTCAAAAATTTTTATTTTTTTTTTTACAAGCTGTATAAAATATTAATATTTGTTTTTGTAGTTTCAGTTGCTATTTTAAAAGAATACGCTTTAAATATAAGTTTTTTTTAAATATAACAAATATTAATATTTTATACAGCTTGTAAAAAAAAAAATTAATATTCCAATCTGATATAATCATGTACTGACCTACATATTTATTTATTTAAGTCAGATCTAATCAGGTCTGACTATACATGGAGTATACCGTGTGTGTTGGACAGCTTTTCCTATAGAGAATCAATGTTAAATATTATTTATTACTGATAGGCCGTGTGGTACTGTATGAAGTCAGTCAGTACACATGTAATGAGAGTCATCTCATATACATATAAACATCTGGATAGTATATACTGTATGCGTATGGTTGTTTGTTTGTCATTTAAGAGTGGGGAATTGGGGTTCACATACTAAAGTGAACTCTCATTACATGTGTACTGACTGACTTTATACAGTAACCACACGGATAGCCAGTAATAAATAATATTTAACATTGATTCTCTATTGGAAAAGCTTTCCAACACATACGGTATATAGATAGATAGATAGATAGATTGTAGAGGCTGCCCTGTTAACGTTCATGCTTTGCAGAGGTCGCTCGAACACTAGATATAAAAGCAGGTCGGATACTTTTCGGGCAGACCTCGTATATAATATAGAGATAATATATCTCTATGATATATAATGATTATATATTAGTCATTATAAAGAGATAGCGATACCTCATTGATTCTCTTTCTATCTGCAGGACAATCCTTAACCCACAATTTTGATACAGACATTTTATTAGTTTATGGGAAATAAAAAAATAAATAAATTTCAAAACTTTATTTTTTATTCACGGTCTAGATTTGCTGTTTTATAAAAAGATTTTTCAATCCACAAATGCAAAACGAACAAAGAACAAATTATTAAAAAACCAATCAACCCAACGTGAAGATAATAATATCTGTGAAGAAAAGAGAAATGTAGATTAGTTGAAGTCTTAAACGATTGGGTCTGAGTCTTAATGATCGCCTCTATAACTTTATTTTTAACCCGACTTCAAAAAGAAGGATGGTTCTCAATTCTGTCTGTATTTTTTTTTTAATGTTTGTTACCTCAGAACTCCGTCATTTATGAACCGATTTTGAATTTTTGTCTTTGTTTTAAAGGATTTCCGATTGGTCCTATTGTTACCAAATCGCATTCTGATGAAGGGATCCCCTTGAAATCGAGGAAAACCCTCATTTTATATGTGATCACCGATTTCTGCGAAATTTTTTTTTATTTGAAAGGGTATACTCATTCATAATGGAAAAATAAGAAACTTTTTTAAAAGCCGACTTCAATGTAAAAAAACACTGAAAATCTTTTATGGAAAAAAGCACTAAAAAAAAAAAGGATAAAAAAAATGTTTTATAAAAACATGTACTAAAAATTAGGTCGTTTAGTAGGTCTACCCATATTCAGACAAATAAAATCAGTTATAGAACTTCAAAATCACTAAAAAGCGAGAAAAAAAAAATTTTGACAAAATGGAAACCCGACATCAAAAATCAAATATTCTAAAACAAAAAATGCACTAAAAAGTAAAAAAATAATTGCATATTCTTGTGTCAATTTTAGTTCACCTAAGCAAAAAATTTTAAATATATATGTACAATTATTGTTATTTTTGGAGGCGGTGCCCAAATTTTATGTGAATTTCTCTATGTTGACACCGCCTCCAAAAATAACAATAATTGTACATATATATTTAAAAAATTTTGCTTAGGTGAACTAAAATTGACACAAGAATATGCAATTATTTTTTTACTTTTTAGTGCATTTTTTGTTTTAGAATATTTGATTTTTGAAGTCGGGTTTCCATTGTGTCAAATTTTTTTAAATTATTTTTACCATTAGTTGCCAAACATCCTATGCCATGATTTAATTAAACTTGTTAATGACTTGCCTGAGCGATTTCATTAGCAAGGAGACCTTATTAAAAGAATAAAAATAAGAATAAGAATAAAACTTATCCTTACCTTTTTAAATTGGATAATCGTTTACCAAGCGTCTCCTTCGTAAGATCCTTTTCTTTTAAAAGATACAAACCAATGCCTACAATTCCATTATCAAAACGATCTTCGGCTGTATATTTAGTATAATCCACCTGTTTTTCACAAAATAAGCTCATGAGTCACTTTATTTTCATGAAGATCAGATTCCCACAAAATACTGAGTGTCCAAAATGGTTTTAGATGTTCTTTGGAATGGCTGTCTATTTTCACATGTAATCCATCGATTATTTTGGCTGTCTCACAAATTCCTCGATGTGACATCAGTGAAATTAATGTGGAATTAATTGCTGTTATTTTTATTGAAAAAATTCAATTTCATTACATGAACATGAGCTCAAATAAGCTGTACTGATTCGGCGGATCCTAGATGGCCAATTCAGAGAATATCCAAAACCATTTCCGTCAAATAATTTTTATGAGGCTCTCGTTTACAAACTCTTATGATTTTACTCACATAAAATGTTTCTTCATCTTCTGGTTTTAAAATTGCTTGCAAAGATTTAAAATTGTCACTTTTAAATGACCAGTGGTTAAGCGTGAAGTGGGCCAGACACATATTTGCATAAAATACTCGTCGATATAATTTAAACAAACTAAAACAAGATTAAGATGATTTTTTAAGTTGAAATTTAACTCGAAATCTGTTAAGCTATTTGTCCTTTTTGTATTTGTATTTTGTAATATTATATTATTTAAAAGTTGTGTTAAAAGATAGTGAGTTGAATACATAATTATATTAAACAAATAGAGACATATATATATATATATATATATATATATATATATATATATATATATATATATCATATATATATATATATATATATGACAGACGATCCTTCAGTTAAGACTATTCATATTTGGGAATAGAAGAATATAACCCAAAAATACGGCCTCCATCCTGATTTTCTTCCAACCAATAGGAAACAATTAACATTATATATATATATATATATATATATATATATATATATATATATATATATATATATATATATATATATATATATATATATATATATATATATATATATATATATATATATATATATATATATATATTAGCGATAGTGATTTTTAACATCCAGTAGGTAGAATCGATGGGCATTTGAAGAAATTTTTACGAAATTCCAACATTGGTACAAAACCAATAGCTGCATTTAATTTGGAGAAAATCGGCTAAAAACGACAAATAGTTTAACAAATTAATCTCAGCTAGAAAAAATTTCATTTCAAAAATGTCAAATTATGATTTAAATGTATTCGGTTCAACTGAAACATTTAAATTATTTAATCTTTAACACATTTTCTGAAGATTTTTTGTTTCAAATTTCGAAAAATTATAACTAGCTTTCTTTTCATGAAGATTTTGATTTAAAGGACATAGATTTACTTACTTCAAGTTTTGTTTGCTCAATTTTAATAAAACATTTAAAAATATGGCTGGGACCAAGTGCAGAGTAGCAAAATAGAACCAATATAAATATTTATTTGTTGTATCAAAACAAAATGGATACCATAATAATTGGCTTGGTGGGTTCTTCAGTATCGAATTCTTCATTCCATACTCAAAAAGCATACTATTTTTAACCGGCACCAAATCTCTAGTTGATGTATTGATTACTAAGCTACAAACAATCAATAAAATTAATGGAATATCTATTTCACTTCTCCGTACATTCGATACTTTTATCGTATGCCAGTTTGTACTCCATGGCTAAATTGTTTGGAAACTAAATGTAGTTGCCATTGAACATCCACCAATCAGTTAATAAAACAGCGTCGAGTTTACAATCTTTAATTAAAATTAATTGTTGGAAGTTTTCAAAAATTTGGCTATAACCAGTTGGTCCCCGTTTGTACAAATATCAGTGCTTGGTAAATTATCACTCTTTTGTTTATATATTTTCTTTTTTGCGACAATGTCAAAATAAACTTACTGTAAATGACACGAGTCACGTGATATTCCTGGAGTACAAGCTGCATTCCTACATGAACGAACGATGGGTTGTCATAGAATTAAAAACATTACCATTTATTACGGTCGGTTTGTTCGAATGCCTTGTACCACGCCGAGGCTATCATTCCATTTATTGCTAAGTCAACAGGTATCCAATCTAAGTACTTATCTTCATCTATATATGCAGTTCGAACTACTCCAGCCTGACCTCCTGTAATCAAGCCCATTGGACCATTAAAGTTATCTACCCATCCAGGTATTGGTTCCTTTTCTGAACAAGACACTAAAAAAAACACTCTTATATTATTTTATACGGCCAAGATCAACTCTCAGAAATATTACGTTTCTATGAAGTAAAAACCTGAAGCAACAAAACTAAGTTTATTGAAGCTTTGATTTTTTTAGTCAATCAAATAACATCGCTCATCAAAATAGCGCAATAGAAATACTAGAATTGTGAGAGGACATGGTACAATAGACGGACCATGTAGTGGACTCGTTACTAAATCTCAATTTACTTTTATAGTTACCTTTGAGGAATCACTACGTATGCCCTCTGGTATTTAGGTAACTATATGGTGTTACCTCAGTAACTATCAATAAACATATTCAGACATATTTCATCAGGAAAATTAAGATTAGATTGAAATCTAAATTGTCTTTATAATTCCTTTTTTAGAAAATAAATTTCAAACACTGGATTCGTCTAATACTTCTATTCTTCTACAACCTCATTAAAATTAATAATATTTATATTAATAATAATAATAATTATAATAACCCTCCCACGGATCCACCTTGTCGTGGTGGGAGGGCCTAGTATCTAGTGTGCAAGCCAGCAGAACGGGAAGCTAAGGATCCAACCGTGGATCAACTCAGCAGCTAAATGAGTTGAATTCCTTGTAATGTCAAATTTAAAATGGAAATTTTTTGTTCAGGCGAGTAGTAGTCGATACGTTTCTACAAAATCTCGCCCCCCATTAGGTGACGCTTCTACTTTACCTGAAGGGGGAGCTTTTTCGGATCTAAGAGTGGCACAAATTTGACCTTAAGATCGCTGTTAGTCCAAGAGACTAGCAATGTCGCTGAAAACGAAGAGCCATCTCAAGGCACTTCTCAACACAGTAGAGCGAGCACTCAAAACAGTCGCCATCACCATCAGCGCTTTCAATGGACGAAGGCCCTTAAGTCTGACCTGCTCACTTATTACTTAGCAAGTAAACCAAAAAGACGTGGCTACATGGGAAGGATGTACACCATATGCTGCGAAAATCATTCCGAACTCCCCCATTTTAAATCGCAACATCTGCGAGATCAAGCAGCCTGTCTAATCAAAACCGAATTTGACTCAACTGTTAGCATTTTGGACACGAACAGAGATACGGAACCGGAAGTGAATATGCGGAATGAGGAACGACCGGCTTCTATAGGTGTAGATTATTCCACACGCAAGACGTTAGTTACTGAGACGCAGGATTGGACATCGCAGGATGAACCAGTGTTGGGAAGTGACAGATCTGATACTGAGACACAGGAAAGGATATGTCAATACCCCACCACTACCTGTGTTAGAAGCTAAATCACCACCAACGTCATCAAGGTCTAGAGATATTCCATCACCACTTGTGTTAGCGGCGGTAACAGCTCCGCCACTCACCCCATCACTGAAGTGACCGTAGAAGTTCAGAACCTCTCTGTTGAACCACCAAGCCTTTGTTTGGAAAAGCTTAAACATCGATTTTAAAATGCGCTAAAAACAACCGATATATGTAGCTCTCTGCTACATAAGCCTGCTCCATAGTATTCCAGGATATTAAAGCCAAAACTATTTTCGTCAATGAGTTCCCTGCGCCCACAGAAACCAATATAGTCTTGAAAGAGGAGGCTACTCAATCAAAATGTTGTTCTCATTATCGGTTGCCTTGGCGATATACGCCCCACTCTAGATTCTATTCTTTCCAACATTCAGGCTTGCAGGTTTCATCATTGTTACCTTACCACCTCCATGCAGAAGGCTACCATCATAGGCAGCCTTCGAACGTTTCGCATGAGATTGTCTTCAAGTAACACTCTTGAAGTTATGTTAAATTAAATTTTGCAGGTTCCACATCCGTGCGGTGCAAAGACGGAACTACAAGACAGGTGAACGTACCCCCTGACTCAAAAGACAGGCGGACCCTTCCCACGTCGTGTTGACTGACGGACGTACAGACTACACGACCATAGGATAATGAACCTTCTTCAAAGGACGTAGCTACCTTGTGAGGATTCATGTTTGTTGAAGAGGTGGGTGGTCTTGTTAGAATAGTTGTATATCCTGTATCCACTCTGCCCCTGCCACAGACATAAATACGTTAAATTGTAATCTAATAATAATAGAAAAGACTAATTTAAATCCCCTTGCTGGGCAAAGAGATCACTCAACTGCATCCAGGAAATATTTATAGTATCTACATTACCGATGGTTGGACGAAATATAACGGTTGGTATTTCTTTACAATTTTCCGACACAACTTCTTCAGAAAGATTCTTAACAAAAGTGTACGTATTTGGATGTTTATTTATGATCCTAAAATGAGACGAATAATTAAAATCCTTGTCGAAGTGTTCTATTTGAACATTCGAGTAAACTTTACAAATCACGTACTTTTTTTCAAGAAATTTTAGCACATTTTCATCCATATTTTCAGCTGCTTTAATCATTGTTTCCCAGCTCGTTGTTGCTTTGTAAACCTTTTCTTCTATTGCATCCGTATCTTTATCTATGTTACAGTAAGCGGTTGACGTATGCAGGAAAACCTAAACAGAATAGAAGAAGACCTTTGTCACGAAGTGCGTGCCAATTAAATAGAGGTAAAGTAGACAAAACTAGCAATTAGTGCTGCAACGTCCACTCGAGTAGAACTATGATACTAGAATGCCACTGTTGATATCACAACAGGAAGAATGATCCTGTTATTCACTAGAGAAAGGAAAGAGACTTTTAGGAGATTGGACATAGATGACAGTTTGATGGATGAGGATTTTCAAATAGTGGCAAAACTCTGTCCTCGATTGAACTTTAAAACATTCAGCATTACTGAAATATTTCAGTAACTGAATGATTACCTTTAAATTTTTCATTTGTTTCAGTATTTTTACCATTTCCCAAGTTCCTCGAGTATTAGTTAAGATTGCCTCCTTCAAAGGGTCATCAAAGCGAACGGATGCAGCCACATGGAATACAATGTTTATTTCATTTATGATAAATTCCATATCGGAATCAGAAATACCAAATTTTATTTCGCTGATATTTCCTTTAATTACTTTTACTTTTGACAAAGAGTCTGGATATTCTTCCTTTAATCTCTCAAACAACTGAAAAATTTCAAGAATAAAAAATCTTTTGGGTAATGTAATCTCTGACAAAAGTTTATTTTGCATATCACTCTCCAAATCTCATTTAGTATATCACTCACGAACTATTTTCGGCAGCCGCAGTCCACACGTTAATTTTAAGAATTTCATTCTATTTCAAAGCTAAATTTGAGATTTTCCAACAAAACAATGCTTTTAAATACCGGGTGATCAACAAGGAAAATAAATGTTTCTGTCTTCGATTCAAATCATGAGAACTAAAGGTGTAAAATAAAACTTACCGGTGTGTTGAACATTTTATTCAATCTCTGATCATCCGTATAACTTTTCTTTGAACGCAATAATAAATAAATTCCACTAATTTTCGGACATGCCCGAAGTAATTTTTCAATTAAAACCTTGCCCATAAAACCAGTACCACCAGTAATCAGGATATTTTGCTTTGCATAAAATTCACAAATCGATGGTTCATCTTTCGGTAATTGTGATAATGTTACTTTCTCCACAAATAGTTTCTTCTCCGATTTAATGAGATCATTATGACCATTCAGAATACAACTCTTAGGACCATCCATGTTGGAGCACACGTGAAGCAACGAACAAAATTTATCACTGAATGTTTTAAATGCGTTACAATATTATTGAAATACTGATAAATATTAAATTTTATTCCAATTAAAAATATTTGCATTATTCATGAATTTTTTTTAAATAATTGATATTACTAAAAATTTTACAATAAATAGGAACTACAGCGTAATATAAGGAAAAAGTATTGTGATTTAAAATTTTATTAACAAACATTTCTTATTAAAAAATAATGGAAAAATATTTCTGATTATTTTATTTCCTAATTAAATTATTTAAAGCGTCTAAATAGAAAAATTTAGAATCATATTTTGAAAACTTTCTATTGCCGAATTATTCATTAAATTGTCAATATTTCGGTTAATATTAGAGTTTCAGAAAATACGATCAGAAAATAAATGGTAAAATGTGTTTTTTACAACTTTCCTAAATATAAACTTTTCTATTTGATTAATATTAGAAGAGATATCTTGTGTTTCCTCCCCCCCCCCCCCTCTTAGCTTCCTTTTCTCCTTAACCGATTTTACCCATTAACGAACTTGTCCTTTCAAATATCAAAAGCACATCGTATGCCAAATTTCATTTCCTTTGGACCTGCGTTCAGGCACATAGGTATAGATGTACCTATACATATTAGAGTGGCCCTAAGCTGTAGGGTTCTATGTTACATTATAGGGCCACCAGTGGCGTAATGTTTAGCAAGTTTTGCTTATAAAATTCCAAATACTTTAAATATTTAAATATTAAATATTTGAATTGTTACAAATTATGTAAAAAACCTTCAGTTGTTTATGTCTTTACAAATAATTGACAGGTTTGGTATCTATGGCAACGAAATGTGTTTACACAACTGACCTCCACGATTTATAACACGGAAGGCCGTCAGTGGTGTACACACATAATGTATTTTAACAAACAGCTAAAATATCTCATGAATATTTTATTTTGGTATGCTCTGAATTCCATAGAAAATTCTCGATAATATGTCTACGGATAAAGATTTCGTGAACATTGGTCAAAATCACTCAAACAATTTCATATCAGAAAATGTACAGATTTAGCCAAAAAAGTAGATCTAAAACATTAATTCAATTTTGGTGTCGTATTTGTTGAGGATTGGATTTATCTTTACCAATCCTTAACCCACAATTTTGATATAGACTGTTTTGTAATCCATATGACACCATTCGAATTCTCGATGGGTCAAATATGGAGAATTAAACACCTCTTATTAGTTTATGGGGAAAAAAAAACAACAATTAATTTCAAAACTATTTGGTTTATTCATGGTCTAGATTTGCTGTTTATAAAAAGATTTTGCAATCCACAAATTCAAAACGAACAAAGAACAAATGATTAAAAAACCAATCAACCCAACGTGAAGATAATAATATCTGTGAAGAAAAGAAAAATGTAGATTAGTTGAAGTCTTAACACGAAAACGATTGGGTCTGAGTCTTAATGATCGCCTCTAGAACTTTATTTTTATTTTTACCATTAGTTGCCAAACATCCTATGCCATGATTTAATTCAACTTGTTAATGACTTGCCTGAACGATTTCATTAGCAAGGAGACCTTATTAAAGGAATAAAAATAAGAATAAGTCTTATCCTTACCTTTTTAAATTGGATAATCGTTTACCAAGCGTCTCCTTCGTAAAATCCTTTTCTTTTAAAAGATACAAATAACTGCCTATATTTGCACTATCAAAACGATCTTCGGTTGTATATTTAGAATAATCCACCTATTTTTCACAAAATAAGCTCATGAGTCACTTTAATTTCATGTAGATCAGATTCCCACAAAATACTGAGTGTCCAAAATGGTATTAGATGTTCTTTGGAATGGATGTCTAATTTCCTATATAAATTCCTCCATGTAACGTCAGTGAGACTAATGTGTAATTAATTATTGTTATTTTTATCGAAAAAATTCAATTTCATTACATGAACATGAGCACAAATAATTTGGTCAGTTCAGAGAATATCCAAAACCATTTTTGACAACCAATTTTTTTTAAGATTCTCGTTTACAACTCTTATGATTTTACTCACATAAAATTTTTCTTCATCTTCTGGTTTTAAAATTGCTTGCAATGATTTAAAATTATCATTTTTAAATGACCAGTCGTTAAGCATGAAGTGGGCCAGACACATATTTGCATAAAATACTCGTCGATATAATTTAAACAAACTACAACAAATTCCATGTTTTTGGACATTGAAGTATAGTACTCTAATGAGATGATTTTATAAGTTGAGATTTGACTCAAAATCTGTTAAATATTTGTCCTATTTGTATTTATTGCATGTATCTCACTCTGCAATTATATTATTTAGAAGGTATGTCTTTTAATAAGAGAGAGAGATTAATACTTAACAAAAAGAGGCATATGTACTATTTTACTTGTTTCCTACGTCACACGATGTAATTATTACTACAACTACAAGTTTCTAAAGTTAAAATTATTCATGTTTGGTAATAGGAGAATATGAGTTTGCAGATGACCTTACACAAAAATACGGCAACTATTCTGATTTTCTTTCAACCAATAGTAATATATATATTAGCGAATTTCCTGAAAGGAAATAGAGCTATTGGTCCCGTACCGAAGTCAAAATTTCGCAAAAATTTCTTCAAATGTCCATCGATCCTACCTAGTAGATGTCAAAAATCACCATCTGTAATATATATATATATATATATATATATATATATATATATATATATATATATATATATATATATATATATATATGTGTGTCTGTAATCACTCTAGCGGTCACAGTTTTCATTTTATCGGAATGAAATTTGGTATTTGAGGCGCTTTTGGTATTCAAAAGGTCAAGTTCGTTAATGGGTAAAATCGGACGGGGGAAAGGGGGGTTTAGAGGGAGGGGGAAACACAAAATTAGACATATCTCCCTTAATATTCGAAAAACCGAAAAATTTATAAGAAGTAAAGTTTAAGGTATTAAATTTTACTGTAGTTTTGTTTCTTATCATTTTTCTGTTACACTAATATTTACAGAAATATTGACGGTTTAAGATTGAAAACTAAATTCCTCACTATCTCTGTACACATTAGAGTTTGAGCAAAAATGATAAGATGATGAATTGTAGCAAACATGATTTTCTACAACTTTATTCCTTACGCATTTTTTGATTGTTCTAATATTAAAAGAGATATTTTGTATTTTGTGTTTTCTTCTTTCTTTATGCCACCATTTCCCCTTCACGTATGACATTTATTATCATATACGACATTTCATTTTGATCAGACTACATTTGTGACCGCTAAAAATTGATTTATGTATTTTAAGGAAATTCGCTAAGTTGAAGCAGCTCCTGCGTAACGAATTTTTTTTTTTTTTTATGTTTATGTTTATATATATATATATATATATATATATATATATATATATATATATATATATATATATATATATATATATATATATATATATATATATATATATATAGTGTGTATTTATCGCACTCTCTTATTTAAAGAGCCACCACTTTCTTAATAATATAATACTATAGAATAAATACAAAATGGACAAATAGTTTAACAGATTTGGAGTTTACTCTCCGCTATAAAAAGTTTCACTTCAAAAATGTGGAAATATGATTTAAATGTATTCGGTTCACCTGATACATATAAACTTTCAAATATTTTCTGAAGGTTAATGTTTTTTTGTTTTTCAAATTTCGAAAAATTAAAATCAGCTTTTTTTTTCAAGAAGATTTCTGTTCAAAAGACTAGATAGATTTACTTACTTCAAATTTTGTTTGCTTAATTTTAATAAAACATTTAAAAATATTGTTGGGACCAAGTGCAGTGTAGCAAAATAGAACCAATATAAATATTTATTTTTTGTATATAAACAAAATGGATACCATAATAATTGGCTTGGTGGATTCTTCCGTATCGCATTCTTTACTCCATACTCAACAACCATACTATTTTTAACCGCTATAAAATCTCTAGTTGATGTATTGATTACTAAGCTACAAACATTCAATAACTTTAATGGAATTTCTGTCTAACTTCTCTGTACATACGAGACTGTAATCGAATGTCAGTTTGTACTCCATGGCTAAATTGTTTGGAAACTAAATGTAGTTGCTTTTGAACACCCGCCAACGACTCTTAATTTAGCAGCATCGAGTTTACAATTCTTAATTAAAATTTATTTGCAGAAGTTTACAAAAATTTGGCTATAACCAGTTTCGTACCCGTTTGCAAAAATATTAGTGCTTTGTAAATTATTACTCTTTTGTTTATATATTTTCTTTTTTGCGACAATGTCAAACTAAACTTACTGTACATGAAACGAATCACGTGATATTCCTGGAGTACAAGCTGCATTCCTACATGAACGAAGGATTGGTTGTCATAGAGTTAAAATATTACCATTTATTACGGTCGGTTTGTTCGAATGCCTTGTACCACGCCGAGGCTATCATTCCATTTATTGCTAAGTCAACAGGTATCCAATCTAAGTACTTGTCACCATCTGTATATACAGTTCGAACTACTCCAGCCTGACCTCCTGTAATCAAGCCCATTGGACCATTAAAGTTATCTACCCATCCAGGAATTGGTTCCTTTTCTGAACAAGACACTAAAACAAAACACTTTTATTTTATACTGCCAATCGCCTCTCAGTAATATTACGTTTCTATCAAGTAAAAACCTGAAGCAACAAAATAACGCAGTAGAATTGTGAGAGAACATGATCATCAAAATTTATAATATTTATAGTTAAAAATAATAATCTGGGATTCATTTTAATCTGTTAATAATAATAAACACTAATTTAAACCCACTTGCTGGGCAAAGAGCTCACTTAACTGCATCCAGTTAACATTTATAGTATCTACATTACCGATGGTTGGACGAAATATAACAGTTGGTATTTCTTTACAATTTTCCGACACAACTTCTTCAGAAAGATTCTTTACAAAAGTGTACGTATTTGGATGTTTATTTATGATCCTAAAATGAGACGAATAATTAAAATCTTTGTCGAAGTGTTCTATTTGAACATTCGAGTAAACTTTACAAATCACGTACTTTTTTTCAAGAAATTTTAGCACATTTTCATCCATATTTTCAGCTGCTTTAATCATTGTTTCCCAGCTCGTTGTTGCTTTGTAAACCTTTTCTTCTATTGCATCCGTATCTTTATCTATGTTACAGTAAGCGGTTGACGTATGCAGGAAAACCTAAACAGAATAGAAGAAGACCTTTGTCACGAAGTGCGTGCCAATTAAATAGAGGTAAAGTAGACAAAACTGGCAATTAGTGCTGCAACGTCCACTCGAGTAGAACTATGATACTAGAATGCCACTGTTGATATCACAACAGGAAGAATGATCCTGTTATTCACTAGAGAAAGGAATATTCTGTTAGGAGATCTGACATAGATGACAGTTTAAGGATGAGGATTCTCAAATGTTGGCAGAACTCTGTGTCTCGATTGAACTTTAATACATTCAGCATTACCAAAATATCTCAGTGACTGATTACCTTTAAATTTTTCATTTGTTTCAGTATTTTTACCATTTCCCAAGTTCCTCGAGTATTAGTTAAGATTGCCTCCTTCAAAGGGTCATCAAAGCGAACGGATGCAGCCACATGGAATACAATGTTTATTTCATTTATGATAAATTCCATATCGGAATCAGATATACCAAATTTTATTTCGCTGATATTTCCTTTAATTACTTTTACTTTTGACAAAGATTCTGGGTATTCTTCCTTTAATCTCTCAAACAACTGAAAAATTTCAAGAATAACATACTTTTGGGTAATGTAAGTTCTGACAAAAGTTTATTTTGCATATCACTCTCCAAATCTCATTTAGTATACAGTCTTTGATTCAAATTATGAGATCTAATGCCGCTCTGGTGGATATAATTCTCTTCAAAAACTGAGAATAATTTTTTTAAAACTCGGAATAAAACTTCTGAGAGTTTTATTTTTCTGGAAATCTTTGAAAAAGTTTGAAAAAATAAAATTAATATTTTGTAAATGATTTAAAGACAGAAAACATAATATTTCGGACTCTGAAGCTCTGAACAATATTTCGGACTCTGCCAGAAGAGTTATTCATTTATTTTTTTAGACTTTTTCAGAGATTTTCAGAAAAATGAAACTTTCAGAAGTTTTATTCTGAGATTTAACAAAATAATTATTTATTATTCTCAGTTTTTGAAGAGAATTATTTCCACCAGGGTGTAAAATAAAACTTACCGGTGTGTTGAACATTTTATTCAATCTCTGATCATCCGTATAATTTTTCTTTGAACGCAATAATAAATAAATTCCACTAATTTTCGGACATGCCCGAAGTAATTTTTCAATTAAAACCTTGCCCATAAAACCAGTACCACCAGTAATCAGGATATTTTGATGTGCATAAAATTCACAAATCGATGGCACATCTTTCGGTAATTGTGATAATGTTACTTTCTCCACAAATGGGTTCTTCTCCGATTTAATGAGATCATTATGACCATTCAGAATACAACTCTTAGGACCATCCATGTTGGAGCACACGTGAAGCAACGAACAAAATTTATCACTGAATGTTTTAAATGCGTTACAATATTATTGAAATACTGATAAATATTAAATTTTATTCCAATTAAAAATATTTGCATTATTCATGAATTTTTTTTAAATAATTGATATTACTAAAAATTTTACAATAAATAGGAACTACAGCGTAATATAAGGAAAAAGTATTGTGATTTAAAATTTTATTAACAAACATTTCTTATTAAAAAATAATGGAAAAATATTTCTGATTATTTTATTTCCTAATTAAATTATTTAAAGCGTCTAAATAGAAAAATTTAGAATCATATTTTGAAAACTTTCTATTGCCGAATTATTCATTAAATTGTCAATATTTCGGTTAATATTAGAGTTTCAGAAAATACGATCAGAAAATAAATGGTAAAATGTGTTTTTTACAACTTTCCTAAATATAAACTTTTCTATTTGATTAATATTAGAAGAGATATCTTGTGTTTCCTCCCCCCCCCCCCCTCTTAGCTTCCTTTTCTCCTTAACCGATTTTACCCATTAACGAACTTGTCCTTTCAAATATCAAAAGCACATCGTATGCCAAATTTCATTTCCTTTGGACCTGCGTTCAGGCACATAGGTATAGATGTACCTATACATATTAGAGTGGCCCTAAGCTGTAGGGTTCTATGTTACATTATAGGGCCACCAGTGGCGTAATGTTTAGCAAGTTTTGCTTATAAAATTCCAAATACTTTAAATATTTAAATATTAAATATTTGAATTGTTACAAATTATGTAAAAAACCTTCAGTTGTTTATGTCTTTACAAATAATTGACAGGTTTGGTATCTATGGCAACGAAATGTGTTTACACAACTGACCTCCACGATTTATAACACGGAAGGCCGTCAGTGGTGTACACACATAATGTATTTTAACAAACAGCTAAAATATCTCATGAATATTTTATTTTGGTATGCTCTGAATTCCATAGAAAATTCTCGATAATATGTCTACGGATAAAGATTTCGTGAACATTGGTCAAAATCACTCAAACAATTTCATATCAGAAAATGTACAGATTTAGCCAAAAAAGTAGATCTAAAACATTAATTCAATTTTGGTGTCGTATTTGTTGAGGATTGGATTTATCTTTACCAATCCTTAACCCACAATTTTGATATAGACTGTTTTGTAATCCATATGACACCATTCGAATTCTCGATGGGTCAAATATGGAGAATTAAACACCTCTTATTAGTTTATGGGGAAAAAAAAACAACAATTAATTTCAAAACTATTTGGTTTATTCATGGTCTAGATTTGCTGTTTATAAAAAGATTTTGCAATCCACAAATTCAAAACGAACAAAGAACAAATGATTAAAAAACCAATCAACCCAACGTGAAGATAATAATATCTGTGAAGAAAAGAAAAATGTAGATTAGTTGAAGTCTTAACACGAAAACGATTGGGTCTGAGTCTTAATGATCGCCTCTAGAACTTTATTTTTATTTTTACCATTAGTTGCCAAACATCCTATGCCATGATTTAATTCAACTTGTTAATGACTTGCCTGAACGATTTCATTAGCAAGGAGACCTTATTAAAGGAATAAAAATAAGAATAAGTCTTATCCTTACCTTTTTAAATTGGATAATCGTTTACCAAGCGTCTCCTTCGTAAAATCCTTTTCTTTTAAAAGATACAAATAACTGCCTATATTTGCACTATCAAAACGATCTTCGGTTGTATATTTAGAATAATCCACCTATTTTTCACAAAATAAGCTCATGAGTCACTTTAATTTCATGTAGATCAGATTCCCACAAAATACTGAGTGTCCAAAATGGTATTAGATGTTCTTTGGAATGGATGTCTAATTTCCTATATAAATTCCTCCATGTAACGTCAGTGAGACTAATGTGTAATTAATTATTGTTATTTTTATCGAAAAAATTCAATTTCATTACATGAACATGAGCACAAATAATTTGGTCAGTTCAGAGAATATCCAAAACCATTTTTGACAACCAATTTTTTTTAAGATTCTCGTTTACAACTCTTATGATTTTACTCACATAAAATTTTTCTTCATCTTCTGGTTTTAAAATTGCTTGCAATGATTTAAAATTATCATTTTTAAATGACCAGTCGTTAAGCATGAAGTGGGCCAGACACATATTTGCATAAAATACTCGTCGATATAATTTAAACAAACTACAACAAATTCCATGTTTTTGGACATTGAAGTATAGTACTCTAATGAGATGATTTTATAAGTTGAGATTTGACTCAAAATCTGTTAAATATTTGTCCTATTTGTATTTATTGCATGTATCTCACTCTGCAATTATATTATTTAGAAGGTATGTCTTTTAATAAGAGAGAGAGATTAATACTTAACAAAAAGAGGCATATGTACTATTTTACTTGTTTCCTACGTCACACGATGTAATTATTACTACAACTACAAGTTTCTAAAGTTAAAATTATTCATGTTTGGTAATAGGAGAATATGAGTTTGCAGATGACCTTACACAAAAATACGGCAACTATTCTGATTTTCTTTCAACCAATAGTAATATATATATTAGCGAATTTCCTGAAAGGAAATAGAGCTATTGGTCCCGTACCGAAGTCAAAATTTCGCAAAAATTTCTTCAAATGTCCATCGATCCTACCTAGTAGATGTCAAAAATCACCATCTGTAATATATATATATATATATATATATATATATATATATATATATATATATATTATATATATATATATATATATATATGTGTGTCTGTAATCACTCTAGCGGTCACAGTTTTCATTTTATCGGAATGAAATTTGGTATTTGAGGCGCTTTTGGTATTCAAAAGGTCAAGTTCGTTAATGGGTAAAATCGGACGGGGGAAAGGGGGGTTTAGAGGGAGGGGGAAACACAAAATTAGACATATCTCCCTTAATATTCGAAAAACCGAAAAATTTATAAGAAGTAAAGTTTAAGGTATTAAATTTTACTGTAGTTTTGTTTCTTATCATTTTTCTGTTACACTAATATTTACAGAAATATTGACGGTTTAAGATTGAAAACTAAATTCCTCACTATCTCTGTACACATTAGAGTTTGAGCAAAAATGATAAGATGATGAATTGTAGCAAACATGATTTTCTACAACTTTATTCCTTACGCATTTTTTGATTGTTCTAATATTAAAAGAGATATTTTGTATTTTGTGTTTTCTTCTTTCTTTATGCCACCATTTCCCCTTCACGTATGACATTTATTATCATATACGACATTTCATTTTGATCAGACTACATTTGTGACCGCTAAAAATTGATTTATGTATTTTAAGGAAATTCGCTAAGTTGAAGCAGCTCCTGCGTAACGAATTTTTTTTTTTTTTTATGTTTTTATGTTTATATATATATATATATATATATATATATATATATATATATATATATATATATATATATATATATATATATATATATATATATATATATATATAGTGTGTATTTATCGCACTCTCTTATTTAAAGAGCCACCACTTTCTTAATAATATAATACTATAGAATAAATACAAAATGGACAAATAGTTTAACAGATTTGGAGTTTACTCTCCGCTATAAAAAGTTTCACTTCAAAAATGTGGAAATATGATTTAAATGTATTCGGTTCACCTGATACATATAAACTTTCAAATATTTTCTGAAGGTTAATGTTTTTTTGTTTTTCAAATTTCGAAAAATTAAAATCAGCTTTTTTTTTCAAGAAGATTTCTGTTCAAAAGACTAGATAGATTTACTTACTTCAAATTTTGTTTGCTTAATTTTAATAAAACATTTAAAAATATTGTTGGGACCAAGTGCAGTGTAGCAAAATAGAACCAATATAAATATTTATTTTTTGTATATAAACAAAATGGATACCATAATAATTGGCTTGGTGGATTCTTCCGTATCGCATTCTTTACTCCATACTCAACAACCATACTATTTTTAACCGCTATAAAATCTCTAGTTGATGTATTGATTACTAAGCTACAAACATTCAATAACTTTAATGGAATTTCTGTCTAACTTCTCTGTACATACGAGACTGTAATCGAATGTCAGTTTGTACTCCATGGCTAAATTGTTTGGAAACTAAATGTAGTTGCTTTTGAACACCCGCCAACGACTCTTAATTTAGCAGCATCGAGTTTACAATTCTTAATTAAAATTTATTTGCAGAAGTTTACAAAAATTTGGCTATAACCAGTTTCGTACCCGTTTGCAAAAATATTAGTGCTTTGTAAATTATTACTCTTTTGTTTATATATTTTCTTTTTTGCGACAATGTCAAACTAAACTTACTGTACATGAAACGAATCACGTGATATTCCTGGAGTACAAGCTGCATTCCTACATGAACGAAGGATTGGTTGTCATAGAGTTAAAATATTACCATTTATTACGGTCGGTTTGTTCGAATGCCTTGTACCACGCCGAGGCTATCATTCCATTTATTGCTAAGTCAACAGGTATCCAATCTAAGTACTTGTCACCATCTGTATATACAGTTCGAACTACTCCAGCCTGACCTCCTGTAATCAAGCCCATTGGACCATTAAAGTTATCTACCCATCCAGGAATTGGTTCCTTTTCTGAACAAGACACTAAAACAAAACACTTTTATTTTATACTGCCAATCGCCTCTCAGTAATATTACGTTTCTATCAAGTAAAAACCTGAAGCAACAAAATAACGCAGTAGAATTGTGAGAGAACATGATCATCAAAATTTATAATATTTATAGTTAAAAATAATAATCTGGGATTCATTTTAATCTGTTAATAATAATAAACACTAATTTAAACCCACTTGCTGGGCAAAGAGCTCACTTAACTGCATCCAGTTAACATTTATAGTATCTACATTACCGATGGTTGGACGAAATATAACAGTTGGTATTTCTTTACAATTTTCCGACACAACTTCTTCAGAAAGATTCTTTACAAAAGTGTACGTATTTGGATGTTTATTTATGATCCTAAAATGAGACGAATAATTAAAATCTTTGTCGAAGTGTTCTATTTGAACATTCGAGTAAACTTTACAAATCACGTACTTTTTTTCAAGAAATTTTAGCACATTTTCATCCATATTTTCAGCTGCTTTAATCATTGTTTCCCAGCTCGTTGTTGCTTTGTAAACCTTTTCTTCTATTGCATCCGTATCTTTATCTATGTTACAGTAAGCGGTTGACGTATGCAGGAAAACCTAAACAGAATAGAAGAAGACCTTTGTCACGAAGTGCGTGCCAATTAAATAGAGGTAAAGTAGACAAAACTGGCAATTAGTGCTGCAACGTCCACTCGAGTAGAACTATGATACTAGAATGCCACTGTTGATATCACAACAGGAAGAATGATCCTGTTATTCACTAGAGAAAGGAATATTCTGTTAGGAGATCTGACATAGATGACAGTTTAAGGATGAGGATTCTCAAATGTTGGCAGAACTCTGTGTCTCGATTGAACTTTAATACATTCAGCATTACCAAAATATCTCAGTGACTGATTACCTTTAAATTTTTCATTTGTTTCAGTATTTTTACCATTTCCCAAGTTCCTCGAGTATTAGTTAAGATTGCCTCCTTCAAAGGGTCATCAAAGCGAACGGATGCAGCCACATGGAATACAATGTTTATTTCATTTATGATAAATTCCATATCGGAATCAGATATACCAAATTTTATTTCGCTGATATTTCCTTTAATTACTTTTACTTTTGACAAAGATTCTGGGTATTCTTCCTTTAATCTCTCAAACAACTGAAAAATTTCAAGAATAACATACTTTTGGGTAATGTAAGTTCTGACAAAAGTTTATTTTGCATATCACTCTCCAAATCTCATTTAGTATACAGTCTTTGATTCAAATTATGAGATCTAATGCCGCTCTGGTGGATATAATTCTCTTCAAAAACTGAGAATAATTTTTTTAAAACTCGGAATAAAACTTCTGAGAGTTTTATTTTTCTGGAAATCTTTGAAAAAGTTTGAAAAAATAAAATTAATATTTTGTAAATGATTTAAAGACAGAAAACATAATATTTCGGACTCTGAAGCTCTGAACAATATTTCGGACTCTGCCAGAAGAGTTATTCATTTATTTTTTTAGACTTTTTCAGAGATTTTCAGAAAAATGAAACTTTCAGAAGTTTTATTCTGAGATTTAACAAAATAATTATTTATTATTCTCAGTTTTTGAAGAGAATTATTTCCACCAGGGTGTAAAATAAAACTTACCGGTGTGTTGAACATTTTATTCAATCTCTGATCATCCGTATAATTTTTCTTTGAACGCAA
This sequence comes from Nineta flava, assembly GCA_963920215.1. Lineage (NCBI taxonomy): Eukaryota > Metazoa > Arthropoda > Insecta > Neuroptera > Chrysopidae > Nineta > Nineta flava. The sequence goes on from OY986040.1 coordinate 143,771,028, forward strand.
TAATAAATAAATTCCACTAATTTTCGGACATGCCCGAAGTAATTTTTCAATTAAAACCTTGCCCATAAAACCAGTACCACCAGTAATCAGGATATTTTGATGTGCATAAAATTCACAAATCGATGGCACATCTTTCGGTAATTGTGATAATGTTACTTTCTCCACAAATGGGTTCTTCTCCGATTTAATGAGATCATTATGACCATTCAGAATACAACTCTTAGGACCATCCATGTTGGAGCACACGTGAAGCAACGAACAAAATTTATCACTGAATGTTTTAAATGCGTTACAATATTATTGAAATACTGATAAATATTAAATTTTATTCCAATTAAAAATATTTGCATTATTCATGAATTTTTTTTAAATAATTGATATTACTAAAAATTTTACAATAAATAGGAACTACAGCGTAATATAAGGAAAAAGTATTGTGATTTAAAATTTTATTAACAAACATTTCTTATTAAAAAATAATGGAAAAATATTTCTGATTATTTTATTTCCTAATTAAATTATTTAAAGCGTCTAAATAGAAAAATTTAGAATCATATTTTGAAAACTTTCTATTGCCGAATTATTCATTAAATTGTCAATATTTCGGTTAATATTAGAGTTTCAGAAAATACGATCAGAAAATAAATGGTAAAATGTGTTTTTTACAACTTTCCTAAATATAAACTTTTCTATTTGATTAATATTAGAAGAGATATCTTGTGTTTCCTCCCCCCCCCCCCCTCTTAGCTTCCTTTTCTCCTTAACCGATTTTACCCATTAACGAACTTGTCCTTTCAAATATCAAAAGCACATCGTATGCCAAATTTCATTTCCTTTGGACCTGCGTTCAGGCACATAGGTATAGATGTACCTATACATATTAGAGTGGCCCTAAGCTGTAGGGTTCTATGTTACATTATAGGGCCACCAGTGGCGTAATGTTTAGCAAGTTTTGCTTATAAAATTCCAAATACTTTAAATATTTAAATATTAAATATTTGAATTGTTACAAATTATGTAAAAAACCTTCAGTTGTTTATGTCTTTACAAATAATTGACAGGTTTGGTATCTATGGCAACGAAATGTGTTTACACAACTGACCTCCACGATTTATAACACGGAAGGCCGTCAGTGGTGTACACACATAATGTATTTTAACAAACAGCTAAAATATCTCATGAATATTTTATTTTGGTATGCTCTGAATTCCATAGAAAATTCTCGATAATATGTCTACGGATAAAGATTTCGTGAACATTGGTCAAAATCACTCAAACAATTTCATATCAGAAAATGTACAGATTTAGCCAAAAAAGTAGATCTAAAACATTAATTCAATTTTGGTGTCGTATTTGTTGAGGATTGGATTTATCTTTACCAATCCTTAACCCACAATTTTGATATAGACTGTTTTGTAATCCATATGACACCATTCGAATTCTCGATGGGTCAAATATGGAGAATTAAACACCTCTTATTAGTTTATGGGGAAAAAAAAACAACAATTAATTTCAAAACTATTTGGTTTATTCATGGTCTAGATTTGCTGTTTATAAAAAGATTTTGCAATCCACAAATTCAAAACGAACAAAGAACAAATGATTAAAAAACCAATCAACCCAACGTGAAGATAATAATATCTGTGAAGAAAAGAAAAATGTAGATTAGTTGAAGTCTTAACACGAAAACGATTGGGTCTGAGTCTTAATGATCGCCTCTAGAACTTTATTTTTATTTTTACCATTAGTTGCCAAACATCCTATGCCATGATTTAATTCAACTTGTTAATGACTTGCCTGAACGATTTCATTAGCAAGGAGACCTTATTAAAGGAATAAAAATAAGAATAAGTCTTATCCTTACCTTTTTAAATTGGATAATCGTTTACCAAGCGTCTCCTTCGTAAAATCCTTTTCTTTTAAAAGATACAAATAACTGCCTATATTTGCACTATCAAAACGATCTTCGGTTGTATATTTAGAATAATCCACCTATTTTTCACAAAATAAGCTCATGAGTCACTTTAATTTCATGTAGATCAGATTCCCACAAAATACTGAGTGTCCAAAATGGTATTAGATGTTCTTTGGAATGGATGTCTAATTTCCTATATAAATTCCTCCATGTAACGTCAGTGAGACTAATGTGTAATTAATTATTGTTATTTTTATCGAAAAAATTCAATTTCATTACATGAACATGAGCACAAATAATTTGGTCAGTTCAGAGAATATCCAAAACCATTTTTGACAACCAATTTTTTTTAAGATTCTCGTTTACAACTCTTATGATTTTACTCACATAAAATTTTTCTTCATCTTCTGGTTTTAAAATTGCTTGCAATGATTTAAAATTATCATTTTTAAATGACCAGTCGTTAAGCATGAAGTGGGCCAGACACATATTTGCATAAAATACTCGTCGATATAATTTAAACAAACTACAACAAATTCCATGTTTTTGGACATTGAAGTATAGTACTCTAATGAGATGATTTTATAAGTTGAGATTTGACTCAAAATCTGTTAAATATTTGTCCTATTTGTATTTATTGCATGTATCTCACTCTGCAATTATATTATTTAGAAGGTATGTCTTTTAATAAGAGAGAGAGATTAATACTTAACAAAAAGAGGCATATGTACTATTTTACTTGTTTCCTACGTCACACGATGTAATTATTACTACAACTACAAGTTTCTAAAGTTAAAATTATTCATGTTTGGTAATAGGAGAATATGAGTTTGCAGATGACCTTACACAAAAATACGGCAACTATTCTGATTTTCTTTCAACCAATAGTAATATATATATTAGCGAATTTCCTGAAAGGAAATAGAGCTATTGGTCCCGTACCGAAGTCAAAATTTCGCAAAAATTTCTTCAAATGTCCATCGATCCTACCTAGTAGATGTCAAAAATCACCATCTGTAATATATATATATATATATATATATATATATATATATATATATATATATATATATATATATATATATATATATATGTGTGTCTGTAATCACTCTAGCGGTCACAGTTTTCATTTTATCGGAATGAAATTTGGTATTTGAGGCGCTTTTGGTATTCAAAAGGTCAAGTTCGTTAATGGGTAAAATCGGACGGGGGAAAGGGGGGTTTAGAGGGAGGGGGAAACACAAAATTAGACATATCTCCCTTAATATTCGAAAAACCGAAAAATTTATAAGAAGTAAAGTTTAAGGTATTAAATTTTACTGTAGTTTTGTTTCTTATCATTTTTCTGTTACACTAATATTTACAGAAATATTGACGGTTTAAGATTGAAAACTAAATTCCTCACTATCTCTGTACACATTAGAGTTTGAGCAAAAATGATAAGATGATGAATTGTAGCAAACATGATTTTCTACAACTTTATTCCTTACGCATTTTTTGATTGTTCTAATATTAAAAGAGATATTTTGTATTTTGTGTTTTCTTCTTTCTTTATGCCACCATTTCCCCTTCACGTATGACATTTATTATCATATACGACATTTCATTTTGATCAGACTACATTTGTGACCGCTAAAAATTGATTTATGTATTTTAAGGAAATTCGCTAAGTTGAAGCAGCTCCTGCGTAACGAATTTTTTTTTTTTTTTATGTTTATGTTTATATATATATATATATATATATATATATATATATATATATATATATATATATATATATATATATATATATATATATATATATATAGTGTGTATTTATCGCACTCTCTTATTTAAAGAGCCACCACTTTCTTAATAATATAATACTATAGAATAAATACAAAATGGACAAATAGTTTAACAGATTTGGAGTTTACTCTCCGCTATAAAAAGTTTCACTTCAAAAATGTGGAAATATGATTTAAATGTATTCGGTTCACCTGATACATATAAACTTTCAAATATTTTCTGAAGGTTAATGTTTTTTTGTTTTTCAAATTTCGAAAAATTAAAATCAGCTTTTTTTTTCAAGAAGATTTCTGTTCAAAAGACTAGATAGATTTACTTACTTCAAATTTTGTTTGCTTAATTTTAATAAAACATTTAAAAATATTGTTGGGACCAAGTGCAGTGTAGCAAAATAGAACCAATATAAATATTTATTTTTTGTATATAAACAAAATGGATACCATAATAATTGGCTTGGTGGATTCTTCCGTATCGCATTCTTTACTCCATACTCAACAACCATACTATTTTTAACCGCTATAAAATCTCTAGTTGATGTATTGATTACTAAGCTACAAACATTCAATAACTTTAATGGAATTTCTGTCTAACTTCTCTGTACATACGAGACTGTAATCGAATGTCAGTTTGTACTCCATGGCTAAATTGTTTGGAAACTAAATGTAGTTGCTTTTGAACACCCGCCAACGACTCTTAATTTAGCAGCATCGAGTTTACAATTCTTAATTAAAATTTATTTGCAGAAGTTTACAAAAATTTGGCTATAACCAGTTTCGTACCCGTTTGCAAAAATATTAGTGCTTTGTAAATTATTACTCTTTTGTTTATATATTTTCTTTTTTGCGACAATGTCAAACTAAACTTACTGTACATGAAACGAATCACGTGATATTCCTGGAGTACAAGCTGCATTCCTACATGAACGAAGGATTGGTTGTCATAGAGTTAAAATATTACCATTTATTACGGTCGGTTTGTTCGAATGCCTTGTACCACGCCGAGGCTATCATTCCATTTATTGCTAAGTCAACAGGTATCCAATCTAAGTACTTGTCACCATCTGTATATACAGTTCGAACTACTCCAGCCTGACCTCCTGTAATCAAGCCCATTGGACCATTAAAGTTATCTACCCATCCAGGAATTGGTTCCTTTTCTGAACAAGACACTAAAACAAAACACTTTTATTTTATACTGCCAATCGCCTCTCAGTAATATTACGTTTCTATCAAGTAAAAACCTGAAGCAACAAAATAACGCAGTAGAATTGTGAGAGAACATGATCATCAAAATTTATAATATTTATAGTTAAAAATAATAATCTGGGATTCATTTTAATCTGTTAATAATAATAAACACTAATTTAAACCCACTTGCTGGGCAAAGAGCTCACTTAACTGCATCCAGTTAACATTTATAGTATCTACATTACCGATGGTTGGACGAAATATAACAGTTGGTATTTCTTTACAATTTTCCGACACAACTTCTTCAGAAAGATTCTTTACAAAAGTGTACGTATTTGGATGTTTATTTATGATCCTAAAATGAGACGAATAATTAAAATCTTTGTCGAAGTGTTCTATTTGAACATTCGAGTAAACTTTACAAATCACGTACTTTTTTTCAAGAAATTTTAGCACATTTTCATCCATATTTTCAGCTGCTTTAATCATTGTTTCCCAGCTCGTTGTTGCTTTGTAAACCTTTTCTTCTATTGCATCCGTATCTTTATCTATGTTACAGTAAGCGGTTGACGTATGCAGGAAAACCTAAACAGAATAGAAGAAGACCTTTGTCACGAAGTGCGTGCCAATTAAATAGAGGTAAAGTAGACAAAACTGGCAATTAGTGCTGCAACGTCCACTCGAGTAGAACTATGATACTAGAATGCCACTGTTGATATCACAACAGGAAGAATGATCCTGTTATTCACTAGAGAAAGGAATATTCTGTTAGGAGATCTGACATAGATGACAGTTTAAGGATGAGGATTCTCAAATGTTGGCAGAACTCTGTGTCTCGATTGAACTTTAATACATTCAGCATTACCAAAATATCTCAGTGACTGATTACCTTTAAATTTTTCATTTGTTTCAGTATTTTTACCATTTCCCAAGTTCCTCGAGTATTAGTTAAGATTGCCTCCTTCAAAGGGTCATCAAAGCGAACGGATGCAGCCACATGGAATACAATGTTTATTTCATTTATGATAAATTCCATATCGGAATCAGATATACCAAATTTTATTTCGCTGATATTTCCTTTAATTACTTTTACTTTTGACAAAGATTCTGGGTATTCTTCCTTTAATCTCTCAAACAACTGAAAAATTTCAAGAATAACATACTTTTGGGTAATGTAAGTTCTGACAAAAGTTTATTTTGCATATCACTCTCCAAATCTCATTTAGTATACAGTCTTTGATTCAAATTATGAGATCTAATGCCGCTCTGGTGGATATAATTCTCTTCAAAAACTGAGAATAATTTTTTTAAAACTCGGAATAAAACTTCTGAGAGTTTTATTTTTCTGGAAATCTTTGAAAAAGTTTGAAAAAATAAAATTAATATTTTGTAAATGATTTAAAGACAGAAAACATAATATTTCGGACTCTGAAGCTCTGAACAATATTTCGGACTCTGCCAGAAGAGTTATTCATTTATTTTTTTAGACTTTTTCAGAGATTTTCAGAAAAATGAAACTTTCAGAAGTTTTATTCTGAGATTTAACAAAATAATTATTTATTATTCTCAGTTTTTGAAGAGAATTATTTCCACCAGGGTGTAAAATAAAACTTACCGGTGTGTTGAACATTTTATTCAATCTCTGATCATCCGTATAATTTTTCTTTGAACGCAATAATAAATAAATTCCACTAATTTTCGGACATGCCCGAAGTAATTTTTCAATTAAAACCTTGCCCATAAAACCAGTACCACCAGTAATCAGGATATTTTGATGTGCATAAAATTCACAAATCGATGGCACATCTTTCGGTAATTGTGATAATGTTACTTTCTCCACAAATGGGTTCTTCTCCGATTTAATGAGATCATTATGACCATTCAGAATACAACTCTTAGGACCGTCCATGTTGGAGCACACGTGAAGCAACGAACAAAATTTATCACTGAATGTTTTTAATGCGGTTCATTACATTAATAAAGAAATACTGATCAATATGCAATTTTATTCCAATTAAAAATATTTGCATTTTTTATGCAATTTTTTTAAATAATTGATACTGGCAAAAATTGTACAATAAATGGGAACTACAGCGTGATATAAAAAAAAGGTATAGTGATTCAAAATTTAATAACAAACATTTCTTAATTATTAAAAAATTATGGAAAAAAATTTCTAAATATATTATTTCCTACTTAAACTATTAAAACGTCTCTTTGGAAAAATTTAGAAGCATATTTTGAAAATTTCTATTGACGAATTATTAATTAAAGTAAGTTTTAGCGAATTTCCTCCAATGGAAATGCAGCTATTGTTGGAATTTCGAACAAATTTCTTCAAATGTCCATCGATCCTACCTATTAGATGTTAAAAATCACCATTGCTAAAATTTGTATATATATATGTAGGGGAAAGTGGTCACCCTTCGTACGCGGGGCACATTCGTACAGTAAGTATAACAGAAAAACTAAACGGCACACAAAAACGCCTTTGCTTGTTAGTGCATAGACATACCGATAGCCATGTTGCTAGCTGAACTTCGGGCCCATGGAGGCTATATAAAGGAGATATAAGTCATACGGGAAAATTGACAAAATATGGCAACGAAATGGGAGAAGTTATATTTACTTTTTATGCCGCTAGGGTCGCAAGTTTTTGATAGATACTCATCCTTACCAAAGTGAATATAGTATAATAAATAGAAGTGAAGTAAGCCAAGTAACTATTTTTATTTTGAAGTGATCATTTTTGGTTAAAAAAATTTATTAAATAAAAAACTGTTTAAAAAACATTTAAAATGGGAAAAGTATGTGCAGTAGACAGTTGTAAAAGTGGTAGTGCTTGTGACAATAAGCAACGGGATCAATTGGGTTTAAAAAACCAGGACTTTTAAAGTACCAAAAGCTAGTATAAATATTCCAAAATTAATTAAATTGTATGACATTATATTAAATATTAATTTTCAGCATTATATATTCAATAATTTCTTTCATTTTTACAATTCCAACATTACAGGTTACTATTTAATTATTTGATGTTTATTTTTTTATTTTTATGTAATTATTTTGCGAATTTTAACTATCACTTCAACTAAATCCTTATTGAAAAATTGAAATTACTTATCATTTATTAAAAAAAATATTTTATTGAAAAAATACTTTGGCTGGAAATAATTATTATAATGCTATAAATACGTAATGTTTTTCAATTAAAACTCGCGCCTTATACTCTCTGTTCTGTTTCCGATGCCGAAGGAACACTACTGACATCTTATTTTTGCCAATTATTTGTTTACATGGAGTTATGTGTCCTTGTTTAGGGTCTATGTTCGGGCCAGTCGCGCCACGCTGTGTGAGCTGACAAGACATAATGTGTTTCCGCGCGCAATGAGTAAATATTTTACTGAAGTTTAGTTCGTAATTGTAAGTACAATTTTTATGTTTTTGCCAAAATAGTGATGTTGAATTAATGTTAACATTGTTTATTTTGAGCTTTAATTATAATATTTCTCATACTAAATTAGAATTTATTTAATATTGTCATTTAATTTTGTGCAAGGCCTGGGGCACATTCGGACAGTACTACAGGGGGCACATTCGTACGCGTACGAATGCTCCCCATTAGATTTTATTTTATAATTTTTATTAAGTAAATCTTTTATTGAATATTTGATTGTAGAATCATGGTGCGGAAATATAAAAAAAAGGGTACGCGAACCCAAGAAGTGGATGAAGAGTCCATGAATTTAGCAATTGATGATGTAATACAAGGACACTTGTCCTATAGAAAAGCCGCGTTGAAATACAACATCAAAACATCAACGTTGGAAAGTAGAGTCAAGAAATTTAAAGATGGCACTAACGACGATAGACCCTCGCGAACTTTTCATTCTAAATTTACGAGTCTACAAGTCTTCTCCTTGGAGGAAGAAGCGCGTTTAAATGACTACATTATTAATTGCTGCAAGATGCATTATGGGCTAACGACAGTACAAATTCGGAAACTTGCCTACGAATACGCGAAAGCATTGAATTTAAAATATCCAGCGAAATGGGACGAAAATCAAATGGCAGGCTTAGATTGGATGCGTAAATACAGGGAACGAAACTCAAATCTCAGTTTGCGAAAGCCAGAAAAGACTAGCGCTGCACGATCATTCGCTTTTAATAAGACTGCAATTAAAGAGTTCTATAATAATTTGGCCGAAGTGTTACAGCGACATAATTTTGCTGCCGACAGGATATTTAACTTTGATGAGTCCGGTGTGTCTACTGTTTTAGACACTCCTAAAGTTTTGGCTCCTAAATCACAGAAACAAGTAGGGCAAATTGTGTCAGCGGAAAGAGGCGAACTAGTAACTTTTGGTGCTATTATTTCTGCAAGCGGAAATTTTATCCCACCACTATTTGTATTTCCACGCGTGCACTACAAAGACCATTTCCTTGAAGGTGCGCCTGAAGGAAGTATGGGAGCTGCAAATAGGAGTGGGTGGATAAATGCTGACATATTTGTTGCAGTATTAAAACACATTCAGAAACACACACTGAGCTCTAAAGATCATCCGATTTTATTGTTATGTGATAATCACGAAAGTCACATCAGCTTACAGGCTATAACGTATGCTCGAGATAATGGCATAATTTTTGTGTCTTTTCCCCCACATACAAGCCATCGCTTGCAACCATTAGACGTTGGAGTGTTTGGGCCATTTAAGTCAAAGTTGAAAATAGCGTTCAATAATTGGCATATATCGAATCCAGGCAAAACAGTCACCATTTACAAGATACCTAAACTGGTAAAACTTGCATATTTCGAATCTTTTACAGCCAAAAATATTACAAGTGGATTTGAAAAGCCAGGTATATGGCCGTTCAATGAAATGGCCTTCAGCGATGAAGATTTCGCTCCCATTGACGTGTATGCTTCAAATAATTCTGAAAATGTGCCACCTAACCCGGTAACAAGTTCTGTCGCTCTAGAACCACAACCTTCCACCTGCGTACCATCGACTGATATGGATGAGGAGGATCTGCTACTGTTTTCTATTGATACTCGTGAGCGGTCGCCTTTCTTGCTTCAAAATCCTCAAGACATTGTTACCGGAACTTGCAAACCTTCCACTTCTGTGGCTGAGACTCAACCTGAACCGAGTACTAATACTCGTATTCCCATAACACCAGAAGTCATAAGACCTTATCCTACAGCTGTTAGAAACAGAAAAACCAATAAAGGAAGAAAACCGGGTAAATCCCGTATATATACAGATACACCTGAAAAAAATGTACTAGAAGAAAGGCATAGGCAGAAAGAATTGAAAAAAATAGAACAGGAAAGGAAAGCCAGAGCTAAAGCAATGAAACGTAGTCTGCTGGAACTTAATTCAAGACAAAAGAAAAAGAAAGCAAAGAAAATAGAAAGCGATGAAGATTCAGAGGAATCTGAAGGATCGCAAATAAGCTTGCGGGAAAGCTCAACGTCTCCGGTTGATTTAGAAATCGATGAAGATGATTTAGAAATTGATGATTGTAATACTAATACAAATTTTGATGTGACACCAGAGAAAATCAAAGATAATTGCTATATTTTGGTAAAGTTTGAAAAGAAAACTTCTGTTATTTATTATGCCGGAAAAGTCCTCAGTCATTATTCGCGTACAAAGCTGAAAGTATCTTATCTTCGGAAGAAACCGGGATCTTCATGGTCATTCTTTTTTCCTGATGTAGAAGACATACACATTTTGTATATCAGCGACGTCGCCATGATCCTTCCTGATCCTCAACCACGACCGCATTGCACGGCTAGAATGGCGAGACTTTTTACTTTTTCAATTAATTTAAATAATTTTAATGTGCATTAAGTTCTAAAGTAACAACCAAATGATTAATTACCTACTTTAAGTTTAAATTGTCAAAGACTACTTGCAAAGATCTCATACAGAATGATTGTAAAGATCTCATATAAACTGATGGTAAAGTTTAGAATTATCAATAAGTAAACTAAGAGTAAAATATTTTATTTTTTGTTATTTTCTTCAAGAAAAATTTATTAACTATGAGTCAAGTTAAATATTATTAAGTTAGTTTTATGATAAATACCTATTCTTTGTGATTTAATAAAAGTTAACGAGTTTAATAGGCTTTTTAATTACCCTGTATGAATCTACCCCATTGTGTACGAAAGTACCCCGCCTACTATACGAAAGTACCCCACACATGGAGTGCGTTCGTACAAATATATTATCGTAGAAAAATGGCTATAACCCTTTAGCCTTTTGACATACAAGTTTCAGACTTTTTTGTAACTAACTACGATATGTTTGCTACACTTAGGTGTATAAACGAGATAATTTTGACAATTAATCATAGAGTAAAAAATAAAAATCTAAAAAGTGTACGAAGGGTGACCACTTTCCCCTACTTATATACTTTTTTTAAATGCCCGTGGACTCTCTAGCGGTCACAGTATTATTCCGATTGGAGTGAAATTTGGTATTTGAGTCGCTTTTGGTATTCTAAAGGTCAAGTTCGTTAATGGGTAAAACCGGACGAGGGGAAAAGGTCTTTATAGGGGGAGGGCACAAAATTTGACTCTCTCCCTTAATATTTGAAAAATCGAAAAATTTATCAGGAGTTAAGTTGTTGGTACTAAGTTTTACTGTAATTTTGTTTCTTATCATTTTTCTGTTGCACTAATATTTACAGAAATATTTACAATTAAAGATTGAAAGTTAAAATTCTAAATATCTCTGTTCACATTCGAGTTTGAGAAAAATGATCAAGTAATGAATTGTTGCTAATTTGATTTTCTACAACTTTACTTCTTATACAATTTTCGATTATTCTAATATTAAGAGAGATATTTAATATTTTGTGTTTGTTTGACACGAATACATAAAATATACTTTATTGTAAAAAATTTTGATTGTCGTTTCCATAGTAACTATAAACTATAATCGTTATACCGTTCTATTTTGGCTATTAATAAATTTAACTTTTGCAAATACTAAAGTCATATCAGATATTATATTTCATTTTGATCACACTTAAATTATGACCGCTAGAGAGTGATTTATGTATTCTAAGGAAATTCGCTAAGTTGACGCAGCTCCTGCGTAACGCATTTTTTTAAATAATTAATGAAATTGTAAATATTTCTATTCATATTTGAGTTTCAGAAAATACGATCAGAAGTTTTTCTACAACGGTCCTTAACATGAATTTTTTTATTTAATGAACATAAGAAAAGATGTTTTGTGTTTCCCCATCCCTCTAAGCTCCTTTTTCTCCTTAACCAATCCTACCCGCATTAACGAACTTGGCCTTTCAAATATCAAAAGCACGCCATATACCAAATTTCATTTCTTTTGGACTTTGGTACAGACATGTAGAGGTAAAGATATTAGAGGGGCCTTAAGCTGTAGGGTATTATCCGAAAGGTAAAATTTTCAATCGGATAACTGCGAGGTGACCTACATCAACCATGAAACTTTAAAGCTTTCGCCCAGAACTTTCACCTATCTTATTTCAATCAACAAAATTATGTGTGCAAAATTTCAGGGTCGCCTTGCGTTGTCCGATTGAGCTAAAATTTTGCAATTAACGTTTGTTTTTTTTTTTATTCAAACAAGTTTGAGAGGTGTAGAAAATTGAAAACCAAGGGCCACGTATATACGGGGTGAGTCAAAAGTCATGGAGTTTTTTGAAAGGGTGGATAGGGGATGACATTCTAAGATAAAAAGTCCTTTGAAATTTTTGCACCTGACCCACCGTTAATTAGATATTACGTAAATCAAGTAACCAATTAGAGAAGCGCATTAACGGAATAAGAAATGGTGGGGAATGAGAGACCACTACCGTAGAGCGAGTCAATCTTATCTTTCAGTTTTTATAGTAGTTTTGACCATTTTGTATTTTGTTACCATACGAATGTAAATTAACATCATTGGCATGTTTATTGTATCCAGTGTCATCAAATTCCAATGACACTATACTATACCCCCTACGAAGAAAAAATAATTATATCAGGTAAATAATTGTTTATTAGTTCTCCGATATGAATAATTTGATGGTTTAGAATCGAAACCATCAAAAATTAAATCTAAACCATCATATATTTGTGTATGAATAAAATATAAATGTTATATTAATTATAAAATATAAATCTTTTGATGTTTGATGTTTACCGCTAGACAATTGTAAACCGCTTGTAAATTTTTTTGATGGTTTAGATTCTAAACCAGAGGCGGGCGCAGACAGCTCGTCTGAGCCTTACGGACTCTCCATAAGCTGGGTGAGAGTAAGTAAAGAAGGTATGTTTTGAAGCAAGACGGAACGATGTTTCAATACAGGTTGTCCTACCGATTATTGCCCAATAATTTATTCAATCAATTTAGAAATAGTTTTATAAAATATTTATTGTTTAAATAATGTCTTTTACAGTATGGAGAGATACACCAAAAAACATAATAATAATAATAACAATAATAATAATAATAATAATAACATAATAACTAATAAATAATAACATAATAATTGATGGAAACCACGGGAAGACGGTAGGCGTCTTCCATCAGGAGAACGATAGTAATAAGAAGGGAGATGAAATAAAAACAAATTATGCGAAAAATAATTTCCACTACTACAAATAGTACTTTTCACTTTTTCAATTCAAAGTAGACTAACTCGAAGAACTCAAATTCCCACTTTATGTCAAATTTAACTTAATTCATCAAATTCCCATGACACTATACTGAGCATACTCCATACGAAGAAAAAATAATTAAATCAGGTAAATAATTCTTTATTAGTTCTCGGATATGAATAGTAAAATATTTAGACAAATTATTTGGAATTTCCAAAACTATAATTCTATTTAAATTATCCTAAAATAAATTATCTTGCAAAAATTTCCCTCTTTTATTACAAAAGTCCAGCGGTAAACTTAAAGGTTCAAAAGATTTATATATATATATAAAAAATATATATAAATCTTTTGAACCTTTAAGTTTACCGCTTATTTTTATTTTATTCATACACAAATATGATATATACTAAAAAGGTACATTTTATGACCCAAATTACCAGCCCAAAATTCCAGAGTATGTATTGAATGATTGTATGTATTATTTACTTTGTATAATAGTGACCATAAAAAAGATTTGGTATTATTATACTTTTTTTAGAAAATGTTTTAGTTAAAAAAAGAAAATATTCATAATTGGTAGGTTACCCTGTATTAACTCTATCTCTCTTCCCTACCTCTCACTCAGAGCTTGGCGGAGTCAACTCCTGCCCACCTCTGTTCTAAACCATCAAATTATTCATATCGGAGAACTAATAAACAATTATTTACCTGATATAATTATTTTTTCTTCGTAGGGGGTATGTAAAGTGTCACTGGAATTTGATGACACTGATGATGACGATTTTCCTACATCGCGGTCGTTTCGCACTTTTTGCACTTTTTAAAAAGTGCAATTAAACCGTTGTAACATATGAGTGTTAATTTAAAAAAATGTTTTAATCTGAATGTTGCTACCAAAAACATCATAATTGTTTTTTGGGCCTCTATTAGTCAGGAAAATACGGTGGTTTATTCTACGCTAGAGCTATGGAGACTACAGAAGGAGATCGAACTCAAACGGGAGAATTGACAAATTTAGGCAACAAAATGGTAGAAATTATATTTACTTTTTATGCCACTAGCAGTTTTATTTCGAAGTGATTATTTTATTTTATTTATTATTAATTAATAAAAGTTTAATTTAATATCTGATTCAATAATTTATTTGCATTTTTACAATTCCAACTTTACAGGTTACTATTTAATTACTAGATGTTTTATAATTATTTTGTTTTTTATTATTATGTAATTCTTTTGCGAATTTTTAACTATCACTTCAACTTCAACTAATTCCTTATTGAAAAATTGAAATTACTTATCATGTATTTTATTGAAAAAATACTTTGGCTGCAAATAATTTTTATAATACTACATAAATGCGTAAAGTTTTTCAATTAAAACTCGCGCCTTATAATCTCTCCACTGTTTCCGGCATAGAAGCGACACTACTGACATCTTATTTTTGCTAATTATTTGTTTACATGGAGTTTGATCTCCTTGTGTAGTATCCATGGCTAGAGCATTCAATTCAAGGTTTGGAAAATAAAAAAAAACACTTATTACACATTAACTCAAAACTTTTTGCTTTATTTATGGTCTAATTTTGCCGTTTATACACTAATTTTCCAACCCACAAATTCACAACGTACAAAGTACAAATCATTAAAAAACCAATTAATCCAACGTGGAGATAATAGTGTCTGTGAAAAGAAAAATTTGCATTAGTTGAAATTTTAACTCGAAAACGGTTGGGTCTGATTCTTAATGATCGTCTCTATCTCCTCTCTTTTTCAGATTCCCTTTGGTATGCATAACATTCTATTTTATGGTTTAATTCAACTTGTTAATGACAATTGCATTAGCGATTTCATTGGCATTTTAAGGAGAACTTATCAAAGGATTCAAAATCAGAATAAGACTCGCATCTTACCTTTTTAAATTAGATAATCGTTTACCAAGCGTCTCCTTCGTAAGATCCTTTTCTTTTAAAAGATACAAAAAACAACCGGCACTTGCAATATCAAACCATTCATTGATTGTATATATAGAAGAATCTATTATCTGTTTTTTCACAAAATAAGCTGATGAGTCACTTTAATTTAATGTAGATCAGATTCCCACAAAATACTGAGTGTCCAAAATGATATAAAATGTTCTTTGGAATGGCTGTCTATTTTCAAATGTAATTTGCCGCGAATTTCGGCGATACCAACAAATGTTGTGCCATTTTGATCCAAAAAATTCAATTTGATTAAGTACATGAAACATAGGCTCTAATAAGCACTGATTCGGATCAGAGAATATCCAAAACCATTTTGACAACCAACATTTTCCGGGACTTCTCATTTACGATTTTACTCACAGGAAATTTTTCTTCATCCTCTGGTTTTAAAATTGCTTGCAAAGATTTAAAATTATCATTTTTAAATGACCAGTCGTTAAGCGTGAAGTGGGCCAGACACATATTTGCATAAAATATTCGTCGATATAATTTAAACAAACTACAACAAATTCGTTGTTTTTTTTTGGAAATTGAAGTAGTACTTACTCTGCAGAGTAATCGAATTTGATACTTTAGATAAAGAATCAAATTCGATTACTCTTCATGTCAAGTTTTAACAGGTAACGTAAACTACAATCAACAACAGTACATTTTGGAGAAATATATTTATAAACAATGTGAAGTGCAACTTTTAATGACTGAGAGTAAACTCAAAATCTGTTAAATTATTTGTCCTTTTTGTATTTATTGTATGTATCACACTCTGTTATTATATTTTTTAGTAGATGTGTCGTTCAATAAGAGAGTGAGATAAATACATAATTATATTAAACAAAAAGAGATATATTTATTATTTTACGTATTTTCTACGTTACACGATGTAATAATAACAGCCCCACTCGATTCTAATGTTAAGGTTGTTGTGAAGAAAATTCAATTTACTGACAGGTTCTTAAAAATTTTACAGCTTATTATTTCAATAATAAAGAATATCCTGTCAAAATTTCAAGTTGATCCTGTCTTTAGTTTTTGAGTAAAAAAATGTTAAAGTTACAATTTTTACTCGTCGGTAAAAACATGAATTCAAAAGTCTATATCTCGACAACCAGATATGCCAATGATATGAAAAACTGTCATAATGCTTATCAAAGTCTTATAAATAGCTGGACCAAATTTCAAATTAATCTTGTTTTTTGTTTTTGAGATAATTAAATTTGTAGACCGAAGAATGTTCTAAATCTGGTTTTATTTTTATTTATATGTTTATCTAGTTTTATTTTTAGTTATTTTATTTTTATCTAGATATATTTAGTTTTATCTAGTTTTATCACCATCAACTTTTTTTTGAAAAAATAAAAACATATTTTTAATTATTAAAACTCTTTAAAAAAATTAAATTTAGGATTTACTTTTAAACAATATGTTTTTTTTTACAAATATCTATGTTTTTTACAAAAATTTAATTATTTGAAACGATTTAATTGCAAAATTTTTAATTATTTAGAGTTGGCAATGGATGAGATATCAATGCATTTAGTATAGGACAAACTCACCACCCCTACTTTCCCTTTCAAGAGTTTACGGGAAGAGAACATTTTCAAGAGTTTACGTTTTTTTTTTGTGTTTCAAATTTTGATAACTTAATGGTAGTTTTCAGGAAGATTTTGATTGAAAAGAAAAAAATTTACTTACTTCAATTTTTGATTGCTTAATTTTAATAAAACACTTAAAAATATTGCTGGGACCAAGTGTAGTGTAGCAAAATAGAACCAATACAAATATTTATTTGTTGTATAGAAACAAAACGGATACCATAATAATTGGCTTGGTGGATTTTTCTTTAGCGAATTTAATCCATTTTCAAAAAGCATACTATTTTTAACCTGTATGATATTTCTGGTTGATGTATTGATTACTAAGCTACAAAGATATTAAGTCAAATCATTAATATCAATAGCATTTGTAAAGTTTCTGTCTGACTTCTCGGTACACGCGAAAGTGCAATCGTATGTCATGCAGCTTGTACTCCACGATTAAATCGTTTGGAAGATGTTTTGGATTGGTATACTCGAACTTCGATTTACTCAATAATCTAAAACCAATCGTGACACGTGGTTTGTTTGGAAATAAAATAATGAATCGGCAGCCTACAGCGGAAAAAATGTCTACAAACTTGGATTCAAATTTATTTGCAGAAGATTTTTTCATATTCGTTCATTCTACTGGAATAGATTTTTAAAACAATTTGGCAATAACCAGTTTCGTATCCGTCTGCAGAAATATCAGTGCTTTGTAAATTATTATTCTTTTGTTTATATATTTTCTTTTTTGCCATAATGTCAAACTAAACTTACTGTACATGAAACGAATCACGTGATATTCCTGGAGTACAAGCTGCATTCCTACATGAACGAAGGATTGGTTGTCATAGAGTTAAAATATTACCATTTATTACGGTCGGTTTGTTCGAATGCCTTGTACCACGCCGAGGCTATCATTCCATTTATTGCTAAGTCAACAGGTGTCCAATCTAAGCACTTGTTACCATCTATATATACAGTTCGAAGTACTCCAGACTGAACTCCTGTAACCAAGCCCATTGGCCCATTAAAGTTATCTACCCATCCAGGAATTGGTTCCTTTTCTGAACCAGAGACTAAAACAAAACTTATTTTATACTGCTACTATATTATATTGAATCTAAGAAGTTAAGACAAAGATTTTGTTGATTAACAAATTCGAAATCATACAGCTTTGCCTGAAATAACAAAGCAAATTGATTGAAGCTTTGATATGGTCGTTAGTCAATTTAACGTCTCCTCTCATTAAATATATAGCTACTTAAAGCAAAATTTATAATATTTATAAAAATTTACCGATGGTTGGTCGAAATATAACGGTTGGTATTTCTTTACAATTTTCCGACACAACTTCTTCAGAAAGATTCTTTACAAAAGTGTACGTATTTGGATATTTATTTATGATCCTAAAATGAGACGAATAATTTGAATCCTTGTTGAAGTGTTCTATTTGAACATTCGAGTAAACTTTACAAACCACATACTTTTTTTCAAGAAATTTTAGCACATTTTCATCCATATTTTCAGCTGCTTTAATCATTGTTTCCCAGCTCGTTGTTGCTTTGTAAACCTTTTCTTCTATTGCATCCGTATCTTTATCTATGTTACAGTAAGCGGTTGACGTATGCAGAAAAACCTAAACAAAAGAGGTAGAGGTAAAGTAGACCAAACTGGCAATTAGTGCTGCAACGTCCACTCGAGTAGAATTATGATACTAGAATGCCACTGTTGATATCACAACAGGAAGAATGATCCTGTTATTCACTAGAGAAAGGAAAGAGACTTTTAGGAGATTGGACATAGATGACAGTTTGATGGATGAGGATTTTCAAATAGTGGCAAAACTCTGTCCTCGATTGAACTTTAAAACATTCAGCATTACTGAAATATTTCAGTAACTGATTGATTACCTTTAAATTTTTCATTTGTTTCAGTATTTTTACCATTTCCCAAGTTCCTCGAGTATTAGTTAAGATTGCCTCCTTCAAAGGGTCATCAAAGCGAACGGATGCAGCCACATGGAATACAATGTTTATTTCATTTATGATAAATTCCATATCGGAATCAGAAATACCAAATTTTATTTCGCTGATATTTCCTTTAATTACTTTTACTTTTGACAAAGAGTCTGGATATTCTTCCTTTAATCTCTCAAACAACTGAAAAATTTCAAGAATAACATACTTTTGGGTAATGTAAGTTCTGACAAAAGTTTATTTTGCATATCGCTCTCCAAATCTCATTCACGAACATCATCACTCACGTACTCTTTTCGGCAGCCGCAGTCCACACGTTAATTTGAAAAATTTCAGTCTATTTCTAAAGCTAAATTTGAGATTTTCTAACAAAATGCTGCTCTTAAATACCGGGTGATCAACAAGGAAAATAGATATTTCTAGGTCTTTGATTCAAATTATGAAAACTAATGGTGTAAAATAAAACTTACGGGTGTGTTGAACATTTTATTCAATCTCTGATCATCCGTATAACTTTTCTTTGAACGCAATAATAAATAAATTCCACTAATTTTCGGACATGCCCGAAGTAATTTTTCAATTAAAACCTTGCCCATAAAACCAGTACCACCAGTAATCAGAATATTTTGATGTGCATAAAATTCACAAATCGATGGTACATCTTTCGGTAATTGTGATAATGTTAATTTCTCCACAAATGGTTTCTTCTCCGATTTAATGAGATCATTATGACCATTCAGAATACAACTCTTAGGACCATCCATGTTGGAGCACACGTGAAGCAACGAACAAAATTTATTACTGAATGTTTTTAATGCGTTACAATATTATTGAAATACTGATAAATATTAAATTTTATTCCAATTAAAAATATTTGCATTATTTATGCAATTTTTTTAAATAATTGATATTACTAAAAATTTTACAATAAATAGGAGCTACAGCGTAATATTAGAAAAAAGTATAGTGATTCAAAATTTTATTAACAAACATTTCTTATTAAAAAATTATGGAAAAATATTTCTGATTATTTTATTTCCTAATTAAATTATTTAAAGCGTCTAAATAGAAAAATTTTGAATCATATTTTGAAAACTTTCTATTGCCGAATTATTAATTAAATTGTCAATATTTCGGTTAATATTAGACTTTCAGAAAATACGATCAGAAAATAAATGGTAAAATGTGTTTTTTACAACTTTCCTAAATATAAACTTTTCTATTTGATTAATATTAGAAGAGATATCTTGTGTTTCCTCCCCCCCCCCTCTTAGCTTCCTTTTCTCCTTAACCGATTTTACCCATTAACGAACTTGTCCTTTCAAATATCAAAAGCACATCGTTTGCCAAATTTCATTTCGTTTGGACCTGCGTACAGGCACATAGGTATAGAATATAGATGTACCTATACATATTAGAGTGGCCCTAAGCTGTAGGGTTCTATGTTACATTATATGGCCACCAGTGGCGTAATGTTTTGCTTATAAAATTCCAAATACTTTAAATATTTAAATATTAAATATTTGAATTGTTACAAATTATGTAAAAAACCTTCAGTTGTTTATGTCTTTACAAATAATTGACAGGTTTGGTATCTATGGCAACGAAATGTGTTTACACAACTGACCTCCACGATTTATAACACGGAAGGCGGTCAGTGGTGTACACACATAATGTATTTTAACAAACAGCTAAAATATCTCATGAATATTTTATTTTGGTATGCTCTGAATTCCATAGAAAATTCTCGATAATATGTCTACGGATAAAGATTTCGTGAACATTGGTCAAAATCACTCAAACAATTTCATATCAGAAAATGTACAGATTTAGCCAAAAAAGTAGATCTAAAACATTAATTCAATTTTGGTGTCGTATTTGTTGAGGATTGGATTTATCTTTACCAATCCTTAACCCACAATTTTGATATAGACTGTTTTGTAATCCATATGACACCATTCGAATTCTCGATGGGTCAAATATGGAGAATTAAACACCTCTTATTAGTTTATGGGGAAAAAAAAAAACAACAATTAATTTCAAAACTATTTGGTTTATTCATGGTCTAGATTTGCTGTTTATAAAAAGATTTTACAATCCACAAATGCAAAACGAACAAAGAACAAATGATTAAAAAACCAATCAACCCAACGTGAAGATAATAATATCTGTGAAGAAAAGAAAAATGTAGATTAGTTGAAGTCTTAACACGAAAACGATTGGGTCTGAATCTTAATGATCGCTTCTAGAACTTCATTTTCATTTTTCCCATTAGTTGCCAAACATATTCTATGCCATGATTTAATTCAACTTGTTAATGACTTGTCTGAGCGATTTCATTAGCAAGGAGAACTTATTAAAGGAATAAAAATAAGAATAAGACTTATCCTTACCTTTTTAAATTGGATAATCGTTTACCAAGAGTCTCCTTCGTTAGATCTTTTTCTTTTAAAAGATACAAACTACCGCCTCTAGCTACAATATCAATACATTCTTGGATTGTGTGTTTAGTATAATCCACCTGTTTTTCAAAAAATAAGCTCGTGAGATTATTTCCACAAAATACTGAGTGTCCAAAATGGTATTAGATGTTCTTTGGAATGGCTGTCTATTTTCAAATGTAATTCATCGATTATTTTGGCTATATCACAAATTCCTGCATGTGACGTCAGTAAGACGAATGTGGAATTAATTATTGTTATTTTTATGGAAAAAATTCAATTTCATTATATGAACTTGAGCCCAAATAAGCTGCACTGATTCGTCGGATCCTAGATGGTCAGTTCAGAGAATATCCAAAATCATTTTTGACAATCAATTTTTTTTAAGACTCTCGTTTACAACTCTTATGATTTTACTCACATAAAATTTTTCTTCATCTTCTGGTTTTAAAATTGCTTGCAAAGATTTAAAATTGTCACTTTTAAATGACCAGTCGTTAAGCATAAAGTGGGCCAGACACATATTTGCATAAAATATTCTTCGATATAATTTAAACAAACTAAAACATATTCGATTTTTAGGAAATTGAAGCATAGTACTCTAACAAGATTAAAATATTAAACTAACTGTTAAACTATTTGTTCTTCTTGTGTTTATTGTATTTATCACACTCTGTAATTATATTATTTAGAAGGTCTTTTAATAAGAAAGTGAGATGAATACACATTTATATTAAACAAAAAGAGACATATATATTATTTTACTTGTTTCCTATTGGTTTCCTGAGGACAAATAGTTTAACAAATTTTGAGGATAATCTCAGCCAAAAAAAGTTTCACTTCAAAAATGTAAAATTATGATTTAAATGTATTTGGTTATCAACTGAAACATTTATATTGGCCGTGTTCGGCCGAACTAAGTCCTTAGTAAACTAAGTAAGTTAGTCAGAGTAAATAAAATTTTGTTCTGAGCGTCTGAGGGCAGCGCGTTTCGGCCTGGACACACTATCTTTTGCTACTTAATCAGTGTTGCCAGACCCGATTTATTAAAAAGCGGTAGATCCACCAAAATAAAGCGGTACATTCAAAAAGTGAATATTCCAATTTAAATAGTTTGAAATAAATACTTTTATTCAGAATAATTAATATTATATTACATTAGTATTTAATATATTATAGAATTTATCTTCTTCAAATATTAAATAATATTAATTCTATGTATTTATCATATGTTTCATTACTTATTGTTTAAAATCCCATTGTAAAATAATACCTTAAAGTAATTACAGAACCATATTCCATATTCTAAAATGCAGACATTCATGGCAAAATCAGTAATTACAGAACCATATTCCATTATTTCAAATAATGGAATATGGTCTGTAATGATTGATTTTGTATTTGTACGTTTGAGGAGTTTTTAATTAATAATTATTATAAAAAATTGAAAAAAATGACACAAATTCAAAAATTTTTTTATTTGCTCAAAAAATTTCAAAAAAACGGTAGATTAAGAATAAAACGGTAGAACGGTAGAAATACTTAAAAAGCAATATCTACTATTAAACGGAAGATCTGGCAACACTGTCCGTGACATACTAAGTAAAATGGCGGCAGAAGAAAAGTTTCTTAGTATCTATAAAGTGTCCCGGCCAACAACTTAGCTCAGTACTCAGACTAACTTACTTATTTACTAAGGACTTAGTTCGGCCGACCACGGCCATTATTTAAACGTTAATACATTTTCTGCAGATTTTTTGTTTCAAATTTCGAAAAACTATGACTAGCTTCTTCATGAAGATTTTGATTTAAAGGACATAGATTTACTTACTTCAAGTTTTGTTTGTTCAATTTTAATAAAACGTTTAAAAATATTCCTGGGACCAAGTGCAGAGTAGCAAAATAGAACCAATATAAATATTTATTTGTTGTAGCAAAACAAAATGGATACCATAATAATTGGCTTGGTGGGTTCTTCAGTAGCGAATTCTTTAATCCATACTCAACAATCATACTGTTTTTAACCGGCACCAAATCACTAGTTGATGTATTGATTACTAAGCTACAAACAATCAATAAAATTAATGGAATATCTATTTCACTTCTCCGTACATTCGAGACTTTTATCGTATACCAGTTTGTACTCCATGGCTAAATTGTTTGGAAACTAAATGTAGTTGCCATGGAACATCCACCAATCACTTAATTTAGCAGCGTCGAGTTTACAATCTTTAACTAAAATTAATTGTTGGAAGTTTTCAAAAATTTGGCTATAACCAGTTTCGTCCCCGTTTGTACAAATATCAGTGCTTTGTAATTTATTATTGTTTATATATTTTCTTTTTTGTCATAATGTCAAAATAAACTTACTGTACATGAAACGAATCACGTGATATTCCTGGAGTACAAGCTGCACTCCTACATGAACAAAAGATTGTTTATCATAGAGTTAGAACATTACCATTTATTTCGGTCGGTTTGTTCGAATGCCTTGTACCACACCGAGGCTATCATTCCATTTATAGCTAAGTCAACAGGTATCCAATCTGAACACTTGTCACCATCTATATATATAGCTCGAACTACTCCAGCCCGACCTCCTGTAATCAAGCCCATTGGACCATTAAAGTTATCTACCCATCCAGGTATTGGTTCCTTTTCTGAACAAGATACTAAAACAAAACACTCTTATAGTCTTCAAGTAACACCCTTAAAGTTTTATGATATTAAATTTTGCAGGTTCCACATCTGTGGGGTGCAAGGCGGAGCCTTTATGACTAGAACACTATATGACAGACGAACCTATCCCCTGACTCGGAAGATACACGGTCCCTTTGGACGTCGCGTTGACTGACGGACGTAATGACTACACGACCATAGGGTAGTGAACCTTCTTCATAGGACGTAGCTACCTTGTGAGGATTTATGTTTGTTGAAGAGGTCGTTGGCACTCTCCCCCTTCAACTGACATAAATACGTTAAATTCTAATCATATAATAATAATAATAATAATACTAAAGACTAATTTAAACCCACTTGCTGAGGGGCAAAGAGATCACTCAACTGCATCCAGATAATAATTATAGTATTTACATTACCGATGGTTGGACGAAAAATAACGGTTGGTATTTCTTTACAATTTTCCGACACAACTTCTTCAGAAAGATTCTTAACAAAAGTGTACGTATTTGGATGTTTATTTATGATCCTAAAATGAGACGAATAATTAAAATCCTTGTCGAAGTGTTCTATTCGAACATTCGAGTAAACTTTACAAACCACATACTTTTTTTCAAGAAATTTTAGCACATTTTCATCCATATTTTCAGCTGCTTTAATCATTGTTTCCCAGCTCGTTGTTGCTTTGTAAACCTTTTCTTCTATTGCATCCGTATCTTTATCTATGTTACAGTAAGCGGTTGACGTATGCAGGAAAACCTAAACAGAATAGAAGAAGACCTTTGTCACGAAGTGCGTGCCAATTAAATAGAGGTAAAGTAGACCAAACTAGCAATTGGTGCTGCAACGTCCACTCGAGTAGAATTATGATACTAGAATGCCACTGTTGATATCACAACAGGAAGAATGATCCTGTTGTTCACTAGAGAAAGGAAAGAGACATTTAGGAGATTGGACATAGATGACAGTTTGATGGATGAGGATTTTCAAATAGTGGCAAAACTCTGTCCTCGATTGAACTTTAAAACATTCAGCATTACTGAAATATTTCAGTAACTGATTGATTACCTTTAAATTTTTCATTTGTTTCAGTATTTTTACCATTTCCCAAGTTCCTCGAGTATTAGTTAAGATTGCCTCCTTCAAAGGGTCATCAAAGCGAACGGATGCAGCCACATGGAATACAATGTTTATTTCATTTATGATAAATTCCATATCGGAATCAGAAATACCAAATTTTATTTCGCTGATATTTCCTTTAATTACTTTTACTTTTGCCAAAGAGTCTGGATATTCTTCCTTTAATCTCTCAAACAACTGAAAAATTTCAAGAATAAAAAATCTTTTGGGTAATGTAATCTCTGACAAAAGTTTATTTTGCATATCACTCTCCAAATCTCATTTAGTATATCACTCACGAACTCTTTTCGGCAACCGCAGTCCACGTGTTAAATTTAAGAATTTCATTCTATTTCTAAAGCTAAATTTGAGATTTTCCAACAGAACGCTGCTTTTAGATACCGGGTGATCAACAAGGAAAATAGATATTTCTAGGTCTTTGATTCAAATATGAGAACTAATGCTGCTCTGGTGGATATAATTCTCTTCAAAAACAGAATAATTAAGAATAATTTTTGTTTAAACTCTGAATAAAACTTCTGAGAGTTTTATTTTTCTGGAAATCTTTGAAAAAGTTTGAAAAAATAAAATTAATATTTTATAAATGATTTAAAGACAGAAAACAAATAATATTTTGGACTCTGCCAAAGAGTTATTCAGACTTTTTGGCTTTTTAATTATTCTCAGTTTTTGAAGGAATTATTTCCACCAGGGTAAAATAAAACTTACGGGTGTGTTGAACATTTTATTCAATCTCTGATCATCCGTATAATTTTTCTTTGAACGCAATAATAAATAAATTCCACTAATTTTCGGACATGCACGAAGTAATTTTTCAATTAAAACCTTGCCCATAAAACCGGTACCACCAGTAATCAGAATATTTTGATGTGCATAAAATTCACAAATCGATGGTACATCTTTCGGTAATTGTGATAATGTTAATTTCTCCACAAATGGTTTCTTCTCCGATTTAATGAGATCATTATGACCATTCACAATACAACTCTTAGGACCATCCATTTTAGAGCACACGTGAGGCAAAGAAACAAAATTTATCACTGAATGTTTTTAATGCGGTTCATTACATTAATAACGAAATACTGATCAATATTCAATTTTATTCTGATTAGAAATATTTGCATTTTTTATGCAATTTTTTTAAATAATTGATATTGCCAAAAATTTTACAATAAATAGGAACTACAGCGTGATATAAAAAAAAGTATAGTGATTCAAAATTTAATAACAAACATTTCTTAATTATTAAAAAATTATGGAAAAATATTTCTGAATATTTTATTTCCTAATTAAACTATTAAAACGTCTCATGGGTATGAAACCAATAGCTTCATTTTCACAAAAATCCAAATATTAAATTCAGAAGCCTGGGAGAGGAGGGGACTAATGGAAGTGAATATTTTCAAATAAATTTTACGATACAATAAAAAAATGGGCCAAAAGCCACTTCATTCATAAATTATTTTCAATATTAAAAATTTTCTACTGGGTCCGCTAGACCATAGGTGGGCAAAGTTTGACTTCACTCAGCTCTGAGTGAGAGGTAGGAAGAGAGATAGAGTAAATACAGGGTACCTACCAATTATTATTATTTTCTTTTTTTAATTAAAACATTTTCTGTAAAAAATTTAAAAAACCAACTCTTTTTTATAGTCACTATTATACAAAGTATACAATACATTGAATACATACTCTGGAATTTTGGGCTGGTAATTTGGGGCATAAAATGTATCTTTTTAATATATTTGTGTATGAATAAAATATAAATGTTATATAAATTATAAAATATAAATCTTTTGATGTTTTATGTTTACCGCTAGAGAATTGTAAACCGCTTGTAAATTTTTTTGATGGTTTAGATTCTAAAAATCTAAACCATCAAATTATTCATATCGGAGAACTAATAAACAATTATTTACCTGATATAATTATTTTTCCTTCGTAGGGGGTATAGTATAGTGTCACTGGAATTTGATGACACTGGATACAATAAACATGGCAATGATGTTAATTTACATTCGTATGGTTTTCGATGATTTATTTGTTAAAGAAGAACTCTTTGCGATGATTTCCCTACATCGCGAAACGAACGCGATGTAGGGCACTTTTTGCACTTTTAAAAAAGTGCAATTAAACCTTTGTAACATATGAGTGTTAATTTAAAAAAATGTTTTAATCTGAATGTTGCTACCAAAAAAATCATAATTGTTTTTTGGGCCTCTATTAGTCAGGAAAATACGGTGGTTTATTCTACGCTAGAGCTATGGAGACTACAGAAGGAGATCGAACTCAAACGGGAGAATTGACAAAATTAGGCAACAAAATGGTAGAAATTATATTTACTTTTTATGCCACTAGCAGTTTTATTTCGAAGTGATTATTTTATTTTATTTATTATTAATTAATAAAAGTTTAATTTAATATCTGATTCAATAATTTATTTGCATTTTTACAAATCCAACTTTACAGGTTACTATTTAATTACTAGATGTTTTATAATTATTTTGTTTTTTATTGTTATGTAATTCTTTTGCGAATTTTTAACTATCACTTCAACTTCAACTAATTCCTTATTGAAAAATTGAAATTACTTATCATGTATTTTATTGAAAAAATACTTTGGTTGCAAATAATTTTTATAATACTACATACATGCGTAAAGTTTTTCAATTAAAACTCGCGCCTTATAATCTCTCCACTGTTTCCGGCATAGAAGCGACACTAATGACATCTTATTTTTGCTAATTATTTGTTTACATGGAGTTTGATCTCCTTGTGTAGTATCCATGGCTAGAGTATTCAATTCAAGGTTTGGAAAATAAAAATAAAAACACTTATTACACATTAACTCAAAACTTTTTGCTTTATTTATGGTCTAATTTTGCCGTTTATACACTAATTTTCCAACCCACAAATTCACAACGTACAAAGTACAAATCATTAAAAAACCAATTAATCCAACGTGGAGATAATAGTGTCTGTGAAAAGAAAAATTTGCATTAGTTGAAATTTTAACTCGAAAACGGTTGGGTCTGATTCTTAATGATCGTCTCTATCTCCTCTTTTTCAGATTCCCTTTGGTATGCATAACATTCTATTTTATGGTTTAATTCAACTTGTTAATGACAATTGCATTAGCGATTTCATTGGCATTTTAAGGAGAACTTATCAAAGGAATAAAAATCAGAATAAGACTCGCATCTTACCTTTTTAAATTAGATAATCGTTTACCAAGCGTCTCCTTCGTAAGATCCTTTTCTTTTAAAAGATACAAAAAACAACCGGCACTTTCAATATCAAACCATTCTTCGATTGTATATTTAGAAGAAGGCAATATCTGTTTTTTTACAAAATAAGCTGTTGAGTCACTTTAGTTTAATGTAGATCAGATTCCCACAAAATACTGAGTGTCCAAAATGATATGAAATGTTCTTTAGAATGGCTGTCTATTTTCAAATGTAATTTGCCGCGAATTTCGGCGATACCAACAAATGTTGTGCCATTTTGATCCAAAAAATTCAATTTGATTAAGTACATGAAACATAGGCTCTAATAAGCACTGATTCGGATCAGAGAATATCCAAAATCATTTTGACAACCAACATTTTCCGGGACTTCTCATTTACGATTTTACTCACAGGAAATTTTTCTTCATCCTCTGGTTTTAAAATTGCTTGCAAAGATTTAAAATTATCATTTTTAAATGACCAGTCGTTAAGCGAGAAGTGGGCCAGACACATATTTGCATAAAATATTCGTCGATATAATTTAAACAAACTACAACAAATTCGTTTTTTTTTTGGAAATTGAAGTAGTACTTACTCTGCAGAGTAATCGAATTTGATACTTTAGATAAAGAATCAAATTCGATTACTCTTCATGTCAAGTTTTAACAGGTAACGTAAACTACAATCAACAACAGTACATTTTGGAGAAATATATTTATAAACAATGTGAAGTGCAGCTTTTAATGACTGAGAGTAAACTCAAAATCTGTTAAATTATTTGTCCTTTTTGTATTTATTGTATGTATCACACTCTGTTATTATATTTTTTAGTAGATGTATCGTTCAATAAGAGAGTGAGATAAATACATAATTATATTAAACAAAAAGAGATATATTTATTATTTTACGTATTTTCTACGTTACACGATGTAATAATAACAGCACCACTCGATTCTAATGTTAAGGTTGTTGTGAAGAAAATTCAATTTACTGACAGGTTCTTAAAAATTTTACAGCTTATTATTTCAATAATAAAGAATATCCTGTCAAAATTTCAAGTTGATCCTGTCTTTAGTTTTTGAGTAAAAAAATGTTAAAGTTACGATTTTTACTCGTCGGTAAAAACATGAATTCAAAAGTCTATATCTCGACAACCAGATATGCCAATGTTATGAAAAACTGTCATAATGCTTATCAAAGTCTTATAAATAGCTGGACCAAATTTCAAATTAATCTTGTTTTTTGTTTTTGAGATAATTAAATTTGTAGACCGAAAAATGTTCTAAATCTGGGTTTATTTTTATTTATATTTATGTTTATCTAGTTTTATTTTTAGTTATTTTATTTTTATCTAGTTATATTTAGTTTTATCTAGTTTTATCACCATGCAACTTTTTTTTAAATACATAAAAACATATTTTTAATTATTAAAACTCTTCGAAAAAATGAAATTTAGGATTTAAGTTTTAAACAATATGTTTTTTTTTTACAAATATTTATGTTTTTTACAAAAATTAAATTATTTGAAACGATTTAATTGCAAAATTTTTAATTATTTAGAGTTGGCAATGGATGAGATATCAATGCATTTAGTATAGGACAAACTCACCACCCCTACTTTCCCTCACAAGTTTCACAACAACCTTAAAGTTTTTCATATTTGGTAATAAGAGAATATGGGTTTGCCGATGACGTTCCACTAAAATACGGCAGCCATGTAGATTTTTTTTTGAACAGCAGTAGGTACATTTGGGGAGGATCTGTTATATTTTTAAATAATGTAGAAAATATAATTATTCAACAAAAATATTCGGCACACCTCAAAATTCATATGTTGAACATTTTCATTTTTTTAAAACATTTTCGAGAGTTTGCGTTTTTTTTGTATTTCAAATTTTGAAAAATTAATGGTAGTTTTCAGGAAGATTTCGATTGAAAAAAAAAAAATTACTTACTTCAATTTTTGATTGCTTAATTTTAATAAAACACTTAAAAATATTGCTGGGACCAAGTGTAGTGTAGCAAAATAGAACCAATACAAATATTTATTATTTGTAACAAAACAAAATGGATACCACAATAATTGGCTTGGTGGATTTTTCTTTAGCGAATTTAATCCTTTTTCCAAAATCATACTATTTTTAACCTGTATGATATTTCTGGTTGATGTATTGATTACTAAGCTACAAAGATATTAAGTCAAATCATTAATATCAATAGCATTTGTAAAGTTTCTGTCTGACTTCTCCGTACACGCGAAAGTGCAATCGTATGTCATGCAGCTTGTACTCCACGATTAAATCGTTTGGAAGATGTTTTGGATTGGTATACTCGAACTTCGATTTACTCAATAATCTGAAATCAATCGTGACACGTGGTTTGTTTGGCAATAAAATAATGAATCGGCAGCATACAGCGGAAAAATTGTTTCGTATTCGTTCATTCTACTGGAATAGATTTTTAAAACAATTTGGCAATAACCAGTTTCGTACCCGTTTGTACAAATATCAGTGCTTTGTAAATTATTACTCTTTTGTTTATATATTTTCTTTTTTGCCATAATGTCAAAATAAACTTACTGTACATGAAACGAATCACGTGATATTCCTGGAGTACATGCTGCACTCCTACATGAACAAAAGATTGTTTATCATAGAGTTAGAACATTACCATTTATTACGGTCGGTTTGTTCGAATGCCTTGTACCACGCCGAGTCTATCATTGCATTTGTTGTTAAATCAACAGGTATACAATCTAAGCACTTGTCACCATCTACATATACAGTTCGAAGTATTCCAGCTTGAACTGCTGTAGTTAAGCCCATTGGGCCATTAAAGTTATCTACCCATCCAGGAATTGGTTCCTTTTCTGAACCAGAGACTAAAACAAAACTTATTTTATACTGCTACTATATTATATTGAATCTAAGAAGTTAAGACAAAGATTTTGTTGATTAACAAATTCGAAATCATACAGCTTTGCCTGAAATAACAAAGCAAATTGATTGAAGCTTTGATATGGTCGTTAGTCAATTTAACGTCTCCTCTCATTAAATATATAGCTACTTAAAGCAAAATTTATAATATTTATAATAATTTACCGATGGTTGGTCGAAATATAACGGTTGGTATTTCTTTACAATTTTCCGACACAACTTCTTCAGAAAGATTCTTTACAAAAGTGTACGTATTTGGATATTTATTTATGATCCTAAAATGAGACGAATAATTTGAATCCTTGTCGAAGTGTTCTATTTGAACATTCGAGTAAACTTTACAAACCACATACTTTTTTTCAAGAAATTTTAGCACATTTTCATCCATATTTTCAGCTGCTTTAATCATTGTTTCCCAGCTCGTTGTTGCTTTGTAAACCTTTTCTTCTATTGCATCCGTATCTTTATCTATGTTACAGTAAGCGGTTGACGTATGCAGGAAAACCTAAACAAAATAGAAGAAGACCTTTGTCACGAAGTGCGTGCCAATTAAATAGAGGTAAAGTAGACCAAACTAGCAATTGGTGCTGCAACGTCCACTCGAGTAGAATTATGATACTAGAATGCCACTGTTGATATCACAACAGGAAGAATGATCCTATTATTCACTAGAGAAAGGAAAGAGACTTTTAGGAGATCTGACATAGATGACAGTTTGATGGATGAGGATTTTCAAATAGTGGTAAAACTTTGGCCTCGATTGAACTTTAAAACATTCAGCATTACTAAAATATCGCAGTGACTGGTTACCTTTAAATTTTTCATTTGTTTCAGTATTTTTACCATTTCCCAAGTTCCTCGAGTATTAGTTAAGATTGCCTCCTTCAAAGGGTCATCAAAGCGAACGGATGCAGCCACATGGAATACAATGTTTATTTCATTTATGATAAATTCCATATCGGAATCAGATATACCAAATTTTATTTCGCTGATATTTCCTTTAATTGCTTTTACTTTTGACAAAGATTCTGGATATTCTTCCTTTAATCTCTCAAACAACTGAAAAATTTCAAGAATAACATACTTTTGGGTAATGTAAGCTCTATTTCTAAAGCTAAATTTGAGATTTTCTAACAAAATGCTGCTCTTAAATACCGGGTGATCAACATGTAAAATAGATATTTCTAGGTCTTTGATTCAAATTATGAAAACTAATGGTGTAAAATAAAACTTACGGGTGTGTTGAACATTTTATTCAATCTCTGATCATCCGTATAATTTTTCTTTGAACGCAATAATAAATAAATTCCACTAATTTTCGGACATGCACGAAGTAATTTTTCAATTAAAACCTTGCCTATAAAACCGGTACCACCAGTAATCAGAATATTTTGATGTGCATAAAATTCACAAATCGATGGTACATCTTTCGGTAATTGTGATAATGTTAATTTCTCCACAAATGGTTTCTTCTCCGATTTAATGAGATCATTATGACCATTCACAATACAACTCTTAGGACCATCCATTTTGGAGCACACGTGAGGCAAAGAAACAAAATTTATCACTGAATGTTTTTAATGCGGTTCATTACATTAATAACGAAATACTGATCAATATTCAATTTTATTCTGATTAAAAATATTTGCATTTTTTATGCAATTTTTTTAAATAATTGATATTGCCAAAAATTTTACAATAAATAGGAACTACAGCGTGATATAAAAAAAAAGTATAGTGATTCAAAATTTAATAACAAACATTTCTTAATTATTAAAAAATTATGGAAAAATATTTCTGAATATTTTATTTCCTAATTAAACTATTAAAACGTCTCTTTGGAAAAATTTAGAAGCATATTTTGAAAATTTCTATTGACGAATTATTAATTAAAGTTAAGTTTTTTAAATAATTAAATTTCAAATATTTTTCTTCATATTTGAGTTTCAGAAAATACGACCAGAAGTTTTGTACAACGCTCCTTAACATGAATTTTTTTATTTAATGAACATAAGAAAGGATGTTTTGTGTTTCCCCATCCCTCTTAGCTCCTTTTTCTCCTTAACCAATCCTACCCGCATTAACGAACTTGGCCTTTCAAATATCAAAAGCACGCCATATACCAAATTTCATTTCTTTTGGACTTTGGTACAGACATGTAGAGGTAAAGATATTAGAGGGGCCTTAAGCTGTAGGGTATTATCCGAAAGGTAAAATTTTCAATAGGATAAATGCTAGGTGATTCTACATCAACCATGAACCTTTAAAGCTTTCGTCCATAATGAAAGTTTCTAATTTTCTCCTATCTTATTTCAATCAACAAAATTTATGTGATCTCATTATCATTTGATAATCTAATATCATAGCTGGGAAAAAAGCAGACAATAATCTAATAAACAAATGATTGAGCAAAATTTTTTACAAACAATATAGCTAAGAATCATCTCTAGGAAATCAGCTATTTAATAAAAAAAAAAAAACGAATTCAAATCGGTCCCGCGTTTGATAGTTACGATGCCACAGACAGACACGCATTGGCTTCAAACTTGTACCCCTTTTTATCACCGGGGGTAAACGATTTTTAGTTAGCAAACAACTAGCTAAGAACTACCGCAAGGAAATCAGCTATCTACATTAAAAAATCACATTCAAATCGGTCCACGCGTTTGAAAGTTACGATGCCACAACAAACAGACATACATAGGTTTCAAACTTAAAACACCTCTTTTTTAGCGTCGGGGGGGGGGGGGGGGGATATACTTAGTTACCCAACATAGCTAAGAACCACTGCAAGGAAACCAGCAATCTAATATAAAAAAAAAGCATTCAAATCAATCCACGCGTTTGACAGCTACGATGCCCCAAGCAAACCCACAGGCTGATACACATAGGCTTCAAACTTATAAAAACTCTTTATGCGTCAACTCTTTTTGCGTCGGGGGTTAAAAATAAACTTAAATAATGTGTCAGAAATTCGGTTGGATTTCCATTTTTTATTTTAACGCTTAATGTCCGAACATTTTCTGACGATTTTACAACTCAAGGGTAAAAATATTAATAGGTACACTCCCGTTCAAAAAAAATGAATGAAGACCTGAAATGTTAATTTTCTTATATTTCATATAACTCCTCACTTTTGTAACTCTCTGTATAATGTATAATTTTATTTATTTATAAACAAAGATAAGTAGTATATTTATTAAGTGTGCCAAAAAGAAATGGAAGTTTAAACTGAATTTATATTTTTTATTTGTATATACGGTGTTGTCAGTGACAGAGTGAGAATTTAAAAAGTATATGTAATGTTAATACATGTGAAGTGTTATATCTTACTCTTACGTACAAAAATTAAATAAAATGTTGTATCTGTTACTACAAGAATAATCAAAATTGTGGGAGACTGATTCGGTTCAGGTCTGTTCATTTTTTTTTTTTGAA
The DNA here is from genome assembly GCA_963920215.1 of Nineta flava. Lineage (NCBI taxonomy): Eukaryota > Metazoa > Arthropoda > Insecta > Neuroptera > Chrysopidae > Nineta > Nineta flava. The sequence continues at coordinate 143,805,960 of OY986040.1, forward strand.
CGGGAGTGTACATATATTTATAAGAAAAACAATTTGATATGAATGCCACACAGTCTCTATATCAGAGGTGGGCACAGACAGCTCGTCTGAGCCTTACGGGCTCTCCATAAGCTGGGTGAGAGTAAGTAAAGAAGGTATGTTTTGAAGCAAGACGGAACGATGTTTCAATACAGGTTGTCCTACCGATTATTGCCCAATAATTATATAGTATAGTCTATAATATAGTCAATATTTTATTTTTTTTTAAAAACAAATTATGCGAAAAATAATTTCCACTACTACAAAAAGTACTTTTCACTTTTTCAATTCAAAGTAGACTAACTCGAAGAACTCAAATTCCCACTTTATGTAAAATTTAACTTAATTCATCAAATTCCCATGACACTATACTGAGCATACTCCATACGAAGAAAAAATAATTAAATCAGGTAAATAATTCTTTATTAGTTCTCGGATATGAATAGTAAAATATTTAGAAAAATTTTTTGGAATTTCCAAAACTATATTTCTATTTAAATTATCCTTTGCAAAAATTTCCCTCTTTTATTACAATGGTCCAGCGGTAAACTTAAAGGTTCAATAGATTTATATATATTTTTTATATATTTTTATTTTATTCATACACAAATATGATATATACTAAAAAGGTACATTTTATGACCCAAATTACCAGCCCAAAATTCCAGAGTATGTATTGAATGATTGTATGTATTATTTACTTTGTATAATAGTGACCATAAAAAAGATTTGGTATTATTATATTTTTTTCAGAAAATGTTTTAATTAAAAAAAGAAAATATTAATAATTGGTAGTTACCCTGTATTAACTCTATCTCTCTTCCCTACCTCTCACTCAGAGCTTGGCCGAGTCAACTCTTGCCCACCTCTGCTCTATATGTGATCTATAAGCATTCTATAGCATAGAAGTTGAGTGTCGTTCGCATCTGATTAAAATTTTAAATGAACTTTTTATTTTACAAAAAAAAAAAAAATTAAGTATTTTCAACGTAATCCACACATATTTGAATATTTTACAAAAATAAATTTTTTGAAGTTATACTTCTTTAGGCTCAATTTATATCTTATACACCATAATGTTAACTATCAAACATAGTTCAGTTAATACCTATATTTTATATAAACGCTAGTCAGGGCTGGATTAAGCCATGTGGTAAGAGCCCCTATGCAATAGGGAATATGCATGAAAATTTTTGTTCACTTGAATTGAAGCATGTTTACTTGACAAATATCAAGGTAAAATTACTTTTTAAATAACTTTAAAAATAAGCGAGATATGAATGATTGAAATTCCCGATTAGACAAAGAGGGTGATAGCCCTCTTGATATGTTATGTGACGTCATATTACACTTTCACCATTTAAAATACACGTAAAACTCCGTTTTTAGTATTTTTGCAAGAAAGAGACAGATAATAATCTTTAAAAGCTTATAGCTTCCTTGATATTTGTCGGATTTTAATTTCGCTTTTAAATATTATTACAGTATTAACAGTATTTTCATATTCTGAAAATAAATGTGAAAAAAAATTTTCATGCATATTCCATATTCAAGTTTCGAGGCGCCTCTCTGTTTTTTAAATTTTTTTAATCTACCAACCTAAAGCACAGAAGACTCCTTGGTCTAGGTGGTAGGGACCTGTTTGCGGTACCCCTCTTTTGAATTATTATCTATCAACCTAATCCGGTTGATCTAGAGCACGGTAGTGTGACAGGCCGAATTTAAAGGGTTTTTGCCTGTGTTAGATCCTATCTCCCTTATAGTGACTTATAAGAAAATTAAAAGTTAAAAAAAAAAAACTAAAAAAACATGCTTTTATTGAAATATGAACTAAAAAATGCAAAATAATTTAAAATAGAATAAAGAAATTGACAACAAAATTAATTTTATTGTAAACAAAAGGATGGGGTGCTCTCTAGTAGAGCGCACCACATGTTTTTTTTTACATTAAAGTAAATTTTGTTGTCAATCTCTGTATTCTATTTTAAATTATTTTGCATTTTTTAGTTCATATTCCAATAAAAGCATGTTTTTAAGTTTTTTTAAACTCGTAAATTTTATTTTTTTGTTTTTTAGTCTTAAGGACGTTCCAGCATTGTGTTATATAATCAGGACAAAAAACCAGTTTGATTTTATTATAGAACAAATACATATACACACATACACAAGCCATAGACAAATTCACTGTTCATATATACAAAATAATGTTATTTTGAAAAAATAATAATAATTTTAAACTTTTATATTTCGAAAACAAAACGGTAAAATGGGAATTTTTTTTTAAATTTATTGAATAAATATTTATCTTTACTATTCTAGTTTTTTTTTTTTTTTGTTAATTATGTCCAGTATTTTTTTTAATACAACAGATTTTTAGCCTGTGAAAAAAATAATCAAAATTTGTCGAAGAGTGGTTTCATGCTGGATCATCCTTAATAAATTTAAATTTTGTATTTAATATTATTGTATTGTCACTGGTTCTTAAAACGTGTGCAAAATTTCAGACTATTCAGACGTCCGGAAGTAGGTGAAAACTCACTTATTAAAAATTCCATTACATTCATACATACATACATACATACATACATAGATAGATAGATAGATCCATACAAGTCAAGCTAATAAAAGCATGTTAATAAAAAGTCAAAAAAGTCAGTATTATTGGCTCAGTAGTAGCGAAAAATGTTTCGATCATTAATAAAAAAAAAACAATGCTTAGATTAAGATTATGACATACTAATTGTAATTTAGCATATCTCATTATCTCACATCTCTCTGGGCCTCCAAAAGGTGCGGGACCTATAGGCACCTGCGTATATTGCCTATTGGTTAATCCGGCCCTGACGCTATTTCACTCTATAGTAGATGTTGTTTACAAAGAGAAGACACGATTTGGAAAGTTGACTGCGGAATGAAAATTTCTGCTTATTATACTTCCACAATCGATGGTCCTTCAATCCTACCTTCAAGTCCCGTCTCGAAGTCAATTTTCCAAGTGATCCTTTCCTCTTGTTAGTGTATGTAACACATTAAAATAATTTACAAATATTTTTTGAATAGATTCTTTAAAATAGATCATCACATCAAAGAAGTATAACTTCTAACGTACGTACATAAGTACACATCCACTTTTTTTTTTAAATCACAGCTACACAGTTTTTTTTTTTAAATAAAATTCACTTATTTATGATCTTTTTAGTATTTTTCACCCATTATAGGCCAGAACCCCAACAAAAGCATGGCGCGACAAGAGTGTCCGACACAATTGTGGTCGTGTTGATTGTAATCCAAAATTTTTTTATTAACAAGGGCACTATATACTGTTGTGAGTCCTTCTATATATTGTTATGTGCCCTGCTATCAAAATGGTGATAGAAGGGCACTTACACAGAGTTTTCGCAAGCTGTAGGCACAAAGCTCCCATCACGGCATCGTTGATAGCCATTTTAGATGCTCTCTTTTTTGGCATCCAATATTTTGTGGGACCCTAGTCCTACATTATTGGTTGTGTTTTTTGGTTTTTGTTTCGTCGACAATAATGTATAATATATTCTAATGTCCAAAAAGTTAATGTAATAAATGTTACTAAATTTATGATAATTATGCAATTTGCAAAACTTCCAGTTCGATCACGAATTATTCCTAAAAAAAAAAAAAACAATGAAATGTAGACCAACTGCAAGGAAAGGCAAAAATCAGAAGAAAGAAAATTTCCATATATTACTAACAGAAAATTAGTAATTACCCCCCCCCCCAAATTTTTGTCATTTAATGAGGTAAATTTGTAGCTTAGCGGCTTTTCCCAATTTTAGAGCTAAAAAAAGTATATTAATAAAAACCGAGAGGAGAGTGACATGAACAATTGTTTATTTATAAAAAAAAAAAGGTTAAAAACTGTGCAAAAAAGGTCAATATTATCATTATATTATTTTTTATATCATGATATTATGGTCGATGACTAATTCAACCGAGTAATACAATCTTCTACTTCATCGGTCATACCCCGAGTTTGGTCGGTCCCTGCACTAATAGGCGTTCTATATATTTCAGAGATTGTGGCAAAAACTTTTGAAATTCAATAAGGTAAATATCCCAACCGATTACTATAGTTTTTATCACAATATCTGAAATATATAGATCCCCCCTAGTGCCACAATATCTGAAATATATAGATCACCCTAGTACCACAATATGTGAAATATATAGATTCCCCCTAGTGCCACAATATCTGAAATATATAGATCCCCCTAATAATACAATATGTGAAATATATAGATCCCCCCTAGTGCCACAATATCTGAAATATATAGATCCCCCTAGTACCACAATATGTGAAATATATAGATCCCCCTAGTACCACAATATCTGAAATATATAGATCCCCCTAGTACCACAATATCTGAAATATATAGATCTCCTAGTACCACAATATGTGAAATATAAAGATCCCCCCTAGTACCACAATATCTGAAATATATAGATCCCCCAAGTAATACAATATGTGAAATATATAGATCCCCCCTAGTGCCACAATATCTGAAATATATAGATCCCCCTAGTGCCACAATATCTGAAATATATAGATCCCCCTAGTACCACAATATGTGAAATATATAGATCCCCCTAGTACCACAATATCTGAAATATATAGATCCCCCTAGTGCCACAATATGTGAAATATATAGATCCCCCTAGTACCACAATATCTGAAATATATAGATCCCCCTAGTACCACAATATGTGAAATATATAGATCCCCCTAGTACCACAATATCTGAAATATATAGATCCCCCTAGTACCACAATATCTGAAATATAGAGATCTCCTAGTACCACAATATGTGAAATATATAGATCCCCCCTAGTACCACAATATCTGAAATATATAGATCCCCCAAGTAATACAATATGTGAAATATATAGATCCCCCTAGTACCACAATATATGAAATATATAGATCACCCTAGTGCCACAATATCTGAAATATATAGATCCCCTAGTACCACAATATGTGAAATATATAGATCCCGCCTAGTACCACAATATCTGAAATATATAGATCCCCCTAGTAATACAATATCTGAAATATATAGATCCCCCTAGTACCACAATATGTGAAATATATAGATCCCCCGTAGTACCACAATATCTGAAATATATAGATCCCCCTAGTAATACAATATGTGAAATATATAGATCCCCCTAGTGCCACAATATCTGAAATATATAGATCCCCCTAGTACCACAATATCTGAAATATATAGATCCCCCTAGTACCACAATATGTGAAATATATAGATCCTCCCTAGTACCACAAGCCTTTTATAAAAGCCGCTAAACTGCAATTTTACCAAAAGTTTTTAGAACCTGTATCGATCGAGCTTTAACTAGAAGGCATATAACTCGGCCTGTCGTACTATCGTGCTCTAGATTATAACCTAAACAGGCCTAAATAATAAAGAAACGTAAATAATATGAATAAAACTTTACCTAAAATTGGACCAGCCCCAAGTAAAATAATTCCATTTACAACCATTTGTATACCAGACGCTGCCGCTAACTTTTCTAAGGGCACATATGATGGTATAACAAGACTCATATATACCGTTCGAAAACCTTTCGAAATTCCTAATAAAATAGCAATCACAAGCAATGATGGATACGTTTGATAGAATAGAATACCTAGAAAAAAGCATAAAAGTTGAAGGTCAGAAGCTTAATGATACAATCGTCAATAATTAGGCTACAACAATCACGATTGATTTTCAAAATTTGAAGCAGACAGGATTTTCAAAATTTGAATTATTAGCAATTGTGACGTTTAATAAAAACCTTTAAAAAAACTTTAAAAGATCAGTCCAAGTTGACCCGCTTGATATTTATGCGCATTAATTAAAAAAATATAACTGCAGTTAAATTAATTCCAAATTATTCAAAAATGTGTAAATATTTATGTAAGATTGTTATTATTTGAAATTGACCATTGCTCATCCTTTCCTTATACGTCTGAAGACGTATTGATACGATTAAGACGTATTAATTGCCACCAATTGTGGAGATGCGTGCGAGTCTCCCACTAAATAATAGAACTAACTGGCATCGAGTATTCGATGGTCGATTTTATTAATCCATCATTTTTATATAAGCTTTGATGTAACCCACAGTTCCACCCTAAACATATGGGCACAAGGATCCAAGGCCAGGGCCACCGGCCAGGCTGGGACCCCAAAAGGCCGAAATTGAAGGCGGAGAGGCTATTGGCAGTTTATTTTGCGTATGAAGAAGCATAAGGCCGAATATATAGTAGATGATACGTTTTTGAGCTTTTTGGAAAAATTTGAAAATCCAATTTTGGACTATCCCGAACAGAGTTATGATATAATGCGGCAAACATGGCTAGAAAGTCAGTGGCGTAGTGTAGTGGGGGTGGTAGGAGCGACCTGCCCCGGCCGGCATCTTTAGGAGGCGGAAAATTTTCACAATAAATAATAATAATAACTTGTAAATATTTGAACCATTTCATATTTTGATAGTGCAATAAAAGACTTTGCTCTTAAAAAAAGTAGACGAATAAAGTTTTAGTTATTAAAGACAGAAGTTTTGTTTTTAATTCTAACCAGTATATTATTTTTCAATAAAAATATAAATATTAACAGTATCGTTCTAGTTCTAATTGGAAGTCGATTTGCGTTTTATATTCAATTCGCTAATAACTTAATCTTATTGACTTGTTGAAGGTATAATCATAAGTGTTCTATACCAGTTATATCAATGTAGGTGGCATACGTGTTCAAGAATTTTTAGAATAAATGTAATTATTATATTATAAAACATATATATATATATATATATATATATATATATATATATATATATATATATATATATATATATATGTATATATATATATATATATATATATATATATGACATTTTTATTTGTACAATACACAATAATGATGACTGTTCTAGCCGAAAAGTTCTTTAGAATTACTGTATATTATAGTCTTTTAAATTGAAATACCTAAAAATAAGAGGGCGGCAAAATTTTCTTCCACCCCGAGCGGCTGCCACTCACGCTACGCCACTGTGGAAAGTATATTGGAATTCAGACAAAAATAAAAGAACAATGTTAAATTTGCTACTTTTTTCACATGACCCACAGATTTACTGAATTTCTTATTCAGAGACGGTTAATAAATGTGTCCGAAGCAGTAGTATACATCTAACTTGTTCAATTTATTATGGGGCTCAAACAATCGATTGCATATTGATAGAATTCTCCTCAATACAGGCCCTACAAGTGAGATCATCAGAGATACCCAAGTTATGTAGATGGTAGTTCAATTGACAGAGTCCTGTCAAAAGGCTCACCACCCTTCTCAACTGCATTCTATTGAGTTTCAATCGAGCACAGTCGAATCGCCTAGCTGTGTTTATGCACAACTTGGCCTGTCGCATGCCCTGCGCAAAGTCCTCGTAATCGAGATGTGCTTGTTTCAGCCACCCCTTGATTCGGTAAATTACAGAGCATTTTGCTATGGGAATGATAGGCTCAGATAAAAGGGGCATTTGAGATTACCCCTCTCGTGCCAAAGAGTCTGCTACTTCGTACGTAGTATATATAGTCCAGTTAAGATCTACATCCGTGCTTGCAAAAGGTCAGGTCGTTCTGAATTATTTATATGTTGTTAGGACCTAACTAAACCAATATTAAAAAACCAGATTTGCAATTTCCAAAGTGTTGTGCTAGCGGCGGAGTACCCAAAAAACCATGAAATTTTCGGACTTTTTTCAGTTTTTTCTCAATATCTCAGTGAAGGAAAGGTCTGACCGGTATAGTCATTCTATACACTTTTAAAGTAAACTAAATTTTCAACAATTTGAGATCAAAACAAGCTCTATACAGCTATTGGTTCTCAAGATACAGTTCTTAGAAAATAGGCCATTCCAAAAAGTGAGATTTCACTTTTTGGAAAAAAATGTCCAAAAATCTCAAATTGTTGAAAATTTAGTTTACTTGAAAAGTGTATAGAGTAACTATACCGGTCAGACCGTTCCTTCACTGAGATATTGAGCAAAAACTGAAAAAAGTCCGAAAATTTCATGGTTTTTTGGGTACTCCGCCGCTAGCACAACACTTTGGAAATTGCAAATCTGGTTTTAGCGAATTTCCTGAAAGGAAATAGAGCTATTGGTCTCGTACCGACTTCAAAATTTTGCAAAAATTTTTGCAAATGTCCATCGATCCTACCTAGTAGATGTCGAAAATCACCATCTGTGAAATTTGTATATATATATCTATGGACATATATATATATATACATATATATATATATATATATATGTGTCTGTAATCACTCTAGCGGTCACAATTTTGATCTGATTGGAATGTCATTTGGTATTTGAGGCCCTTTTGGTATTCAAAAGGTCAAGTTCGTTAATGGGTAAAATCGGATAAGGGGAAAGGGGGGTTTAGAGGGAGGGTGAAACACAAAATTTAACATATCTTCCTTAATATTCGAAAATACTAAAAATTTATAAGAAGTAAAGTTGTAGGCACCAAATTTTACTGTAATTTTGTTTTTTATCATTTTTTCTGTTACCCTAATATTTACAGAAATATTAATGGTTTAAGACTTCATTTTAAATTCCTCAATAACTCTGTACACATTAGAGTTTGAGCAAAAATGATAAGGTGATGAATTGTAGCAAACATGATTTTCTACAACTTTATTCCTGACGCATTTTTCGATTGTTCTAATATTAAGAGAGATATTTTATATTTTGTGTTTTCTTCTTTTTTTATGCCCCCATTTCTTTTAGCCATGCAAATACTAAAATCGTTTCAGAACGACATTTCATTTTGATTAAACTGAAATTGTGACTGCTAGAGAGATATTTATGTATTCTAAGGAAATTCGCTAAGTTGAAGCAGCTCCTGCGTAACGAATTTTTTTTAAATATTGGTTTAGGTCCTAACAACATATAAAAAAATTCAGAACGACCGGACCTTTTGCAAGCACGACCGCCTTTTCATGTTTAACTTTACTGAACTAATAAGCCATAAAAGAAATCGCACTACTTACATGATCTCGAACAAATTAGCAGAACCATACTAAACATATACATAACTTTTGCTGGTATCTTAAAATGATCACCAATAAATGGTGAAATAAATCGAAATACAATATCGAAAATGCCAATAATCGACATGACCGTTGCAATCTGTGATGTTGTAAAGTGAAAATCATTTAATATGAACGGGGTCAATAATGAAAAATTGATTTCAGCAAAAACAGCAACTGACATGCCCAACATTAAACTCACATATTTCATGTCAGTTAGTAGATCTAAATCAAAAAATAAGACTGTACGATATAAAAACGATTTAAACCATGTCGCCTGCTGTTGTTGTCCTGGTATATTTTCCTCGAGAGTTTCTTTGTTTGGAATTGTTATTGATGCATCGTTATTCGATTTCTCTGTAAGTTTTTCATTTTTACTCAACAATTCCTCTTCAATTTCTGTTTCTTCAATAATTTTTTTATCCAAAGCATATTTGTTCGAAGCTAGCGATAAATTTGATTGGTACAACTTTTCAGTGATTGATTTTTGTCTCGAAATTTTTCTATGACGTTCTACAAAATATCAAATAAAATTAAATTGTGTATATGGGGAAGTTAGGGAGATTGGTCAATTCTATACATGGAAAATAGATAATTGATGACAAAAACAGTTTGTTCCCGCATATCGTTAAAACGGCTGAACCGATTTTGACATGAAGGCATTTTTCCAATCAATGGTGTTAGCTCTGACTTAGGACAAGTTTCGATGTACAGTATGAACGTCTATATATAAAAGGTAAATATCTTGTGTGTTTATCCGAACTGTTTGGAGAAAACTATAAGAGATAGCAAAATAATGTTGCGAGAAGGTAAATTTTCCTTACAACTCCAGAAAAACTATTAGAAGTTCAAAATTCCAAACTATTCCAAAGTTATTAGCTGTTTTCTAACCATTCCAAAGTTATAGCCGACCCAGATCTCTAATATACAGTATAGTTACTATAGAAAAACCTGCATTAACAAAATTTTGGAGATAAATTATTTGTCAATAATATAAAAATATAAAAAAATTGACGTTTGCAACTGTCAAAATTTAGAAAAAATTAATTATTTGATTATAAATTAATTAAAATTAATCTGATTACTGAATGTAAACATATGGATTACTTAATACTTGTTTATTTGTGTATACTTTCGTGTCAACATACAAGTGTTTGTCCAAATTCCTTTCGGTTACGTATGACAAACTGTAGAAGACTATAGCGTATACCCGACACATTTCAATATATATATATATATATATATATAAAAATTAGAATAATATGAAAGAGTTGGCTGTCACATCACAATCGTCTTTGGTGTAGAGGCAGCACACTGGACTAGTTATCCAGAGGCCCGAGGTTCGATTCCTGGTTGACGAGTTAATTTTTTCATATCAGTATTTAATTTAATTAATATGGATTACTATTTCGTTGCACACAATAGTCAGCCATCTTTTCAAGTCCCACCCTCAGGTCAGTTCAGGAATTTTTCTAACAAGGAATATCAATACCTTGTGTTGCTGCCGTTGAATCTATCGAATTTCGTCGACTTGGCGGGGCACTTTCATAGCCATATAAAGATGCTGTATCTATATCCTCCATTGATCCCAATTCATTTTCAGCTTTTTTCGATTGTTGTGGCATTATTGACACGTTTTTTGCCTGTTGCGATGACGTTTCACTGGTTTCTGTTGTTTCATTTTTTAATAACGTTTCACCTTCTTCCACTGGAATAATTTCTTTTTTCATGTGCCATTTCACTGGCTGTAGTAGCAATGCCGATGCGATTGAATGTGTTGCCAATGCACTTAAAATAATTAAAGTTCCTTGCACACCATAATATAACATAGAAAAACCAATAACATATGGCATAAAAACAGGCCCTAAACCTGTCAATGTCATTGCATAGCCAACAGCTTTATTCCGTCGTTTGCGAAAGTATGTATTTATAGCTAACTGAAATGAAGCTGTCGATAAACTTACGCCTAGCGCTGAAATGAATTAAATACAAATATTGCTAATGTAATTAACGCGAAAGATTTTGCATAGAAATTTGAAATTATTTTTATTATATAGTTGTCACAATTTCGAACTCAACTATTAGCGAATTTCCTGTACATACAAGAAATTTATCGAAAAAAACTGTTTTTGCAAAATTTTCTTCAATAATCAATAGATCTTCCCTAGTAAATGTTGGAAATCAACAACATCATTAATTGATATAGGCCAAGTTCGTGAAGGAAAAAGGGGGCTTTAAAGGGATGCGGAAACTTTGAATACTGGAATAGTCAAAAAATGTATAAGAAGTAAAGTTATAGAAAATTAATTTGACAATAATTTGTAAGTCAGTTTCATAGATGGTGACAAAGTGTACATAATTTTGGCTAAGATTCGTTAATATTTAGAGATACCACGTTGGAAACCTTCAAATGGACATTGGAAAATATTTTGTTACATTTCGGCGCCATTCCGTCCCAAAACAAACACAAAACAAAACATAAATACTTACATGCAATAATTCCATAAGTAATTAGAAAATGGGTAAATGTTCTTGCAAATGCCGTCATAAATATTCCAACAGCATAAATGGCTGCACTAAATAATGAAATTTTTCTAAAGCCAAATTTCCTCAGTAACGGTCCATTGACTAAACCCAAAAGCATACCAAATGCAAAATTAAAATTAATAATTATGGTTGCTTCTGTAGCAGAAATTCCATATTCCGTAAATTTGTCTTTAAATAACATTCCAAAACCTTGGATAATTGGTATGGTGATTATCTGTAAATTATGATCATTACATAAAAGTTTATTCTTTTTATTTATCAAAATATATTTCGACGATATATTTTAGTGACGTCACATCCATTAGTGGTAGTTATTTATTTCATTCATATTTTTCTATACTTAAAATTTGATTTCTAATCGTTATGATAACTTTTTCAAACGATCAATAACAGATTTTGAATTTTTAAGGAAATATTACGTGTGTTGTCAAATATCAATGATTATAAGTCTTATTGAATATCAAGTCTTACGCATAGACTTAAAGGCGTTAATGTCCTTAAATTTTAAAATTAATTCAGTTGATTTGTTAAAATGAAGAAAAAAAAACATTTATCGATATCTTTGTCTGTTTTATTTAAAAAGATAAAGATAGCATATATCTTTCAGTTTGATAAACGCATATATATGATATTTCAAATCCGATAAATAAACATAAACGCGCATGTAGTTGCGTCACAAATTAAGTGGTAAAATATGGTTAAAATTAAGTTAAAAATATGGTTTTTTTAGCCTTCGAAATCCATGGAACTCCTTAAGTGGAAAGAATACATAATTTCTTGAATGATTTCCAGGATGTTTAAACAACTAACTCAGTTGTTTATAACATATTTGTTATTTTTCAAACAAAATTCGAAAAACACTCAAGAAATTCGTATTTTTCTAAATCGAATAACATAAATGTTCAATAATATTTACTTACATTATTTAGAGCTGTCGCCAATATAATTATCCAACCCCAGCCCCCATCAGGGGGTATTAATTTTGTACTCTCCACCATTATCATCAATTTCTGCCACTAAACATTTTCGTTTTAATATAATTTAACTCAAAATCAATAACGCACTTCATTTATTAGAAACAGTTCACAACTTTATGTTTGAATATGAATATCTTCTATCTCTTTGCACTTATTGGCCATACAAAAATTGTTTATTTTGAGATTATTTATCTCAAACTGTTTCCCCTTTAAAAAAAACAAACAAACAAACATGAAAACATATAATCTAGTTTTAAAATCATGCATACGATAAATGCGTTAATTTATCAATTCTGTAAAACTGCGAGGGGAAGAAAAATAACATTTAATTCGCAACAAAATTTATTTGCAATTTTTAATTAAAAACTCTTCTCTACAAAATAAGGATGTACGAGCACCGAAGCTTCAAAAAGATTCAGGCTTGATTTTTTGTTTACATGTAGTTGAAGTGTATACAAATCAATTATAATAGTTTCTTCAGAAGGGGTTGCGGGGGTTTTGAATTAATTATCTAATGTTAAAGTTCGAGTTTTAATGCATTGCTCTTCTGGAGAAACCCGTGGGCTTCGAGATATTTTGATAATCTTTTAATAAAAAAAAAAAAATACAGACGAATTGAGAACCATCCTCCTTTTTGAAGTCGGGTTAAAAAGATTGATCCAATAAAATTCCGGTATGACGGGTCTATAAAAAAAGATATTTAAGAAAACATAACTGAGATTTCGGCGAAATTTTATTTCTGTCGACGGTAGCTTAATTACCCGAAATCTCAGTTTTTTTTCTTAAATACCTTTTTTGTTGGGCCCGGTATGACGGGCTTAAATTAAATTTTAATTTTAACTTACGACAAAAAATAATACAACATTATTGTGAACTTTTATGAATGTACTATATATAAGATTTTGAAGAATTTTATAAATGGACTATATCTAGTGATCGTACATCCTTAATGCGATTATATTCGTGGATAAATATTTGCATAGTATGCGATAAGAAATTAATATTTTCACATTTCGGCAGAACTCTTGGATATTATTTTAAAAGTTAAATTCTACACCGCGCGACTTTTATAATTATAAATTATCGTCCAATTAAGGAGGTAATTCAAAAAGAAAAATGACTTTTTTGCATGATCATACACAAATCTAGTTTAGTGATTCATCAAATTTTCGAGTGCAATTTTTTTTTTAAGATATCTCTTAGCGTTTCTCTTATTGGTTACTTTATTTAATTAATATCTAATTAACCGTGGGTCAGGTGCAAAAATGTCCAAGGACTTTTCATCTTAGAATTTCATCCCCTATTCACCCTTTCAAAAAACTCCATGACTTTTGACTCATCCCTGTATATACATATATAATATATATAATATATAATATTTTTTTAATTTATTTATTTTCTTCAATTTTATTTATTTTTCTGTAATTGATTTATGCCAAAACCATTTAGTTTTTGATGTGAAAACGTCTATGACGAGACTATACAAGATTTTATATAGGGAGATTGAAATGAAATATCAGATTATATAATGTCACGTTTTTTTTTTTTGTAACCATCGGGTATGTGACAATCGGTAATCATCGGTATTGTGAAGATATGAGATATCTATTGGTGTTTGTCAACCATTCACCTTAGAGTTTCGCGTGTTATAGACTGCGTGACGTCATATTAAATCCAAAATGACATAATACGCTAACCAATAAAATTTCACAAATGTATCAAGTTTGGTATCAAATGCATCGTTTTAATTCAGATTTTTAATATTATACTAAAAAGTCTTAAATAAAGAAGTTTAAAAAACTAAAATCCGACTACGAAAAAAGCACGATACAAGTTTGACAAGCCTTGTGAATATTTCTCGTAGTCAAAGGCCCGGAATTGTTACAGTTTCTTACAGTTTCGCGTCTTATAGACGTCATATTAAATCCAAAATGACATAATACGCTAACCAATAAAATTTCACAAATGTATCAAGTTTGGTATCAAATGCATCGTTTTAATTCAGATTTTTAATATTATACTAAAAAGTCTTAAATAAAGAAGTTTAAAAAACTAAAATCCGACTACGAAAAAAGCACGAAACAAGTTTGACAAGCCTTGTAAATATTTCTCGTAGTCAAAGGCCCGGAATAGGGAATATGCATGAAAATTTTTTTTCACTCGAATTGAAGCATGTTTACTTGACAAATATCAAGGTAAAATTACTTTTTAAATAACTTTAAAAATAAGCGAGATATGAATGATTGAAATTCCCGATTAGACAAAGAGGGTGATAGCCCTTTTGATATGTTATGTGACGTCATATTACACTTTCACCATTTAAAATAAACGTAAAACTCCGTTTTTAGTATTTTTGCAAGAACGAGACAGATAATAATTTTTAAAAGCTTATAGCTTCTTTGATATTTGTGGGATTTTAATTTCGTTTTTAAATATTATTACAGTATTAACAGTATTTTCATATTTTGAAAATAAATGTGAAAAACAATTTTCATGCATATTCCCTATTGTTACAGTTTTACGCATCGCACAATTACACAGTCGACAATACGAGAAATATTTACAAGGCTCATCAAATTTGTTTCGTGCTTTTTTCGTAATCGGGTTTTAGTTTTTAAAAATTTATTTATTTATAAATGATTTCTTTTTTATTGGAGTAGGATCAGTGTATTAAAGAATCCATTTGTATGAAGCCGCCGCGTCGTGTCGATAGTGAATGCTTGTAAATAATTCTTAAGTAGATAAAATCATGTGACCAATAAAATGTTATGCAATGTTTAATTAACAATTGACTCCGCTAACTACTTAATATGATATTTAAACAAGCTCATTAAAAATGTAATATACAAAAATAATATTTAATTTAAAAAAAAAAAAAAAAAACCATTTATTAATATTTATTAAATATTCATTTTATTACAAAATACATTTATAAATGTGTGTACACTTAGCTAAAAAAGTTGATGTCATTTTTAGGCTGCACCCCATCCATGGAATTTCGAAAAACCAATTATACTAATAATTGGTCATAAATGGTCAGATAGCCCCATTATTTGGTCAGCGATAGAAAACTTTTTATCGATGTTTTCAAGGTCAATGTCATGAAAAAATTTTAGCACCCCATCCATATTCCATACAGAGAAAAAATAAAGGCACTAATCGATTGAGAATAGTCCACTGATAATTGGTCAGTTAAAATAAATAATTGGTTAGACCTATTTCCTGGGAGACCGCCTAAATCTATTTCATAACCTTGAAAAAAATTTAAAACATCGATAAAAAGCTTGCTATCGCTTACCAAATAATGGGACTACCTGCCCATTTATGACCAATTAGATGGTATATATGGTTTTTCGAAATTCTATGGATCAGGTGCTAGCATCCTGGAGCCTATAAATGTCTGTACACTTGGCTACAAAAGTTGATGTCATTTTTAAAAATTTTATAGTTGATTTGTGCCTTATTCATGCGTTCTTCGAAAAAAAACTTGTTACTATCCATACTACTATATAAATGTGAAAATAACACTGTTTGTTTGTTACCCCTTCACGACTAATCGGCTAAACGGATCGTAATGAAATTTGTCAAGGAGATAGACTATATCCTGGGGAAGGACATTGGCTATCTTTTGTCTCAAAAAATAATCTTGAAGGGGGTGAATATTAAAAAAAAAAACATTCAGTCAAACATAGAATCTCCTTCTTTTTTTTGAAGTGGGTTAAAATTTTTATGAATTTTATCATTTCCACAGAAACAAAAGTTCTAAAAAATAACTAGAAAATTATTTTATTAAAATTTTGTTTCAATTTTGAAATGTCAACTTTGACTGTCGTTTCCATAGTAACTATAAACTATAATAGCACACTATAAATCGTTATATATCGTTGTACGAGATTGTATACATACATATATCATATAGCGCGTTATTATTATTATTATTATTTTCAATACATATATATTTAGCTTTCATATAAATGGGGACGAAATCGCGGGAAACAGCTAGTTTATTTATCAATGAGTCATAAATTTAAAATTTAAAAAAATGACATCAACTTTTGTGGTCCATAATACGCAGTTATTTATTTATTTATATATTATCGATGATTTGCCAATGGCTTATCATTCAAAATTGTTAAAAATAAATTTACAAGTTATAAACGTTAACAAAACAAAACAGACTTAAACGTTTTTTTTTTTTTTAAACGTTTATCTTTCGTGAAACATGGTTAAAAGTTTCCTAATCTATCTACTCTATTGTTTAAAATAAATACTATAGATAAGTACAGAGTACTATCAGGTCGTCATTATTTCTTGGACTTAGGATATCTAGCATCCTAGAAAGGAAATATATTCATTCCGCGTCGAAGGCAAAAAACCGCATCCTTCTACCATATCTAGAAATGGGTTAGATTTTGTATCGATGAATGAGTGAGTCAGTCAGTCAGACAATCAGTTACACAAAGAGCTGTATACATATATTATAGTATACCGTACGTTTAGTTTACATCTTCGCATAGTAGATCTACCACGAGTATGAGAGAGTACATATGTATACATTAAGCAAAGTGTATGAGAAGGAGGTCTTATAGGTTAGATAAACAAACATATTTTTCAAAACAGTGAATAATATTCATAACTGTTCGAGTGGTTGGTGATTGTCTCATACAACACAACAAAACACATACATAGGCACATAAGACCTCTTTCTCATACACATTGCTTAATGTATACATATGTACTCTCTCATACTCGTGGGAGATCTGCTATGCGAAAATGTAAACTAAACATAGTGTATATAAAAATGCTGTAAAATAGCATGAAATGCTAATTCTGTTGTTAAAAGAAACTTTCGATTATTTATAAAAGACTGTAATTAAGTATAATTATTATTAATTGGATTTCAAAAAGATTCACATATTTTTTTCTTTTTTGCCAAGGTTTTATGTTTTACAAATATGTAATATGATCTCATATTTAGAAATTTTTCTATTAGTTAAAGAGCAGACAAAAAAGAAGAAAGACGCAGGATTGTCGCTGACTACTGTATGCCCGATGGGCCAGCTACGTAATTGATATATATATAAATTAATTAATTTGGTCATTTTATGCACACCTATACCAAAATTTGTTTTCTGCGATTTATATACATATATATATATATATATATATATATATATATATATATATATATATATATATATATATATATATTTTTATATTTATATTTATTTAAATATATATATATATATATATTAGTTTTCTGCGATTTATAGATACATATATATATATATATATATATATATATATTTATATATAAATATATATATATATATATATATATATATATATATATATATATATATATATATATATATATATATATATATATATATATATATGTATATATAAATCGCAGAAAACAAATTTTGGTATAGGTGTGCATAAAATGACCAAATTAATTAATTTCCGCATATCCGCTATTTCGTGAACACGATAATTCAAAAACAAAAATAGATAACGAGCTGAAATTTTGTGTATATCTGTTCTAGAGCTAAAATGTCAAGTTCGTGATTGGGCAAAATCGGACAGTGCCTCCTCCATCCAGAGGTTTAAATATTCATCTTCGAAACCGTTATTGGTTGAACAAAAAAATTTTAAGACAAAAAATGTTCCTTTTTGAAAAATAAACAACTTTTCGTTTGAAACTGAAAAGGAACATTTTTTACCCAAACATAGAGTCCATCCTTTTTAGCTCCAGAACATACATGCAAAATTTCAGCTCGTTATCTCTTTTCGTTTTTGAGATATTGTGTTGACAGACGGACGGACGGACGTACTGGCGGAATTGGACTAATTAGGTCATTTTATAAACACCTATACCAAAAATTTTTTTCTACGATCAATATTTTCAACCGTTACAAAGTCGGAACTAACACAACACGTTTTTATTGCAATATGAACTAAAACAAGTAAAAATAATAACTATAACTGAGTTAATTGCTTAAATACCAGATATATCCTAAATTTATGTAAAAAAAAAAAAGTTTAAAACAAAAGTTAATAAAGATTATTAAAATAATCAAAGAGAACTCCTAGGTTTTTTGAAATTATTTCAAATTTTGTCCCAATTCCTAGAACATTTGTTTGTATTTTATAAATACGTATTTCGACTACAATGTAGTCATCATCAGTATGAATTAGCTAATCGTAACTATCTCTGGGATATGGATTCAGAGATATATTGCGTGTCTCACGTGAGACACGCACTAAAACAAACAAAATATCTCTGAATCCATATCCCAGAGATAGTTACGATTAGCTAATTCATACTGATGAATCGACTACATTGTAGTCGAAATACGTATTTATAAAATACAAACAAATGTTCTAGGAATTAGGGCAAAATTTGAAATGTAAAACAAAAGTTGTTTAGTTTTAAAACAAAGGGTCATTTTTTTGTTCTATCTCTTATGGTTTCAATGATAGGCAGTTATTTTCGAACATGGTCCGCGATTATCAATATTTTCACGTAAAGTCGGAACTAAACTTAATGTATACCTTTGTGTATATTTACATATACCGGATATAAAAAATTCAAATTTATTGATTTATATTCTCTATTGTCATCGATTTGTAAATAGGTCTGCATAAAATTTCAGATTATTCAATCGAATAATTGATTGTTATGATTACCTTGTATGTTTTTGATTCAATTAATCCAACATACAATGTAATAAATAAACGTGTTATTAATAAATGCGTCTGAAATATAATTATTTGCATATAATATAAACCAAACCAAAGAATACATACAAAGAATATACATATTAACATGTATTCTTTGACCAAAGTGAAACAATGTCAAATACAATAAAGAATGGATAATTTGCATTACATGAGTATGATGATTACAGCACACATTTTTTCCAAGGATATTTGTTGTTTTTTTTTTTTTGGCGTAGAAAATCGCACGCATAAATTAACATTTTAATTAGTACAAACTTTTGTTTTGTTTTTTTTAACTATTAATTTAACACTCACACAAACACTATTCATATAAAATTCATTTTTATTATTTATTATGAGATATATTGAGATATGATATTGATTGTTGATTTTTCTTATTTGTAGTGGACGGATTTGCAGTGGTAACGAGAGTACGTCTTGAGAAGCAATACAAGAGTACCGCCAGGCTATAGTCATCTAGTGCAGTGGTTCTTAACCTTTTTAGCTACCGGCACCCCTAAAATTTTCAAACAATATTCTCGCACCCCTTATTAGAAATTATTGAGTTATATAAATTAAAAAACAAACATTATGCAAAACATATTTTTTATTAATTTTATGTGCGTAACAAATTTTTTATAAATTTTAATTGTTAGCTGAAATAATCAATTATAAATTATCAAAGTTTTTATTAATGGCTTTTTTGTTGTTGCTTTTCCTCAATTATTTTTGAAAACCGGGGGATCTTTTTTGAAATAGCTACACGCATATCATTACTAGCATTAAGTCTATTTCTAGCTTTTGTTTTTATATGCACAAGTGACGAGAATCCCATCTCACACAAATATGTTGTGGCAAATGGAACAAGATGCTGAAGCGCTATTTTAGCTAATCGTGGATATGACATTACTTGAGCACACCAGAAATTTTCCAAATTCTCTGCTTCAAATTCCATTTGATTATGTCCATTTGTCCGTAGTTCAACAAGGTCATCTTTCAATAAATTACTGTCATCCATTGAGTCCAGATTATAAATAAATGGATCTAATATCCATTTTTCTGATATATCTATATCTCCAGTAGCAAAATATCCCTCAAAAGATTCGCTCAACTTTTGCAAATGATCTTTAATTTCGGTGGTAATATTGTTTCTTTCATCATCTGAAACAAGAACTTCTTCAAGCAAAGAGAAGTTAGCATAATTTTTCTTGTCAACACGGTTAATCCAAATTGAAAGTTTTCGACTAAACGCAGTCAACTTCTCTTTCGCTGTTATAGTGTTCACTCCAAATCCTTGGATTGAAATATTTAATTCATTAAGGTGCGTGAATATGTCTGCCAAATACGCTAGCTGAATTATAGCATCTCTATTGCTGAATTCATCAGCTAAACTACTGCCTTGATTATTAAGAAACTGCATTATTTCACTTCGCAATTCGTACACACGATTTAGCATACGTCCACGCGATAGCCATCTTACTTCTGTGTGAAATAAAAGGACAGTATGCTCGGCACCAAGTTCTTCGCATAAAGCACGGAAGAGACGATGATTTAAAGCTCGACCTCTGATAAAATTTACAACTTTGACTGAAGTGATTAATGTTTTCTTTAATTTTTCAGGCAATGTCTTTGTAGCTAGCGCATGTCTATGTAAAATACAATGGGTAATTGTAACGTGAGGCACTTCCTTTTTTACATACGCTACAAATCCAGAATTTTTGCCTAACATGGAAGGAGCTCCATCAGTACAAATTGATCCTATTTTGTTCATCGGTATCTCATATTGTAATAAAAAGTCTTTGACTTTATTAAATATATCAATTCCTTTTGTAGTCAATTCTAATGGTTCACAAAACAAAAATTCTTCAACAATTTCTTTTTCTTTTACATATCGTACAAACACCATCAGCTGAGAACAATTTTCAACATCTGTAGATTCATCCAATTGAATACCCACTGGGACATTACTAGCTTTAATATCTTCAATTACTTGTTGTAAGATGTCTTTACTTATATCAGAAATTCTAGTACGGATTACGTCATTTGACAAAGGAATTTGTTGAAGCTTTTGTTGTGCTTCAGTACCCAACACTATTTTAGCCATTTCTAATGCACAAGGCTTTACAAGTTCTTCAGCTATTGTATGTGGTTTCTTCTTCTTGGCACAGATATATGCAACTTGATAAGACGCTTGCAACAGCGGCTTTTCGTGTGATATAAATCCAAAAGTTGTGATAGTTCCACTTTTATCAAATCGAACTCGTTTAGATTTCAAACTTTCAAAATCATAGCCAGCATCTACACCACCATGCTGTTTGGTAAAATGCTCATTTAGTTTCGACGGCTTGAGATTGGCGTTTGAAAATTTATTGCAGCACAGAATACATTGTGGTCGCTGCGTTCCATCCTTCTCCGTTGTAAATGTAAAACCATAACGAACATAATCGTCATTCCAACATCGTTTCTTTGACATGGCGTAAACTAAATTAAATTTTTTAATAAAACACTAAAAAAATATTAAACTTCTATCTATTATTGCTATATTTTAGCTTACCTTTTGAATTTGACTTTAATGTACCAAATTATATTCTAATAATTAGAATATAAATATTCAACTAAACTTGTAAAATTAACTTGTATTAATTATTTTATTATTAATATTTAACTTTTAATATTCAACACAAAAATTCAAACTTGTAATAGTCGACACTAAAATTCAATTATTTTTAAATTTTTATTCAATGTAATGTGCGCATCAACAGTATTTATATTTCTAAGAATAATCGTAACAATCAACTGAAATTTCGAGGAAATATAAAAATTACTATAGAAACTAGAAACGCATTTGAATTTTTGTAATTGTAGAAAAAATACAAAAATTAATTTGTCTCGATGGTTTATAATTTACAAACATATTTAAAAAATGTTTAGGGAATAAAAAATTTACTAACCAAAATGAATTTTTAAGATTAGTTTTTTATTTTGCTAGCTACACGTGAATTTGTAAAATTACAATTTCGCACCCCAAAATATTCAAGCTCGCACCCCTAAGGGGTGCGTGCACCACCGGTTAAGAACCACTGATCTAGTGTATAAAAATCCCACCACAAAATAAATATTTATACATTTCAGAGAAAGAAAGTACACACAGACTCAACAGAGTGTAATAATTATGTTTAAAACTTATTTTATTGGCATACAATTAAGAGAATGACCCTCAAATCTTTGCAATGATGTGTGATTCTCTTTAGGGTTCCGTATATACTATATACAAGACTGAAAAATCAACTTTTACGTTGGCTTATAGTTTGAACCACCATTTTTTGGACCTAGATGGGGTATAAAGACTACTGTATTTCGACCTTATGGCCCATTGTGCTTCTACTTCAGTCTGGGAAGATTCACTTCTCCCATAAAGTACACACAGACTCAACAGAGTGTGGATTGGATTGGATGATAATATAATTATGTTTAAAACTTTATTTTATTGGTACACAATTAAGAGAATGATCCTCACATCTTTGCAATGATGTGTAATTCTGTTTAGGGTTCCGTATATACAAGACTGAAAAATCAACTTTTACGCTGGCTTATAGTTTGAACCACCTTTTTAGCGAATTTCCACCAAAGGAAATGCAGCTATTGTTTTTGCACCAATGTTGAAATTTTGTAAAAATTTCTTCAAATGGTCATCGATCCTACCTATTAGATGTTAAAAATCACTATCGCTAAAATTTATATATATATATATATATATATATATATATATATAAGTACTTTTATGTGTCTGTGGACTCTCTAGCGGTCACATTTTTATTTCGATTGGAATGAAATTTGGTATTCTAAAGGTCATGTTCGTTAATGGGTAAAATCGGACAAGGGAAAAGTGGGGGCTTAGAGGGAGGGGGAAACACAAAATTTGGTATACCTCCCTTAATATTTGAAAAATCGAAAAATTTATCAACTTGTAGGTACTTAGTTTTAATGTAATCATTTTTATGTTACACTAATATTTACAGAAATATTTACAATTAAAGATTGATAGTTAAAATTCTAAATAACTCTGTAGACATTAGAGTTTGGAAAAAATGATAATGTAATAAATTATAGCAAACTTGATTTTCTACAACTTTACTCGTTATACATTTTTCGATTGTTCCAATATTAAGAGAGATATTTTATATTTTGTGTTTTCATCTATCTTTATGTCCTCCTTTCCCCTTGACGTATGCCATTTATTAATAAAAACTAACGTTCGACAATTTCTTTAATAGTGTAAAACAGATAGATAAACATGGACGACAAATATTTTGCTAATTTAAAACTAAAAATAAATTGGTAAACAAATTCGAGATGTGCAGAATTCATTTTTAATGATTTGTCAAAAAATTTTTTAATACTTTTAAAGTTTAAAGTTGTCAACTTTAAAACTTTTCAAAAACCTTTAAAAAAGTGTAGGTTGTTTGATTGAACCTCAAATAATAAGAATGGAAAAAAGTATCTTTGAAAATTTACTTAAATCTGAGTGATAAAAAAAAATTAACTTCATTGCATACAAAAATGACTTCACGATGCCATTAAAGGGTTAATTAAATATACAATACGAAAAAACAAACTATTCGAACGTTTCCATTGACATTTAAATAATAGTAACTATTCATGGTTAAGGACACCGTTCACTGTCAAGATTTTTTATAATTTAGAAATTTGTGTGTAAATCAGCTATAAATTGACTTAATTTGTATCTGCCAGTGAAGTAAATTGTTTTACAATAAATATTTTTATTTATTCAATTAATTATCATTTACTGATAATGTGAAATTTATTGATTTTTATACAGCAACGCGAACAGAGATGGTTATTAATTTGTTTCACTCAAAAGTATGTGTTAACTGTTAAGGATCGTGTTCAGAACAACTAAACCCTTAGTAAACTAAGTACCTAAGTCACTCAGTCTAAAAAAATTTACTTCTGAGTATCTAAGTTCAGCATGATGTTTCTCTCAGGACACACTTACTAACTTGTCAGCAGTGTTGCCATCATGTATCGAGTATAGATATTAAATAGAAATATTTAAATATACGATAATCCCAAGAATAAATTACCTAGATTTTCTACTAAGCTCGATTTAATCCACTAAATTTAAGGTAAAATCCCCCAAACTGGTAGCACTTACTAAGCAAAATGGCGTCACAATCTTAGTTGCCTAGTATCTATCAAGTGTCCTCGCATAAACAATGTTAGATATACTATTGTTACCTTAGTTGGTTTACTAAAGACTAACACGGTCCACTACACGCGGTGT
Organism: Nineta flava; assembly: GCA_963920215.1. NCBI lineage: Eukaryota > Metazoa > Arthropoda > Insecta > Neuroptera > Chrysopidae > Nineta > Nineta flava. Next base: position 143,830,661 of record OY986040.1, read on the forward strand.
TCGTATAAATCGTATAAAACCACGGTTTAATTCAAAAATTTATTTTTTTACTTATAAAAAATCTGGAAAAGTCAGGGATCTTTTTTCGACGATTTTTGTGGCCACCCTAAAGTATATATATATGTACATATTATTAAAATTAGAATATAGTTGGTCAGTGATTAAAATACATGACGCAAATAAATTTGTGTATATGTCATTATCATTACTCATGACAGACACAAGTTACTATATCAGTGATCAATGATCGTGTTCAGAATAATTGAGTCCCTAGTAACTAGTTACTGAGTATATCTATCTTAGTTTTTTGTCAGGACACTTGACAGATATCAACAGGAACTATAGATATTAGAAGAGTTCGAACGGTATACGCTTTTTCACGTGTGTATTTACGTACACAAAAATGGGTAAAGATGGTAGTTTATTTTTTGGCACTATCCATTAACTGTTAATGGTTACTATCCATTTAAGAGTTCACACACAGCCACGGAGGTTCCATTTAATATAGAAATTATTTCTTCTAGTTTTTGAACAAAATTTATTAATCGAATTATATATTACTTTAAGTTTCTTAATTATAATTTTGTTATTAAAATACCTTTAACTTTTCAAATTGATTGTGACTTGAAAATTCATCACTAATTCATTGTTTATTATATATTCATGGAGTTTCTTAAAATAAATAGTCTTTCTACTTCTTTAACATCTGAGGTTTCATATGATTTATGTAATAATTTAAAAATTACGCCTTTACAAAGCGGATGGATGTTAGCCTCTCCTTGTCTACTTTTAATATCTACTTTTAGTTTCTTTAAAATTGGTATTACAGTACACCAGCGCCATCTCAATTTTCTTCTATTTGGGTGACACTTTTTATAACAGGGAGATAGTTCTCCTTCTACCTCTAATCTCCATACAAGCAACTAAGATTGTGACGCCATTTTGATTAGTAAGTGCTGCCAGATAGGGAGATTTTCCTATAAATTTAGTGGATTTAATAAAATCTAGAAGAAAATCTAGGTGATTTATTCTTAGGATAGACGAATTTTTGCATTAAAGTTAAATATAACGATGCAGAATACAAAGTGTTTTTCTCTACTCGATACAAGATAGCATGTATTATTTCAATTATTAAATATGCGGAACTTGATGCTCAGAAGTAAATTTTTATTAAACTAACTGATTCACTTTAGTTTACTAAGGACATAGTTGTTCTGAACACGACCAATTATTAATATCATTACAAAGCATTTTGTTTTCAATTTATAATTTTATACTTTGCTGTTTTTTTTTTTTCAAAAATAATGTTTTGTTCAATTTTAATTGAATTGATAATGAACTTTGATATCTTCAATTAATATTATTTTATATTATTATTTATTATACACCATTTCCTATATACTTCTAAATATTTGACCTCTATACGTACACACTTTGGAAGGTAGAGAAAAGGAGAAGTATCTCCATATACAATGTCTGTGAAACTGTGTAGGATGTAGAGGGCGTTACTTGAGCAAAATTCCCAAAGTTGTTAGAGTAGAACTGAATTAAATGGAGAAACTCTTTTTACTATGACTCTATATATGCGAGTAAGATCGTCCACCATATTGATGCCAGACGTCTTTGCATATATAAAAGGTCATATATAAAAGTATGAAATTACAAGGTAAGTAAAGTACGAAAAGATATAATACGTCATTGTCAAAATTTATTAACTGCATATAATTTTCCAAAATAAGAAAATTAACACACAATCACTGCTGCCACATAAGAAATTTGAATATGAGAACGTGTTTCATAAATGAAATCCATATGAGATAATTCTCCTTAGCTGTAACCTCCATACAACGCTAACCTAACATACCCCAACCAAAATATCTAATTGTGATTAAAAAATTATCCTTGTGAGTATTTTCGTAAATTTAACAGTCATAAACTTTGAAAAATTTCAAAATGCATGAAACCGTCGGTTTTTATTTTATTTTATATAACATTTTTCATCATTTTTCTGATATTCTAGTCTGTATATAGAGGTTATGTGACGTTTACGCGAGATTTTATTAAATGTTGTCTAAATAAAATAATAATAATAATGAATAAGAGTATATCAACATGCCAGTTATTAATTTATTTCTAAATTAATTAATTTGTTTTAATTGTTCTAAATTATATACAACATAATGTTATAATAAAGGTCCCAAAACAGTTATGCAAAAGGTAGTACTTTTAAGTATAGAAAGTTGTCCAAATTAGCTTAAAACGAAGTTTTTATCAAAATCGGGGACATAAAATTTTCATCCAATTTTAGCGATTTTTTTAAGGGGTACAGTTTGGAATTTTAGTACTATGGGTCGGATACCTTGAAAACCGTTATTATATATATATACATATATATATATATATATATATATATATATATATATATATATATATATATATATATATATATATATATATATATATATATTCATTTATTTATATTTATTTAAAATACGATACGATTAACGGTTTTCAAGGTATCCGACCCATAGTGTTAAAATTCCAAACTGTACCCCTTAAAAAATTCGCTAAAATTAGAGGAAAATTTTATGTCTCCGATTTTGATAAAAACTTGGTTTTAAGCTAATTTGGACCTAGCGAAAACGATGGCGTTGGTTAAAATATGATACGAATAACGGTTTTCAAGGTATCAGACCAATAGTGCTAATATTCCAAACTGTATGGATTGAGAAGGCAAAATTTTGAAATGTGTTGGTCGGACGTTAAAATGAACCTGATTTTCGTACTGTTTGGATCGAAATTAGCCTAGAAAATGATTATTATTAAAATCGATAACAAAAATTTTCTTCACTTTTTTCGCATTTTTTCCAAGGGGTACCCCTTAAAAAAATCGCTAAAATTAGAGGAAAATTTTATGTCCCCGATTTTGATAAAAACTTGGTTTTAAGCTAATTTGGACCTAGCGAAAACGATGGCGTTGATTAAAATACGATACGATTAACGGTTTTCAAGGTATCAGACCAATAGTGCTAATATTCCAAACTGTAAGAATTGAGAAGGCAAAATTTTGAAATGTGTTGGTCGGACGTTAAAATGAACCTGATTTTCGTACTGTTTGGATCGAAATTAGCCTAGAAAATGATTATTATTAAAATCGAGAACAAAAATTTTCTTCACTTTTTTCACATTTTTTCCAAGGGGTCCTTCCCCAGGATATCCAATCTATCTCCTTGCCAAATTTCATTACGATCCGTTTACCCGTTTAGTCGTGAAGAGGTAGCAAACACACATAATTACTTTCACATTTATATAGTAAGTAGTAGTGATAAGCGAATTTTGAAAATCACAAAGCTATAATACCCAAAATTAATAATTGATCGTATATCAATAACAAAATCATCACAATGTATCTTTAAGTTTGAAAATGTAACTTTTCAGGTATACCAACGTATCTTTCGATCAAGCTACGCTGGCAACACTGTGGATTAGATACCTCTTCTTACAAGTAGCCCAAAAGTCAAAATTAAAATTATTTTTTAAGAAATAAAAATAATATAAATAAATGCATGTAAAATTATAACTAAATTGGTAGTTAAAGATTTAAATGTTACTATTAAAACAGTTTAGAACACATGTTAACTATTCAGATCCATATATGAATATAAATGTCAAAGTATTATACAAAGTTGCGACATGTTTTAAGGAGGATGAAATTATGAAAACATTATCATGAGTGAAAAAATGAAATTACCATTAATTTTAAATCAAACGAATGCTTTAATGCCGAGAACAATTGAAAATATTCAGAAAAATGTCCTATCAACGTCTTGGCATAAATTTATAGTACGAACCAGAGCTTTATGTTGCCAATTTTGAAAACATAAAATTAATGTGTGTATGTTTGTTTGTAGATTCATGAAGGCGCCCATCTAGATTCAAAACAAATATTTAAAAGTATTGTAAAATATGGTGATGATATATTTCCAATTCAACATGAGATCGTGGGAGCGAATACAACCTTTATTGCACGAAATTGTACAAAAGCAATTGAAAATTTATGTGCAATGAATTTGGTATTAAAATATGCCGCAGGGAAAGAACCGGTAAGTTACAAATCACGGACAGGTATCCAAAATGCAGTTGTTACAATACTGTAGAAAGTTGAATAACTTTTAATTTTAGGTATATTTGAGTATACACGTGAACGAAGGAGTCCCTAATAAAACGACTCTCAATATTCAAGATGTTATTACAGGAGTAATCAACAAACGATTTAATCAAAAGACAGGGGTGTTAGATTTGGAAGACTTCGTGAACGATCCGGGTACGTTTATACGGTTTGTTCTACAAAAATAGGAATTTTTACCGTGGCTTTTTTCTACGAATGGGTCAATGTTGGTCAGTGACATTGTTCAAATGCATGTTCCCGTAGGGATAGAAGATTATCAAACTGGCCCATGTGTATTTACCCTATTTTTATAGATTGGCCCGTACGTATTTATCTACCTTGGATCTAACTCTTTATACTCTTTTAGATCTAAACAACAAAGTTTATTGCGGAATCAATCAATCGAAAGTGTTAATGTTTGTGTTTTCGTTATCGAGTGGTTTAGATGTGAAATGTTTACGATTAAATAATAATGAGATGACTAACGTGGACGGTTTGGAAGTGATGACGTGGTCCTCACCATCGCTATATTCGATTGACTTACGGAACAATCTAGTAAATAAAATATCGAATGAATTCATCAAATTTTAACGTTAAAAACGGATAACGTTTCGACAGCGCCGCACTCAGTGTTTTTTTTGGCTGGATTCAATGTTTTCCAACGTTATTCGTTTCCAGCGACGTTAAATTTTGTAGTTTGGAATTTTAAATCGAATAGTGGACAGTTTTTTATGTTTTAAATTTGTTTTTTCTAGATTGCTAATATTTCAGAATTAAATTTGTTGAAATATTTAAACATCACTGAGCTGTGGTTAGATGAGAATCCAATATGCAACGCATATGAAAACTATAATTATGTTTTGAGTGTTCAAGAAGTCTGTCCAAAAATTGAAAAATTAGTGAGTATCCGTTTAATTACAAAGAATTTGACTGACTGTACGCTGAGAAGACTCGACTATAGGCTAGAAGATCTATTATGACATTCACCTTTTCTATTAGGATGATCAGATCAACGTCGTTAATGAAACCCAGGATTTTACATGGATTAAGTTGCCTCGCTTCGCTTAGTAACGAAAACTCCGCATTCTGGGCTGCTTCAGTGTCTGTCATGATTTTAACGCTCTAGTCTTTTTGTGTGATAAAAATTTACAAAAGTTAAACCAGAAAATAATTTCAAGAAATAACATATTTTTAATAACAGCATTTAGCTAACAAGACCAAACAGAGTGTTTCAGTACCCTGCGATAGCAAACCGTGATGGTCTCTTTAATTTCACAAAAAATACTTTTTAGGATGGCGAAGAATTATTCAAGAATGGAATACCTAAAATTCGTAGAAACTATTTAATAAAATGTTCATCATTAGATTTAATTGACCAATTCGTAGAGCATTATTTCACGCTCTACGATGCAAATCGTGAAGAGTTAATTGATTTGTATCATTCAGAAGCGTTATTCTCGTTAACTACCTCAATAATCCCGAATCAAATTACATCAACAACTAAAAGGTATTCGAATGATTTTCTTTTTCACTTGAAGTTGGCGCAATGTGTAAAATTTGATTTCTTCCTAATTTTTACAGACTTGATGAATTCGAAAGACTTAATCGAAATTTATTAAAAAGCATGGATTATCCAAATTATGAAAAATGGTTGTATCATTCTCGGGAAGATATTGTCAAGATCTTATGTAAATTGTCTCCCACTAAACACGACCCGCACTCATTTACGATCGACGTGCTGTACGATTCGGTAGTTACAATTTTGTGTTCGTGTTTACAAGCAATTCACTTGCAACGTTTATTGCGAAAAATAGATGTTGATTTTCCGTGACTTTATTTGTAAATCGTTTACTTATATTTTGGCCAAACAATTCTCCCAAGTATTTTTTCGTTTGCCAATGTATTCTCTTATTGTTTTGTTGATTCCTTGAACATTTCGCAATAAATGTTGCAACCAATTCGATATTGATTGTCAACTTTAACAATTTCTAGGTTGAAACAATTGTAGTCTTAGTAAGTGGAGTTTTTCGCGCAGGAAGCGATACACTTGTTTACGATTCTAGAAATTTATTAAATTTTTCACGAACATTTGTGCTGTTAGCAACGTCGGAAGGCGAATATCACATTGTCAATGAACAATTATTTGTCTCAAATGCTGCAACGAGTCAAGTTAAATTAGCATTTCAAAATGGTGACGAAGCTAACGGAAAAACTTACACAGACGAGGAACGATCGTGTCTGATAGAAACGATGGTCGAAATATGCGAAACAGACGAAGATACTGCAAAAAGGTATTTTATATACAAGGAGTTCCACAATTTAAATCGGTACAAACACTTTTTTATTTTTATTTAATTTAGAAAGAATTTAAAATCTAAACTACAGTTTAAATAAGGCCTCACCCCGTGAATCTTATAACTGACTGACTAATGATGTGACGTCACTAAAAAAACATCGGGTAAACTCGTTTGTGTTCGGAGATATTTCAATAATTTTAATGATTAATTAATCAATGTTCGAGTCCTTAAAATTTTGTAAACATCGTGGATCAATACATAAAATTAAATTTGCGATAAAGTCTCACAAGTGCGTGTACCGAATTGTAAAACTGTACAGAATAAACAGTTTTCTGATTTGAATTATTTTAGGTTATTAGAAATCACTAAATGGGATCTAAAATCATCATTATCAATGTTTGTGGATGAAAGTATTGAGCAAGTGATGATGACGTCTACAAATGAATCGGCACCATTTAACAGCTATCCATCTAGTCAATTTCCTAATTATACACCAAATCCACCTATTGGTATTCCAAATTCATTTTTTGAAATTCCAAACCCACCTATAGGAATTCCAAATCAATTTTTTGAAAATACAATCCCCCCACCTATAGATAATACGAATCAATTTGTTGAAATTCCATATCCACCTATTGGAGTTTCAGATTCAAAACTTGACTTGGATTATTTTTCACCTCAGTCATCCCAAATTTCTAGTACCACAAATGAATTAATTTTGGAGCCATCGATGAGGCGCTCGAATATGATTAGAACTCAGGCTAACCATTCAATTCAATCATTATCAAAAAGTGATGGTGATGCCTGTTTTTATGTTGGATGCCGTCGAACAGATTGTCCAAACCATCCGAATATCATGGTACAAAAATCGGCAGACCGTAAATCCGAAACTTATGGACGTGATGTACAACTTGTTAAAACGGGTAAAGATTCGACCGAAGAATCGAATACCAGCACTTCAATTACACAAATGTATTCGGTTATAAACGAATTAAAACTGAAAGATCGTAAGAACTCAGAGAGGGTTCGATTGCCAAAATTTTATGCTAAAATAGAAAGAGAAAGCAGTAAGGAACAAGGTCGATGTAGAATTTGTCGAAATCGACATCCACCAGGTTATTGCCGCTCTACTAAATTGAATTCAGAAACATCTTCAACGAATATTAATAAGGATGACCGCAAAAAACAACTTGACAAATTATCAACAAAAGTATCAACTACAGGTAAGTGAGCCTCACTAAAATAATCAGAAACTGTTCTTTTTCGCGAAACAAGCTTAGAAAGGCAGTGCGAAAAATTCGAATACGACTTCAAAAATAGAAGCCTTTTACATAATTATTTTGATGATATCTTTAACGGTTTCCGGTTTCATTACTCTATAAACCGTGCAACATAATCACGTCGAAATAAATTTTATTCTGCCTTGTCGTAGTAGTAGCCTTAGTAGTGGAGGGAGAGCCCGAGCCAATCCTTCATCTTCCTTTCTCCATCTCAACTCGTCCGTTTCCTTCAGGTATGATTCTGTAAGACAGAGCTTTACTTTAAAAATTTTACCTGCAATTAGATACCTCATTCTATAGATCTATAAGAGGGATAGATGCCTTTTGAGTCTGAAATGACTGAACATCCCAACCAGAAGGTGATGTCTTTTCCAGTCCTTACCAATGAGTCTGATTCACCTTGCGGCCTTATACTTATTCTGGTTTGTCTACAGCCTGCTCTCACTTTCCAATTTCTCTTCATAGACATATCCATCCAATCGTTAAGGGCAGAAGTAATCTGTCCTTCTGCTTGTCTTCCAGCTATCACTAGATATGGTTCCTAAAAAATCATCTTGTAAATTGATCGAAACAGTTTAGACCTTTATTTTTCAGATTGTTCAAAACCGCAACAAAAGCCAGAAACGAGTACTTTAAATACGGAAAAAGCCACAAAGAATAGTTCTGAAACTATTGAATCTACGAACACAGAAAAGCCATCAAAACAACAACCGGAAAAGAGCTTAGAAATTCTGCAAACCGCGACAAAAGAAAACGACTCTCCTGATTCCAAGAAAAATCCTTCAGAAGAAAATATTGAGACCCTTCAAACAACAACAACAGAACAATTGAAGCCATCCACGGCTGATCAAAATACTGGAAACAATGACAGTACCGAAAATCAATCCGAAACGAATTCTGAAGTATTGGAAACAATTTCAGCGGGACATTGTACGCAAACTTTCTGTGTTTACTGTGGACTGAAAAGACATGATGTACTTGATTGTCGAAAGCGTAAAAAGGACATGATTAAAGGATGTTTCAAAGCAGGAAAAGCTCTTGAATCTCTAAAAGCGATACAAACGTCTTGTATAAAAATTGTAAAAAAACAGAATGGTCAAAAAATGATTCTATGTCAATATTGTGGAGGATTTGGACATTCGGCACAAACCTGTCAGAAATTAGAAATTGCAATGAACAAAATCGAAAATGATGAAAATACAATTGTAATTGGATGCACCCATTGTAAAACTATAGGGCATACAAGAAACGAGTGTAGGAAATACGAAAAGTATATGAAGACAAAAAAGCCATCAAAACAACAACGGGAAAAGAGGTTGGAAATTCTTCTAACCGCGACGAAAGAAAACGACTCATCTGATTTGAAGAAAAATCCTTCAGAAGAAAATATTGAAACTCTTCAAACAACAACAATAGAACAATTGAAGCCATCCACGTCTGATCAAAATACTGGAAACAATGACAGTACCGAAAATCGTTTCAAAACGAATTCTGAAGTATTGGAAACAATTTCGATGGGACAGTGTAAGCGAGCTTTATGCGTTTACTGTAGAGAGAGAAAACATGATGTACTTGAGTGTCCAAAGCGTAAAACGGACATGAATAAAGGATGTTTCGATTCAGGAAAAGTTCTTGAATCTCTAAAAGCGATACAAACTTCTTGTGTAAAAATTGTAAAAATTCAGAATGGTTATAAAGTAATTCTATGTCAATATTGTGGCGGATATGGACATACGGCAAATAACTGTCGCAACATACAAAATACAATGAAGAAAATCGAAATGGATCTTTAAAATTCAATAGGAATTCGATGTGCCCATTGTAAAAATATAGGGCATACAAAAAAGGAGTGTATATAATTCGAAAAGTTTATAAGTTTTCAAAAACAAAATGTAAGTGAAACTATTGAATCTACGAAGACAGAAAAGCCATCAAAACAATAACCGGAAAAGATTTGGGAAATTATTTAAATCACGACAAAAGAAAACGACTCATCTGATTCCAAGAAATATCCTTTTTGGAATGATATGGGTCAACAAATCTGTCTGTGTGTCAATTTTGTGAAAAATTTGGATATTCGGCAAATACCTGTCAGATACAATGAAAAAAATTGTACTTGGGGTCTGAATCTATGTACTTATTGTGGACATGTCCACCCAAAAGAATGCTGTTGTACATTTCAAGAGATGATAATAAGTACAAAGGATGTGAAAACAAACAAAAACTAAGCCGTCACGACGAAGCCCGGCAGATGTGAAACATCGAAACTATTTTGTATAGAAAATATGATGCATGAAAGGATGATTTATTAAAGGAAATAAATAAGGCATTATCAAAAACATAAAATATTCAGATTTCTTTATTTAAAAAATACAAATAAATTAAATACCAACAAATTAAAAATTAAGTTACTTAAACTATTATTATTATTATTAACTATTTTTTATAGAAAATATGCATTGCCACCCTCTATGAATGAGTTTTTGAATCTGTATATGTACCGCCATTTATCAGCATCTTTTTAAAACTGATATGTAATATCAACTATGAACAACTTGTTGATCGCATGGTGAGTAAACGTCGCCGGGCCAACAGTCGGTCTAACACGCCGCAATAAATGTTTCACATCAAAAATAGATTAGCATTACCATCTTGAAATATGGATCAAGATTTCGTTACGAATATTTCGCTAGTCATGACTCATCAAAATCATTGAAGCTAGGATAGCTTTAAAACGAATAGAAAATTAATTAGCTAACTTGAAAGGCGTTAAGAAAACCAAAACAATCTAAAATACAGACTACCAAATAGTGAGATTGGCCCAGAAATACGAATAGAAAATTAATTAGCTAACTTGAAAGGCGTTAAGAAAACCAAAACAATCTAAAATACAGACTACCAAATAGTGAGATTGGTGAGATGATAGTGAGATTCAACCAACTTTGGTCGTTGATTTGTGTGGATTGGGTGGGTTGTAAATTAAATTTTGTATATTATTAGAACTTACCAAAATAAAATTTAAATTAAAATCGTCTCTCTCAGAAATGGATCTATGCGAATTGTTTTTATTTTTCTAATTTCCTAGAAAACGAACCTTATAAAAATTTTCGATCTTTTTTTTAGTTTTCGATTTTGCAAACATTATAAAAACATTAACTTTCGATATTTTGAGAAAACTAAAGAAGATATCAAAAAATTTGTTATCTCAGGGTGGCCACAGACCTAGAAAACCTGGAATAAACAAGCAATTTGTTTAGAATCAGGGAAAACCTGGAAATGCCATGAAATATTTTTCATGGCCATGGAAAATTTAATTTAGTTAACTAAAAAGTAATTTTGGAAGAGAAAAAAAGATGCGTAAAACAGGGCTTCTAACCGAATCGAAATTTGGTTTCGATACCCCGATTATTTTACTTGAAAACCCGATTTTTAACCGTTATATTTTTTTTGTATAACATAAGAAGAAAACTTGAATTTTTTCCGTGAATACTACGAATAATTCTACAGCAGTGCCGTTCGGCGTCCACATTGAGTGAGTCGGCATCAGTTGCCGGTAACTAAGTCTCCTTACAGTGTTGCCAACCCTCCGGAATTTTGCGTAGATCTACGGAATTCTATTATCATCTACGGATGATAATAAAATTCTACGGAAAATTATAAATATCATTTATGAGAAATAATGAGTATTATAATGGAACTTTAGGTGATTATTATAATAACAATTTTTGCATCCATTTTTGCAAATCTGTAGATCTAAGAAATTTTAAAATCGTAATCTACGGAATTCTCCGGATTTTTTGACGCCAACTTACGGATTTCATAAATATTGAGTTGGAAATACTGTCTCCTTGAGATCTGGGTCAGCAATAACTTTGAACTTCTGATAGTTTTTCTGGAGTCGTAAAGAAAATTTACCTAGGGTCTTCTCTCATCATTATGTCGCCATCTCCTATAGTTGCATCTCTTATAGAAGCCGGTGTCCTACATGACACCGGCTTCAAACCGATCAGTAGGTAGCATATACCAATAATAATATTTTATTAAAATTATAAGTAATAGCAAAGAATACATATAATTATACAATTCTTTGGTAATCGATTTGGACAAGAATTGTATATTGGATTAAATCTGTATTCTCTTATTTTTAGCTTTTTCGTGTAATAACTTTTTGTGTTTTTTGAAGTCGGTTGAATTTTTAAAATTGAAAAAAAAGTTTTTTTCATAACTATTTTGTAAATGTCAAAATAATACAAAGTAGAAACATGTTCTAAGTAGGATAAACTTATGAAAACATAATCATGAGTGAAAAAATGAAATTACCATTAATTTTAAATCAAACGAATGCTTTAATGTCGAGAACAATTGAAAATATTCAGAAAAATGTCCTATCAACGTCTTGGCATAAATTTATAGTACGAACCAGAGCTTTATGTTGACAATTTTGAAAACATAAAATTCATGTGTGAATGTTTGTTTGTAGATTCATGAAGGCGCCCAACTAGATTCAAAACAAATATTAAAAAGTATTGTAAAATATGGTGGTGATATATTTCCAATTCAACATGAGATCGTGGGAGCGAATACAACCTTTATTGCACGAAATTGTACAAAAGCAATTGAAAATTTATGTGCAAAGAATTTAGTATTAAAATATTCCGCAGGGAAAGAACCGGTAAGTTACAAATCAAGGACAGATATCCAAAATGCAGTTGTCACAATACTGTAGAAAGTTGAATAACTTTTAATTTTAGGTATATTTGAGTATTCACGTGAATGAAGGAATCCCTAGTAAAACGACTCTCAATATTCAAGATGTTATTACAGAAGTAATCAACAAACGATTTAATCAAAAGACAGGGGTGTTAGATTTGGAAGACTTCGTGAACGATCCGGGTACGTTTATACGGTTTGTTCTACAAAAATAGGAATTTTTTCAGTGGCTTTTTTTTACGAATGATAGAAGATTATCAAATAAACTGGCCCACGTGTATTTACCCTATTTTTGTACATTGGCCCATACGTATTTATCTACCTTGGATCTAACTCTTTATACTCTTTTAGATCTAAACAACAAACTTTATTGCGCAATCAATCAATCGAAAGTGTTAATGTTTGTGTTATCGTTATCGAGTGGATTAGATGTGAAATGTTTACGATTAAATAATAATGAAATGACCAACGTGGACGGTTTGGAAGTGATGGCGTGGTCCTCACCATCGCTATATTCGATTGACTTACGGAATAATCTAGTAAATAAAATATCGAATGAATTCATCAAATTTTAACGTTAAAAACGGATAACGTTTCGACAGCGCCGCACTCTTTTTTTGCGATTAAAGTTATTTTCCAACGTTATTCGTTTCCAGCGTTAAATTTTGTAGTTTGGAATTTTAAATCGAATAGTGGACAGTTTTAATGTTTTAAATTTGATTTTTCTAGATTGCTAATATTTCAGAATTGATTTTTTTGAGACATTTAAACATCACTGAGCTGTGGTTAGATGAGAATCCAATATGCAACGCATATGAGGACTATAATTATGTTTTGAGTGTTCAAGAAGTCTGTCCAAAAATTGAAAAATTAGTGAGTATCCGTTTATTTACAAAGAATTTGACTGCACTTTTTTATGTCCTTAATGAAACCCAGGATTTTACTTAAATTAAGTTGCCTCACTTCGCTCGATAAAGGGAAAACACCGCCTTCCGGGCTGCTTGGCATGTCTGACGATGCTAACGCCCTAATATTTTTGTGTGACAAAAGGTACGGCTAAAGAAATACCTAACAGCATTTAGCCAACAAGACCAAACTGAGTGTAGTACCCTACGATAGCAAACCGTGATAGTCTCTTTAATTTCACAAAATACTTTTTAGGATGGCGAAGAATTATTCAAGAATGGAATACCTAAAATTCGTAGAAACTATTTAATAAAATGTTCATCATTAGATTTAATTGATCAATTCGTAGAGCATTATTTCACGCTCTACGATGCAAATCGTGAAGCGTTAATTGATTTGTATCATTCAGAAGCGTTATTCTCGTTAACTACCTCAATAATCCCGAATCAAATTACATCAACAACTAAAAGGTATTCGAATGATTTTTTTTTTTCACTTGAAGTTGGCGCAATGTGTAAAATTTGATTTCCTCCTAATTATTACAGACTTGATGAATTCGAAAGACTTAATCGAAATTTATTAAAAAGCATGGATTATCCAAATTATGAAAAATGGTTGTATCATTCTCGTGAAGATATTGTGAAGATTTTATGTAAATTGTCTCCAACTAAACACGACCCGCACTCATTTACGATCGACGTGCTGTACGATTCGGTAGTTACAATTTTGTTTTCGTGTTTACAAGCAATTCACTTGCAACGTTTATTGCGAAAACTAGATGTTGATTTTCCGTTACTTTACCGTATTATTTCGTTTGCCATTTCGTTTTTGTTGATTCCTTGAACATTTCGCAATAAATGTTGCAACCAATTCGATATTGATTGTCAACTTTAACAATTTCTAGGTTGAAACAATTGTAGTCTTAGTAAGTGGAGTTTTTCGCGCAGGAAGCGATACACTTGTTTACGATTCTAGAAATTTATTAAATTTTTCACGAACATTTGTGCTGTTAGCAACGTCGGAAGGCGAATATCACATTGTCAATGAACAATTATTTGTCTCAAATGCTGCAACGAGTCAAGTTAAATTAGCATTTCAAAATGGTGACGAAGCTAACGGAAAAACTTACACAGACGAGGAACGATCGTGTCTGATAGAAACGATGGTCGAAATATGCGAAACAGACGAAGATACTGCAAAAAGGTATTTTATATACAAGGAGTTCCACAATTTAAATCGGTACAAACACTTTTTTATTTTTATTTAATTTAGAAAGAATTTAAAATCTAAACTACAGTTTAAATAAGGCCTCACCCCGTGAATCTTATAACTGACTGACTAATGATGTGACGTCACTAAAAAAACATCGGGTAAACTCGTTTGTGTTCGGAGATATTTCAATAATTTTAATGATTAATTAATCAATGTTCGAGTCCTTAAAATTTTGTAAACATCGTGGATCAATACATAAAATTAAATTTGCGATAAAGTCTCACAAGTGCGTGTACCGAATTGTAAAAATATGCAAAATAAACAGTTTTCTGATTTGAATTATTTTAGGTTATTAGAAATCACTAAATGGGATCTAAAATCATCATTATCAATGTTTGTGGATGAAAGTATTGAGCAAGTGATGATGACGTCTACAAATGAATCGGCACCATTTAACAGCTATCCATCTAGTCAATTTCCTAATTATACACCAAATCCACCTATTGGTATTCCAAATTCATTTTTTGAAATTCCAAACCCACCTATAGGAATTCCAAATCAATTTTTTGAAAATACAATCCCCCCACCTATAGATAATACGAATCAATTTGTCGAAATTCCAAATCCACCTTTCCGAATTCCGAACCAATTTGTTGAAACTCCAATGCTACCTCAATCATCCCAAATTACTAGTACCACAAATGAACCAATCCCCGAGCTACCGAGAAGGTATTCGAATATTATTACGATTCAGCCAAACCCTTCAATTCAAACATCAAAAATAAATAAAAATGGGTGTGATGTCTGTTTTTATTTTGGATGCCATCGAATAGATTGTCCAAATCATCCGAATAACGTGGTACAAAAATCGACAATCAGTAATGAACGTGATTTACAACTTGTTACAAAAGGTAAAGATTCGACCGAAGAATCGAATACCAGCACTTCAATTGCACAAATGTATTCGGTTATAAACGAATTAAAACTGAGAGATGGTGGCAGCTCAGAGAGAGTTCTAGAGGCTAGAAAAACGATGCAAAATACGATAATAGAAAGGATTAATAAAGGTAGGAAGAATCGAGGTCGTTGTAGAATTTGTTCGAAACGACATCCACCATCAAGTTCTTGCAACTCAACTAAATTGAATTCAGAAACATCCTCAACGAATATTAATAAGGATGACCGCAAAAAACAACTTGACAAAATATCAACAAAAGTATCAACTGCAGGTAAGTGAGCCTCATTAAAATAATCAGAAACTGTTCGCTTTCGCGAAACAAGCTTAGAAAGGCAGTGCGAAAAATTCGAATACGACTTCAAAAATAGAAGCCTTTTACATAATTATTTTGATGATATCTTTAACGGTTTCCGGTTTCATTACTCGATAGACCGTGCAACATAATCACGTCGTAATAAATTTTATTCTGCCTTGTCGTAGTAGTAGCCTTAGTAGTGGGGGGAGAGCCCGAGCCAATCCTTCATCTCAACTCGTCCGTTTCCTTCAGGTATGATTCTGTAAGACGGAGCTTTACTTTAAAAATTTTACCTGCAATTAGATACCTCATTCTATAGATCTATAATAGAGATAGATGCCTTTTGAGTCTGAAATGACTGCTAAACATCCCAACCAGAAGGTGATGTCTTTTCCAGTCCTTACCAATGAGTCTGATTCACCTTGCGGCCTTATACTTATTCTGGTTTGTCTACAGCCTGCTCTCACTTTTCAATTTCTCTTCATAGACATATCCATCCAATCGTTAAAGGCAGAAGTAATCTGTCCTTCTGTTTGTCTTCCAGTTATCACTAGATATGGTTCCTAAAAAATCATCTTGTAAATTGACCGAAACAGTTTGGACCTTTATTTTTCAGATTGTTCAAAACCGCAACAAAAGCCAGAAACGAGCACTTTAAATACGGGAAAAGCCACAAAGAATAGTTCTGAAACTATTGAATCTACGAACACAGAAAAATCATCAAAACCATCTTCAGAAGAAAATATTGAGACCCTTCAAACAACAACAATAGAACAATTGAAGCCATCCACGTCTTATCAAAATACTGGAAACAATGACAGTACAGAAAATCAATCCGAAACGAATTCTGAAGTATTTGAAACAATTCCGAGAGGATATTGTATGCGACCTATATGCTTTTACTGTGGACTGAAAAAACATGGTCTACTGTTTTGTTTAAAGCGTAAACAGGACATAAAAAATGGCTGTTTCAATTCAGTAAAAGCTGTTGAATCTCTAAAAGCGATAAAAAATTCTTGTAAAAAAATAACAAAAAACCATAATGGTGAAAAAACCATTCTATGTCAATATTGTGGAGGATTTGGACATTCGGCCGATACCTGTCAGCAATTACAGAAAACAATGAAATGCATCACAAATCCGCTCGAAGAACGTAAAATTTTGGAATGTAACTTTTGCGGAAAAACGGGCCATAAACCATCTTTCTGTAAACAATTAGTAGAAGAATTAAAAAAACTACCAACACCAATTCCTGAAACCATACAAATAACTCCGGCTGGCAAAAGTCTCTTAGTTTGTATGTACTGTGGAAACATGGGACATAAAATAACATTCTGTTATCGATTAAAACGCGATATGGAACGGACTGACCCTAATTCTGGAACGAAGAATGTCATCAGAAAAGAATTGGAACAAGTTACGACGTCTAAACAAGGTTTAGTATGTACCTTCTGTGGAAATACGGGACACTCAAACAACCACTGTCGTCAGCTTCAAACCAGTTTGCTGCGTACATTGCTATGCGTACATTGTGGACAATTGGGACATGCGAAGGAAACATGTCCGAAAATTGGATACTCACTAATTGAATTGTCACGTCTTCATTGTTCGTACTGTTTTATGAAAGGGCATGAGATCAGCGATTGTATAAAGCGGCAAAATCAACCTGTAATTGAATTAACACAAACCAAAAACAATTGAGAAAGAAACCAGACATATATAAAACAATTAACCGAATGAATTGTTTATAGATTCTTTGTATATACTATTTACTTTACTTCTACACATCCATTTATATGTATAAAAAGTATGACATATGTATTATATTTATATCAAATTACTAAAATCTACAGTAGTAATGTTTGATCTGTTGTTAACTGTTTAACGAAAAAATGTTTATGTTTCAAATAAAAGTTGTTTGTTCTTTAACAAAGGAGCATATTTTTTGTATTTTTGCTTAGATTAGATTGTAGCAGCTTCCCTGGGCGGGCTACACTTCGACCATAAGATCCATTGTGATGCCCATGGATATTGCACAAGGATACCGAACTCAAACGGGAGAATTGACAAAATGTGGCAACGCAATGGTAATAGTAATATTTACTTTTTATGCCACTAGCGCCGCTAGTTGTTCATCCGTACTACAATCCGTACTGAAGTGAATCTAGTATAATAAATAGGAGTGAAGTAAGCAAGTAACCAGTTTTATTTCGTAGTGATTATTTGGAAGTATGCAATTTGTTTCAACTAATTCCTTATTGAAAAATTGAAATTAATTATCATTTATTAAAAAAAAGTATTTTATTGAAAAAATACTTTGGTTGCAAATAATTTTTATAATACTATAAATGCGTAATGTTTTTCAATTAAAACTCGCGCCTTATACTCTCACCACTGTTTCCGGCATAGAAGCGATACTACAGACATATTTTTTTTGCCAATTTGTTTACATGGAGTTCGGTATCCTTGTGTAGTATCCATGGTGATGCCTAAGGATGGTTTATGTTTCAAATAAAAGTTGTTCTTAACAAAGGAGCATATTTTTTGTACTTTTGCTTAGATTAGATTGTAGCGGCTGCCCTGGACGGTCTACACTTCGACCATAAGATCCATTGTGATGCCTAAGGATGTAAGGATGTGAGTGGAGGACAAGGAATTACCTCTCGCATTTAATTTATATAGATTTAGGACCTTGCATAAAACAACGATCTCTACTCATACAATGGTTCTGTTCAGAACAATTTACTTCTTAAAAAACTAAGTCAATCTGTCTAAAAAAATGGTTTTCTGAGCTTCTAAGTTCGGCGTGTTTGGGTCCGTTATTTCTCGTTTATACCCATAAGCATACTCTGCCCAGTTATGTAGTGGCGTAAGAATTTAATTGTTCGACTCCCTATATCTATACTCATGAATATTTTACTTAATGCTGCCACCTGTGTTTTATAAAATGAACTTATAATGAAGTAATAGATACAATTCGGTTTTTATTTCTTCACATTGATCTTTTGACATTAAATCCGAAATAAATTGAATCGTATTTTGAAATGAAAAGGTCTATTGTGTTATGTCAATATCAGCAGAGATAATAAAAATCTTAACAAACACGACCAATTTTACTATTCGCTTTCTTTGTTGAAAAGAACAAGGTGTGTTAGGTGTGCACATTTGGTGTCTAATGTGAAACACACACAATGGGTAATAACCTTATATTGTTTTGACAGATAGTTTACCAGTGAACACCGGTTTCTATCTTCCGATTTTCGAATTATATTCGAATGAAATTGTTACATTAAGTATTTCAAAAATGGATGGAAACTTTCCGACTGTCTTGAATCAAACAAATGCTCTCACCGTTAAAAAAATGGGAGCATTTAAGAGTTATATTTTTAATCAACCACTATTATGGCATAAATTTGTTGTAAGTAAAATAAAATTTTGATTAGTGTCGTCCGCGGGGTCTTTGATTTAAGTGCTTCAAAAGATTCTGACCGGAATTTTCAATTTTAGATTCATGGTGGTGCTGATCTAGATCGAGAAAGAACTCTGAAAGCGATTGTTGATAAGGCTGGCGATATATTCCCAATTCAATATAAAATTGAAGATAAAAATTCATCATTTATTGCTCGAAATTGTTCTTCAGCAATTGATGTTCTATGTAATCGCAATTTAGTTGTTGAATGTCCTGGTGGATCTCCTGTAATATTCATAAATCCATTTTTTTGTTTTATGATTTAAATTATGTATTTTAATTGATGATGGGCTTTCAGATTATAATGAGTATATTATTAAATAAAGGAATGCCGACAGACATAACATTAAAGATTCAAGATGTTCTTATGCATGTTTTAAATCGTAGATTTACAAAGAGAACGGGTGTTTTAAATCTGGAAAATTTAGTTAAAGATCCAAGTAAGTGGAAACATTGTATACAAAGAAGTCAATATTACCCATTTACCCACATCATTACCGATTAATATTCACGTTAAAATTGTCATTTGTTTTGGCAAAAGCCGTTAAATTTCAATTTTACCTAAAATTGTTGTATGAATTTCGAATATCGCGTCACGTTAGGCAATTGTCTCACCCCCTTCCTCCCGTTATGCGTACGTAATTTATGGATGGACCCTTATTCGATTACGAGGCGACCTCTGATTAAAATGAGAGGAAAATTAAATTGAAATTAAATTTTAGATTTGTCAGATAAAGTATATTGTGCTTTGTCGCATCATAAAATTTTGTCATTTGTCCTATCACTTGTCAGAGGTTTAGGTGTCAAATGTTTACGATTAAATAATAATGAAATTAGAAGTATCGATGGTTTGGAAGTTGCATGGGCCTGTCGAACAATTACATCCATTGATTTACGAAATAATATGGTAAGTTGTGGTTGATTCAGGTGTTCGGCCTCATGACACATGGCTCCTTTTCAGCGTTAAACCATGACTTAATTCGTGGCTGAAAAAGGCAGGCGAACGATATCATGAGGTCTCATCTCCTTCCATTTATTTAACTAGCTTCAAATTTTCATTCTGATGGTAGATTGAAAATATGGTGAAATTGTTTCCATTGAAAAATATGAATATACAAGAATTATGGTTGGATGGAAATCCAGTCTGCCAAAATTATGCAGAACAAGGATATGTTTTAGCAGTTAAAGAAATCTGTCCAAATATTGAAAGACTGGTTTGTAAAATATTTGAATTATAAGGTTGATCGGACACATTTGTTGGGTAAATCGGCAATGTATAGATAAAAATCTAAATTTTTGATATGTTATTAATTGCTATCTCGTACGTATAAAATAAGTTTTCGACAAAAATCTGAAGAAGGGTTTTCATGTAATTAATCATTAAAAATTGACATTTTAACATGTTTAACATTTTCGATAATGTTGCTCCACTTTCTATAGATTAAAAACTAAAAAACTTCTACTTTTATAAATTAAATCGATCGTACATTACGTTAAAAATAGTCTGAAGAAGAGTTTTGTAAATATCTTAATTGAAAAGATAAAAAATTCACGAAAATTTTCGTCCGCCCTACTTGAATAGAGTCAAAAGACGATTATTTATTATTTTTAGTAATTAAATAATGACATAAATCCGATTACTAGTGATGTTAGTTAGATGCTATCTAAATTTAAATAATTTACAGATTAAAATTAATTAATTTCTGTTAAAAAAAGTGTTTCTGTTTATTATAATTTGCTGGGCACTGTCCGGTCAACCTTAAAACATTTTTTTTCTTCGAAATCTATAGTTGTTTCCAAGAAAGATGAACCTTCTAAGATATTCACTTAAAAATAAAACCAAGCGCACACGGTTTGTAATCTTTGTTTCAAAACAGTCGCAAAGTGTGCGTTTGACCTAAATGTTTTTATGGCTAGAAATTCTGAAAAAAGGACCATTATCGATCTCCGCTAGACTTATATTTTTGGCATATTTGAGACAGAAATCTTTTTGGAACATTTAACTTGGTGTAACAAAGAGTTGGTATATAATTTAAAAAAAAAGGCTCATCATTCATGGAATCATCTATAGTTCTTTTCTTTGCAAATTTATCTAGGATGGTCATGTATTAGCAACGAATGGTGCACCAGCATTTCGACGTAACTATCTAATGAATTACAAAGCTTTGGATTTTGTTGATCAATTTTTGGAACATTATTTTACGTTATACGATTCAAATAGTCGTAAATCGTTAGAGGGTTTGTACCATCGTGGTGCTTTATTCTCTTTGACAAGTTCTTTAATTACGGGACAAGTAACAACTGGGACTGCAAGGTAAGTTATATCATTTGGTTTAGGGTTCTCCGGACATTCCTAACCCATCTAAATAAAATCCGATTAGCGTAGTAATAGAATATTCTTGCCTTGCAAAAGGTCAAATAAATCATATTTATATATATATAATTTTAGTCTCGACTTTGTTACGGTTGAAAATATTGTTCGCAGAAAAAATTTTTGGTATAGGTGTTCATAAAATGACCTAATTAGTTCATTTTCGAATGTCTGTCCGTAGACACGATAACTCAAAAACGAACAGAGATAACGAGCTAAAATTTCGTGTGAGTGTTTCAAATTGTTGCTTTTAAAAAAATAAACAACTTTTGATTGAAACTTTTTCAACAACTCAGTATACACAGAGTATTTAAGCAATTAACTCAGTTAGTTGTTATTTTCATATGTTTTTTATATTTTAGCCATCTGTTTCGAAAAAAAAGGTGTCAATAAATTAATTTGATAGTTGACACTTAGCAAATTGTTTTTCAAAAATGATTTATTAATATAGTTTATACCCTAAAGACTGAACCGGAAGATTTATGCCCTAAGAGTCGGAAATATTTCGGTTTTTACTCATACAAATTGATCATATTGTTTTTAGTCTTAATATCACTGTCATAACAAATATCAAATGTCATCGTTGTTTTGCATATATCATACGAAAATAATACCGATTCTATTTCAGACTTGACGAATATAAACGAGTTTCTAGAAATTTATTAAAAATGTCCGATTATTCTAAACATGACAAATATTTGTACCATTCGACGGAAGACATTATCAAAGCGTTGTGTATGCTGCCACTAACGGAACACGATCCATATACTTTCACAGTAGATCTATTATATTATTCGGTAAATACACTTACAAGGAGACGGCAAGGATGTGGGGCAGTCAAATTGAAACGGGCATGTTTGTCTGTAAATAAAACATATTCCGTGTGAGTTATGAACCCAAGATCTCTATTATACGCTGGCTCGACGGCACTTGAATCGACAATTAACTGAATAGATTTAGAAACTTTAAGGGATTTTTTCTCGACAACGGCTGAGTAGTGCGTCCTCCTATTACTCTAGTATATAAGTATTCATATCGAGTTCTCACCCCGAATATATGAACCTTCAGGAAGACCTAATCAGCAAGCTCCTGGCTATTGTCAAGGTATGGGAAAAGTGAATCTCGCCAGACTGAAGTAGAAGGGGGAGCACAATATTCATGTCGAGTACCAACTACACCCTAAAGCCCGTTATAATTCGAATACCCCACACCCTTGCCGTCTCCTCGTTACATTGTTTTTAGATCAACTAAGCGCTATTGTACGTGGGAGATGAGTCACATAATGCGTTACACGGCGATACTTTTTATACACGGAGAGAGCGCAAACTGTTGGGGTTCGTGGGAAAAAGAATAATCTCGTATGAAATTTACGACGTTTGACGTTTTATGTGGGGGCCAGCGTATATAAATTTTGTTTTCACATTATAATAAACTATTTTTAAATAGAATGTAACAGCTGTCATCTTAGTAACTGGAGTATTTCGTGAACCAACGAAAAAATTATCGGATCCAGAACGCTTATATGGTTTTACACGAACTTTTGTGTTGACGGCTGCTGCCCACGGTGAATATAATATTGTCAACGAACAATTACATATCTCAAATGCCACAAGTGTACAAGCGCAACGCGCCTTTAAAGTGGTCAAAGTGCCGAATGTCATACAGAATCCAAAATTATATTCGAATGAAAATAAAACTTGTATTATTGAAACATTTGCTAGAATTAGTACGCTAAATATGGAAAGTTCTAAAAGGTAAGTGAAAGTTTGCATCCCTTCTAGTATTTCTAATTAACTTTCTGACATAATATGCGGACACTTAAGGTTGTCCTGACATAGGATTTGATTGCGAGGCAGTCACACAACCTCCATATACAGCATTTAGTATTTGATACCACACTGAAGGGTGAATTCCTCCTCATCGTGGAGGGAACAGTAGACTCTAGATACAGGCGGAGTCTGTAAATCGAAGTTGTGTGATTGGAAATATTTATTGGATACTTTATTTTCAACCCGTTGATGTTTTTTTTTAAATTTGTAATAAAATCTAATTATTGTGTGGTCTAGAATTTTAGAAAAGGCATCGTGGGATCTTAAATCAGCATTAACCACATTTGTGGATCAATATAAAGATGGTCGAATACCACCGGAAGCTTTTAAAGTTACATAAACTTTTCTTTTATAAATACGTTTGTAAAAAAAAAAAGGATAAATAAACAATATCTCAGAAAAAAATTGGGTCTTTTCTTTTCTATTTTTGTTATTTAAAATAAGGAATACCTAGAAAATAGATGACATCTGCCCTCAACGATTGGGTGTATATATCTATGAACAGGTAATGGAAAGTTACATCCGGTTGAGATTCGTCGACGTATCCAAAATTAGTTCAATAAACGGCTGAAACATGTCTGGCAGTATGCCTACTTGGAAACTGGGAGGTTATGGGTTCGAATCCCGACATCGGCAGTTTATCAATTATTAAGAAAATAAAAGGGGCGGAAAAATTACAAAAGTTTTTTTTACTTACACCAATTTTTTTTTATTCAGGTAAATTTTTATATATTAACATTTGAAAAATAATTTTTTGTTAAAATGGATTCTCTACACTGACAATTATTTTTATATTTCTGGATAAAATTTTACTTTATTAGCTTATAAATATATATCTGGATAGAGTTTTAATTTAAGTAGCTTACATTTTACAAAATATTATTAACTTGAATAATACCTTCTACTTTTTGTTTGTTACATTTAATGGTAATCGGATCTCTGAATTTTACAATTCGGTTAATTATAAATTTTAAAAAAGTTTTTTTTTTTTGTAGTTTTAAAATCACCATAATTGTTTGATTTATTTAACGGTCAA
Organism: Nineta flava; assembly: GCA_963920215.1. Classification (NCBI taxonomy): domain Eukaryota; kingdom Metazoa; phylum Arthropoda; class Insecta; order Neuroptera; family Chrysopidae; genus Nineta; species Nineta flava. The sequence goes on from OY986040.1 coordinate 143,855,192, forward strand.
TTTTTTATATTAACATCCTATAATTCACATAGATGTTTATAATAAACCTAGATTGCTAACAACAACTTTAAAGAGTGTATTTTACTCTTTTTTCTCACATTTTTAATAAAAATATGAGGTTATATATTTATTAATGTCAACGAAAACTCAACTTATTTTATAGGTTATTTTAATAGATCGACTTTGGATAGAGATCCGATCGACCCAGTATTACATTGGTGGAATTAAATGGAACTGGGAGGTTATGGGTTCAAATCCCGACATCGGTAGTTTGTCAATTATTAAGAAAAAAGAAGGGGCGGTTAATTGACCTGTCGGCGTATAGGCAAGAACGAAGTAACCGGCTATGCTGGTGAAGGTTTTCTGCAGTTTCCTTCACGAACTCCAGATGAATATCGGCATAAATTCTAGTCGGCTACAGCCGCACATCCTACCAAATCCTAGTCTACACACAAAAATTCCTTGTCCTCCACTCACATCCTCACATACTTAGGCATCACAATGGACCTTATGGTCGAAGTGTAGCCCGTCCAGGACAGCCGTTTCAATCTGTCTATCTATCTAACTTGTTTTCAGGATTAAATTTACTCTAGGCAATTATTCTCATTGAAATAAATAACAAATTCTGGCTGACCACATAGTTAATGTTTCATTTAATAAAATTGCACTGTTCTGTGTAAAAAAGCACCGATCAAGAAATATTTGATGGCCATTTCAAAGGAAATACAAAACCAATTTTGATACTCGACTATTTTGTGTCATTCAGATCTATATGCGCTGTTAGATACCGAGCTGACTGTCTAAGTACTGACTAAAACTTGTGCTTAAGGGTCGTACTTATACCATAGACTAATATTAAATAGATCCAGCGTCGAGAAGTGATAGTCAATATATCAAAGCACAGAAAAAGAGGCCGGCTTATTTTTTCTCTCTCTGTCAACATCAGTCATTAAAGCACCAAAACTGAGAGAGAAAAAAGAAGCCGACCTCTGTTTATATCCTTTGATATGACATCCGCTATAATAAAGTCTATGGGTGAATTCGTTTAGGGCGCTTACACGTTTTTAACGCCATCAATCGGTGTTTTTAGTATTCAACTTGACGTTGTGTATGCTGGTAATAATGGTTGAGTTCAAACGATAGACACCACGCGCACAGACGCTTTCTCTATTGAGGTAGGGCAGCAAAAGCGTGAACGCCAAATCGTACTAATTCCCAAAACGAATACTGTTTAAGCGTTTGCTTATTTATCTATCATGTGCATAGTGTAAGCGTTCATAATCCAATACGAACGCCAATAAGTTTCGCTTATTCAGCGTGAGCGTGTAAGCGCCCCAAACGAATACACCCTATGAATAATACTAAACTTTTGTCAAGGGGGCAAATGAAATGATGAGTTAGCAATATAGGTTTACTATAAACATCTATGTTTATTTCGTAGTATGATTCAAGTTCGATTTTTCCCCATAGTAATTAATTTGACTATACTTACAGGTGAAAATTAGTTACTATTTTATTTAAAAAATACTTGATAGCAGTTTTCTAATAGCATATTCTAAGTAGATTAAAAATTTTACCTGCAAGATAAAATTTAATTTTTAAATACGATTGAATCTTTTTTTTTTTATTCTAAAATCTTTAGTTTTATTTTAATAATTTTCTTAAATCGTTTACGATTCTGTAAAATTGTGCGCATTGACCTCCTCTTAATTTATACGGTTTTTCTTTTTAAAATATTTTGTTTTAAAAATTTATTTGGGGTACTAAAAATAAAATACATTTAACTTACAGATACAACTTATTAACTAGATTATTTTATTTCCAATTCATTTTTGCACGTATTCTAAGGTTTGAGATAATAATTACTGGTCCGTTGTTGTATTTTAAATAATATTTTGTCCTACAGTTAAGTCTTGATAATCCCTTTTTTGCCAATCCGTTTTCAGCAGTGTTGCCAAATCGAGGAATTCAACTTGAATACAAAAATTGAAAAATACGACAATCCTAAAAATAAATCATCTAGATTTTCTACTAGGCTTTATTAAATTTACTCAATTTAGGTAAAAATCCTCTAATCTGACAGCACTTACTGTGCAAAATGGCGTGACAATTTAAGTTGCTTAGTATCTGTCAAATGTCCTGACAAAAATTAGGATAGATATATATTTAGTAACTTATTTGATTTACTAAGGACTTAATTGTTCTGAACACGAACTTTGATTCAAAATTGAGGCATTCGACGGTAAAGTGGATATTAACTTAAATGTGGATTACTAAGTTAGGTTATATTGGACATTTTAGACATGTAAAACTAATTTATGAATTATTTAAATACTTGTATTTATGAATTAGAGATTTGGATTATCAAGGTTTCACTGTATTTAAATTATTCTGAAAATATAAAACAAAATGCTGTTCAATTTTGATGTGTTTGTAAAACATTAGTGCTTTAATCAAAGCTTACGAGTCCATGAAAAAAATTCTTCCTTAGAAAATTATATTGGCAAACTTTCTATTTTCGATAAGATCTTGAAATTGTAGTGTTCTATATTCTGGATCTTGGATTTCACATTTAGGTTAGGTCAGGTTGTAGCGGCTGTTCAGAATGGGATAAACATAGATCATAAGGTTCATTATTATACCGCGAGGGATTGAACCATCCCACTACTCTATAAACCATTTGGAGTTGTTTTGACACCAGTTGATCTTAGAAATCTTGGTATCATATTGAGATAGTTTGTCACGCAAACTCCCAGGATAAGTAGCCATCGCTATGTCATGGCTACCAATCTAATAAAATACATTGTTATATTTTTGATAGTAGTGTCGACCATGCTTTAGTGATCTATCTTCAAATTTGCAAGAGAAACTTCCTTATATATATATACGTCTAAAAGTGACGCAGTTTTGGACTTTCGCTTGATTCTAAATCGGATACGATTAAGCACACTCTGCAATAATATCTTGTAAACGCATCAAAATTGTTATATTAATACAATGGTTTAAGGTTAATGTAAATAAGGACTTATTTGTTGATGAACATTACATTTGTACCCAGCGTAGAATGACACGCTGTAATCCAATATTTACACTGACGCTAAGGTTGTTTACATTGTAGTCATTTTGTTAAAAACCAACGGATTCCCTTTTGTTTCGGACAGAAACTGCAACTTTTTTTACTGGGGCTGCCAAAACTGAACAACGTTAAATTGATGTGAATACCAGATCACAGTGGTTTCGAAAACGCAGATACCTTAGCGAATAAGGGAATCGAATGATAGTTTGAATGGTTGGAGAAAGATGATTACTTTTTATGATTGTTACCAATGAAGTTTAATTATTGAGTTAATGAGGTTAAATTTCTTAATTTATTATAATTTTAAGAATAATTACTCCACAATAACTTACGATTCGAACACTTTTGCTTTTAATTGTGAGTAGTAATATGGATTCGAAATTACTATTCAGTGGAAATACGAGTTGGATTACAAGCTCTTAGTGTCAGAAAAAGGTACACAAATATGTCCCTGATTACACGAACAAAAATGAAATTACAAAATATATAAAAAAAAAGCTTATTTTACAGAAACATGAAACAATGTTGAGATAACTGAAAAAATGTACAAACATGAAAAAAAAGAACAAAATGCAAATTTTTTATTTATATCCTTACACGTATATTTAAGCTATGTTACTTCTTTTTTTTTTTAATATACCCGTAAATTTTTTTTCCACTTTTCATCAAAAAAGTTATGAATAAGTCTCGTATCTTTCTTTTTGTTTTACTTACTTATGCTTAATACATACTAAACAACAAGAAATTAAAATATATTTGATGTATAACTGTTTCCAGAAATGATGTGTCTTCTGTGCATAGAGATAATATATATAGAGTAGGCAAGTCATAGGGGTGCGTGTATATGGAAACGTTTCCTCAATAGAAAGAGAGGTCCGACATCACCGAGGTAGAGCTATCTCTTTCTAAATGACTAATATATAATGATTATTTATTAGTCATTAAAAAGAGATAGCTCTACCTCAGAGACAACTATTGACTCGGCTTGCCTACTCTACGTATATATTATCTCTATGCTTCTGTGAGCCTGTGATCATATTTTCAAAAACATTATGAACACAGAAGAGTAGGACTCTCGTCTTTTCCCAGCATTAGCGATATAGGGAATTATCTATAGCTCATTGTATTAAATTTCCCGCCATATTAATTCTTATTCCTAATATTGTATGGACTCTAACCTCCATAGTTTTTCGGTGGACACTTTTTTAGTTTAACAACCATATGAGATAGTTCTCCTTCTATACTCTAATCTCCATACTAATATTGGTATAGTTACTCATGACGTCACATTCCAAGATGGCGGCTTTAACCAGGCTACACTTCAACAATTAGTTGAGTAGTCAAATTTTGAGTAGTAAAAAAGTGGCTTTGAAACTTAGTTCGGCTGAAATTGTTTCATTCGCGGATTTTACATTATCTATCCTTTCTGAAAACATTTATGCATACGTTTATCTTATTTACTTAGAAAAAATTACACCTAAAATAGATATTATTGTTTTTTTTTTTTTGTTTTCAGCGATATTATTATAACATCCAAACATATATAATTATTGGCAATAATTTTTTTTCCAAATAATAATCTAGCCGAAAATGGAATGTAGATGAGGTAAAAATTTAGAATTTGTTGAAAAAACTGGTAGACTTCATGGAATCCGACCCGCAGATTCCTTGGAGCCCATTTTATACTAACATTAGCAAAGTTAATTAGCTTAAAGTTCTCCATATTCAAAAATAAGTTAAAAAACTGTATTCTTGTAAAATTCCCAGTCGCATTTCTTCTGGGTGATTTTTTTTTGTTGGTAAAACACACATTTTAGTAGATGATATACCCGAAACAGCGATATTTCACGATCGCAGTTCCTTGAAATCGTTAATTTTGTTCCAGGAAATTACGATAGTGAAAATTGGGAGGATAATTATAATGGAAAATATTGTTAGAATTATCTAATTACTAACATACACAAAAATTAGTCTACATGGGATCATCGGCATTATCGTTATTTTAACGATAATCAGAGGAACTCAAACTGTGTTTTGAGGTACACACAGGTACGATTTATTTCATCATAAATTGAATCATTTTTATTTGAAAATATTCTTTTTTTCTCCCCGCAAATCGGAGATAATTGTATGGTCGAAGAAAATTGATACGGTCCAATTAAAGCATCCTACAGACTAATGCAAAATATTTCCTATTGCAGTCAAAATAGACAATTTGCGATACTTATAGTACACTCAAACTAGAGAGTCCAGCCATATAAACAGAAAAATTTGCGTGATCATAGCACATGATGCAATATGATTGGTCTTTTTGATAACTTGGACCTTTAAATCTGAATGAATACAAGTCTCAGTTCATTCGTATGCGAATTGTTGTTTTGTGGTATCATTTTTGCGATTCCATCATTTCTTTTTTATTAGGACTAGTAAAAAGAAATTCATTATTTTTCCAATAGATGGCTTTAATAAATTGTATCTCACGCTCTAAAAGTCCGATTAGTTTACACTAGATGGCGTTAGAAAAATGACATTTGGTACTAAAAAAAACTTATTTGACAGTTTTGTGAATGGTTGACTCAGTTTTGTTTGAGCTCACGTCAAAGATGGACACCAGCAAAAAGAAACTACTCTATATTTTACAGTTTTTCTTCGATAAAGGTGAAAACGCAAGCCAGGCGGTTGAAAATAGTGTTTATGGTTCTGATACTATAACAGCCAATCAAGCGTAGTTTTGGGTTCATCGATTCTGTCCGGTAATTTCGATGTCAAAGATGCACCACTCTGGAAAATGTGGATAAAATCATGGAAATGGCCGAGCCCAACTGTGGTATAAAAAAGGGTAACAAAAAGCTAAGAGCTATTAGCTTTTTTCTTCAATTTGATGCAAAAATAATGGTAAACCTATTATTTATTTTTAGTTTTTATTGTTATATTTGTTCTTGTTATTATTTTTATTGTTTCCATTCATATTTATAACAAAATAACATGAATAATAAAACGAAGACGATAGAACGAAACCGTTCGGTTCTGATATATGTTCAACGTATTCAGTGTATGTATTTGTTAATATCGATGGACTCTGAAGCTTGAGTTTAGTATATTTATTTGAAAAAAAGGGCGACTTTTATTTTACAATGGGTTTCAGCTAGTACCAAAATCCTGTGAATATTTCGCATTGGTCTGTCGAAGGCTTTTTATAAATAATAAATTTGTTTGTAGTTTAAAAATTTGATTTTTTTTATTATAAAATTATTTAAAAAATAATAATAATAATGAACGCGTGAATTAATGTAAAGTTTCACGTACATGTTCGGGTATCTTCTTCAAGAAATACGAATGATCTTCACCGGGAGCTGTTGCTAGAACACCTCCAACATTATTATATTGTACGTCTGCTTCATATCTGTACGCTTTTCCATGCATATCGGTTAATTTTCCACCTAGTGCTGATAACACAGCTTCTGGACCGCATATATCCCATTTTTTACAACCGCCACTCGCAAATACATAAGCATTTGCTTTACCCTCCATTAAAAGTAATACCTAGAACAAGTCGGACACAAAATCGATTACATTCACATCGAAAAATATTGTATTTTTGAGGCACGGCCTAAGATAATAACGGTGACCAAAATGACTCGCATATTTTTCATATCATAATTTTATTATCTGGGCGACCAAACTTTGCTCGAGGCAGATGGGAAACGTTTGTCTAGATTTATTTTTTATCCCAAAATTTATATAGTGAGTACTGAGCTGAGGGCGGGGCTTAAACAAACATGGCTAACTATTGTGTGCAACGAAAGAGTAATCCATTTAATTAATATATGTCAAATAATTATTTTTTTCTAAATTTTGACAGTTCCAAACGTCAATTTTAAGAAAAAGCTTAGCATACCTTGTGACCAGCACCTCCAACTTTTATAACTTCATCAGGGTTAATGGCTTTTAAAGCATCTTCAACAATTTTATTCGAATGTGATCGTGTTGTTACCACAACTATACGATCTTTTGGTGGTGGACTTGCTGTAAGACCACCAATACCAGCACCTTTGATACCCCACACAGTCCGTCCCGAACCAGCAGGTGGACCATACGGTTGATGAATTACTCCGGCAACGGTTTCTCCTTTCACCGCAATACCTACTAATACCGTTACATGTTCCACTAAACCTGCCAAAATAAAATGTTATTCTATTATCAATCTAGTTTTAGTCTAAACATCTATGACTAGTTCGTATAAATAATTTCTATAAATCGTGTGCACTAATTTTCCCAAACATCCTGTACATTTTTGAGTAATTTACCTTTAGTATATTCAGAAGTACCATCTAAGGGATCCAACCATATGACAATATCTTTTTCCGAAACTTCCAATAAATTTTCTGGACATGTCAGTCCTAATGCATTTGTGTCGCTACATGTTACAACCCAATCACTTGGAACTTCACAACTCGTACTTGGACCCTCTTCCCCAATGATTGTCAGTGCCGGATATTGTCGTAATAACGATGCTATAATACATCTTTGAGCAGATCGATCAGCTTCTGTTTGTAGATCATTTTTTCCCTACAATACAAACACCAAGATATTTTGCATGGAACATATTAATTCATGAATACATACTTTGTCAACAATCCCTAGTTCACCAACGGTCATAACATCTCGAATAATTTTCCCAGCTCGATTTGCAGCCGCTATTGATGAAGCAACTAATCTTAAAATTAATGGAGTACATTGAGCCATATTTTATTGAATCTAAAAGACAATTTTAAAACAATTCACGATTAAAACCAGCTGTTTCAACACTGAAATAAACACTGGGGATTTATTTTATTGGAGGTAACAAAGTGCACTGAAGGAGATAAGGAAGTTGATTCAAGGTAAACAAAAAATAAAGTTAATGCAAAAAAAAAATACACAGTTAATTTCATGCAATGTCACGGTTTTTTTTGCCAATAGGAATTAGTTTAGGACGTGACAAATTAACTTTTTTCTCTTCTATTTTTATGTAAAATTATATAATCCCTATAACTCTATATAACTGATTTGATGTTAGTGGGGAAGGGAAAGTTATTGGTTTGATAGAGTCTAAACTTACCTATTAATTTGTAAATTACGTAAGAATGAACATTATCTTTTAAGATTATCTCAGTAGCTTGAATTGAACAAGCGGTTGCAAAATTTACCTGTCAAAATTTTGGGTTATTGTCAGAGAAAACATTAAAATCGAAATTGACGTATGTGTCACTAACGTTTTATTTTATCAGTGGAGTAAATTTTTTGGATTGTATTGTCTTAATTCAGTTATGGTTTCTTAGATGGCGTTGTAGTTATCAAGTTTGGGTTTAAAAATGTGCTAGGTATGGTTTTGTACACGGTGATTAATTTCAAAGGTTTTTGGATTCAGTCATCCTTAAATATAGAATTCGAAATCGAATAGATCATTTGTAATAAAAGTCGGATTAATGTTTTTATATTTGTATACAATATAATAAGTAGCTGAGATTCTATTGCATGGAACACCTTGTATAGTCAATAACAAAATTTCATAGTTGATTTGTGGCGAATCTATACGATTTTCGAAAAAATGTTTCGAATAAAAGTTGTTAGTATTTTTATAACAAACAACTTTTATACTCAACATTTTTTTCGAAAATCGAATGGATTCGGAGCAAATCGACTGCGCAAATTTAAAATTAATGTCTTCATATTTTGCGATATTATTACTGTATATGTTCAAGATTCTGAGATATTTACATCATGATACTAATATCATGAAAACTGTGCTGGAATAGCTTAGTTTGATTCTATGAAATTTGATCAAAACCTATTGCTATTTGGGCACAATGGGTGAAAATTAGAGTTTTTGTACTTCATGAAGTAATCACATAAAAAAAATGTTGTAATTCAAAAAAGACTTTTTTGGAGATGGTTTAACTTTGCTAAATTTGGAAAAAAAATGGAATTTTAATGTTTTTAAAAAATATTTATTTTATGCAAAAAATTATACATATAAAAAGAATATACATACACTCAGGTCGCAATTAAAATTTCATAAAAATAGGATCTTTTATTTATACAAAAAATGGTCTATCGAAAATTGTGACATATAAATTATTTGAACAGACCTATATGAAATTTTTATAAAAAAAAAAATTTAAATATATGTGGGTATAAAAACGATAAAATTGATCTTATAAATATTTCTAAAAATTACATTGCTAAAATTAAAAATCGAATGTAAGTATCTCTTTTCTTATGGCTACAAAAAAAATTTAATTTTTTTTCTTTTTGGATAATATTTTGGAAAGGTATATGTAAACATATTTTGATTTTGGATATAATTATAATAGTGGAAGTGGAACGTACCTATAAATATTCTGATAAGAATTGAACATAACCTGTTCTTAACTTTGACAGATGTTTTGGTACAAGTTTTTTTTAAAGCTAATTACAGTTTTTGGAAATAAATAAAAGTGTTTGGACTGCGGATAATTTTAATTTAATTGGAAAAATATACCACATGCCAGAACGAGAATTTATGTCTATTTTATAGCTCCAATTGCAGTCCACATTTTATTTATTGTTTCATGTTATCTTTTAACGCATGCTCTATGGTATAGAGAGCTGTCAGTTCAGAACTCTACCAACCGAAATATATTAGCTTTAATAATTTAAAATGACTCTTTATCATTAAGGTTATGTAATAACTATAACGAATTTCAGTAGAATCTATAATAATTTAAATTATTCTTATCAATTCTAAACAGAAATTATTACCAAAATCAAAGGAAAGCATGATTTTTCACAAAATATTACTACTATTATTCGATTTAAAAAAAAAAGAATTGAATACATTTTAGGTAAAAAGCTGGTAACTTCGTTTGAACACAGATTTTGTTTCATTTAAAAATTAATTGGGGTAAAATTACGTAATATAGCAGGGGATATAAAATTTCTTTTTCTAAGATATTCCAACTTTTTTTTTCATTACAAAATGTTGAATCCTTATTTTAGTTTTGTATCTGATCACATGTTGCGTTGTCATCGATTCGTATTGTTTTATTCAATATATCGATTGTAGCGCCATTTAATGTGTGATATGAGTCGATTCAACATGAAGTTAGTAGCAAAGTATTATAAATATAATTTATCTATAAAAAAAATACTGACATTTTTCAATAATTTAAATTAATTATAATAATAATATCTATTTATAGTGAAACAATGCAATAGTTGGTAGTAATTATTTTTGTTTAAGTGTTAAAAATAGTATACATTTTGCTTATTTTTTTTTGTCTTGTTCATTATATTGAAGAGATCGTAATTATTACATTTTGTTTAGTTCTTTTTTTTTGTTTTTTTTTTTTTAAAATATTTAATATTGGTATCCTTGATTGCCGCCGCCTTGTTGTGGTGGTGCTCCATATTGTGGTTTAATTCCGGAGCCAGAACCTTGAGCTGGGTATGATGGTGTACCTTCGTATGTTACCTAAAACAAATGGTAAAATATTAATTTAATTGAAAAATAATCATTCGAACACATCATTTTGGACGAATTGATCCAACGTCCTTAAATGTTATAAGGTCTTTTCTATAATAAGTCTTAGGTTGTGGACTGATGTTTTAAACATGCGCAGTATAAACGGAGTTAAACATAATCGGATACTATCGAAACCCGAATGGAGCTTTCGTTACAAAAGATTATTATGTTTTTAATTGTAGATCTTTATTTATTGAAGTTAGTATTTGTGTAAGTAGTATCAAAAATATTTTTAGCAATGAACTGTCACAAAAAACTATCAATTGTCCTAAAAATATATTTGATTATAATCAAATAAAATAATCTGAAATTTATTTTGATTAATATACAATTAAAAAAAATTAAATTAAAAATAATTTGGCATTTTATCTGAAATAAGTACTTGAAAATTGTTTAATGAAATCGTGATTGAACACTAATAAAATTGATTATTTATTATTAATTTTGTGTACATGATTGATTTTTTTAGGTTTGTACAATTTAATTTTTTTTATTTTAATTGTAAATGTATGATGTAATCCTAAATTTGTAGGTACTAATCGCGTACAGTTCTACACTATAAAACTGAACTAAGTGTGAAATTTATGATTGTTAAAGAACCTAAAATTTTTATATTGCATGTATTGATGAGTTTTTAAAATTCGTCATGTATGAGAATTAAGCGATCATCCATCAGAGGACAGAATTATAATGACTATCAAATTTAGGTACCATGGTAACTGTTGTAATAATCAATTCATATAAAATTGTATAACTATATAAAATTGAATACAATTAGTATTGTTAACAAAATAATAATTTGGTTAGTATAATGATAATAGATGCTTTTTATTTGTTTTTGAAGCACCGTAAAAATGACTGAACCGATTTTATGCGTTTTGTATCGGATGGTACAAAATACTACCGGGTAATATATAAAATTCACATTTCTTATTTTATTTTGCAAACGATGCGAGATAGAGAAAATCTTTATGAACAAAAAATGTTTATCTTATAAAAACAAACAACTTTTGTTTGAAACATTTTCTCATATATCCAATATTTTAGACACAATCCGAGTACGAAGTCGGCATGGGTCAGTCAGTAAGTCTTATAATTATTAGAACATTTAAATCGGAAATATTATGGTAAATAAAAAATGGATTAGATGATAAACTGTAGTAAAATTGATTTTCGACAAGTTTAAAAATCGAAAAAGAAACATCTCCTGACCAGGGCCTAATTAAGCTATTGTAATATTTTAGTCTATACTCGGTTTAGGTAGCCATGAGTATACTTTTCTAAAACACATTTATATAAATGATGGTTTTTTATACGATACCAATAATGTATTTCATATTGGTTCAGTTTTATTGTGTAGAACTGTACTCGTACACGTTTTTTTCATTTTATTTCAAGTATACTTAAAAGAAGAATTAATTCATAGATAAAAGATCAATTAATTTGACTTAAGGCATTATAATATATTGGTTTTAAGCTATAATTTAATATTTTTTACAACAGTAAGCGTGTATAAATTTAATTAATAGATTATTTATGTATATTAAATGCATCGGCTCCTTACAGTAAAAAAAAATTCCAACTTTTTATGTTATTATGGTAATTTGGTAAAAAATTCGATGAATAAAATAATTATAACAAAAAATTAGCGGAACATTTTTTAAACTGATTTTATCTAGCTTCAAGTTCTGTAAATTTGTGTATATTTTTCAAATCATGAAACCGATTTTTCACTTACTTCTGCCTAAGCAATTCTCCTAAAACTGTAATCCAACAAAATATTTAGCCCTTTCGAAATAATTACTATATGGAAAAAACTAAAAAACATGAAAAATATGGCATTTTCTGGCTGGCGGTCTCTCCCAGGTGCCACGATCACAATTTTCTATCGAATTAGATGAAACTTGTATGAAATTAAAGCTAACTCAATGTTCTTTTGAACGACATAAGTTTATCCAATTAGATAAGGATTTAATTTCGAAAAATCAAAAAAACCATGGAAAAGTGTTGAAAATTAAAAAATATCGCATTTTAGCGGTCTCTCCCAGGTGCCTTGTTTACAATTTTCTATCGAATCAGATGAAACTAATATGAAATTAAAGCTAATAAATTTTTCTTTCGAATGGTATAATAATTTATCAAATTAGATGTGGATTTAATTTCTAAAAATCAAAAAAACCATGGAAAAGTGTTGAAAATTAAAAAATATCGCATTTTAGCGGTCTCTCCCAGGTGCCTTGTTTACAATTTTCTATCGAATCAGATGAAACTAATATGAAATTAAAGCTAATAAATTGTTCTTTCGAATGGTATAATAATTTATCCAATTAGATGTGAATTTAATTTCGAAAAATAAAAAAAATCATGTCAAAAGTGATGAAAATTAAAAAATATCGCATTTTTGCGGTCTTTCCCAGGTGCCACGATCACAATTTTCCATCAAATTAGATGAAACTTATATGAAATTAAAGCTAATATGATGCTCTTTTCAATGAAATAATAGCTTATTTAGTAAAACCATGGCCAAAGTATTTTTTTAACATAAATAATTGGTATGAAAAATCATAGACATCTTGGTGGAGATTCGGAACCCACGGCTTTTGACTTTCCGGGTCACTACTGTCTCCCAGCTGAAATTTTCTTTACTTAAAACATACTGTGAAACATTAACTTGTTTGCGATTTTAAAATTACAAAAAAAAAAAACCTTAATGAAATCGTTTAACGTGATAATCTTTTGATAATAACAAAATGTCTATGATAAAATCTTCCGTCATATACACGTAGCAAACGAGCTGGAGGCTTTAGCCATGACTTTGTTTCTTCTCCGGTTTTGGATAATTTATAAATATTTTTTGATAGACGCACCAATGACACAAATGATGAATTAAATTATTACTTTTTTTATAACTAATATAAGTAATAATTCTCGTTTTTGTTGTTGTTGTTGTTGTTGTTGTTGTATTGTAATTATTTATTTATTTATTTAAACGCCAATGACCTTACATGTCTAAACATCTCGTTTAAAAAATAATTATTATTTTATATAATTAATTGAAGCATACAACTGAATAAGGTTTGTAAGTAGAGAAATAATTACATACATGAAGTTTAATAAGTATGAACTAAACTTGTACTTTAAGGGTTCGATATCTCAAAAGAGTACCCCAAAATGAACTAACATTGTAATATATATATATATATATATATATATATATATATATATATATATATATATTAATGTTAGCTCAAACCTCTACAAATGAGAAACACAAATCTCTATATGAGAGAATCGTTTTTCACGTCTGGATCTCTATAAGTGTGACTGTCACTTGCCCTATACATCTATAAGCCATTTGCCCTAGACCTCTATAAGCAAGAATCGAGCGGTTATTTATTATCAGAATTGATTGAATTGTTTATGGCCTTAATATCAATTCAAATATATGTAATTACTGTGGATTACAGAAGTATTTGTTTACTAAGTACAAAAGGGTCACATACTTTTTCATTAATATATATCTGGTAACCTTTAAACTAATAGTTTTTTGGTACAGAATCCTAATAATCTCTTCTTAATTCTTTGCATGTACAAGTATTTTATTTGTAGAAATTATCTAAAAAGAATCATCTGACATTTATTGACGATAATTATGCTTCCTTGCGTGAATACAAATATATATATATATATATATATATATATATATATATATATATATATATATATATATATATATATATATATATATATTGAAATGACTAAATAAATTATTTTAATAAAATGAGGATAACAGTTGCAGCTTCATCAAAGGATCGCTAATTATAATGAAATCATTTAAGGAAATATTCTAAAAGTTTTCTTAAAAGGTCTTAATGAGAAAACATCCTATATAAAGAAAGAAAAAATGCAATTTTTATTAATTACTATAATTATTATGCAAAGTAATTATTACTATATTTATTCAAGGATTTTATGCAAATAATTTCGGTAAATGATTGATTTCTATGATTAAAAAAAAAACGGAATATTTTTCCACCTTCCTTGTTTAAACAAACTTACTGCCATTAATTATGATTTACACATCAAATATGACTTCCATAATTAATTCGGTAGTCATCATAGAGTCGAATTCCATAACCAAGATGATTTTCTACAACTTTACTATGAATAAATTTATCGATTTTTCTAATATTAAGAGATAGATATTTACCAAAGTACTTACGATTTAAGATTGAAAATGTAAATCCTAAATATCTCTGAATATATTCGAGTTGTAGGCAAAAAAAGAGTTGATTTTCTACAACTTTACTCTTCCAAAATTTCCTAATAATTAATTTCTCTTTCTATATAGTTTGTTCCTAATTGATGATATATCAATGCATAATATAAGGAATAATATAGGAATGCATATAAAATTGTCGACATTTAATTTAAAATGCTTTTAACTATACTGATTGTATTTTAAAATACACCCAATTTAGAAACAATGTATAGTGTATCTATCGCTGTCTACATGCAGTGACTATGATATGGTGTCTTTGTTACACATACATGTAGACATACTCACATAACGGATGACGGACAATAACGACGATGTATACATACACGAGTAAGATGCATTTATATATAAATGATTGTAGTTAGAGAGTGATAAGTAAAATAGTTATATGTTATACAATACTGATTTTAATGTAGTTTAAGTCAGAGGCGGGCGCAGACAGCTCGCCTGAGCCTTACGGGCTCTCCATAAGCTGGGTGAGAGTAAGTAAAGAAGGTATGTTTTGAAGCAAGACGGAACGATGTTTCAATACAGGTTGTCCTACCGATTATTGCCCAATAATTATATAGTATAGTCTATAGTATAGTCAATATTTTATTTTTTTTGAAAAACAAATTATGCGAAAAATAATTTCCACTACTACAAATAGTACTTTTCACTTTTTCAATTCAAAGTAGACTAACTCAAAGAACTCAAATTCCCACTTTATGTAAAATTTAACTTAATTCATCAAATTCCCATGACACTATACTGAGCATACTCCATACGAAGAAAAAATAATTAAATCAGGTAAATAATTCTTTATTAGTTCTCGGATATGAATAGTAAAATATTTAGACAAATTATTTGGAATTTCCAAAACTATAATTCTATTTAAATTATCCTTTGCAAAAATTTCCCTCTTTTATTACAATGGTCCAGCGGTAAACTTAAAGGTTCAAAAGATTTATATATATTTTTATATATTTTTATTTTATTCATACACAAATATGATATATACTAAAAAGGTACATTTTATGACCCAAATTACCAGCCCAAAATTCCAGAGTATGTATTGAATGATTGTATGTATTATTTACTTTGTATAATAGTGACCATAAAAAAGATTTGGTATTATTATATTTTTTTCAGAAAATTTTATAATTAAAAAAAGAAAATAATAATTGGTAGGTACCCTGTATTAACTCTATCTCTCTTCCCTACCTCTCACTCAGAGCTTGGCGGAGTCAACTCTTGCCCACCTCTGGTTTAAGTGTAACAAAGTCACCATATCATAGTACACAACGTATAGACAGCGATAGATACACCTATACATTGTTTGCAGATTGGGTGTATTTTAAAATACAAGCTGTATATGAATAAGAAATGATTAAGCATTTTATTTAAAAAAAAAAACAAACAAAAATATCCTTTTCATACAACATATTTCCGTTCTGTTTATTTAAAACAAAACTTGTCTGTCAATATAAATTAAAATGCGCCATCCTATCGATATTATACAGCCCGTTTAGTTTACATCTTCGTATAGTAGATCCCCCACGAGTATGAGAGAGTACATATGTATACATTAAGCAATGTGTATGAGAAGGAGGTCTTATAGATTTGTTTTGTTACTGTTGTGTTGTATGTGCCTGTACAAATTTTAGAGAGTGGGGATTTTTTATTGAATACAAATATTATTAATTGTTTCGATAATATGCAATCATTACTATGTGAATGCTTTTGGAAAATACGTGTTTGTGTATTTTATTTATTGGTATTATACGGGTTATTATTAAACAAAAGAAGAAAAAGTGCAAATTGTTAAATGGTACTTTTCCGGACATTCCGCACAGGAATGTGTCAATTTATTTATTGTGGCATTTGAAGGTAGACAATCACCAACCACTCGAACATTTATGAATATTATTCACTGTTTTGAAAAATATGCTTGTTTATAAAACCTATAAGACCTCCTTGTCATACACATTGCTTAATGTATACATATGTACTCTCTCATACTCGTGGGAGATCTACTATACGAAGATGTAAACTAAACGGTCGGTATATTATAATTATTATTTGATTTCTTAATTTTATTTTATTTCTACTTCTTCTATAAATTGATTTCAATCATTGTCAATAACAATTATTTATTGATATTATTTGCAAATGTAATTTTACAATTTAATTGACGCACTTAAATAAAATATAAATACAAAACTGTTATAATATAGACTCTTTTAAAATGTGTCTATCTATATATAATAATTGTCTATTCAAATCAATCTTTTAATATATAATTGTTTTGAATGTTCAATGTGCGATGTACAATGTTAAAAAATCTTCAGATATTCTAAACCTTATTTTACACGTGTAAGTTTCGATGGATAATCTTAAAATCGATTGTTTTATTGTTATTTAGTAAGTGCAATATTATTGAAGCTATATTTTCGGCGCATTTTGAGAATTCGATCAGAGTGTATTTTCAGCATGAAACGAATCGTTGGTGTAACACGTTTGACTGATGTAGTACTCGCTCAATCGATGTAGATAGATAGATAGATTGTAATGCCATTGTGATGCCTAAGGATGTGAGGATGTGAGTGGAGTGGAAGGAATTTTTGTGTATAGACTAGGAATTGGTAGGATATACGGCTGCAGCCGACTATGATAGGAACTATGCCGATATTCATTTGGAGTTCGTGAAGGAGACTGCAGAAAACCTTCTCAAGCATAGCCGGTTACTTTGTTCTTGTCCATACGCCGACAGTTTAGTCAATTAACCGTCCCTTTTTTTTTTTCTTAATAATTGACAAACTGCCGATGTCGGGATTCGAACCCATAACCTCCCTGTTTCCAAATAGGCATATTCTACCTTGCAAAATTGTGTAGTGTTTGAGAGACATTCTGTAAGAAATGTGTGTACATACAGTATATAGACAAAATTTATATATACATACATTATATGCTTGAACGAAACAGACAGAAGTCGGCCTGTCACGTAAGCAGTGGACAATTTTGTTTGTGTGTGATATGATTTTTGGTTATTGAAAGGGCAAGACAATATTATACATTATAGAACGAAAGATGAATGATCGTTATTATTTTGGTAAATAGCTCCATCGCCAGCTAGGTAAACGGTTGAAATTAGATACATGAATGTCTTCATCACTATTACTCCATGTTTCTGATAAAAGATCAATATCCGAATTACGAGTCACTTTATCAATGATATCATTTTGCAGGGCTCGTAAACTTTGTATATTAAATGTATATATTGATAAACCTGACATGGACTTGATAAATTTCACTAGCTCTGATTCTAAATGTAAATAATGGATTTTATGCACAGTCTTTCAAACTCTAATTTTAACGGAAGAAGTGATGCTGAAATTTATGAAAATTTTGTGTACCATTGATTTTTCAATTGGGTGTTCCATCTCCGTTATTTTATAAAAGACATTGCAATGAATCGGATTGAACAATATTGTTGTTCAATAAAATCGAATACAATCTTCGTATAAATATTAAAAGAACAAAGTGTTATTTTTTGTTGTTGTAAATAAAAGGGTACTTCGTGATTAGTAAATTGTTTTACAATACAAATAAAAAATAAAATAGGCAGAAGAAAAAAGCAAAACAATACAAGAGAAGAACAACATAAACTATCAAGAATACTTTGCGCGATGTAGAAGGTCACTTAAATAGTAATCTTTTATGTTTATAGGTCATCTACATCACACTGTATATTGGGTTTGTCAGTGTATAATGTCATTCAAAAATTGAATGTATTATATAACAATAGATGATGTCTGCTATAATTGATGTCTGTCTTACATGGACGTAGAGTTTATATCAATGGTAACTTCAATGATTTATATATAGTCTGTTTTCAAAAGCATTTCTAATAGTAAATAAATAAATAAAATATTTACTATAAAACCATACATACATACATACACATACTTACAAACATCTGACTGCTTGTGGTATGATGTAAATTGATGTTTATTTGATGCCATTTAAGAGTGGGGATTTAGTGATGCCCACGTAATTTATAATATTATTATTCATTACGCATCCACATCCTACTGACTACAGAGTACCCCCACTATTTTTATTTATTTATGAAGCATTGTGTAGTTATTATAGTAAATAATATTTAACATTGATTCTCTATTAGCAAAGCTGTCTAAAACAGACGGTATATGAAAAGCAGTGAAATGTCCAATTTTTACTAGAAACAATTATAAGAATATAAGAGATCTGTAATTGGATTGGGGACAAAACTGAGAAAAAGAAATTTTTCCGCATCAAATTTGTGCGCGTCTTTTTAAATAATTTATTTAAAATAATATTAAATAAGGTCAACACTACTATTAGGACCCAAAAGTTTCATAAAATGACATAGTAGTGAAAGACTACAATAGAAAAATTATATATTATATCTAAAACCACATGATTCAACATTTGATTATGGTAGAACAGAACCAGCGTCACTTCTTTCGTTCAAATTACTGGTTGATGCCAATAAATCCATTATTTACATTAGAATCAGAGTTAGTATACAAAGTTTAAGAAACCCCTCAAAATGATATCATTGATAATGTGGTTCGAAATTCTAATATTCTTCTTTTATCAGAAACATAGAGTTATAATGATGAAGACATTCCCGTACCTAATTCCAACTGTATTATAGTCAAATTTAAATGTTCTAATGTTAAAGCTGGTAAAATAATAATGATCGTTCATTCTTCGTTCCATAATGAATACAAAATTATTGTTCACTTACATTTCATAAAACTCCTCACTTTTGTAACTCTCTGTATATTATTTATTTATAAACAAAGATAACTGATATATTTTTTAAATGTGAAAAAATAAATGGAAGTTTTATATTTTTTATTTATGTAAACAATTTATGTAAACAAAAACATTTACTACAAGAATAATCAAAATTGTGAGAGACTGATTCGATTCAGGTCTGTTCATTTTTTTTTGAACGAGAGTGTATATATAAATTTAGTCTTTCTACTGTATGACACACATGATTTTCTAAATATCTCCCAAGCACTATGCAATAGAGCAGGATAGAAAACTATGTAACATCGATTGAGCGAGTGTTATATCAGCGATTCGTTACATGCTGAAAATACACTCTGATCGAATGCTCATAATGCGGCCCAATGAAGTATAACAAAAAAAAACAATAGTAATTCGTGATTAAGTAAGGGACATATAAAAATGATTGCTAAAAAAATACGTAAAGTTTTTTATCTATTTTGTTTGCGTAATGTGCGTATTTTAAAACAACATTGTAAACTTATCAAAGACCTACACGAATTATATTAAATACCTTTGTGTAATTGTAAACTCTTTAAAAACAAATTGGGTGTGGAATAGAAATAAATCTATTATTTTGTATTTTGTATGAAAAGTTATTTTTTTCATAAAATCAATTACATTGATTTTTTTTGTTTGTTTATTTAATACTTTTTGTTGCAAAATAGTTTTTATTCCATACGGTAAATAAATTTAAAGGAAAAAAAAATCGGCAATAAAACAATTTTAAACATGTAATTGGGAAATGAGTCCGCAAAGGTTAAACCGAAGAATATTGATGTGAATTGAATTTACTAAAATATTAGAAACTATATTCTGGCAACGGGACGGGTTTCTATATCAAGGGTGGCCAACTTTTCTGTGTATAAGATCTACTTTTTATCTTAAGGATGTTCCAGCAAACTATCACTTTTCGATAGATTTTGCTCTTTTTTTTTCACAGGCTAAAAATAATGTTTTCTAATAAATCCGTTTCAGAATTTTTGATCGTTTAGAACGCGAGATAATTAATAACAAAGTAATCATTCTCTCATTAGAAGCATGGAAAACTTCATGTCCGCCCAACTATTATCTGTTGTATTAAAAATAAATACTCGACAGAATTACAAAAAAAAACTAGGATAGTAAAGATAAACATTTATTAAATAAATTAAAAAAAAAAAAAATCGCGTTTTACCGTTTTGGTTTTGAAATATAATAGTTTAAAATTGGTTTTCTTTCAAAATTACATTAATTTTTATATTATATGTATTAGTATGTGTTGTGTATGTGTGTATATGTATTTGCTCTACATTAAAAACAAACCGGTTTTATGACAAGACAATGGCCGGTACTACCTTAATATTTAAATGAATTTCTTGTACATTACCTGTGCATTGAATCCATTCTTCCAATCAGCGGTATATCGTACAATTTGGGTACGTCCATCAGGTAAAAGTATTCTATATTCACCACGGGTTACATCACCATCGCTTACAGCATTGTGTGAGTAATCGTTGCCATAATAATCATCTTTCACAGCATAGTTGAAATCGAATGGCATACCAGGTTCATGGTGATGGTGATCATGCTGTAAAAATGAAACAAACAAATCAAAATAATATTCGACACGTAGGAGCTACATAGACTATGCGAATTTTCTCAGAGAAAGGAATAGTAACACGAATTATGACGCCTAATTATAATATGTCGAATAATAAGTTGATGTTGACTACAAAGTAATCCTATCAAAGATATGAAAAGATTGATTCATTTATCAGAGTCATCCGTGGTGTAACGGTTAGCACACCCTAGAACTCTAGGGTTCGATTCCTAGTGTACGTGTTAATTTTTTCATATCAATATTTAATTAAAACTTCAATGACATGTTTGTCTATATAGTATACGCTAGTTCTTTCATACTATGTCCTACATATCCTTAATGGAAATTGGCATTAGTAATGGAAATAATAACATAATGGAAATTAAGTTCCCTAGGCGATCATTTAATAATCATTTTAGTTAAATTGAAATTCGTTTCGCAGGAGCCGCGCCAGTTTCGCGAATAAATTTCATTCCAATCGGATTAAGACTGTGACCTCTAGAGTAGATACAGTCATATCTTTATAAATATATGTATTTTGTTATCTGGCAACGGCCTGGTGACGTTTTCTCACCACACGTCAACAGGTTGTTTATAGGTGATATTATAGATAACAAATCAGTTTTTTAAAAGATGCTGATAGATGGCAGTACATATACAGATTCAAAAAATCATTCATAGGTGGCAATGTATATTTTCTATACAAAATAGTTAATAATAATAATAATAGTTTAAGTAACTGATTAAATTTGTTGGTATTAAATTAATATGCATTATTTAAATAAAGAATAACTTTTTTCTTTAAAAAAAATCTGAATATTTGCAGAGGAAATCTAGTTACTTACATCTCCACCAGAATGGTCTCCATTACCAGTTGGTGGTGGTCCATATGTTGGCTGTTGTACTGGTGGCCTGTATGTGGGTTGTGTTACTGGTCTATAGGTGGGGGATTGTTGTGGAGGTTGTGGACGTGTTGGTTGATATGTTGGTTGATATGGTCGGGGTGTCGTTGGATATGGTAATTGTTGATTATCGATATGCGATGGGAATGGTATTTTTGGTTTATCATAGTTATAGCCTTTTTGTGGTGGTAAATATTGATTGGCTGCTGTGCCAACATCCGCCCAACATATTCCAGCTACTGCTAGTAATGATAGTAACTGCAAAAAAAAAAAAAAAATACAAATATATTTATTAATTTTATCATCCAAAAAATTTACACAAATCGATACAACAAATCGAACTAGCCTCAAACACTTATGGAAGTAGTCCGATCAAAATGAAATTTCGTATTTGAGATACTCTGATCATTTTTGCTAAAACTCTAATTCGAAAAATCAGCATTGTAGCTCTTTTCGTTCAAAAGTTATTTTGGGGTCAAATCGGCTCTGATTTTTCGATAAGTAATAGTACTCTGTAAGCGCGAAGGCAAAAAACCCCTTAAACTCGGCCTGTCGCACTGCCGTGCTCCAGTGATATCTACAGGAATATTTAGATTTTTAATTTTCAAGTATCAGAAAAATGATAGCAAATTAAATTATAGTAAAATTAATTTTCTATAACTTGACTTCTTACATATTTTTCGATTTTTCCAAAATTATGAGAGATATATCAAATATTATGTGGCCCAATCAAAACATCCCTAGATTTAGCCTAATTTTAGTGAGACTCTGGTGTTTAATATGATATCTTTTGACTAAAAAGCCGTATAGTGAATTCGAATAAGGGTAAACTTCAATATTAGGTTTGGGAGTGAAATTAATATATGCCTAACATTTTTTTTTCGTTCAAATAAATCTTTACACTTATTTATATATTAGATTATCAAATGATAATTAATGAGAACTCTGGTGAAAGTGTCACCAAATTAGCAACGAATAACATATCCTGAGACAATATAAGAGTAATTTTAATAAGAGTGAAGTTAATAAGAGTAAACTTGAATAAAAGAAATTTTAACAAGAGTAATTTCAATAAAATTTATTATATTTTAAATATTTATTTATTTATATTTTTGTCTATTGATCTCAATTTTCTATCTATTTCTAATTGTCAAAGAGTAAATTACGACTAGCTAATTTATACTGATGATGACTACTTTGTAGTCGAAACACGTATTTATAATACAAAAACTAATCTTGGTATTGGGGCGAATTTGAAATTTTATTTACACTTATTTATAATAAAAAAAAAATGAAAACGTTTAAATTTTTATATACAATATTTAAAATCTATTCACGTTTAGTGTAGTATATTTATGTGTATATCGAGGTCATGTGAGTTTTTTATACCGCAATTATACCATCTGTATTGAAATCGTGTAAGTTTATCACACCTAAATTCTTTTGATTACATTTTATACAATAAATAATATATTATGAGTTATGTAATATATTATTTGACAAATTAATTTGTAAACGGTATCAAATTATCTGTTCAAAAGAGGATTTGTGATTTATTTCGTTTTTTTATTGAAATATTTTATTAGAGCGGAACAATTTCAATAAATATTCGATATAAAATGATGATTGATCTATTGATTCTATATGGAAGAATGAAATAATGATATCTATTGATTTTCTATATATATAAAGAATCAATGTTAAATATTATTTATTACTGGCTGGCCGTGTGGTTACTATGTGAAGTCAGTCAGTACACATGTAATGAGAGTGGGTTAAATATGTTTATTGAATTCTTAACTTTAGTATGTGCAACACAAAATTCCCACTCTTAAATGACAAATACTTGATATGAAATATCATACACATCTAAAATGGGAATAGAACCCAAGACCTCTGGCATTCTAGACCTCTGTCTCATAAGCTTCCTGAGATGTTGTATATCTTTTTATTGACTTATTTTTCCAGAAATTGATACAACCTATATATTTTGTATGAAAAGTATTACAAAGAAATCTTTCACATCCATTGCGAAATATTTCTATTAACCTTTTTTATTTCTATACTATTTAATAGCATAAATATTTTTAAGCAGATAATGTATGAATGCCAAAATTATTTAACGAGATTTAAATGACATAATATATTACATATATATATATTTATATTATATTATATTAAAAATTTTGTGTGTGTATGTAATCTTGATTATAGTAAATCTACCGGAACTAAATCGTGAAACTGAATTATAAATACAAACAAACAAAAATGTATTTTTTTGAAAGGAACATTAATTATAAACATTTGTCGTCAATGCATGTCATTTACAAATATTATATTGTGTACAGAATGATCTATTGCTCTTATTAAAAAGTTTTCACACAGTATCTTCATATAATATTTATTATAATATAAGGTCCATATTCTCATACAAAGTACACACTGACAGTTTGGGTTATACAGTTACCTTTAGAATTCAGTGCCCATCGTAATGTTATAGAGAAAATTTACTTTTTGGGGCCAATTATAAAAGATAAATGATTAAGAGATTTTTTTCTTAATCACTTTTCAGAAATAAGGGTTTTCAATAAAAACTGGTGTAATGGGTTGAAATTATATCGGAACTATTTTTACATAGCGTATGTAAGTATGAAAATGTATGAATTAGGGCTCGTTTTCGTAAATTTTCCCAAAAAGCTTTATTACATCATGATCAGTGAATTAATTTCTTCCATGCAAAATATTTGTCGTGTAAGTGTCACCAAATTAGCAACGAATAACATATCCTGAGACAATATAAAAGTAATTTTAATAAGAGTGATGTTAACAAGAGTAAATCGAATGAAAGCAAGTTTAACAAAAGTAATTTCAGTAAAATTTATTATATTTTAATTTATTTTGTTTAAATTTTTGTCTATTGATTTCTATTTTCTATCTATTTCTAATTGTCAAAGAGTAAATTACGACTAGCTAATTTATACTGATGATGACTACTTTGTAGTCGAAATACCTATTTAATAATACAAAAACTGATCTAGGTATTGGGGCGAATTTGAAATTTTATTTCAAAAACCTAAAGTTCTCATTAATTATCATTTGATAATCTAATATCTATGAATTTTTTATCAAATTTTAAGTATTCCACTACCATAACATCTCAGGTAGCTCAGCGGTAGAGCGTAGGTCTAGAATGTCAGAGGTCCTGTGGATTCGATTTCCATCCTAGATGTGTATAATTTTTTATATGAAGCGTTTGATGAGAAAGAATGTTATCAATTTTTAAAAGAATTCTTATCATTTTTAATCAAACGTCCTTAAATATATGAATTCTTTAGATCAATTAATTTGAATTTCTATTCTGACTTTTATCGTTTTTCAATTCTATATAAATTTAAATAATTATTAACAGTATTAAATCAACTTGTACATCATACCTACATATATGTGTAAATATAGTTGCAACTAATTGTAGTAAATTACGTGATATTACATCAATTTATGACCTTCAATATTTAGAAAAAGTAAAAACGTTTACCTTAGAAAGAAGAAGATAAAAAAACAACTGTTATTATTGAAATTTTATTTGTAAAACTAATCATTTTATATTAAGTAGAGAGAGAGAGAGAGAGAGAGAGAGAGATTTACTCATCCATTGTGTGTGTGTTTTTTTTAGAGATGTCAAGGTTATCAAAAAATAATAATTATATCAAAATATTTATTTTTAGATTTGCAAGTTTTTTTGTTCGCAAATTTCCTCATCTTCCAAAATCCGTTATATGATGTAATCGAGTTTAATAACATATATTTATATCCTGTGTATATATGTACAATATGTAAAAAGTAAAAGCTCAGTATATACAGGATAGTTAAATTGTTACACTTCTTATTCTTACTTTGTTTTATGGACTGTACAAATAGCATCTAAAGTAGAACTATCATATCAAAATTTTATAATTGATTCGGTGCCTTATTTATTCGGTTTCCGAAAAAATGCTTCGGATAAAAATTTTGTCATTATAGATTTACAAACAACTTTTATTCGAAACATTTTTCTGAAATCCGAATAAATTAGGCATAAATCAATCATAAAACTTTGGAATGATAGTTCGGGTTTTGAGGATATTTGTAAACATTATCCGAGTTTTTCCGGTCAAGAAGGCGGACTTTGGACTTGTCCGTTAGGAATATTAAATCAAGTTTCACCCTTTTACTGTGAACTATTAAATCTTCGGGCTTTGAAGATACTAATACGAAATCAACATACGAAAACCAAAATACACTCCCGTTCATAAAAAATGAATAAATTGAAACATACTAACAGTTACTGTATGTGTAATATTATACATATATTCAGTAATATTTACGCTTAGAGTGCGGTTTGTTCAAATTTAGTGAATAGGAGTGTACATTGGTTATTTATAAGATGAACTAAGTTGATGATTGATTCAAAAGTAATTAAATTGAAAGTAATATTAATCTTTCGAATCAATCAATAATAAAATTCATTAATTTTATTATTATTGTATTATATATATATGACATATACAGTAATTAATATATAATTAAAATTATATAATTAATTTGAAACTATATATAATTATAAAATTATTAAACAACATACAATCAGTATTATATTAATGAAAAATAAATCGATTTTATATATCAATTGATCAGACATCATTACAATACATGTTCATTATTTGTTTTTATTAATATAAACAAAGATTCATAATTTCCTTTAAGGATGTACGAGCATTAGATATAGTCCATTTATACAAATTCTTCAAAATCTTCTATAGTACATTCATAAAAGTCCACAATAAAGTTTATTATATTTGGTCGTAAGTTAACTGGAGAAAATTCATTATTTTCGGTATATGACGGGCCTATAAAAAAGAGGATATTTAAGAAAAAAACTGAGAGATTTCGGGTAATTAAGCTACCGCCGACAGAAATTAACTTTACCCAAAATCTCAGTGTTTTTCTTAAATATCTTTTTTTTCGGACCCGTCATACCGGAATTTTATTGGATCAATCTCTTCTATTAATATTTCTATTTTCTATTGCGTAGTTATTTTTTTTCATTCGTCTTATTTTATTCCAAGTGAAAATTATCAAACTATGTGGACGCTCAAGGGTTTCTCCCTAAAAGCAATGCATTAAAACTTCGAACTTTAACATTAAATAATTAATTCAAGACTCCCGTAACCCTCCTGAAACTTTTATAATTGATTTATATACACTTCAACTACATGTAAAAAAAAATCAAGCGTCAATCTTTTTGAAGCTCCAGTGTTCGTACATCCTTAATTCGCTTTTCATTGTCTGTAAATTATGTTTGTCGATATTTGAGGCTACGCTCATGGAGATATTTTATTTTGCCTTAAACATTCATGTTAAAGAATTGTTTTGCAGCCTTGTACCACCCAAGTGTTTGTTATTTTTAAAGTATGGATCTCTAACAAATTTATCGTTTTATTATCGCCATCGTGAGTGCATACAAATAAATAACATTTTTATAACACCAAAGACACAGCTATCATTAAAGTTAAATAATAATTTTATAAGTTAACTGTTTAATTTTTAAAGTTACGCAAATCGTTGGTGCCATGGTAGTTTTTTAATCTGCTGTCATTTCTTATAAGAATAGCAATCTTTCCAGTTTTTGTTTTACTACAAATTATTAATATTCAAATTTGCTGGAAAACTTTTTTCGTGTGTTTTTAGGCTTTGTTAACACTAAATTAAACAAATATTTGAAATTTTCAAAGAAAAATGATATTAATAAACTATAGTTGCGGGAACACAGTTTCCATCTTCAGACAAATGTTACTATGTACTAAAGATTAATAAAAATAATCAAAGAGAACCCTAGGTTTTTTGAAATTACATTTCAAATTTTACCCCAATTCTTAGAACATTTGTTTGTAATTTTATAAATACGTATTTCGACTACAATGTAATCATCATCAGTATGAATTAGCTAATCGTAACTATCTCTGGGATATGGATTCTTGTTGCTAATTTGTGAGACACGCACCAAATTAACAACAAGCAACATATCTCTGAATCCATATCCCAGAGATAATTATGATTAGCTAATTCATACTGATGATGACTACATTATAGTCGAAATACGTATTTATAAAAATACAAACAAAAGTTCTAGGAATTGGGGAAAAATTTGAAATGTAATTACTATGTACTATTTATTTATCTGAAGAAAAAACTGTGTTTCTAAAACTATTTGTTTAATTTAATAATTCAAATGGATTTTCATTAGAGTGTTTTTGGATTCGGCAATATTTAGTAACCCTAGTGGAAAATATATGACCCTAGGTTACATGTCATAACCACCAACAAACTTGTCTATTGATGATTAAATATTGAGGCAAAAATAAACATTGGTTTAAAGTTCATAAATTGAAATTTTATTTATTCTAATTAACCTAGGTTTTAGCTAGAATATAGCCATTGTTTCTAATAATGGGAATCGAATCCGAGCTTCTTGAGTAATTTGTCTATTATAACTGATTAAACATTGAGGTACAAAGAAACAGTGGTTTAAAGTCCATAAATTGCCTTTTTATTAATTCTTATTAATCTAGATTTTTGAATATACCAGATTGTCTTGGTATATTCCTACATTGCAACGGGGAATTGAACCCGAGCCTTTAGAGTCACGATCTATTTCATACAAAACTTTAGAGTTTATTAATGCTGAATCTATTAGGTTGCCGAAAAAATGTATAGAATAAAAAGAAATATTATAGAAATATTCTAGGGAAAACTAAAAAGATTCAGCACAAATCCGGTTGTAGAGATGATTTAGTTACACCGTGATAAACGCTAAGAGATTAAAATTCCATAGTTAAGTTTCCTCTTCGTATTTTCTTCTAAACAATTAATTGTATGAATAATATTTTTAATGTTATACGATTTTATTGAAAAATAATAAACAATTCATCTCATCATCCAATGGCATCTTCTCTTATCTTAATAATTGTGAATTATTTCTAATGACGTAATTCGTGTATTTAAAAGAATTTACAAGAATTAATTTAAATACCAAGTTTATCGCAGCCGTCATTTAATTTTAATAAATGGTGGTTAAGTTCGATTAAACATATGAATTACAATTTCAATTGAATAGTATTTATATTATTTATTCGCGTATGTAAAAACCGATTAATATGTTATTTAATATTATTGTATTTGTATTGGATGATCTATATTAGTGGATAAAAACTATGTTATTATTTGATATTGGATATAAAGTTTGCAATTGTATCTAAAACCAATTTTATCATGGTAGAACAAAACCTACGTCACTTTTTCCGTACATTTAGACTTTGTGAAAGACTGGGTATTAAATCGATTATTTACATTAGAATCAGTTTTATTGAAATTTATCAAACCCAGGCTAGGTTTATCAATATACCGTCTGTTTTGGATAGTTTTGCTAATACAGAATCAATGTTAAATATTATTTACTATAATAATTACACAATGATTCATAAAGAAATAAAAATAGTGGAAGTACTCTGTAGTCTGTAGTGTGTGTGTGTGCATGCGTAATGAATAATAATATTATAAATTATGTGGGCATCACTAAATCCCCACTCTTAAATGGCATCAAACAAACATCAATTTACATCATACCACAAGCAGTCAGATGTTTGTAAGTATTTGTATGTATATATGTATGTATTGTTTTATAGTAAATATTTTATTTATTTATTTACTATTAGAAATGATTTTGAAAACAGATTTTATACATTTAATATACAAAATTTACGAACCCATTAAAATTATATCATTGATAATGTGGCTCATAATTCTAATATTCTTCTATTATCAGATACATGAAGTGATAATGACGAAGACATTCCTGTACCTAATTTCAACTGAATAATTAAATTGAAATGTTCTAATGTTCTACCTAGCGGTGTAGCTATTTACCAAACAATTCACGATCATTCATCTTTCTATAATGTATAATGAATAGTGTTTTGTAGTTCTGTAGTCACACTGCGTATATGACAGACAGAATTCTGTCTTAAGCATATGCTTAAGCATGTAATGTATGTAATTATAAACTTTGTCTATATACTGTATGTCACACATTTTTTACTGAATGTTTCCCATACAGTGTGCAATAGATCAGAATTGAAAACAGCGTTTATAGATTGATTGAGCGAGTGATACATCAGTCGAGTGTTATATCAGCGATTCGTAACATGCTGAAAATACACTCTGATCGGATTCTTATAACGCGCCATCAGAAGTATAACTTCAAAAATGTGATTTGAATAGATCATTTAAAATAGTTCGTTCCATGTCAAAGCAATACAACGTGTAACGTGCGTATCTGATCTTCTGTTATTTAACGTATATATTTTCGATAATATTATTATTAATAAATCACTGCATATCCTTATAGATTCTAAAATCTAAAACCAATAAAATACATCATTAAATATAATTTAGTAAAGATATTATAATATTGGATAGTTATATAAAATATGTTATTAAATTATTTATGTATATAAAATTGTTTATAAATATACTGTAGTATGTACAATAACAATCCTCTATAGTATATAATAATATTCATATTATTATTATTATTATTAAATAATAATCAATATTCAATAAATATGATCATAACCTTAACCTATACGTAAGTATAAGAGATTTATTTAAAACTAACAAACAATCATATATTCATATATATTCACATATTGAAGTGCATATATATATATATATATATATATATATATATATATATATATATAAATATATATATATATATATATAAATATATATATATATATATATGTATATACACTTTTTTCACTTAAACCAGTAAATAGTAATTATTATTTACTGAAAAATTTAATGATAATTAGTTGGAATATCTTCTTCTGCATATAACGGTAATTTGTATATGATAGTAGGGGACGCTTGGGTATTTGGATAAATATGGAAATATCAAGATGAATGATTATACGCGTTGGTAGCACCGGGTTGTAATCAAAATACAAACTAAATCTAGAGTCAATGTTTATTTAATATAACATGACGTGTCTTTATGTGTTTTTTCTTTTTTCTTTTTAAATATTTTATTATTTTGTAACGATTTTAGTAAATTTTTGTACTTGGATATTCCCTATTATATGTAACTTGTAATATATTTCCAAGTCTCCCCTATTACAATATACATCTTCTACCAGTTTATTAATTTTTTTTAAATTATAAGTATAAAATTTATGGTGTTATACGTAAATGTCAATTACAGTGGTAACCATTTTTGATTTATTACCGATAATTATTAATGAAAATAATAATTTATATCGTATGTATATTTACAGAATATCCATTGATTTATCATACTTTTTGAATACTGTGTACAATAGGTTTTCAAAGTTGATGTCATTCTTTTAAATTTTATAGTTGATTTGTGCCTTATTTATTTGGTTTTCGAAAAAAATTTTCGAATAGAAGTTGTTACTATATTTCTGATGAACAACTTTTATCCGAAGCATTTTTTCGAAAACTGGATGAATAAGGCATAAAAATCAATTATAAAATTTAAAAAAATGTGTGGTCCATAGTACTGGAGAGTCATCATTATACATTTTACAGACACTGCTAAATTTTTGACCAGATATGTGAATAATAATTTCGACAGAAATAATAATGTCAAAATAAAAATAAGAATGATATGAAAAAGTTGGCTATTACGTTTGAGCCGTCTTTGGTGTAGCGGTAAGCACGCTGGACTAGATATCCAGAGGCCCGAGGTTCGATTCCATTTGTCTATAAAGTATACGCTAGTCTTCTAGAATTTGTCTTACGTATCCTAAATGGAATTTGAACAAACCTTGTATTGTTGACGCTTAAAATAATATCAAGTATAGAAAGCTTATACTAACTACAAGTCAATTAAATCACTCTGTATATTAAATAGATGTGTCATTGTAGACAAATAAAACTGTAAATAATTAAATAAATAAGCAAACAAAAAAAATTATTATAGAAAAAACATAACTACAGAATTACGTTTATAGTGATACGTGTGAGTAAAATAGTAAAACTATTTAATAATTAATTACAAATAATTACAATAATTTTATTCTGATGAATGACATTGACCATAGCGCAGCCAGCTTATTTACATTGTAAAATATAATAATCATCATCTATGAAACAAAAAAGATGTTGTAATCATAGTTCATTTTACTAAACTTAGATAGCTAAAACATACACGGAAAGAATATAGTCGTGCTGGATTTTCAATTATGTTTTTATTAAACTAGAATTATATCAAATATTGCCTAAAAGTTCGGCTTGTAATAGCACGGTAACGTACACAGGCAAAAACCCCTTAAACTCGGCCAGTCGCATCTTATAGTACCACAAAATAATGGATACACTGTAAAAAATAAAATGGTGGACCCGAAAGCACCAGGAGTCTGATTCTACTGACGAGTAAAGGATTAGCTACTTAAGCTAAATTCTTAAGTAGCTAACTTAAGTTCTCTCACCAGTGACATGAACCTTTGTGATGGGTGTATATATATATATATATATATATATATATATATATATATATATATATATATATATAAATATAGATATGAAACAATTATAGCAGGTGGTTAGAATCTAAGTTTAAAAAGTGAGTATATACAAACACCATGTATCTAGAGTTAATATTGAAACTGAAATCTGTAGAAAGAGATAGTATAGAGATCAGTAACTAATTCAAGTCGCTACACTAAGTTATTCGAAATTTGGTAGGTACAAAGAATGTAATATTTCCAATAGGTTTCGATGCAACATTTCAATTGGTTTAGTCTATGCATTTCATTCATTTCGCGACCAAAGTTTGTAATCCAGTTTTCGTAGACATCTATGATTAAAATGGAGTATTTTCCTGATAAAAGCTGTATAAATTGAAACGAAAGATAAAAATTAATTATAAATTTAAATTTATCCATATAATTTATTACTAAAAAAAAACTGTTAACTATTTTTTTATTGGAAATTCATTATGGAAGAATTTATACGGAAAATTATTATTATGTAGTTTGGAATTTCTTTGTAAGGTCACGAAAGTAGTGCTCATTTTTCAAAAGTTTATAAATGACTTGTGCCTTAGTCATTCGGTTTTTCGAAAAAAATGCTTAGGATAAAACTTGTTCATTATAAACATACTACTAACTTTTTTTCGAAACATTTTTGCAAAAACTAAATGAATACATGTAGTTTTAAATACACTCCCGTTCAATAAAACTAAACAGACCTGAAATGTTAATTTTCTTACATATCATAAAACTCCTCACTTTTGTAACTCTCTGTATAATCATTCATTTATAAACAAAGATAACTTATATATTTATATTTTAAGTGTGAAAAAAGAAATGGAACTATAGTAAACAACATTTACTACAAGAATAATCAAAATTGTTAGAAAATTGTTACTGTCCTAGATTTTTTTAAAATTCTGTCGAGTTTTTTTCAATACAACAGATAATAATTGGATGGGCCTGAAGTTTTCCTTGCTTCTAATGAGAGAGAGTGATTACGGTTATAAATTCTGAAACTTCGGGATTTATTAGAAAACGTTATTTTCAGCCTGTAAAAAAAGTATGAGCAAAATCTGTCGAAAAGTGATAGGAACTACCTTAATTAGGAAAAAAACCTGCACTCGGTCAGTTTTTTGTTCAAAGTCCTGATGCCGGGTATTTCAGCTTATTATATAACAATATTTAAGTGTCACGAATCACGATATAATATTTTTTTCTATATAATAAATCTCCGGAATCGATTTATTAATAATAATTAAAATTAATGAACAAGTAATATATAATTAATGCCCTATCACGTATTATTTTTAGATAAATCTTTTAATAATATTTTTTACTAAAATAATTATCGTTTTATGTTTGAAAAAAACAACAACAAGGAAATCAATTTTAAAGTCGATCAACTTTATCTAAATCTAAAAAAATTTATAATTGTCTGCATGACGTTTTTTTATTTTTTTTCAATATTTATTTTAAAAATCAAATTCGTGTATTTTTAATTATTTATTCTTTCCAAAATAATTATAGATTTATTATTTTATTTAATTAATATAGTTTTGTTATATAATGAATTCTAATCGAAAAATATCTAGAAATTGTATATGCGTATATTTAGAAATTAATCAAGTCTTTTTTTTTTTAAATTAGAAATTCATCCTTTTTTTTATGGGTAAAAATTACTTTCTAATAACAGTGTTTAGTACTAAAACAAAAATCATTTAAATACCGTATTTGTTTAAAACAATTAAAAACTGCAATAAATATTAATAAATCATAGAAAATAATTTTGTAAAGAATGCAATGGGTGATGATAATAAAATTATTAAAATTTTTCATATTTAACCTCCAAGTCACAAAATCCTTCATAATAATTCATAATTTCAATGTGAAATGGCTATATAGAAATTTATATACCAACAATGATAAAATGCATCCTCGTTGTAAAACAACAACAACGGTACACAGGTATTAATTATACAAAAAGAACAAACCTTTTTATTTTTTATTTTATACTGAAATTCCTTGCGGCAAATTACTTTATTTCTTGTTATTCAATGATTTCAAAATGAACATCTCTACGAGTTTTTATGAATTGTTTTTTGTAAACTAGCATCCATTGTTAGTATGGTTGCCTTTCGGTTATATTATACCGACGAAAGTGACTAGCGTGTACTAAATTTTTCATTTAGGTAATATGTCTGAACATTGATAACATTCTTTGAAATCAAAAGCTTGATATGAAAAATCATACACACCTAGAGTGCGAATTGAATCAACGATCTCTGGCATTCTAGATCAATGTTCTGCCGTTGAGCTACCTGAGATGTTATGGTAGTGGAATGCATATATAATTTTTCACTATCTTTTGTTTTCGATGTATTTGTTGAATTTTTCGAGTTATGAATTTTTTCGGACGCAACTTTGACAAGGTGTACTAAGTAAACTAATTGATGAATTGAAAAATGTTCCGTACATTTTTTATAGAAATTTTTCTGTTCTCCAACTTTTATTCAATACATTTTTTTCGTATTTCTTATACATTTCGAGTTATTTATGAAAAACTAGGAAAACATTTCAATTTTTAGGTATTTGTAAATTCTTTTTAGCGAAAACAATCATTCTCTATGGGTGCTATTTTTTATATGGATAAACATCATTCTGGACTGATTTTGATGGTCATGCCTTTATCTCTTCATCTGTTTTTGCTCTTTCTATGTTCGTCTTGTTATTCGGTTAGTCAAATAAAACGTACTGATTAGAACTTTAGTAAATTTATTCAGGAACTATGATTTAATCACAATTGCATAAAGAACCTAACGTTAGGCCAATAAAACAAATTACCAAAAAAAAGCTAAAGATGAGCTAATAAAAATCTTATTAAATTTATAGTTTTTTATTTTTAAGATATGAACTAAAAACAATCAAGAAATTATTTAATTTAATAAAAATACCGAATAATAAAATTATTTTATATAAGTTTAAAACAATATAATATATGTACTCAGTAAATTGCATGCTATGGCAGTCAACTTCTATTATATGAAACCAGTAGCTTTTATTTATTAAAAATAAAAAAAAAAACTCAATCCTGTTATTTATTGCATATATTATGGTGTACAGATTGATCTACCTATTTTGATATTTATTTCGAATTTATGAAATTTCACCACTTAAAATCATTACTTAGTAAGACTTTTTGTTTGGGATAATCAGATATCTAAGGTCTGACCTCTAATAGTTTCATTTTATACTTTATTTTTCATTTCGAATTTTCACTAGTTTGCAAAACTCTTTAAAATTGAGAAATATATATAATTCAGAATGAAAATGATTGTAAATAAGATTTATTGATTAGTTACCTGTGGCGAGCGTAATTTTGTCAACTGAGAAATAATGATCGATGAGTTAATTTATAAAACGTAATAAATCATTCTGTGATAAATAAATAAATCTACAGACAAATATAATTAAGTAACTTCGTCTTCTTCTTCTTCTTCTTCTAATCATTATTATTTAAAGTAATAATTGATTTAAAATTGAAATATCTTTCTTGTTCTTCGTCAATATTATATTTATTTCTGCGTATTACGTAAGGTAGATAGATATATTAGTACTAATGCTATTACTACTAACCTTTAATTAGACAGTATATATGTTTTGATTCGATTAAAATATTGTATTACCTACAATAACTAAATACATAGAAGACATGTAATATGATATTACTTGTAATTAATTTATTTAAATATATCTGTCAATGTAATATGTCATTTACAGGTTTTAATGTTTGTCTAAATTTAGTTGTGTTAACGTGAGAAGTGAGAATTTCGAGATGATATGAAATAATTATTCACAAGTAACGGGATGAGGAAAAAAAAGTTTGATGAAACCCGGAAGATAGATCTAGAGTAGTAAACTATTGTTACTTTCATGATGAGCAAGGAGCTAAGGACCATGTAAACTATTAAGAAAAGCTATTAAGGGAAACTTTGTAATGCCTTGATCTTCACATAAGATAATATTGATAATTTTTGTCGATATATATTTGTGTAATTATTTTGATTTAATAAATATGCAAGACGCATAAATTATAATATGACTAAATATATTTTTAAAATGCGTATAAAAAAAGTAATAAGGCATATTGATACAGAAGAAAGTAGTTTATATATTAAAACAGAAAGATAAAAAAATTAACTTTACAAAAAAAAAAAACAAACATACCAAAACCGATATATGTTATTTACAAAAACAACTACTGTAGTTCTTACTACCAATCAAGATCATAAAACAGTCCAAAATGAAACTTAAATAAAAGTTTAATACTTGTTTTATTGAAATTGATAATGAGTCAATAATAATATACATTACATGTGGATAACATCATATGACTTCCATTACTATCATACTAACAAGATTGATATCGTCTAAAAAATTGTTTCAACGGTAGGAGGATAATAATTGAATTTTGTAAAGTAAAAATAACAACTAACCGAGTTGCTGAGTTAATTTCTTAAATACCCAGTATATCAAAATTCAAACTAAAGTTTTTTATTTTTTTAAAAACGAACATATTTTGTCTTCTCAAAGGCGGATATTTCAACCACTCACCGGAAGAAGTACTGTTCGATTTTGTCCATTCACGAACTTGGTTTTACTTTAACAAATATACGAAAGAGGACTCATGAGGTCATTTTATGAACATCCATACCATAAATTCTGTTCTGGGATCAATATTTTCTACCGTTAGAAAGTCGTGACGTAACTTAATATAACCCTGTATATTTTTCATACCGGGAATTCTTGTCAAAATCGATAAAGGAAAAGAAGTACGTACAATCATAGACTAGTTGGTTACTGCGTCGACCCCGTTGAAGAACTATGGTTCGAAACCTTTGTGATTATTTTTTCATATTTTTAATTATACTAAAAACTCACTTTAAAATAAATCTCTTTAAAACAAGTTTTAATGGAAGTAATCAACCAAACATTTCAATACACTTTTATAAATGTATCAATAAAAAAATCAATATATTAATTAAAAAAAGAAACAAAAATTGTTTATTATTTTATTTATTTTTTGTGATTTAAAACGTTATGTTTGTTTAATGAATAATAAATAAGGTGTGAAACATTCTTAAAATGTCCTCCGGTAATTTGTATGTATTTTTTCTGATGTTCAATCTAATTTGTGAAATTAACTATGTATACAAAAAAAAAACAAAAATTAAACCACTTTCTTTCTTATCAAAATATAAATATCTATTATTAATTTGTATTTTTAATTAATCAATAATTATTTATTTATTTAATGCTAAATTAATGTTATTAGTTTAATGTTAAATTATGAAATTACAAATCTAATATTCTATGTGTATAAAAAATACTGCTTTTTTTTTTTTTTTTAATTAGTATATTATTTATATTGAAATATCAATTTTAATTATGCGGTCGTTGTTATTGTTGTGGGTAATATAGTAATCGAATTTGTTGTTACTATGTGGGTAAGACTTTAATCAATTTTAATTGTTCATGAAAGAGAAAAAAACCGAATTATTTGAAATATGTTTTTACTTTTCAGCGACGACAATAGGTGTAAGAAAGTATTGTAAATGTACAAAAAATTATATTTTACTCATAAACCTTAGCGAGATAGTATTTTAAGATAATTATTCATTTTTACTTCACAACTCGGGATTTGTCTTCCGGCTTTTACCATTTATTTGTCATTTTTGTCTTGAGTTTAGTTGATACCAAAAATCTGGTCTGGACTATCGCAAATATTATTATCTTTTCTCATGGTTATACTAATTATAATGATCTAAATTTAGTCTTAATAGACTAATGTTGGGAAATCTATATGCATGAAATGCCTACGGCATAAAGTTATCTTAATTCAGCAATGGAGATGACCCGCTGCTTATGAATATAAAACCGATTATTAGCAACAAGTAATTTCTGATTTTTTGCAAATAAATTTATAATTAAATAAATTATTACATTTTAATAAATAAATAATTGTCAAATAATTAGTTTTTTGCATGTAAAAAGTTAATTTTTAAACTTTTATTTTATATTTATTAATTTAAGAGTGAAATTTAAAATAAATTCTCATACAATAGAGAATTTTTACGAAGAAGAAATAAGTTATAAAATTATTATTATTTATATTTATATTTATATTTTAATTATAATTTTTTTTATACAGATATTTTATTTTATTGTAATTAAAAGGTTAATAAACATTTTATATGAATGTCTATATCTATAATCTCAGCGCCGCATATCGATTAATGTAATTAGATAAAATATCTCTAATTGACATATAATATGTAAGTTTTCTAATAATTAACTGTATAATTTCAATATAATTTAAAAGTCATTTATATTAATTACAGATTATTGATTGAAAATTATTGATATAGATAAAAGTTATTTTGCAAAAAAAACAAACAAAGTGTGTGTTGAATCACTCACAATGTAGAAGGGTTTTGTAGTCAATATGGGTAAAGCTAGAAGATTTAAAATGGAATCTTAGAAACTTTTTTTTGAAATCGTATTTGACTTTTGACTGTCTTGTTTGAGGATAAGAATTTTCGATATTAAAACGGATTTGAGTCTATAATTTTACTACGATCGGGAAAAAATTTGATATCGAATGTGGTTTTGGTATTTAAAGTTCAAGTTCGTAAAGGACTTCGTATTTGGGTAATTGATTTCATCTAGGAATGAAGAATGACAAAATATTTTGAATTTCTTTCTAAATGTTACTAAAATGGGAAAATTGATTCTATAGAAATTGAAAATTGACGTTTGAAACTGACAAAATTTGGAAAAAAATTCTTATTTGATATAAATTAATTAAAATAAATATGATAACTGAATCTAAAAAAAAGGATTAATCTTTCATTGCACTCAATAGTCAACCATGTTTTTAAGCCCCGCCTTTAGGTCACTTCTCAATTAGAATGTTTTTAATTTAAATAATTCATTAACTGTTGTCATGCTAAATTGATATCGTTTTACAATATGATGTTTTACAACCATAATATTCTTCCCACATTTATCAAAAGTGTATGGTTACTATTAATAAATATTGGAAAATGAGGGAAAATATTTTTCCTATTTTGTGTCGAATAATTCCCATAAAAAATCCAATCAGCCTGCCTCGAATGAAAATATAATCGTCTACGTTGAATATATGAACTATAATTTTCGAAATACGAGAGATGTTTTTGAATCCATTTTCAAATAAAATTACTAATCAAAGATCTCCAATGAAATTTTTTTAGTAAAAATATATCGTCTTTAAATTTGTTCTACGATTGAGCTAAATAAAATTAGAAAATAAATATCCTTGG
The DNA here is from genome assembly GCA_963920215.1 of Nineta flava. Lineage (NCBI taxonomy): Eukaryota > Metazoa > Arthropoda > Insecta > Neuroptera > Chrysopidae > Nineta > Nineta flava. Next base: position 143,895,357 of record OY986040.1, read on the forward strand.
GATATATTTTATAAATTCCACAAATATTTAATGTTTTGTTTTTTCTTTCTTCAAATAAATCGGTTTCCCATGTAAATATTATAGTATATAATAATTGTTTTTTTTTTCTACAAAAATTTTTCTCTACAATTATTTTTAATAACCATTCTTCAGTACCAGCCAGCAATAAATAATATAATTTGTTTACATAACAGATGTATAATAACATTAAAACTGATATAACATATGATGTATAATAACTGATATAACAGTTATTACAAATCTATCAAATTACTTCCTATTTTTTTTTTTATTGATTTGTTTTTTTTTTTTCTTCAAATATTTTGTAAAGAAGTAATCTAATAATTATTACTTAGTGATGGACATGTGTGTCTTTATTTACATGAAATATGAATTATCAAATCCAATATAATAATAATATATGATGATTTGTTTAGATTACTGAGTGATTCATGAAATTACGTCTTATAAAAATTCGTTATGCAAGAGTTGCTTCAACTTGGCGAATTTCCTTAGAATACATAAATCACTCCCTAGCGATCACAATTTTAGTCTGATCTAAATGAAATGTTGTATATGATTTTAATATTTGCAAGTCCAATTTTATTAATAAATGACATACGTCGAGGGGAAATATGGGAGGGGGGGGCTAAAAGAAAGAAGAAAACAAAATGCGTAAGGATGTCTATATATATATATATATATATATATACATATATATATATATATATATATATATATATATATATATATATATATATATATATACATATATATATATATATATATATATATATATATATGTATATATTTATATATATATATATGTATATATATATGTATACATATATATATATATATATATATATATATAAATTTTACAGATGGCCGTTTTTGACATCTACTGGTAGGATCTATGGATTTGTAGAAATTTTTGCGAAATTTTGACTTTGGTACGAGACCAATAGCTCTATTTCCTTTCAGGAAATTTTCTAAAAATGTATGTTACGAGGCGGAAATTTGGTAGAGGCGTAGATAAATGTTTGAAATAGTGGAAGCGGTGTGAACGCTAAATATTTAAAGAATTGGAAGCGGTATAAAGTTACATGGAGGTTTTTAGTCTTAAAAGGACGATAGCCAGACAATAAAATGCGAGCAAAGCCGGCCGAGTGTAAGCTAGTGTTTAATATAATTAATTTTGTTATCGTTAGAATCTGTTTCTTCATGATAATTCACTTTGTCTATTTAGCTATTTTTTTTTCTTATATCTGTTACGTAGGGCACTCAAGAAAGTACTTGTTCGTAGCAACCGTAGAATCGTGTTACATCTAATACAAATATAAAAAAAATTAAGTAATTATAATGATAAGTTAATTTTTGTGTTATTTATTAAAAAAAACATTCAATAATAGCTAAGCATTATCTAACATAAAAAAATTATTGTTTTCACTTTTGTGATAGCTAAGAATAAAACTTTTGTATATAGTAATTTAACTCTTCTAAAACAATTACCATCTAAAAAAATTTAGCACATAATAATATGATTTGATTATATTATTATGTGTTAACTTTAACAACAGCTTGTTTAAAGATTATATATATATATATATATATATATTCATAGTAATAGCTAAACTATAGTAATTCATCACAATATATTGAATTAAAATAAAAAAATTTTTTTGTAACGAAAGATATTTGTTTTGATAATAAATGTTTACATTTTTTTAATAAATATCTTTATGTAAACTTTCATTTTTTTTTATTATCAATCTATTAACATAATAATCCAATATTTTTGATTATAAAATCAATCAATTTCCGACATTTTTGACGTATCTCACATAGAATGTCCGTAATTTTATTATACACATATAATTGAAATTGATTGTATGAGTTTTGTTCTATTATTAGTTGTTGAGTAATTTTTGATTGATAGTTTCTGGTCAGGGAATGTACAAATTTCAAAGAAAGCAAATAAGACAGGCTGGCTAGACATCACACGTACAAAATTTTGATATTATAGATATTCATTGATATTAGGAAAAAACTTTTAATCTTTGGATATTTGACAACTTTAAGCACGTTTCCTCAAAAATACGAAACATATATAAACTTTATTGTGGGTTTTTGTTGAATTTTATGAATGTATTATATTGGAATTTGTAGAATCTTATGAATGTACTATATTTAGTTTAAGAACGTCATTTGGGTCGTTGTTTTGGTCGATTCGTTATCTATCAAAGTAGAATCCTATTGTTTTTCATAATGGTTCGCCGATCTGTTTAACTTTTATAGCTCAAAAACAAACAACATTCAGGGATTACCCTTTTGATTTAACTAACGATTACATCTGTCACTGGCTTTAGTTAAAAAAATATAAATAACATAATTTTAGGAAAAAAAAATTAACAAATTATTATTATTATTATTATTATTACAATTACATTGTAAATTGTCAAGCAATTGTGTGTATTGTTTGCGATAATTTCACACACAATTTTCAAAAGGTAATTGAGCATCATATGTCAAAATATATTATTTCATTTTTTTTCTGGTATTCTTGTTGAGCCAACCTTTTACATGTTTCAATAATTTTTAAATATAAACAGTCAATTGAATCATTATATATTTAATGTATAAATAGCTGTAAAGTACTGCCTTACATGAAATTAGGGGTTCCGAATCTGATCCGTTGATGATTTAGGCGTTTTCAGGTTTTGTACTTTCTTTTGACGTTTGTATGGAAAGTTTGAAAACAGTAAATGTTCATAAAATTACTAATTGATATGAATATAATATACAGTTTGACTGTAAATAAGAAAAAAATATGATACTTATTTTGTCAATTTCTATCAATTTTATTGTTAAAAAAAGAACAGATGATGGGAAATTATCTACAATAAATGAAATAATATAATAAATTTTTATTTCTCTAGGAAAACATAAATAAAAATGTAATTAAACGGTTCGAATCGTCGAATATTAATGCAAATGTGTAGATGCCCTTTTATCCAACCCTCCCCTACATATATTTTTTACAACATCTGACTTATCGTACGAATTCTATCATTATGCGATAATATGTTTAAACTCTATGTAATATGTAAATATTAATTTAATTGAAATTGAATAAAGTAATTAAAATTAATTTAAAATCATTTTACGTACACATAATATCTATTTCATAATAAATATTATCTTATTTTAAAATAATAATAAAGGTCATTTTTTAAAAAGTTTTTAGGTTACTCTATAAGTAAAAGAACATAGTTCTCATACTTGAAATATGAAGAGAACTTAATATGATTATAAATGGAATATAATTAAATATCTAAAATAAAGAAATAAATGAATTAAAATATACAAAAAAAAAAGAAACAAAACATTAAAATAATATTTTAATATTATGTTTTTTTTTAATGATAATTGATTATGAAGTTAATTGTACGCAAAAATACTTTTAATAATTAATTTACTTAAATATTTTATTACTAATTACCGTTGATACAAATCTTTATTTCAATTAAGTCATTAAATTTTACTATTGTAAGATTATATCTATAAAATAGAGACATGTTGAACGGATATTCTTGTTTTTATAATAATAACGGTAGGAATATTTTCATTTTATTGGAGATATTTTCCAAATTGAAATTTTCATACTTGGTTTAATTTTATCGAAATTTGAATAATCACTAAAAATGTCTAGTCCACACACAAATTCTTTCCACTCCACTCACATCTTCACATCCTTAGGCATCACAATGGACCTTATGGTCGAATGGACCTTATGCCTCTACAATCTATCTATCTATTCGAGCCTAACTATTCTATATCTAATTATTGTCACCAGATGTCAGTGTCCTAAGAAGCAAACCTCAATGGTTAGGTGGTCTTCAGTACGAAAGTATCACGGTTGCCGCTGGTTACGTCAAAACATGAGGATACAATTTACTAATACAACTGATAAACTTCTCTTTTAAACTAACTCAGGCATTATCTAAGTTTTTCCTAAAAAATCTTTACTAGTTTAAAATACATTGATTGATGGAGGGAACCCCCCTTAAAGAAGTTATTTTAAGATTTATTTCATAAATAATTAAGAGATCAAAACTCATTTATCTTGATTGAAAGGTTAACCATAAACTACTTAACCAAAGACTACATACAATCTAACCATGATAGTTAGATACCATCCTTCAAAATAATGAGAAAAGAAATCCGCCTTTAAATACACACAAAGTTCAATATTTGTTTATTATAAACCACGGATTATGAAAGGTCATACACGATTTGATTCTCTAACAGCAGTAGAAAAAAGTATTTAATACAAAATGGAAATAACATCATCGCATATATGTCTAATAAATTCGTTACGCAGGAGCTGCTTCAACTTAGCGAATTTCCTTGGAATAAATAAATTACTCTCTAGCGGTCACAATGTTAGTATGATCAAAATGAAATGTCGTATCTGATTTTAGTATTTGCATGGCCAATTTTATTAATAAATAACATACGTCAAGGGGAAAGGGAGGCATAATGATAGAAGAAAACACAAAATATAAAATATCTCTCTTAATATTAGAACAATCGAAAAATGCGTAAGAAACAAAGTTGTAGAAAATCATGTTTGGTACAATTCATCACCTTATCATTTTTGCTCAAACTCGAATGCGTACAGAGATATTGAGGAATTTAATTTTCAATCTTAAACCGTCAATATTTTTGTAAATATTAGGGTTACAGAAAAAATGATAAGAAACAAAATTACAGTAAAACTTAATACCTACAACTTTACTTCTTATAAGATTTTCGATTTTTTGAATATTAAGGGAGATATGTCAAATTTTGTGTTTCCCTCTCCCTCTAAACCCCCCTTTCCCCTGGTCCGATTTTACCCATTAACGAACTTGACCTTTTGAATACCAAAAGCGCTTCAAATATCAAATCTCATTCCGATAAAATGAAAACTGTGACCGCTAGAGTGATGACAGACACATATATATATGTATATATATATATATATATATATATATATATATATATATGTCCATAGATATATATATATAAATTTTACAGATGGTGATTTTTGACATCTACAAGGTAGGATCGATGGACATTTGAAGAAATTTTTGCGAAATTTTGACTTCGGTACGGGACCAATAGCTCTATTTCCTTTCAGGAAATTCGCTAAAAACAAGGTTCTAGTTAGGTTTTGCCCGAACTAATTGAGATAGGTCAAAAGAGGTCCGTCTGTTTGTCTTATGTACTTTTAGATTATCTTCTATTATTATCTATTCAACATAAATTATTATTATAACTATACAAATTTAATAGATACTGAAATTTATTTATAAGAACTAGGTGTGAATCGGAATTTAGCTTATCAGGGTGTCCCGTAAGTAGTCGAGTTCCATAAGAGGGTAGGTAGAGGGTACAATTTTAAAAAAGTCCTGAGACATTTGTTTATTAGTTTATTTGTTTATTAGATTTGTTAATTAATTATTAATTAATGAAACTAGTAAATAAGAGTAATATGGCTTTCTGACCCTATTACTTAGAAATGCTTCTGGTAATAACGAAATTATTTATTCATTATTTTTAATGAAAGTGATTTTTTAATGAGTTCGAAACCTAAATGAAAGAGTTGAGATTTCAAGGGTTGGGTCTTCGTTTTATAGAGGCGCATGTCACTGGTGAATTTTTAACAGGCTTGGGACATCCTAAAAAAAATCTGCTCATTATAACTTGTGTTCAAAGCTACTATGAATTTTATCTGTCGCTCTTATCGACAGAAACAGGAAAGTAAAATTTAAGGGGTGTGATCTTTTTTTTATGGGTTGCAGGTCTTGCGATTTTCTAAAAATTTATAATTCCAAAAACTTAATTATTGCATTATTAAAAAAATTAATCAATAAAATAATTTTATTAATGCACTTTCGAGAAAACTTTATAATTTAAAGAATTTAATTTGCGCATTTTTATTAAAATTTATTATTAAAACAATTTATTTATTACATTTTTCAAAAATTAAAAAATTTAATTTATGCACTTTTCAAGGAATTAATTAAATCAAAAATGAATTATAAAAAACACTTTTTGCAGCTCTGGTTTCAACCTAGTTTCCATGATTAATTAATAATTAATTAACGGTACGTCTAATAAAAAAAATTTCTCAATAGTTTTTAAATACAGGCACCCATAGCTGAATTCCCTGCCTCTCCTTCATGTGCCCAATCCTATTACTATGATATGTTGTGTACAATGTCTTGTTAAAGAAAGGACTCAAAAGTATTCTTACTTAGCCTAAGTGTACACCCCCGTTCATAAAAATTGAAGCAGTTAAAACATTTTTAGTGTTCGTGTATGTAATATTATACATATATTTAGTAATATATAGAATGTGATTTACTGGTTCCATTTTTTATGAACGCGAGTGTATGTATTTTCGTAGTTCTTTTTATACTTTAAAAAACCTTTGAAATTATTTTGATTATTTAAATAAACTATCCTTAAAAAACAAAACCAAAAAAAAAAAGACAAAACGGATAAAATCATGAATATTTACAAATTAATTTTATTATTACAACAAATAATAAAAAATTAATGTAAATTAAAATAAAATAAAAATATATATATTTTTGTTTTGTTTTACCCACATTTTAATAAACATTAAATTTAATTATAAAAATAATTATATTATTTGTTAGATTTAAATATATTATTTATAATTTTTCTTTTTGGTTGCATAATAATTAAAAAATTACTATTCTTTCTTTGAGAGTGAGTGTGATGATGTGATTCATCTCAAAAGAACTCTTAACACATACGTGAAATACTATAATTATGCATCAATCATCACTCTGTTTAGAGTATACAGAAAGATTTGAAATGAATGACACAAATTACAGTACAACCAACATCATTCTATGAAATCTCATTCCGTTTTAATCAAATTCTATGTGTTCAATTCGTTGCTCATTTTATATCAGTCAATTGCGCTGATGATAGTAAAATGAGACTTTTGGGCTTAAAAATTAATTTTTAAAGCGAAATTTATTACACACTCCTTGGGTGTCCCCAGTTTTGACGATAAGAGTAGTTATAACTGCGGTTATTTCAAGAAGTAATGAACTTTTAGTTAATCGTCTTACAAAGAGGATAATTTTCTCTGAAAGTTGTTTTAAGATGTGAAAACGAATAGCGAGACTATACACGATTTTATATAGGGAGTGAAATGAAATTTTAGATTATAAACAATGTCACGTTTTTTTGTAACGATCGGCTATCCGAAAATCGGCAATCATCGGCTTTGTCTTTTAGTTAATCGTCTTAGAATGAAGATAACTTTATCTTAAAGTTGTTTTTTTTGATGTGAAAACATCTATAGCGAGATTATAAAAGATTTTATATAGGTAGTGAAATGAAATTTCAGATTATAAACAATGTCACGTTTTTTTTGTAACGATCGGCTATATGATAATCGGCAACTATCGGCATTGATAAGATAGGACACATTCATTCCTGTTTGTTAACCAATCATATTGCTCACAATAAATATGACATTAACGTTTATGTTTTCACATCATGCCTGAGTCCCGGAAAATATTTATAATGATTTGAATTTGTTTTTGAAAAATAACATACATCTGCGTTCGTTGGTCTGAAATTTATGTATGTACAAGCTACAGATCGCATTTCTTGACCGATTTTGATGACTCTTGTATTATGACATTTTTTTTGACATCAAATGCTTGATATGAAAAATCATACACATCTAGGGATGGGGAACGAACCCACGACCTCTGGCATTCTAGACCAATGCTCTACCAACTGAGCTACCTTAGATGTTATGGTAGTATTATGCATATGATCTTTCACTATCATTTCTGATGCCATTGTATTATTAATTTTTGTTTATTTACTATTAACATATTTTTCAAATTGTTTTTTGTAAACTAGCGTCTATTTATTTCCATTGTTAGTATGGTTGCCTTTCGGTTAAATTATACCAACGGAAGCGACTAGCGTTTACTTACTTTGACATTTAAGTAATATGTCTGAACATTGATAACATTTTTTTTGACATCAAATGCTTGATATGAAAAATCATACACATCTAGGGATGGGTATGGGATCGGTCCCCATCCCTAGATGTGTATGATTTTTCATATCAAACATTTGATGTCAAAAAAAATGTTATCAATGTTCAGACATATTACTTAAATGTCAAAGTAAGTAAACGCTAGTCGCTTCCGTTGGTATAATATAACCGAAAGGCAACCATACTAACAATGGAAATAAATAGACGCTAGTTTACAAAAAACAATTTGAAAAACTTGTATTATGAATTCATTATCTATCCCAGAGTAGATCCCATTTGATGGTTCGACGAATTAATTTTATAAATAATTTTCTACAATCGTATTACTTAAATTTATGAAAAAGTGGAAGCGCTGTGAAGTATGCAAATATTATATTAAGGTACAATTGGCTGAAAAAGTAGATGTTATTTTTTTAAATTTTATAATTGATTCAGTGTCTTATTGATTCAGTTTTCAAAAAAATGCTTCGAATAAAAGTTGTTCATTAAAAATATAGTAACAACTTTTATTCGCATCATTTTTCCGCCGAAAACCGATTGAATAAGGTACAAATCCACTATAAAATTGTGAAAAATGATCACTAACTTTGGTGGTCCTGTTTACATTTCAAAAAAATATAGTAAAAAATTTAATATTAAAATAAAAAAATTAATACCCGAAATTAAATCGTGTTGTTTTATATACGTTCAATCATTTAAAATCACACGGTAGATAATTCATTCATATTTTTTAAGTTATTGTGTGTGAATATGATTTATGTGTATATAAAAAACAAGAAAAATACTAAAATAATATGCAAATTTTTATGCTTATTATTGCAAGAAATCAATGAATGACCTTCAATGCAGGAGAAACAAAACGGGTGTTAATTGTAGGTGGAGTAATCATTAATTATATGGATTCAGGGGAAATAATTATAATAATTATTATTATTCAATTTAATATGTAAATGAGCCAGAATAGATAGATAGATTGTAGAGGCACTTCGACCGTAAGGTCCATTGTGATGCCTAAGGATGTGAGGATGTGAGTGGAGGGGAAGGAATTTTTGTGTGTAGACTAGGAATTGGTAGGATGTGAAATGGACTCTGATCTTCACTAGCATAGCCGGTTATTTGTGGGTACTAAGTTTTACTGTAATTTTGTTTCTTATCATTTTTCTGTTACACTAATATTAACAGAAATATTTACAATTAAAAATTGAAAGTTAAAATTCTAAATATCTCTGTACACATTGGAAAAAATGATAAAGTAATGAATTGTAGCAAACTTGATTTTCTACAACTTTACTCCTTATATATTTTTCGATTGTTCCAATATTAAGAGAGGTATTTTATATTTTGTGTTTTCTTCTATCTTTATGCCCCCCCCCCCTTTCCCCTTGACGTATGCCATTTATTACTAAAATTGACCTTGAAAATACTAAAATGATATCAGATACGACATTTCATTTTGATCAAACTTAAATTGTGACTAGAGAGTGATTTATGTATTCTAAGGAAATTCGCTAAGTTGACGCAGCTCCTGCGTAACGAATTTGTTTTTTTTTATAGGTATGTGAGACCCCAAAACAAAGTTTCCATCTAGATCCCGTAAGATGTGAAGCTACGCCACTGATTTAAATCCTTTTATTGTTTCTAAAACATAAAGAAATCATATTACATAATTTCTTTTCTACTTTTTTGCAGTAAGAACTGCAAAAATAACAAAGCACTTTTATTTTTGCTATTGTGTTAATTGGATTGCATAAAAAAATAATAATAATAATATGTTTTTTTATAAAGGTTTTTTTTCCCATTCCTTCCTTTTAAAGTGTGAGTACTTAAGCTGTGATCATTTATGTTTGTGCGTGTGTAAAATTGAATATAAAAGAATTACCTACATGCATTAAATTACATCTTTTGTTTTCAATCTATTTTAATATGTTTAATAGAGACTTAAGAGACTGTATTTCTTTTTAAACGACTTAAGACAATTAATCTTATTTAATTATTATATTATTTCACTTTAAGTATCATATAATACACTTCAATTTGTTTTAATATAGTGTTATGGGAATTTTTTAATTATGTTATTTTTAATTTGTTTTTCATGATTAAAAATTAATTTTTATGTTTTTTTTTTTTGCAATTAGTATTTAAGGTAATGTTCACTTATAAACTTAGATAGATAGATAGATTGTAGAGGTGCCCTAGACCAGAGGTGGGCACAGACAGCTCGTCTGAGCCTTACGGGCTCTCCATAAGCTGGGTGAGAGTAAGTAAAGAAGGTATGTTTTGAAGCAAGACGGAACGATGTTTCAATACAGGTTGTCCTACCGATTATTGCCCAATAATTATATAGTATCGTCTATAGTATAGTCAATATTTTATTTTTTTTGAAAAACAAATTATGCGAAAAATAATTTCCACTACTACAAAAAGTACTTTTCACTTTTTCAATTCAAAGTAGACTAACTCGAAGAACTCAAATTCCCACTTTATGTAAAATTTAACTTAATTCATCAAATTCCCATGACACTATACTGAGCATACTCCAAACGAAGAAAAAATAATTAAATCAGGTAAATAATTCTTTATTAGTTCTCGGATATGAATAGTAAAATATTTAGACAAATTATTTGGAATTTCCAAAACTATATTTCTATTTAAATTATCCTTTTGCAAAAATTTCCCTCTTTTATTACAATGGTCCAGCGGTAAACTTAAAGGTTCAAAAGATTTATATATATTTTTTATATATTTTTATTTTATTCATACATAAATATGATATATACTAAAAAGGTACATTTTATGACCCAAATTACCAGCCCAAAATTCCAGAGTATGTATTGAATGATTGTATGTATTATTTACTTTGTATAATAGTGACCATAAAAAAGATTTGGTATTATTATATTTTTTTCAGAAAATGTTTTAATTAAAAAAAGAAAATATTAATAATTGGTAGGTTACCCTGTATTAACTCTATCTCTCTTCCCTACCTCTCACTCAGAGCTTGGCCGAGTCATCTCCTGCCCACCTCTGCCCTAGACAGGGCAGACCCGGTATGAAGGGGCCTAAAAATTAAATTTTAATTTTAACTTACGACAAAAAAAATACTTGATTGTGGACTTTTATGAATGTACTATATAAGATTTTGAAGAATTTGTGATAAATGGACTATATCTAGTGCTCGTACATCCTTAAGCAATTACTGATATTTTCACTTGTTTTACATTTATTTTCCAGAAGTACTCAACAAACACTTTATGGTTCAAAATAATTCATTGGTAGTTTGAAACAATTGATTTTATTTATTTATAAATTTTTTTTTCTTGATATCTTAATGGATAAGTCATGTTTTTTTATGAGATTCAAAATCAATAGAATCAGTACTTCTTTACGTAAAGTATTACATTTCAAATTTTGCCCCTATTCCTAGAACATTTGTTTGTATTTTATAAATACGTATTTCGACTACAATGTAGTCATCATTAGTATGAATTAGCTAATCGTAACTATCTCTGCGTGCCTCACAATGATATTAAAAAAGTTCTGTTTTTTATACGATTTGACGGAGGGCATGATCTAATCTGAGGATAATTTGAGTTGACTGACTAACGGATTAGGTGTGTGAAGAGTCCCACCTATTTATTGGGGGTATTCCTTTGTGACCACGTGGCGTTGTTTTTGTCACTTCAGTGAGGGTATCGAAGCTGACCTTCAGGTATTCAGGTATTAGATTTTTTGAAAATGGTTTAATTTTATTAAATCAGAATTTGGAATTGGGCCATTGCCTAAATTCATTATCTGTTTTTTCAATTTGTATATGTATAGATACTTTCGTATGCATCTAATTCTGTGGGGTTTTGTACCGATTTCAGTAGTTTTAGATTCGATTTGCCAATTTTGGTGGTTGTTCTCAATAACGTGCGTAGCTATACACGATTTTTCAGTTCTCCCAAATTTCACATAAGCCAGATGTTCTTTAATTCAAATTCCGATTTGGCGAATTTCCTAATTATAAAATAAAAATGAAATTGCTGTAAAACCACTCAAATTACGTTCTGAATTTTACCAACATACGTTGTGTTATTATTATTATTATTTATTTAAATGTTATTAAAGTATAATTAGAATATTAAATATAATTTCCTATTACGTGCATACCTAAATATCTAGCATATGTTACCTTTTACATATATGCTATTAAATAATATATATGGTTGGAATTACAATCTATATTCACATAACGCGTTCTACGTGATAGATGATAAAGAAGAAAAAAAAAGGTAATTAAATTGTGTTCATCTCATGAAGATGATTGTATAGCCGCCATTCAATACACTCACATGACTGTCGTATGCAACGTTAGACAGGATAATATTTAAATATGACATTATCAAATGATAATTATTAATGAGAACTCTAGGTTTTTGAAATAAAATTTCAAATTCACCCAAAAACTTAGATCAGTTTTCGTATTATAAATACGTATTTCGACTAGAAAGTTGTCAACATAAGTATAAATTACTCTTTGATTAACTCTTGTTAACATCACTCTTATTATAATTACTCTTATATTGTCTCAGGATATGTTATTCGTTGCTTATTTGAAACTGTCACCACATTAGCAACGAATAACATATCCTGAGACAATATAAGAGTAATTTTAATAAGAGTAATGTTAACAAGAGTTATTTCAATGCCTTCTAAACTATGATAAATTCGGGGAAACCCGGACGGATGGCAACCCTACGGATGTATATGAAAGTGATAAACAGTTATGTTTTATAATTTAGAATACAAAGATAAATGCAACTGTTTATGAATAATAAATCTGTATCAATTATTTATTATTAGCTGATGTGTTGTTACACATTTTGTTTAAAATGCAAATTGCTAATAATATAGCTACGATCATTTACTTCGCTTAGAGCTGTTATTGTTAATCATTTATTAAAACATGAAAAATAATAAAGATGTTTATTTTATCATGATGAGAACAAAAAACTTTTATAATATTAAAGTGTATTAGTGTATACGACTTTACTTACTATTCTATCAAAAACTTTGGACGCTGTTATGGGAAACATGTCCTTTGGGGGGTGAAAAAACGGGAGATAATATAAGGTACTCATGTATAAGGATTCATCAACATGGTTTTAAACACGTATTGGACCACGGTTTTTAAATCTCCTCCAAATATGACAGTATTCGTGTAACATTAATTTGTATTACCTGTGGGTTTATAATCTTTGTATAATACCAAAAAGATAGTTTCTGAAATTCTATATATTATTTTCTGCTAAACTTTTCCCGATTTGATTTTTTGATAATATAATTTGAGCGGCAATTTTGTGTCCCATTGTACATTTTATCATTATCGGTTTTTCTGATGAAGGAACAGTGTTTCTTCGGAAACTATAGTCCAAAATAAAAATTTTTTTTACGAAAATTTCAAATATTTATTTAGTTTAATAAGGCAGTTTAAAATAAGTTCTAAACTTTTGACTACGAATATAAACTTTGATATATATATATAAACTATTTAAATATATTATTTAAAATTGCATGTCGTATTTATTATTAAGTAAAATGTACTTAATATGAAGAACATCTTGTAATATTTATGTTAGAAAGGTATTGAAACTAAATCAGATTCATTTTATTTATAATTTACTTTCAAATTTACCTCGGTACTAAACTTATATCAATTATTTATAAAGGTATAAAGATTTATATTCCGTCAATTGATATGTAAAATATAATATACGAATCGTGAAATAATATGTTGAAAATACTTTTATGTAATCGGTCATAAAAATAGATGATACATTTTGATCAGAAAGTAAACTCTTTATATATACTAGTATGCATGTATATGTACACTCTCGTTCATAAAAATTGACCCACTTGAAACAATCTAAGTGTTATTGTATATATACATATATTTAGTTATATATACACACACAGAATGTGATTTACTGGTTCAATTTTTATGAACAGGAGTGTATAGGATTTAATTAACTTACAGTCCCAACTGTAAGTATATAATTAGAAATTAATCTGTTATAAATTACAAACAATTATTTATATTTAAAAATGTATTTTTCACTTTATATATAATTTTATTATGTTTGACATGTTTCGGTGAGTTAAACCATTTTCATAATTAGTAAATAAAAATGGTTTAACACATCGAAACATGTCTACATAATAAAGATTTTAATGAAGCGAGGATTATGCAGAATTGTTTTCGTAATTTAAATGGAATTAAATATAATGAATTATAGCTATCTTTAGAAAAGAAACTTTGCAAGAAACCTTCAGAAAAATATAAAGAAAAACTTATTAAATGAAATAAATGTTTCATTTCAGTTTTAGAAGTTAGATGGATCAAAAATTTTTTACCGAAAACATTTACAGGCCTAACATTTTTTGAACAGACGTAAATTCTAAAATTAAATCAATAAAATTTCTTTCATTTAATTTTTTAAAATAAATTTGAATAAATATAAATAATTAAAAAATTGCAAAAATTATTTAAAACTATGTTAATAAACTACAAATTTTATGGTTTTATTTTACCCAAATAAAAATATTTTATGCTTATTTGAGCGAAAAAATAATTCCCCGTGAATTAAAAATGTACAGTGTGGATAGTGAAAGAGATTTTATAGAGCATCTGATCAAAAGGATGCTCGTATTTTTATATTTATAAAAAAAAAAGAATTTGCAATATCAAAATTAATTTATTCGATTTTATCTATTTGAAAATTGACATAAATCTCTATTATTATTATTAAAATTATTTTTCAATTTATTTTTGATCCCGAAAAATTTACATATTTAATGAATTTAAATAACCTTTGATCTACTTTGAAAAAAAAAATGAAATTATCTAAATTTATTAATAAAATTTGAAAATGATATCGTGAGTTCGAAAAAGTTTTTATTTTAATTAAAACTAGTAAAAAATATTGAAAATTTATTTTGAACTCGAAACAATTTTTAATATAATAAATATTATATTATTTGAATGAAAAGAGAATGATCTGAAATTCTTAATAACATAAAAATCATTATTTATTAAACTCGAAAAGAATTTGATCTAGTTTTAATATTTTTGAACGCCTAAGAAGATTTCTTCGTATTAAGAATATTTATTCGATTTATTTGAACAAAAAAATAATTCTTTAAAATTAATAATAAAATTGAGAAATATTCGATCAAATTCGAATAGAGTTTGATCCAGTTATTTTTGGAACGTCTAGGAAAATTGCATTGAATTAATAATTTATATTTCATTTATTTGAACGAAAAAATAATTCTCTTAAAATAATAATAAAATTGAACAATATTTCGAACACGAAAAGAGATTGAACTAGTTTTTTTTTGAACGTTCAAGAAGATTTCTTTGAATAAATAATATTTATTCGATTTATTTGAACGAAAATAGAATTATCTTAAATTAATAAAAATATTTCGAACACGAAAAGAGTTTGAACTAATTATTTTTGAACGTTCAAGAAGATTTCCTTGAATAAATAAAATTTATTCTATTTATTGGAACGAAAAAATAATTGGCTTAAATTAATATTAAAATTTAAAAATATTTCGAACACGAAAATAGTTTGAACTAGTTATTTTTGAACGTTCAAGAAGATTTCTTTGAATAAATTATATTTATTCGATTTATTTGAACGAAAAAAGAATTCTCTAAAATTAATAATTAAATTAATAAAAATATTTCGAACACGAAAAGAGTTTGAACTAGTTAGTTTTGAACATTCAAGAATATTTCTTTGAGTAAATAATATATACTCTATTTATTTGAACGAAAAGAGAATTCTCTAAAATTAATAATAAAATTAATAAAAATATTTCGAAAACGAAAAGAGTTTGAACTAGTTATTTTTGAACGTTCAAGAAAATTTCTTTGGATAAATTATATTTATTCTATTTATTTGAACGAAAAAATAATTCTCTAAAATTAATTATAAAATTGATAAAAATATTTCGAAAACGACAAGAGTTTGAACTAGTTATTTTTGAACATTCAAGAATATTTCTTTGAATAAATAATATTTATTCTATTTATTGGAACGAAAAAATAATTCTCTAAAGTTACTTAATAAAAATATTTCGAAAACGAAAAGAGTTTGAACCAATTATTTTTGAACGTTCAAGAAGATTTCTTTGAATAAATTATATTTAATTTATTTATTTGAAAGAGTTCTCTTAAATTAATAATCTAAAAAATAAACAAAATCCTTACCTCTAATAAATAAGCCATTGCGAATATTTATTTAAAAAAAAAATAAAATTCCGACCAAATATATCACTGAAACACTTTGTATATACCCCAAAATAAAAAAATCACACAACAATGCTTCAACCAAGAATTATATAACCGACGGTTGTAACGAACTCAAAATATATTACCGACAGCAATATAAAAAAAAAAGCAAAAAAAAAAATAAAAAAGAATGAAATGATTTCAAATGAAAGTAATAATTGTAAATGATAGATAATTCAGGTGAGATGCAATATTTATTTATATACAAACGTTACCCGCACTTATATTACCCGCTCTTCTTGCTAGTACCGGCTGCATCATCATCTTTGGTGGAGATTCACAGCCGTTAGTCCATCAAAAAATAAAAAATAAAAAAAATTGGAGGAGAAGTAGTAAATGACTTAATGAGAATCATATCAATGTAAATTGTAAGTAACTATAAGTATGAAGAATGTTTTGTTGCAATAGTAGGGATCTGTTTTATTATTTTATATATTTTTATTATACATTTTGTTGTTGTTGTTTGATTATAGGGTGCCATAAAATGTTTTGTAATTATTATTATTACATTTTTTTCTGTGTTTTCAATTTTGGAGTTTTTTTTTTTAAATTGTTTTCTTATTTATTTAATGAATTGTTTTTTTTTTTTTTTTTTTTTTTTTTGGCATTGCGCAGAGGGTTTTATGCAAATTTTTTGTTTGTTGCAAAGTGGTTTTTTTTTCATGTGTGCAGTTTTGTAATTAATTATTTTTATCGTATTTTATGATAATTGTTTTAAAAATTATGTTTTATACAAAAGTTGTACTAGAAGTCCCGGCCAATTTTCTAAGGTTTATTATTGATTTGTGGCCGTATTTATTCGGTTTTCGAAAAAATGTTTTGAGTAAAAGTTGTTCATTATAAATATAGGAACAACTTTTATTGGAAGAATTTTTTCGAAATCCGAAAGAATAAGGCACAAATCAATTATAAAATTTGGAAAAATGGCCAGGACTTCTGCGGTCTATATAGTACAAAATACGAAGTTTTATACAAAAGTTGTATAAAATACGAGTTTGGGAAATAAAAATTTGGATCTTTTTCGGAATTCGAAAATTGCCTCGTTTTTCAGCGGAAATCATCCTTGTTGATGAAATATGACACCCATCCTTACAATTCGAAATTAGAAATTCCGATACTAGTCCCTTACTATGCAGTGGTATATATCAAAATTTTAGAGAGCTCAAAACTCGCTACATTCAATATTCTTAGTCTAGGAGAAGTTATTATTAACGATGTTCTAGAGATAGATTGAAGAGGCTGCTTTGGACGGGCTACACTTCGACCCTAAGGTCCATTGTGATGCCTAAGGATGTGAGGATGTGAGTAGAGTGGAAGGAATTTTTGTGAGTAGACTAGGAATTGGTAGGATATGCGGCTACAGCCGACTATGATAGGAACTATGCCGATATTCATCTGGAGTTCGTGAAGGAAACTGCAGAAAACCGTCTCAAGCATAGCCGGTTACTTCGTTCTTGTCCATACGCCGATAGTTTAGCCAATTAACCGCCCCTTTTTTTCTTAATAATTGACAAACTGCCGATATCGGGATTCGAATCAATAACCTCCTAGGTTCCAAGTAGACATACTGCGCAAACATAACGCCTTAGACCGCTCGGCCACTTGGACTGGTTTAATTAAATTATACTTATTTTTAAAATTCTCTCACGATTTTCAATATATGGAATATATTTTTTAAAGGATATTTTTGTATATTTTGTTAATTAACCTTATGACCTATGCGGAAAATTAATTGATGGTTTAATTAATTTACTAATTTTATTACTATTTTCAATTAATTATGATATCACCATTAGTGAAAAATCGCGTTATGCAATTTATTAATTCGATTATATCTGCAGACGATCAAAGTATCATTTTTTTTCGGTTAATTATCTAAAAACAAATTCTGTTTAAATATAACAAGGAAAAAAAACATTTTTATCCGCCCCCTCATCAAGAATTAACATAAATAGAATGTATCTGAATTCGCGTCAAATATTTAAATGAAGGTTTTAGATAGTTTAAAGATTTTTTATAAACATATGGATCCAAAAATATTTTGATTTCGATGTACAGTCTGGGAAATACTAGCAAAAGAATCATTTTTTTTGAAAATAAAAGTTGATTAAACGTCTAGGATTAGAATTTTTTTATTGAAATACGAATTTTTCTTTATGAAAAACTTAATAAATTTCCTGGAGCTAAACAAAGTATTTATGTACCGGTACTGTTGATTATTCAACGAGTTTCATTTCTAGTAATAGTATAGTAATTGAATGCTATGAAATATTTCTTCATCTACTATAAAATTTAAAAGAAGAATGTAACTAGCAGTATGAATTTGTTGTAGTTTAATAGTATTATTTTATTTTAAATATGTACTTCATAAGTGTACCAAATAAAATTTCCACTTCAATTTTATTGCAAGATTTAGATGTTAAATTTTATTATATCGCAATGGAGTAGCCAAACATCACGGTTTCTACTTGTAAATGATTTATTTTTCACAGAAATATGTTTTATATGTATTTAGAAATATGTATTTTTGAAATATGTTTTAAACTTTTAGTTTTAATACATTGCCAAGTTCTTTATGAAAAATAGGTTAAATTAACACATTTAGTCACCATTTGATGTAGCTTGGTTATGTTTAAATTAAAATCTAATTTAGGTACTCCTGCTAAATATCAGTACTGTTAAATTTTGAACAGTAAATCCTTAAATGATAATTTGCAGTTGTAATCATCCAATAATTCGCAGGTTGGATAAAACTTATTCGTTGTATGGTTACCATTTATAGATCATCAATTCGAAATTATTCATGATATTAAGATTGTATTATTGTAAAAATGTTCAACAGTTTCTTAATTCTTCACTATGCTTTTTCAAATCGACTGTTGAACTATGTATTATAATCGATTCTAAATCTTTCGATTTCTTCAATATTTAGATACCTATGTATATGTTTATCTGAGTTACCTTGTAACTACCAACAAACTCATATATTACTGTTAAATATTCAGGCAATATCAAAGTTTGGTTGAAAGTTCGGATATTGTCTTTTTATTTAACTTTTATTAGTGTAGGTTTTAGATCGATTGTTTTATCATCTATCAAACCTAAGTAAATAAATTTTAACCAACTTGAAATCATCATTTGATAGTTTTATAGGCTAGTTTTCCCTTTTAAAGTGATTTAAGTTAGTTCCGGCATGAAATTACTTTTCGACAGATTTTGCTTCTTTTTTTTTCCACAAGCTAAAAATAACGGCTTCTAATAAATCCCGAAGTTGCAGAATAACATCCAAAATAACGTTTGGTAATATGAGTGTTCAAAATTGCAATATGCTATCCTGATTTACTCTAGACAGATATTGTTAATTCATGATAAAATTTTATTTGGTACACTTTTTATCATAATAAGTATTATTATAATAGAAATATATAATATATTTATACTTATTTGAAATTGTAAAGAATAATAAGTTATAAAAAATATATAGTATATTATATTATAGAAAAGAAGAATATATAATAAAGTCTGAATCAAACACAACATTTAAAAAATACAATTATTATATATTACGTAGCCATTTCATGTAATAATCATAATAATTATATTTAAAGATTCATCTAAATTTAATAATTATTATGAACCAATTACAATACTAAATCTTTCAAATCTATATGTATATATATATAATATTATATATAATTTTCTTGAATGTCTTTGTTTGATGTCCTCTTAAAATCTATCCGAAAACATAGCAAATAAGGTCATATCTCGAAGTGAACGGATTGTGTGATGTACTTTTCCTCAATCAAAAACTAATAAAATATACGTTAAGTTTGTAAATTTAAATCAGAATCTGTAATACTAATGTGTGCCATAGAGAATATAGACAAAATTTATATATACATACATTATAGGCTTAAGCGAAACAGATTGAATTGGATATTGAAAGACAAGATGGTGATACATTATAGAACGAAAGATGAATAATCGCTATTATTTTAACAAATAGCTAAAACATTAGATCATTTAAATTTGACTATACAATTGAAATTAGGTACAGGAATGTTTTCATCATTATGACTCCATGTTTCTGATAAAAGAAGAATATTAGAATTACGAGCTCCATTATCAATGATATCATTTGATGGGTTCGTAAACATGGTATATTAAATGTATATATTGATAATCCTGATCTGGTCTTGATAAATTTTACTAACTATGATTCTAATGTAAATAATGGATTTAAAATGCCAGTCTTTCAAACTATAATTTCAACTGCAGAAGTGATGCTGATTCAGTTCTACCATGTGATCAAATGTAGAATCATTGGTTTTAGATACAATAAATAATTTTTCACTACCAAATCATTTTATTAAACTTTTGTGTCTAAATAGTAGTCTTGACCTTATTTAATATTATTTTAATAAATTATTTAAAAGGAAGTATAACTTCTTACGTGCGTACTTAAGTATACACATACGCACTTTATTTTTGATATGAAGGAATCTCAAAACGTAAAGATTCGCTAAAATATCAATATCGATTTTAAGCATCGAAAACAATACCTCAATATTCTATCTATATAGAGATTAAAAAAAAACTTTAGTTTTTAGTTTTTTCAACGGGGTTTCCGTCTCATAAAATAAGAATAATACTATTTGGATTTATTATGTTTTAAATTTAGTATTATTATCTAGTATTTTTTACTATTTTACTACTGAAATTAAGAATGATGTTACAATTTTATTAAATAGAAATAATAAAAATATTTGTAATACTAAAAAATTACAACGAATTATTAAATATTATTTAATCTATTGTTTTGGTATATCATATGATAGAAAGTCAGCCATATTGATTGTTTCACCAGTTCATGGATTTATTTTACACATTAAGGACGTTCATGCATGAGGTCTGATACTAGATAAAAATTGTTTGTTACTGAATTGAATAGCTCAATTTAGTAGTTATCTTCCCTCACAAATTTAAAACCTATCGTCGATCATTTCAAAGAGTAATTATCGATTAAAAATCCAACTTTAAACACAGCCGTCAAATGGAGAACAGAATTTGTTTGTACTTAAAATTATTAAAGTAACTATATTATTAAAGTAGACACCATAATAAATAATGTTTATAAATAAAAAAAATTGCATTAAAAAACTGGTGTTGACGATCGTTTGAATAAATTATTTAATAAAATTAAAACTGTTTTATTAGGTTCGTTTTAGCCATCATATTTTGAAAAACGGCGACAGCGCACAGTAAAAAAATATACACATACATAAAAATATAAAACATAGTTTATTGTCAGATCGGTCACATCAAGTCAAATCAATTTCTGATTTACATTTACAGATATTTTACAATAAATACTTTAAAAATATTTTGGACACAGGTTATAAATCGTTGTAAAATTAGTGATATACTTTACAACTTTTTTTTTAAATCCTAAATAAATTTTATTAAAGATAGTACTCATTTGATTCTAGCGTAGCAAAAGAACGTCCTTAATCAATAGAATGTAGGTACATATGAAATGATTTTTAACTTCCTAATTTGTAAATAATAGTTTTTTAGTCAGACGTGCATATGCCAAAAAAATATGTTTGAAATTAATTATAATTTGATCGATCTGTTACATTGTCTACAGTTTAAAAGAATTGTATTCATTAAATTAAAAAATATTAATTATTTAGGTCATCATTGAAGAATGGTTTTATATGCACTAATAAAAGTGCTATAAAATATCGAAAAATATCATCAACAAAAGTATCGATAAATATATTCGAAGTGAGTACAACTGTCGTTGGATTGTTTTTATGATTGGAAATTATCAAGAGAAAACTATCAATTATTAATGATGCCCATAGTTTTTATACGATAAACTGGGTCTTTTTTTCCGCCAATTTGAAATGATCTTTCGACAATTTTTAAACGAATTACCATAAATTTAATATCAAATTTGCACAAAATTTGGTATATCTCCCTTAATATTTGAAAAATCGAAAAATTTATAAGAAGTAAAACTGTAGATAATTAATTTTACTATAATTTTGTTTTATATCATTTTTTTGTTACACTCATATTTACAGAAATATTTACAATTTAAAATTGAAAATTAAAGTTCTTAATATCTCTGTTCACATTAGAGTTTGAGAAAAATGTTTGGGAAGTGAATTGTACCAAACATAATGTTCTATAACTTTACTCCTTATACATATGTCGATTTTTCTAATATTAAGAGAGATATTTTATATTTTATGTTTTCTTCTTTCTTTATACCCCCTTTTCTTTCCCCTTGACCTAGGCCATTTATTAATAAAATTGGCCTTGAAAATACTAAAATCATATCAGATATGATATTTCATTTTGATCACATTAAAATTATAACCGCTAGAGAGTGATTGGAAATTCGATAAGTTGAAGCAGCTCCTGTGTAAGGAATTTTTTTTTGGGTTTTGAAAACATGTTCAAGTAAATAAAAATAAATCAAAATTCAACTTTTGATAATTTTAGCGAGCTATTTTTGGATCGAAATTTCCATTTGTTGGTAAGGATAACTTGATATTTTTCTGATATGTATATGTATATGTACTACAATACAGTATGATAACTTCTAAATTTCACGTGAGTGTTGTAGAAACAATCTATATTGATTTCATAATGAATATAATGAAAATATGTAAAACATTTACTAATATTGAAATATTTATTTTACGAAAAAAAAAAATTAACATATGCTCTATTATTATTTTTATTAAAAATTTGCATATGATCTATTATTTTATTTTACAAGTATTTTTGTACCTGTTTGTATCACTATCGTAATTTTCCGTTCATTGTTCAATATATTTATATTAAATTTATATGCAACGTATTAAGGATGTACGAGTACTAAATATAGTCCATTTATAAAATTCTCCAAAATCTTATATAGTACAATCATAATAGTCCACAATAAAGTATGTAATTTTTTGTCGTAAGTTAAAATTAAAATATAATTTAGGTCCGTCATACCGGTCCTAAAAAGAAGATATTTAAGAAAAAAACCTGAGATTTCGGGTAATTAAGCTACCGCCGACCTTCTTAAATATCTTTTTTTAGGCCCGTCATACCGAAATTTTATTGGATCAATCTCTTTATTAATATTTGTATTTTCTATACCGTGTTTTTTTTATTCGTCTTGTTTTATTCCAAGTGAAAATTATCAAAATATGTCAACACTCACGGGTTTTTCTATAAGAGTTTCTAAAAAAAAATCAAGCCTTTATCTTTTTGAAGGTCCAGTGCTCGTACATCCTTAATTAATATGTAAGTATTGATTTGCAATCACTATATGAATTAAAATGATTTTAATTACTTAATGCGATAATTTCCTGTTTGAAATATTTTTCATAATTTTTTATAATCTCATCAAAAATATAAATTTGATAAAATTGGTCACGTAGGAGCTACGTAGGCTAAGAAAAGTTTCTTATGCGAAATATAATGTGATCACGTAGAAGCTACGTAGACCAATAGAGAAGAGAAGTTTCTTATGCGAAGCTGTATAATGAAGATCAATTCAAGGTACCAAGATGAAGGTTGTATAATATATGAATTAAGAATTCTCATATTCAAATTGCAAATATTTCGGTAAATATGACAGCTACATAAAATATGATCGGAAAATAAATTGATGTAAAATTTATTTTCTACAACTTTACTAATTATAAGTTTTTTCATTTCATTAATATTACGAAATAAATTCAAGATTTTATGTTTCCTCAAGCTTATCCATTAAAAAACAATGAGCTAAATCTGTCGAAATGTGATTTCATGCTGGAACTCCGTTATTATATTTCTATATCTATAGAAATATATCAATCATTCTCAAATGTTTTGTAAATTCCATCAAATAAATGTATTTACAATCTATATATATGTATATGTGATCGTTTTAACTTTTGGGGATTGCGTGATAATTCACAATTATTGTATTTTTGATTGAATGCCATGAGTGTTTTTTTTTGTAAATTTTATTTTTCAAAACAACCGACACTTCATAAAGTTTTACCTCTATATACACAGCCGCCATACACAATCATGTATTATGTAATATTTTGGTGATTAATCTCCAAAACCAATAATAATTTTTCATTGGATCTATAAAGGATTTTGGAGGGGACTCATTGTATGCTAAGAATTCAATTACTAAAGATTGAAAGTTAAAATGCTAAATATCTCTGTACACATTAGAGTTTGAGAGAAAATGATCAGGTAATAAATTGTAACAAATATGATTTTCTACAACTTTACTTCTTATACATTTTTCGATATTTCTAATATTAGGCGAGAGTTTTTATATTTTGTGTTTTCTTCTATCTCTATGATCCTCTTTCCGTTTGACCTATGCGATTTATTACAAAAATTGGCGTTGCAAATACCAAAAACATATCAGATATGACATTTCATTTTGATCAAACTAAAATTGTGACCGCTAGAGAGTAATATTTGTATTCTAAGGAAATTCGCTAAGTTGACGCAGCTTCTGTGTAACGGAAATTTTTTTTACTTATAACAAAACTGAAGAATAGCATTCTACTCTGTATATATGGAGGTCATATGGTCATTTACTAACATCAGTTATTATTTTTTGATAGAATTAAGTAATAGGCCACATAATAAATTAGGCGGTCATGATATATACACAGGGTGTCCTGTAAGTAGTCGAGTTCCCTAAGAGACTCGGTAGAGGGTACAATTTTGGAACGAAAAGTCCTGAGACAGTTTTTTATTAGACGCACCGTTAATTAATTATTACTTAATTTAGGAAACTACAAGAAAGATCCCACCACTTAAACTAAAATTTAAGGGGTGGGATCCTTGTTTTATGGGGATGCATGTCTTGCGATTTTCTAAAAATTGATAGTTCCAAATATTTAATTATTGCATTATTAAAAAAATTAATCAATAAAATAATTTAATTAATGCACTTTTTGAGAAAACTTTATAATTTAACGATTTTAATTTACGCATTTATAAGAAAATTTATTATTAAAAAACCCAATTTATTTATTACATTTTTCAAAAAATAAAAAAATTTAATTAATGCACTTTTCATGAAATTAATAATTTGAAAAATTTAACCAATAAGTTTTTCCAAAAATTGATAATTAAATAAAAAATGAATTATCAAAAAAATCCACTTTTTGCAACTCTGGTTTCAACCTAGTTTTCTTAATTAATTAATAATTAATTAACGGTGCGTCTAATAAAAAAATGTCTCAGGACTTTTCGTTCCATAATTGTATCCTCTACCTACTCTCTTATGGAACTCGACTACTTACGGGACGTCCTGTATATATATATATATATATATATATATATATATATATATATATATATAATTAATTTCTTGTATATTATTTTCGTAATTATGCGAATACGAAATTAAATATGTACTACATAACTAATATTTAGCACGTTAAGCCATTATTATTAAATATTTTACGTTTCATTTAGACTTTATTTAGCTAATTATCTTTTAATAATTAATTAAATTATGTACACTGTATCTTTTGTAATCGTATTGTTTTATTGTTTTTTTTATTTTATATTGAATACTATTTCATTACACACCAAACCGGGGAGGTGTAGATCTATGTTCATGATTAATGAGCGAATAATATAGTTACTAGGGAATTTCCTTTACAAGGAAATAGAGCAATTGCTGTTGTACTGATTGCAAAATTTCGTAAAAATTTCTTCGAATCTCCATCGATCGATCCCATCTAATGAAAAAATGACCATAGCATAATTTTAATCGGATCGGAATGAAATTTGGTATGTAAAGATGTTTTTGATATTTGAGTTGGCCAAATTCGTTAATGGGCTAAATCGAACAAGGGAAAAGTGGGGTTTAGAGGGTGGGGAAACCTAAAATTGGGTATATTTCTCTTCATATTGGAAGAATCGAAAAATGTTTAAGAAGTAAAGTTATAGGGAAACCTAAAATTGGGTATATTTCTCTTCATATTGGAAGAATCGAAAAATGTTTAAGAAGTAAAGTTATAGGAAATTAATTTTACTACAATTTGGAATTATTTTTGCGGTAACTTTAATATTTACGAATATTTAAGAATTTTATTTCTAAATATCTCTGTACACATTAAAGTTTAAGAAAAAATGATCAAGTAATGAATTGAAGTCTTGTTGATTTTCTATAACTTTACTTCTTATACATTTTTCGATTTTTCGAATATTAAGAGAGATATTCTATATTTTGTGTTTTTTTCATCCTCTAAGAACTCCTTTTTTACCAGACCGTCTACTGTTTATTTTACTTCTACATAGAACATCAATTGAGTTTTATATAACAATCTACCAGTTGTTACAGATGTTTGAGCTAAAAAATTCTTGTACTTATGAAAAAACTACAGTTGTTTAATATAAGAAACATTTTTAGTAGTTAATTTTTTTTTTTGGCTAGTTTTTGTAATCTTTTATTAAATAGATTTTTATACAGAGAAGATGTATGAACCGTTTTTGCCCAATCACAAATTCTAAACCAATCTTTAGCTTCATGCCCAAGAATTTTCTTCTAACTCTTATACCGTAACACAAAAATCTAGAACTGGAAGAAACCAAAAGATTCTCGAATGATTGAAAAATTATTTCAGAACAAATCACTTTATTCAGAAAATGTTTTTATCAATATACAGTGAAAACTCTTTAATCCTCAGCTTCAGCATCCGCTCCACTAACATGTACATTGTATTGCAGTAAAACTAGTTCATACGTTGCAATAGTTCCAGCAACCTATATACAAAAACAAGAACGAATGAAATTATAGAAAAATCAATTTAAAAACCCAAAAAAAGAAATCTTAATACCGTTAAAATAGTGCTTCGTTCAATTTTAAAGAAATTCGAGCCAGTTATTGCCACAGGGTCAGCAAAAATTTGCATTGCAAATACAAAAAACTAAAAATCAATAAACATATATAATAAACATTCATATACATATGAATACCATCAATACCAGCTCTATACTATATACACTCCCGTTCAAAAGAAAATGAACAGACCTGAAATGTTAATTATCTTACATTTCATAGAACTCCTCACTTTTGTAACTCTCTGTATAATGAATAATTTTAATTATTTATAAACAAAGATAAGTAGTATATTTTTTAAGTGTGTAAAAAAGAAATAGAAGTATAAATTGAATTTATATTTTTTATTTGTATATACGGTGTTGTTAGTGACAGAGTGAGAATTTAAAAAATATATGTAATGTTAATAAATGTTATATCTTACTCTTAGGTATAAAAATTAAATTAAATGTTGTATCTGTTACAACAAGAATAATCAAAATTGTGAGAGACACGGTTCAGATCTGTTCAATTATATTGAACGGGAGTGTACATATATAGCAAATACTATACCTGTTTATCACAGAATTGAGATGGAATACTAAATAGAATTGGAAGAATACTTTTACATTTTTCGTTAATTCGTGCGGCATACAAAGTTACAGCCACTGTCCGCGTAAATAGAAATGCAAATGACAGATAAAAATATACAGTACGAATATCAAAATTTTGATGCATACTAAAAACCACAAAATAATTACATAAGTTACAACTCTTTTTCCTAGAAACTAAATTCAAATAAAGAGTTTTATCGCGCAACAGTTCGGGTATGTACGTATTGTTTTCGAAGCTGAAAATCGATATTGAGATTTTACCAAAACTTTATGTTTTGAGGTCCTCAAATACTAAAACACCCATTTTGGGCCAGTAGAAGGTGCGAGCAAAATATCTCGAGAACGGAGATGCCGAGAGATATGAAACATTAAACGTATGTTTAATATTGTCGTCTTATGCGGCTGCAATGTTTTGGCAAAAGTAGCTAAACCGAAAAGAATCGTTTATTCATAATGTTTTTGAGTTTTTTGATCTCGAAAACGATCATGACGATGTTTAAACTAACCAATACTGCGACATTTATTATACCCGGTATATGTAAATAAACCGGGGTATATTAAGGGTATAATAAGGGTATATTAAGTTTAGTCACGTCCCTGTAACGCTTGAAAATATTGGATTAAAAAAAATGAGGTTGGAAATGCAAAAATCGTGGGAACAGCAATCATCTCAGACCCAGTTTTTGCCCGCTTCCCAAAACATACTCCTTCTCAAAACCTTTCACTATAGTCTGTGATTGGGACATGTAGACGGAAGTAGAACCACCTTATCTCAAGAAAGGAATCATCTGGTATACAGATGGATCCAAAACTGAAGAAGATACCGGGACGGGAATCTACGGTGAGAGACCTAAAGCAAACATAAGCCTTAACTTGGGGAGCGAAATGAACGACCGTATCTCAACTCTTTCTTATGGCAGAACGGTCGGCCTGCGTTCAGGTAGATGGCCTATATTTCGTTTGACATTTTGGTTGACAAGTGCAAAAGTAAGACTGCCAACTTTTAAATAGCTCGAATAATATTTAAGTTAATATTTTCTATAAAGCTTTTTGATAAGGCAAGCCAGGCTTTTGAGCTTATATGAAGGTTCCACCACTGGGGCCCCTAGGCTGGCTGGGCCTCTAGTCCGGAGGCTTGTAAACCTAGGCGGAAATCGGGCATTTCCCCCCGTACTTACTCAATTGTTCGTGATAATTGTATACAAATATAAAAAAGATTATTAAAAAAGCTAATAAATATTAATAATGAAATTGTCGAATTGATTTCCCGACATAATTTTGTCACTTGTGTATATTCAAAGCGAATTGTCTCCCAAAATTGAGATTGTAATTTCTGTAACAAAAAAAAAAAAGAAGTAAACATGAAAATAACTTTGTAAAAAATGGGTAAGATTGATAATAACTGACCTCACTATTTGATGATGGTAACGTCTCAAAATATGTTGTGTAAATTTTCTTATAAATCTTTTCGTAGAAATCGGAAAGCGCATAACTGATCAACATTAGAAATAAATCCATAAAATTCCAATTAAATGTGGAAAGTAAATTGATATACTAAAACAGAACAATACAAAATATTTCTGCAGTATTTGAAAAGTTTTCCTGGAAGATTCGCTATTCAAAGGTGTAGTAGCTGAAGTCTTTCTTAAAGTTATGTCAATTTGGTAGATACTAATAGCATTAATGGGCAAACTCGAGTCCAAAAAGAGCCGAGAGGGAAAACGAACAACATGGATCATTACCGGAATGACGCTAGAACATATTATTCGGTGGAAAACAGAGATGCGTTGAAACAAGTGGTCTTCAACATTCTAGGAGATCAGGGTCTATGGAACTAAATCATTATCAATAGCGTTTGAATGACAAAAAAACATTTTACCGACTTTCCTGTTGGTACTTGCAGTGATTAAAGTTTGGAACAGTGCCTGTCCTTCTGCTATAACCAACAGACATGCCCCATAGATTTCTGACGTGAAGGTAAAGTATTTTCCTTGTTAGACTAAGGAATTAGCGAAGGCTATCCTGAAATTGTTTGACTCCTTTTTCTCAATTTTTTTGCGATCGAAATTACCGAAATCAAAAGTGCAGTTTCTTTTTCAAAATTTTACAGTTGATTTGTGTCGAATCCATTAGTTTTCGAAAAAAAACTTTGGAATAAAAGTTTAAATAAAATAATTTTTCAAAAACCAAATGGATTCGACTGCAAAAACAAAAAACCAAAAGGAACGTCATTTTTTGAGTCGTTTGTACAATGGATACCAATGTAGCCATCATAAAAGGTAAGAAAATGTATTGCAATCAAATCTTACCTTGCCATACAAAGACAAAGAAAATTACCTGAGACAGAAAACCAGCCCATACACTATACGGAAACACTTCAAACACTTGTGGAAATGTTGTTTTAAAATATTTGGCCAGAAAATTTTTACATTTTGGTAGACTACACTGAACTAAATTGCCATTTGAAATAATAGATAAAATATGTTCAACTGGAAAAAAAATAGAAAATATATATCCAAAAATTATCTTCCAAAAAAAAAAAAACAACCAGTGAAAATACTCACTTCCAGCACATGCCATAAATATTCCAAAAATTATATGTAATTTTCTTTTTAAATTTTGTTGTGATTCATGCGTGTTGTAGACAATTTTTTCAATTTTATGAAACTTTTGAATAATTTGCGGCCATTCATAGGCAATTTTTATAAAAATTAAAGATGCAAAAAATGCATTGAAGAAAAATACCACTCCAACTGAAAGTTCATAAAATGTTAAAGCTTTGTCAAGTTTTGGATATATTGGCAATACACTGTCGTGCAATCAAATATTTCCCTTCGAAAGCACCTACAAATAGTGATGAGCAAAGCAAGACCAAGACAAAGTCCAAGGCAGTCTTGGTATCGGTCTCGGTCTTGGCCTTGGTCTTGCTCAAATACTTGTAGTCTTGGTCTTGGTCTTGATCTTGTGTATCCAGTCTTGGTCATAGCCTTTACTCATTTAGTCTGTTACTTACAACTTAGATCCTTTTTTTCAGACAGGTAAAGGTAAAGTTTACCCGAACCTTTTTTTATATTTGATGTTTAAAATATATTTTTTATATTTGGAGTAAACTGGAGATCTTAAAAAACACACAAAATGTTTTGTTCCAAAAAAAAAACTTATATTGAAATTACGACGAATATTTATTCTCATATATCCTGTTTACAATGGAAGTTATAACTTTTAGTTTAGTCTTGCACTTTGGTCGTGGTCTGGCATTCTCGGTCTTGGTATCGGTCTTGTACTTGTTCATTCGGTTTGGTCTTGGTCTTGCTAGTGTATGTTTGATCTTGGTCTTAGTCTTGAAAAATAGCAAGACCAAGACCAAAACTGCTAGACCAGGACAGGTTTTGCTCGTCACTACCTACAAACAATGGTACTCCACAACGGCTTCATTATGTGCAGACTATGCGGCTCGGAGGAAGAAATATCCAGCCACAACATCTTCAACTGCGAATCTTACGATTACAGCAGGTGTGTAATATATGCACCATCGGACAATCCAGATAAACAAGTTCCTGGCAATGGACAAGATATCGGGGAGAACCGATTCTCGCCCGACTGAAGTAATAGGCTTATTTTCTAGGGCTGTCTAAATTATCCCAGAGTACTTACTACTTGTTTGAAATGTAAACCCACGTTTTGTAAGCCTCAAAACTACCAAACTGCCCATTCCAGCCGATGCTATAATACTAAATACACAATAAAGAAATCTGAACGATTTCCATGAAAATCGTAAAGATGTTGCAGGATCTGCTCCAGTGATACCATAAATTGGCATTAAACCAAAACATTGTGCAATTAACAATGGGATTTGTAATGCTTTATGAAGTCCGCTAGCTAAAAATCAAAAAGAGATCGATCATATATAGATAGATAGATAGATAGGACCATAAGGTCCATTATGATGCCTAAGGATGTGAGGCTGTGAGTGGAGTGGAAGGAACTTTTGTGTATAGACTAGGAATTGGTAGGATATGCGGCTACAGCCGACTATGATAGGAACTATGCCGATATTCATCTGGAGTTTGTGAAGGAAACTGCAGAAGACCTTCGTCTTGTCCAAGTAGCCGAGCGGTCTAAAGCGTGATGTTTGCGCAGTATGCATACTTGAAACTGGGAGGTTATGGGTTCAAATCCCGACATCGGCAGTTTGTCAATTATTTAAAAAAAATAAAAAATTATTTGACGGTTAATTGACTAAACTGTCGTATGGACAAGAACGAAGTAACCGGCTATGATTGAGAAGGTTTTCTGCAGTTTCCTTCACGAACTCCGGATGAATATCGGCATAGTTCCTATTATAATCGGCTGCAGCCGCATATCCTACCAATTTCTAGTCTACTCACAAATTCCTTCCACTCCACGCACATCCTCACATCCTTAGGCATCACAATGGACCTTATAGTCGAAGTGTAACCCGTCCAGGGCAGCCTCTAATGCTATAAGACATCAAGACAATTTTGTTCGAAATACTATATATTGTTCCTGTCAATGATCATAATATATTGTTGTATATATTGCCTGGATTGATATTGCCGATATGCCCTTTGGGATATCTTTTGGGAAAGGTTGGACAAAGTTACTTTTTGGGGGAATACCTATTTTTTAAATTCGATTATATCATTTTCCAGATAAATATTTTGGCTGTATATACCGACTATAAAAACATAAATAAAATCACTTACCCATAGATGGTTTAATTATTGGACGTATTTTGATTCTTTTCATTGTTTCCGTTAGATAAATAAATACTAAATAGTTTTTTATTAAATAAAATTATTTTTGTTGTTGTTGTTTTTTCTTTTTGGTTTTATCTTTATCTATTGTAATTAAGTACCACATATTTTTTAATGTTCATTTTTAACATAATATATAGAGTGTGGGGTGAAAAAAAACATAATTTTAATATGAAATATTAGATACTTGTTGTTTACGCATTGTATATTCTGTTAACATGTGTGCGTTAACATCATACACGCGTAGTAGTTCAGTTGTAGAAGCAGTTGTAGAACTAACGTATTTTTAAAATGACAGAAAAAATTCGTTACGTAGGAGCCGCGTCAACTTAGCGAATTTCCTTAGAATACATAAATCAGTCTCTAGTCATAATTTAAGTCTGATCAAAATGAAATGTCGTATATTATTTTTGTATTTGCAAGTCCAATTTTATTAATAAATGGCATAAATCAAGGGGAAAGGGGGACATAAAGATAGAAGAAAACACAAAATATAAAATAGCTCTCTTAATATTAGAATAATCGAAAAACATATATGGAGTAAAGTTGTAGAAAATTAAATTTGCTACAATTCATTACTTGATCATTTTTCTCAAACTCCAATGTGAACAGAGATATTTAGAATTTTAACTTTCAGTCTTTAATTGTAAATATTTCTGTAAATATTAGTGTAACAGAAAAATGATAAGAAACAAAATTACAGTAAAACTAGCACCTACAACTTAACTCCTGATAAATTTTTTGATTTCAAATATTAAGTGAGATATACCAAATTTTGTTCCCATTGTCCGATTTTACCCATTAACGAACTTGACCTTTTGAATACCAAAAGCCAATCAAATACCAAATTTCATTCCAATCTGATTTTAATAATATATTGACATCAAGATAGTGAGAAATCATAAGCATTCCGGTAGCTCAGAGATAGAACGTTGGTCTAGAATACCAGAATTTCGGTGAGTTCGCTTCCTATCCTAGATGTGTATGATTTTTCATATCAAGCATTTGATGTCAAATAATAATGTTATCAATTACGAGTTATTTATGAAATACTCAGAAACTTTTTTCCGATTAGTTAAAAAAGAACAATTATATTCACCGTTATGCTGACTATCTATTACGACTAATCCGTCTTCATTTTTGGAACTAACAAATTCTGAAGCATTAGTTTTGAGTTCTGTAAGTGCTTATATTTTTAAACTGTGTATAAATGTAGTGTAACTACATATTAAATATAATCGTTACTATTTTTCATCAGTTTTATTTCCTATAGTTTTTATTAATTATGATTGATTAGACATAACAAAAAAGATCAATAATAATTTTAAATAACAATATTTATAATAAGAATAATATTTAATATTATATATATATATATATATATATATATATATATACATTCTGTTTTCCAAAACATTTCTAATAGAGAATCAATGTTAAATAAGTAAACAAAATATTTACTATAAAACCATACATACATACACATACTTACAAACATCTGGCTGCTTGTGGTATGTTTGTTTGATGTCATTTAAGAGTGGTGGTGTCATTTAATTATTCATTACGTATGCACAAACACACACTACAGAATACAGAGTACCCCCACTGTTTTTATTTCTTTATGAAGCATTGTGCAGTTATTATAGTAAATAATATTTAATATTGATTCTCTATTAGCAAAGCTTTCCAAAACAGACGGTATATATATATATATATATATATATATATAAAATTGATGGGTATATATGTCAAGGATTTAAAATTAGAATTTTACTATTTTGAATAGAACTCACTTTGAATATACTTATTAAATACTTCGCTTCAAATTTAAAAACCACCAGCTTTAAAGAGATCTAAACTTCTGTTACGTGTTAATTGATTATTATAAAAATTTGATATTGATATTAGATAAATAATTGGCCCAGTATCGAATTGCAATAAATGACTTAATGCATTTTTTTGTTTTGTATTGAAAATATTAATGTATATTCCAAAAAAAAAATAATAATAATTTTAATATTTTTATGTATACCTGGTGTCTATGTAAAATTCTGTATATAATTCAAAGTGGTGCGACCACCGACTTTTGAGTATACAGAGTCAAAAGTCAGTCGGTGGGCCGCGGTATCAGTAATTGAATAAAATTTTATAAAATATACATTTTATATATTTGAAGAAATACCTAAAAGAAAGCTTTGATAATATTAATGTAAAATATATAAGCTTTGATTTAGTCAGATAAAGCATACAAATACTTTAAAAAAAATAAATTTCAAATGTTAATGTTAATCTTCCAATTTGTTTAATGCTCAAACCATTTTTTTCTAGCTTTTCGTGTATTTTTAGGAATTGTAATTTAACTGCATGATAAATCTGCGATTTATTCGACATTTCTTATCTACTATTTGTGATAAAAATCAAATTTTTGACAAATTATTTGCTCAAAATATTATATTCATATCTACGAATAAACCGCCTGTATTATTTGAAAATATATAAATTTTATTTGTAGAAATATATTGAATGATTGCAGGTATCAATTATTTAACACTAATTGATTATCTTTTCTCAATATCGATTATACCTTAAAAGAATTCAATTGTTTATATGACAAAAGTATAGGATATATCGTTTAAGGTCATCCATCGATTAAGGTTGCCCGTTTATTCAAGATAATAATAATGGCGTTAAAAGGTTTTGTTATAATGTTCACAATATTTAAATGTAATATTTTTTTTATAATGTGTTTTAAATATAATGAAGCTCTACATTAAAAATATTAGCTGTATAGAAGCTCTATAAAACTATAGAAAACTTTATTTTTATTGATAATGGTGGAGAGAGAAAAGGCTTCTTAACGAGTTTAAATTTAAAAAAACTCAACATTTTATGCCGGCAGTACACACACGGCGAGAGCATTTGGCGAGACAATCGTAAGGCGAGGAGCTACGAGTGCAGCTGTGTACACTCTCGCCGAGTTTTCGGTCGGCAATTCAATTCTCATCAGTGTAGAAAACATGGCTTTGCCAGAAATTACGTTGGTAATTGAACTATTAAAAATAATAATTATTCAAATGAGTAATGACTCTATAAGAACAAAAAAGGTATTCATAAATTTATAGTTTTTTGTTTATTTTCGTGTTCTACTATTAAGATTAATGGGTACAATTAAATTGGTTGATAGTGGAATATTTAAAAATGGCGGTTGAAAGTTGAATCGAATGTAGACGAGAGTATACTGAGGGCACTGAGGGCACTAGCCACTCGCTTCCTTTAGCTTTAGACTTTTAATGGAGCGTTGACGAGGCAAGACGACTCGAGATTAGGCAAACCGAGCGTTGTCAGCACCCTCTCGTGCTCGTTATATCTCGCCTTGCCTCGCCGAGTGTGTACAATGACACATTTTTAAAAAATACTCTGTAACTATGACTTTGTCAAAGTTAACTTTAATTAACCTGCTTTCTTCTATTAGGGTGTTCCCAAGTCACAATTGTTATGTTTCCATTTCTCAATGTGTACATACACGAAGAGAAGTATTTTATGTACTGTAAACATATATCCTTATGTTATAACAAATCCCCAACTTATTAAAAACATTTTCTTTAAACAATAAATTTCATTCTGACAATCAATGCATATCATATTTGTTATATATTATATAACCTATGAACAACTTGTTGATCACGTGGCGAGAAAATGTCACCGGGACAAGAGTCGGTCTAACACGCCGCAATAAATGTTTCTATATACGACAACCCAACCACTTTAAATTAACCTAATTAAAAGTAATAAAACTTAGCTAAAAATATAGATGACTATCGTAAATACTAAATAATAAATAATTGTATATGATTATGAATCCATATACAAAAACTGTACGGGGTAAACACACACTCCTTGAAAATGTATCAAAAGCGGCTTCAAATAAAAAGAATATTTAAAAAATGAAGTTATTTAATTCAAAACTGAGAAACGTGATCTTTTTAATATATTTTTGTCTACATACATGGAATAATGTCGAGAATAATTATTTAATTTAATCTTTTTATTTTCTTTGCTCTTTGTTCACTGTAAGATTCTAATCTCGTGTGTAATATTAAAAGTAATAATTATATGTGAAACATCTTTGATATTATGCGTCCTATCAGATTGTTAGCAAAAAAATTATATCACAATTGGATTAAAATATTAAATAATAGTACGAAAAAACAGAATGGTTTTGTGCGAATTTTTATTACCACTTCCGTGGGTTACTTCATAGTTTTACTAACAATTTAGATTGTCTAAAAATCTATCGAAAAAACATGCCTTTATTACTCGGTAACGAAATGAATGCTCAAGTTGATCAAATAACGAGTTCACTGTTCAACTTCACTGTTTTTCTATATTCCTATCTTGGAATATAATAATTTCACCTGACGTGAAATTACAGGAACTTAATGTCGAACCGGCGAATAAAATAATTTCTGCCAAAGTTAAAAAATGTCAAAGCCGTTTATTACTACACAAAATTTGTGTTCATAGCATTATAGGTATAATAATGTTCTAACTATATTGTTCGAATGTAGCCTGACTAAAGCCACCATTTTGAAATATTACGTCATAAGTAACTTTACCCATAGTAAAAAGTATTTGACTCTTTTTCAAGAATAATAGCTTCTGGTATATTTTCACAACGCCTCCACCAAAATTTAAAATTTTGGTTTCATGCCATATTTCCTAATTCCATCATCTTGGGTTTTTTTTTGAGTAAGTCGAGATTATTGATCCATTAAGTTATTTTCTATCCACTGGTATGTAGGAATGCACCAAGATATCCTGGTATATACGATCTAAAACCTAGGCTAATAGAGATTATGAATAATTTATGGAATTTAAATCAATATTGGTTTTTAGCCTCAATATTTAATAATCTAAGTTTGTTAGTTGTTACCAAATGTAACCCGGGGAAATATGTATTGCATTAAAGGTGTCTAAGTTCAAGGTTTAGTCGCGAGTAGACCTACATACTTTTTTGACTTGAATGTACCTCGAATACAGTCAAAAGTCGTGCTACAGTTGTATTATTGGGTAGGTGTTTTGCAGTAATCGGTTTAAAAAGTTTCAGCTCATAACCCACATCAATTATATGAATAGACTCAGATTGACTATACTGTTTTGACTTGAATGAACCTCGTATACATGTTCGCTAATTAAAATATCAATCTTTTCGTTTAATTGATTACAATAATTAAACGGTTCATAAGTTTTTTTTCTCCAAAATATAAATAAAACATCATTTTCCATTGTCCAACTTTTTAATCGTACTGTAATGTTAATCGTGCAATTTTTGAGAGCGATTTTTATCAAAAACTAAACGGTAAATAATTTTGAAAATTTTAAACGAAGTTAGATATTTATATTGTGAATAATTTATAAAAAAATTCAGCTAATTTCGTTACTAATCTTAACTACCTTAAGATTAGAAAACTTCTCATAGTTGTTTCACGACGCTTCCACCAAAATTAATAATTCCTGTTTTTACTTTTCCATAGAAGCTTAAAACATTTCTTGAATTATTCAACGAAAAACTTTTTGGTAAATATTGGGATTAATGGAAGTTGAAAAGTTATTTTTTGTATGATGTAATTTTTAATTATGAATGCAATTCATGTAATTTTTTTCAGTAACGAAATATTATAGTTTTGAAATTGTATATTCTTTTGAAAATTAATTTATAGAGAATATCTTTTAATCTAAATTTAACAGAGACCCACAAAAAACTGTTTAGTGTCATTGAACACTAAAACTGGCTTTTTTTATTTTTGGGTTCATTGACAAACCATTTTTAGTGAGTTGAAAAAATTTCCCGAATTAAACGTATAACGTACACATGGCCACAATTATTTGTAGCGAATTCAATCGGTTTTCGAAAAAATTCTTCGAATAAAAGTTCTTCATTATCATTATACTAACAAATTTTATTCGAAACATTTTCGTAAAACCCGAACGGTGAAGGCAGAAATCAACTATACAGTATTGAAAAAGAGAACGCTTCTTTGAAAGGTCCATAATACAAATCGTAAAGGTTGGTGTTTTTGACCGACGTTTTGACGCTTCAATTTATTGAATCGAAGACCATGTGAGTTGTTTTCTCGCTAGTCATAAGTATGGTACTCGGTAATTAACATTGATGTCTCAGCAAAAATTTAACAAAAGAAATATGGAATAAATTGCTGATCGTGAACGTAATATCCTGATAAATTCATTGAAACAATCGAACCAATAAATCTGATATCTTTTGTTAGACGTATGTTTATTTCGTATTGGAATAAAAAGAAATTAGTCAATTATTTCTTTTACCGGATCAAGTGGCAAGCAGTGAAAACGAATGTCCATTGGTAATAGTCTAATCAATGAACGAGGGTTCTTTTGAAGGTACGATTAACCAATTTCCACATATGCGTGAAAATCCAAAATCTTTCTATATCTTTTTTGCCGTCCTTTCTATATCCCCAAACATTCATGAGATTTTCCTCTTGACTTATCCAAACAAAGTCTTAAATTCAATTTTCAGCATTCTTTGATTGAATTATTACGAGTTTGGGTTACTTAAAATATAAAATACTAACTTATTACCATTATTCCTAGCTTTATTTCCGAATCACTTAATTTTCAGTGTAA
The DNA here is from genome assembly GCA_963920215.1 of Nineta flava. NCBI lineage: Eukaryota > Metazoa > Arthropoda > Insecta > Neuroptera > Chrysopidae > Nineta > Nineta flava. The sequence goes on from OY986040.1 coordinate 143,934,718, forward strand.
AAGCTTTAATGTAATTTCACACCGCTTCCACTACTTCCAAGATTTATCGACGCTTCCACCAAATTTCTATTTCAGCGAATATTTTCGAATTCTATCTCTTGTAGCGTGATAAAATACCAGTTTTTAAATCTAAACAAAAAGCATCAAAATCGGCCCAGTAGTTTTTGCGTGATGCTCGAACAAATAAACAAACGCAGACATTTACGATTTTAAAAGAGTAGAGATGTAGCGATTTAACGTACTACATTTTCAATCCATGCTAGTACTGTCTAGACAAATGCCTGTTTTCCTAAATTTGTAGTTTTGTATATAAAATTAATATATTTAAAAAAAAATTGATATATCTTTATTTGAAATGATGATTTTGCGAATATTTTAAAAGTTGCTAATTCATTGGATGATGATCTTACAAGGATTTTCTCACTTCAAATATGAATATACACTTCCGCAGTTTATATTTTGTAAACATATGCCTATAATTGGTAAAGATTTGTGCAACCATGCGTGTAATATAAACATATCACGATATCAAATACTGTACATATCACGAGATTTGATTTTTTTAAATGTAAATCCCAAAATAACTTTATCCGTTCCTCTCACTAGTAGTTAATTTGATTATTTTAGATATAGGCAAATTTCAATGCGTTTATGATAAAGGCCAAGCTGGTATTAGATTAGATTAGATTAGATTCGGTATCAGGAGCATGTCTTGACGCAAGCGTTAGGATATTCCTGTTCAATATCCAGAGAGATTTCACCTGGCTGAACGCTGGTTCTAAGATAGTCCCAGTTTTTTAAAGGTATTGCGATATTTTAAATATCCAAAAAAAGGAGTGTCAACTATTTTATTTATTATATATATATATATATATATATATATATATATATATATATATATATATATATATATATATATATATATATATATAAAATGGTGAGTAAATCAATAAAATAAATAATCAATAATTTAATAAACCATAATTTAATATAATTATACCGTAAATATAAATTAATATTTCTATATATTCTTACTTTTAATTTAATAGTTTTTATTTTAAGAGTTTTATAATTTAATATTTTTTATTATTAAATTATATCTTGAAGAAATATAAAAAATCAAACTCAACACATCTTAATTATAAAACTCAATCAACTATATGACCGAGACTTATTGATGACTTATTGAAAGATACCCTAAAGTCCTATGTAATTTACTAGCAAAAAAGTAAAATAAAAAAGTTTAATAAAGTTTTTCGATTTGACGCTTATTTTTTATGATTTCATCAATTAAACATTGATAAATTCAACCAAGCACAGAGCGCATAGTGTACGTATACGCTATTTTTTTTGATTATACGCCTATTATATTTTTTTTTAAATAATTATCACGCCTCCTTATACTATACGCTCTGTGATTGGTTGAATTGATCAATGTTTAATTGATTATATCTTAAAAAAACAAATAAGCGTCCAATCGAAAAACTTTATTAAACATTTTTGTTGATTTTTTCCAGCTCTACAATGTGGTATAGTTTTCTTGAATTTATATATATATATATATATATATATATATATATATCTAATATATAAAATTCTCGTGTCGCGGTGTTTGTAGTTAAACTCCTCCGAAAGGGCTTGATCTACGTTTATGAAATTTTATATGTATATTCGGTAGGTCTGAGAATAGGTCGTAATCTATTTTTCATACCCCTAAATGATAAGGGTGGTCCACCCCAAACATTTTTTTTTTGTTACGTGTATATAATTTTATATCCTCTCACAAGTGGTTTGTTGAAGTCGTTTGTATAAGAAGTAAATTAAACTGAAGTATAATTAAGATAGGTTTTATAGCTTGATCTACGTTTATGAAATGTAATATGTATATCCGGTAGGTCTGAGAATCGGTCATAATCTATTTTTCATACCCCTATTTGATAAGGGTAGGGGTGGTCCAACTCAAACATTTTATTTTTATTTTTTGTTACGTGTATATAATTTTATATCCTCTCACAAGTGGTGTGTTGAAGTCGTTTGTATAAGAAGTAAATTAAACTGAAATATAATTAAGATAGGTAATTCCTGTTCAAAAGTTAAGCAAATAATTTAGTTCGAAGTCAGTTTAAATTTTTTAAATCATTTTAAAATGCCCAAGAGATCAAGATCTCAACTTTCTAGAATTAGTTCCCAGGCGAGTGCATCAAAAATACGTCGTAATGAAGAATTTTTATCAGAAACTGAAAATAATAATAACAAAAAAATTCATTCAAATAATAATATTCAAACTTTCTTTATAATTTTGTTCTTTTTTAACCCGACACAAAAAGAAGGGTATATGTATGTGTGTGTTAATTATTTATAATTTTTGAAATTTTTGTTAAATAATCCGAAACGGCTTGATCTATGTTTATGAAATTTTATATGTACATTCGGTAGGTCTGAGAATCGGTCGTAATCTATTTTTCATACCCCTAAGTGATAAGGGTGGTCCACCCCAAACTATGTTTTGGAAATTTTTTATATTTTTTTTGTTTAAAATATGTGGCATTAAAAAATACATACAACCCTAAATTTTCACCCATCTGTCACCAACCCCTATTTTTTTATAGCTAGATATTTATTTTTTTTAAAGATAGATAAATAGCGAGATAGATAGATAGATAGATAGATAGAAGACTCGGCTAATTACTAAAAACAATATTTATTAATTATTAGGCGGTACGAAGTTCGCCGGGTCAGCTAGTATATATATATATATACATTTTAATAATTTCATCTCGCTCAAGGTTAAAAACTGAAGCAGATCTCTTGAACGCTGAAAGAAAAAAAAATATTGTAGTATATATTTAAAAAATAAATTTATGATGAGTTCATTTCATAGTCAGATGATGACTTGTCAAAGGGATCGGCTGGCGTGTGTTTTTTTTTATTACAATTTTAATGTCAATGTTTTTTTGAAGACAAAGAAATTTTTATACATACATATATATATATATATATATAATTTTCTTTTTAAAGAACTGACCTTGGTTGAAAGGGGTGGATCCCACTATGTAAATAAATCAACATACAATAAATATTTTATGACTTTTTTCCGTGATTTCATTTATTAGTCCTAGCGATAGATAGAATGATAGCTTGTAGAGGCTACTCTGGACGGAGTGGAAGGAATTTTTGTGTATAGACTAGGAATTGGTAGGAAATGCGGCTGTTGCTGACTATGATAGGACTATGCCAATATTCTTCTGGAGTTCGTGAAGGAAACTGCAGAAAACCTTTACAAGCATAGCCGGTTACTTCGTTCTTGTCATCTTGTCCATCTTGTCCATAATTGGCAAACTGCCGATGTCGGGATTCGAACCAATAACCTCCCAGTTTCCAAGTACGCATACTGCGCAGACATAACGCCTTAGACCGCTCGGCAACTTGGACTGGGTAAATGTTACATTGATTTTTCGCTCGGCAGAAAACCTTTACAAGCATAGTTTACTTCGTTCTTGACCATACGCCGACAGTTTAGTCAATTAACCGGATCTTGTTTTTCTTAATAATTGACAAACTGCCGATGTCGGGATTCGAACCAATAACCTCCCAGTTTCCAAGTACGCATACTGCGCAGACATAACGCCTTAGACCGCTCGGCAACTTGGACTGGGTAAATGTTACATTGATTTTTCGCTCGGCAGAAAACCTTTACAAGCATAGTTTACTTCGTTCTTGACCATACGCCGACAGTTTAGTCAATTAACCGGATCTTGTTTTTCTTAATAATTGACAAACTGCCGATGTCGGGATTCGAACTAATAACCTCCCAGTTTCCAAGTAAGCATACTGCGCAGATATAACGCCTTAGACCGCTCGGCAATTTGGACTGGTTAAATTGGTTTTTCGCTCGGAAGAATTCATATCCAAAATCTAGAAGATATTCTTGTGGAAGGTTAAATGTATAGCTCTGCTGGTGAAAGTCTCAACTAGTTTTTCGCCGTAGTAGATAGATAGATATATCTTGGCGTATAAAAAGTTTTACACTTTGATCCTATCGCACATTGTGACCCATCTTCTACTTCAGTCGGCAGTGATTCGCTTCTCTCATATCTTGGCCATAGCCCGGAAAAGGTAATACGCGATACCTTTTCCTGAAGTTTCATATATTCGGGGTGAAATGCACCGAATATCTTGCTGTACTCAAGAGATTCACAGTTAGAGATGATGTGACTGAATGTTCCTTCCTGCTAACCGCGCAATCTGCACATAATGGATCCGTTATGGAGTCCTATTGTGTACAGATACTTTCGTAGGTGATAATGTCCGGTGATGAATCCGGCGACCTTCCAAAGTTGTATCCTGTTCAGATTGAGCAAGTGAAAATCACAAAAGAATATCATTCTTAAAATTACTTTCAAGGGAAAAACACAAAAACAAATTTCATGGTTTAAAAAAAAAAAAAAAATTGGTATTGAATAAACACAATGAATTGTTTTATACCAAGAAATCGAAGATAACGTAATATACGAGTGAGTATACCATTGTATGATCTAATAAATAATTCCTAATATAATAAAAGATTAATTAATATGGTTCATACATAAACATTTCAACACATCACATTTATTGTAATTGTCTTGAATGCTCGACGTGCAACGTTTGATATCTAGAAATATGTCAAAAACTAACCGGAAGATTTTCTGAAACACAATTTATATACAGTATAAAATACTTAAACGAAAGAAGTTTAAACATCTTAAACGAAAAAATGAACCAATCTGAATGGATATAGTATCCCACAATTTTGTTGATATCTGTAGTAAATGTAATTTTTATATGTAAGAGGAAGATAGAACACATTAGATATATTTACCTTACATAATATTGTATATATTGTATATATTATATTGTATATATTGTATAACAATTATTACTTAAAGGGAATATTGCGATATTTATTTTAATCCCCAGAAAAACTTTAATCGATAAACTTATTTGAAGACTTTATTTTTCTCAAAACATTCAATCTTATCGTCATTTTTTAAAACAGCTATCAAAGGGTTAATTATTATTAACACAAATAGACTTTACTACCCAGTTTTAATGTTTTTTTATTCTCAGCTACCCGATTTTGTCCAAAAAAATATAAGTTCTCATTTGAAAAATGCAAGTTGATCTACAAATAATCTTGATGGATAAGGTGAAAATCAAGAATCCCGCAAGATATTCCCCTACGAACAAAATAACTTTTATTCGGGTCATTCTAAAACCCTTCCTTAAAGATAAAACCAGGTGTCTTGTTTGAAATGAGATATCGTGTATATGTTTCGATAGAAATAGTCATCTTCCGACTGATGTTTTCAAAATTTGTTTGAATTAAAACATATAAGTACAGTGTGGATTTTTCAACCAGTTTTCCGTTTTATCTATAGATATTTAACATCTTGGTATATAGACTATAGATACATCTAACCACACAAAGATCATAATTTAAAGATACCTTTCACTATTTTTAATACAAAAAAAAAAACAATAAAAAAAGAAGAGTGTTTCGTTCATCACGTATAAAGTTGGTACACAATACTTAATGTATGATCGGTGACCTTGATCATGGTAAAATGGGAGAATAATACTAATATTATTATTAAGTATCAAACATAACAGTTGGGAGCATCTCGCATCTTATCTCATCTTATTTTATTTGTTATGTAAAAGTATTTTAAAATCATCATAATATCTTTTAATGATCCTTCTTACACCATAGATGTATAATATATGCAGAGTAGATTGTCATAACTACTAGCCCTTTATTGGATTTCTTTCGCTAGGTTTAAGGTCCTTCATACACTTGCAGACATATTCAAAGGCCAGCCCTGACGGTTGCACTCAAGAGTGTTCTTTATTTGAGCAAAATTTTGTCTGAGATAGAGTTCGAAGCGGCTGTCCAATATGGAACACATTTATACCATAAGGTATACTGTGATACCGAAAAGTGGCTCTTAAAAATACTCCTTAAACTATTTAGAGGTGTGTAAAAACAGAAAAGGGTCTTGACACCAGTAGATTTTAAATCAGAGTGGTCAGTCCAAGAATGACTGACCCAAAGAGTCGTCATGACGCACTCTTAATCTCAAACATTCTTCATGTTAGAAGAAGAGTTTACAATCCACTACCCTCTCCCGTTTGAATCCGCCGATGTAGGATACTGCACTCGGTGCACCCAGACGAACATAGTTCTCATTCGATTCCTGTCTAGAAGATATTCTACATAGAATTGATTCTTAATAATGGAAAAGTGGAAAATGTAGGCAAAGTTATTTGAAAGTGCATACTTCCGCAGTATTTGGGCATACCCGTATTACCTTTTGGTCCAAGTTGAGACCGGGATTCAGTTGGAGAGCTGAAAAAATCCTTCGAAGATGTATTTGAAAGTGCATTTTTCCGCAGTAATTGGGCATGCCATATTGCTTCTTGAACCAAGTTGTCTTCATAGAGCTAAGGAAATCCTCCGAGTTATATTGTGTTCTAAGGGCTGTTCAATCCTTAGCAGAAAATTGAACTGACTGCTGCCTTTACAGTTATAATTCACTTCAGACCGACAGAACAACCCTCCAAACCTGTGCAATCGCGCAGGTTTGCAGAGTTTGGAGGATTTGGAACAGGTTTCAATCATCCAAACTTGTGAACAACACACATGCAGTCTCAAAGCAATCGTTGGACAGGTTTTATATTTAGACTAGATGGTTTCTTCGATAAAAATCCGTACTTAAGACTAAGCACTGATATTTAAATTAAAGGGTACTCAGGGCACAGATGGAAATTATCATCGTTAAAGATTTTTTCTCATTTCAAAAAGATTCTCAAAGATGGATACTATTACAGGAAAAATTACCGCAAAGATATAATTAAGTAAACAATATTGAGTAATAAAGATTATTAAAATAACCAACGAGAACTCTAGGTTTTTTGAAATTACATTTCAAATTTTGCCCCAATTCCTAGAGCATTTATTTGTATTTTATAAAATCGTATTTCGACTACAATGTAGACATCATCAGTAACTATCACTGGAATTTGGCATAAGCACAAAAGGATACCGTCAATAAATGGGTGGGGTTCTTCACATACCTAATCCTTTAGTCAGTCAACTTAAATAATCCTTCAGGTCTGATCATACCCTCAGTCAAATCATATAAAAGACAAAACTTTTTTAATATCATTGTGAGACACGCACCAAATTAACAACAAACCAACAGATCTCTGAATACAAATCCCCAGCATAGTTACGATTAGCTAATTCATACTGATGATGACTACATTGTCGTCGAAATACGTATTTATAAAATACAAACAAATGTTCTAGGAATTGTGGCAAAATTTAAAATGTAATAATTGAGTAAACAATGACAAAATTTACAATGTTTAAAATTTAAAAAAAGAAAAATATTACAAAATAAAGTGGTTGTTGTCTTTTCAATTACAATAAATATGAAATATATGAAATATTAAATAATAAGTGATATCTCTATGAACTCAATTTGATTAATCGATAAAACATGTAATTTATTACATGCTTACGAGTGTACGTAGTAGGTAGTCGATACTACAGGAATCTCTTATAGGCATTAATTAATTATTATTGAGGATATTGTATTATGATTATTATTATTATAATTATTATGATGATTGTTATATTTGATATTTCATTATAAATTTTAATTGAACTAGTAAAAGTAAGAAGTTTTCAGAAATTTATACAGATTGTTTTTTAAATTATTTTAAAATTGGATTTACTATTCAGTATACCGTACGTTTAGTTTACATCTTTGCATAGCAGATCTCCCACGAGTATGAGACAGTACATATGAGAAGGAGGTCTTATAGGTTTGATAAACAAGCATATTTTTGCAAAACAGTGAATAATATACATAACTGTTCGAGTGGTTGGTGATTGTCTACCTTCAAATGCCACAATAAATACATTGACACATTCCTGTGCGGAATGTCTGGAAAAGTACCATTTAACAATTTGAACTTTTTCTTCTTTTGTGTAATAATAATCCATTGTTGTAATAATACCAATAAATAAAATACACAAACATGTATTTTCCAAAAGCATTCACATAGTAATGATTGCATATTATCCAAAAAATTAATAATATTTGTATTCAACAAAAAATCCTCACTCTCTAAAATTTATACACGCACATACAACACACAACAGTAACAAAACAAACCTATAAAACCTCCTTCTCATACACATTGCTTAATGTAAACATATGTACTCTCTCATACTCGTGGGAGATCTGCTATGCGAAGATGTAAACTAAACGTACGGTATGTAAATTAACATGTATTAGTTGTGTTGTTTGGGATGTCAATATTAATGTTTGTAACATTATTTCACAGTGTTTTAAATCAGAGCTGGATAAAGTACCGAGAAACAGTACTTTCATTAATAAGTACTATTGTTTTTTGAAATTTTTATAATTGATTTGCGCCTTATTGATTCGGTTTTCGAAAAAATGCTTCGGATAAAAGTTCATGATAAATATAGTAACAACTTTTTTTCGAAATTTTTTTTTCGAAAACCTAATGATTAAGGCACAAATCAATTATAAAGTTTTAAAAACTAACATCAACTTTTGACTTGAGCTTGTATTCAACGTATTTTAAGTATTACTTGACAATACTTGAAGTTACTGTAAGTATTGAGGAATGTTACCAGTATCAAGTACTACAAAAGTACTTATGTAGTTTTCTTTACCTTAATATAAAAACACACAATTCAAATGTTAATATACATGCTTCAGAGTAATAATTCCTGTATCAAATGATTTAAAATACAATCTATATATAAATAATATTAAGTATATATTAATTAACGACTTGGAAAAAGTACTTAAATTGCACATAAAATTAATATTTATATGGATTGTGTAATGATTCATTAGATGACATGGTCAATAGATTTATTTATGTACATCATAAATTACCTTTACACACATTATTACTTTTCATTCCACCTCGAAACTCGTAAAAAGAAAACTCGCTACTAAAAGAATACTCGGAACGTGGAATTTTCGTAAAATAAAAATAAAAAACAGATGATTAAATAATCAAGAGTAATCAAAATTGAGCAATAAATCTACATTTAATACCTAATAAATTGACTACACCAATTAAAATTTTATTATTAAGTATAATAAAAATTTCATTAAGGATGTACGATCACTAGTTATAGTCCATTTATCAAATTCTTCAAAATCTTATATAGTACATTCATAAAACTCTACAATAATGTTTATTATTTTTTGTCGTAAGTTCAAATTAATATTTAATTTAGGCCCGTTATACCGGGCCTAACAAAAGAGATACTTCAGAAAAAAACCTGAGATTTCGGCTAATTAAAACACCGGCGTCAACAGAAATAAAATTTCGCCGAAATCTCAGTTGTTTTCTTAAATATCTTCTTTTTTAGGTCCGTCATACCGGAATTTTACTGGATCAATCTAGTTATTCGTCTTATTTTATTCCAAATTAAAATTATCAAAATATGTTGATGCTCACGGGTTTCGCCATAAGAGCAATGCATTAAAACTCGAACTTTAATATAAAATAATTAATTCCAGACCTCCGTAACTATTATAATAGGGAATATGCATGAAAATTTTTTTTCACATTTATTTTCAGAATATGAAAATACTGTTAATACTGTAATAATATTTAAAAACGAAATTAAAATCCGACAAATATCAAGCAAGCTATAAGCTTTTAAAGATTATTATCTGTCTCTTTCTTGCAAAAATACTAAAAACGGAGTTTTACGTGTATTTTAAATGATGAAAGTGTAATATGACGTCACATAACATATCAAGAGGGCTATCACCCTCTTTGTCAAATCGGGAATTTCAATCATTCATATCTCGCTTATTTGTAAAGTTATTTAAAAAGTAATTTTACCTTGATATTTGTCAAGTAAACATGCTTCAATTCAAGTGAAAAAAAATTTTCATGCATATTCCCTATTGATTAATATGCACTTCAACTATACATGTAAATAAAAAACAAAGCCTTCATCTTTTTGAAGCTTCAGTGCTCGTACATCCTTAAACCAAATGATAACTGTTTGGTTTACGAAATAAATGTTTGGGTAGTAAACCAATTTTAATTATATTATTATTACATTGTAGAGATCAGAAATTAAAATTATAATTATTTATTTACTAACGCAACAGCATTCCAATCCAATTGTTATGAAGATGATCCAACACAATCAACATATAAATTAAATTAAATAATTTAATTCAGATTGTTGATGAAAATCATTGTTTCCCAGTACCGCTAGTGTTCCACATTTAGCAAAATTGGTATTCTTTTTTCAAAATTTTACAATTAATTTTTAGCGAAATCCATTCGGTTTAAGGAAAAATATTTCGAATAAAATTTATTAGTATACTTATAATGAATAACCAGTCCAAGTAGCCGAGCGAGCGGTCTAAGGCGTTATGTCTGCGCAGTATGCCTACTTGGAAACTGGGAAGTTATGGGTTCGAATCCCGACATCGGCAGTTTGTCAATTATTAAGAAAAAAAAAGGGGTTGTATTCCATAAGTTTTTATAGTGTCTCTGAAGAAATTCACCATCAAAGATGGTTAATTTTGTATTATACAGATTATCCAATACATTTCACATTATACAATATCACGTGTTTTTTGTAACGATCGGCAGTCGATATGACAGTCGGCAATCATCGGACAATGTTCAGATAGATTTGTCAACCAATCACATGAACTTTTTTTTGTCTTTTTATGCTGAGCATACAGAATTTAGTATATTTATTTAAAATATCATCTCATATACGATTGACATTGCCTTGCATTGTAACCTATATATTCCAATTTTGGGAGAGTGTGGGTGGATGCCTCAAGGAAGAATCTATAGATTTAATTCATATAATTTGTCTTAAATAAATTAAATGATTGAATATTTTAGTATTAAAATTTTACACCTAAAAAAAAAATAAACACCATCGCATCTAAGTTACTATAATTATTAATGGCCATCAAAAAATAAAACTCTATAATTTAAATATATTATAAATCGTTATTTCGGTACTAGTTGGAATAAAAAACCCGTTGAAAAATCAATAGTAAATCATTCATTATATATATATTAACCACTTTTATTCGAAACATTTCCCCAAAACTCTGGATGTAATCTTGATTTTCCATAAATATTCAAACGACTTTTCGATAAATATTTTTACTATACCTAGTACAAAAGAGAGTGTGTCAGCTCCGACGCACATTGAGTTTACTCCTTAAGAACGGTTGTCTTTGAACAGGCACAGAAAAAAAGACTAGACTAAAAAAAAAGACCGATATCATATTGGAGCTAGGAAAACCTGTTTTTCTATAAATTTTCTTGAATTAAAAACTTTTTTTGACATTGAAGTTAACCTTTGAAGTAATCCACAATAATAATATTAATTATCGATATCAATATCAATAATCAAATAAAACAAGCTTGTTTACGTGTTATTGATGTGTTAAAAATACATGTGGTAATGAACAAAGAGTGTGGACATCGATTGAGTACGTTAGTCTGTGAGGCTAGTTTTGGAATATAGACGGTGGTTTATGTGTGTATATAAATATCATATTCTAAAAAACGTAACGAGGTCATTCGATCACTAAATTTTACTCTTCATATTTTTTTCAATACCGGATGTCTTATATGTAAAATCGATTCTTAAAGAGTAAACTCCAAAAAATTTTTTGTATTGTATTTTTCAAGAAAATCTTCAGCTGTAAAAATGAGACGACAGAAAACTTTTACAAGTCAATACAATACAAGAGACATACTACTCTCGTCTCGCCAAGTCTCACGGCATTACTACCTTAGATATGGGACATCGTACATTCAACAAATTAAATATACATCATAATTGTTGTTATATTAGTTATAAATAAATAAAAAAAATTAGTAACAAATATATATATGATAAATAAATAACATTTGTTATAAATGATTATGACATCATTGCGAACAAAGAATTTTAAGAAGAGTTTAGATACCTACTGACTACAGAGTGTAATGGACTTAAGGACGATATTCTACTATTATTATTATTATTATTAATAATATTATTTAAGTATAATACAAAACTAGATTATTAATAAATATTTATTTATTTATTTTATATTGTGTAATTTTAATAATCTGTTTTTTTTTTTTTTGTTATACAAAATATGTTGTAATATATACAAACAATATATTTAATATATTTTTATCTTCTATATCTGTGATGAACCAATAATAATAATAAAACCGCCTTATAATTTTATTTCTATTTCTAATTATTAATTGTTTAATTAATTTATTTATTTTTATATATAAATCTATATAGATTTTATCTGTAAATATAAAATCGAGAAATTAGAGCAAAAACTAAACATACTGGAGTAAAATTTATAGTAATCAAAATATATATTGTTCAAAATATATAAGGTAAGGTCGTTTGATACGGTTAAGGGAGTTGCAGCATTGTCTTGTATAATCAGGACAAAAATAACAAATACAAATACACACATGTATATATTTATGAAACCTCCATACATGTTATTAAGCACCTGCAGAAGCTTACCAGAAGGGTGTCAGAATGTTTGGGTCCGAAACTTTCGATCCATCAATCCTGGAAGCAATCCCGGCAGAGTGGTCTCATCTGCTTAAAATAGCACCTCTTACCCGGAGGCGTCTCGCCTTCGGTTGACAGGATGTTCTCAAGGAGGGCACAAAGGACCCCCTGGTCTAGGTGCTAGGGACTCATTTGCGGTACCCCTCTTTCTAATTATTATTATTATATACAAATTAATGTAATTTTGAAATTCTAAAAAAATTTTAAACTATGATATTTCGAAAAAAAAAATCGGTAAAACGCGATTTAATAAACAAATATTTATCTTTGCTGTCCTAGTTTTTTTTTTTTAATTCTGTCGAGTTTTTTTTTTTCAATACAACAGATAATAGTTGGGCGGGTATGAAGTTTTACATGCTTCTAATGAGAGAGAATGATTATTTTGTTATGAATTATCTCGCGTTCTAAATGGTCAAAAATTCTGAAAGTTCGGGATTTATTAGAAAACGTTATTTTTAGCCTGTGAAAAAAATGAGCAAAATCTGTCATTTCATGCTGGAATTATCTTAATGTCAAACTTAACGATAATTCTACCTACTGATTCCTTTTGTTTCGCTGTATTTATACCTACCGCGCAGATCTTCATTTACTATACCCAATTTTTGTTCTGTTCGGAAAAGATGTAACTAGAATTTTTATTCCCGCAACATATTATATGTGAAATACTTATATTTGTGTTTATATATCTTTTGATTCCAGTTCCTTCCTGAATAATAATAATTACATAATAATAAAAATAGTTTTAATCACACGGGAATCATCACATACCATATGATAGATATATATTATTATAATTATTATTACACCTTTTAAATAATCAAACCTATTTTGACAAAATGGAAACCTGACTTCAAAAATAAAATATTCTAAAACAAAAAATGCACTAAAAAGTAAAAAAATAATTGCATATTCTTGTGCCAATTTTAGCTCACCTAAGCAAAAATTTTTAAATATATATGTACAATTATTGTTATTTTTGGAGTCGGTGTCAGCATAGAGAAATTCACATAAAATTTGGACACCGCCTCCAACAATAACAATAATTGTACATATATATTTAAAATTTTTTGTTTAGGTGAACTTAAATTGGCACAAGAATATGCAATAATTTTTTTACTTTTTGGTGAATTTTTTGTTTTAGAATATTTGATTTTTGAAGTCGGGTTTCCATTTTGTCAAAATAGGTTTTATTTCACGCTTTTTAGTGACTTTGAAGTTCTATAACTGATTTTATTTGTCTAAATATGGGTAGACCTACTAAACGACCAACTAATTTTTAGTACATTTTTTTATAACACATTTTTTTGGAAATGGGACCAATCGGAAATCAAACTCTTTAAAACAAAAAAAAAATTCAAAATCGTTTAATAAATGACGGAGTTTTGAGGTAACAAACATAAAAAAAAAAATACCGTCGAATTGAGAACCATCCTCCTTTTTGAAGTCGGGTTAAAAATAATAAAAAGTTGTTGAATGAATTGCTGTGATGACTTGTAAATTACACATCGTATTCATGTAAGAAGTATTTAATTTATTTACATCATTACAGATTATACACATATGTAACATATGTAATAAAAACACACTAATTATACATTATATTATTTATATTTAATAAAATTAAAAAGTTAATTTCAGTAATTCTCTTATTCTTAAAACAGCAAAATAAAAGCAGTTCACTTATTTTTATGGTATATATAATTTGCAAGTTGTATATTTGTTAAGGATGTACGAGCACTAGTTATAGTCCATTTATAAAATTATTCAAAATCTTATATACAGTACATGCATAAAAGTCCACAATAAAGTTTATTATTTTTTGTCGTAAGTTAAATGAGAAAATTCATTATTTTCGGTATGACGGGTCTAAAAAAAGATATTTACGAAAAAAAACGAGATATTTACGAGATTTTGGGTAATTAAGCTACCGCCCACAGAAATTAAATTTACCCAAAATCTCAGGGTTTTTCTTATATATCTTTCTTATATATTTTCTACGGCGTAGTTTTTTTTTATTCGTCTTATTTTATTCCAAGTGAAAATTATCAAAATATGTGGAAGTTCACGGGTTTCTCCAAAAGAGCAATGCATTAAAACTCGAACTTTAACATTAAATAATTAATTCAAGACCCACGTAATCCCTCCTGAAACTTCTATAATTGATTTATATGCACTTCAAGGACATGTAAAAAAAAGCAAACCTTAATTGTTTTGAAGCTCCAGTGCTCGTACATCCTTAAGTGTATTATCGGATCTATAAGTGTGTTGTTCATTACTTCAAATTGATTTGAAGTCAATTTCTGATGAATTTATTTGATTTATGAAAAAATATTTCAAATAAATGTTGTTCAATATAATAATATGCACAAATTTTGTTCTTAAGATTATTTTCGAATATTGCATGGGTAAGCCAGAAATTGTGAAAGCTGTAAAATATTGTGAAAAATGTATATGCGATTTATGTAGTCGATAGTATTTTTTATTTATTTTGACCATGGAGACTACTTTTTATTTTCTGAAACTTTCTTATATGATTGGCTGTCTGATTTTTGTTTATCTCAAACTGTGATGCGGGTTTAATTTTGTGTACATGTGTGTGTAGTTATCGAAATATCAATCGGCCATTAATGCTGCAGTATTTATAGACCCTGCCTTCAAAAATACATGATTCACCAGAAGAATATTAACTTAATTACGAATATATATTAACGATGTTTTTGGATCAAAATTTTTAACTGAACTAGATTAATTCCCTTGAAATACTTAAAGCTACCAGCTACCATAATTACCATTAATGACTTATTGAAAATATTTTTGATATTGATTAAATAAATATTGTTATGTGTAATTTAATATTTTTTTCTTCCAATTTCATTATTATTACACAACTGATTGAATTATTCTGTGATCGAATAAGTATATAGTAATAAAAAAAAAAAAAACGGGATTCCACATGGTTTATGTTTATAGCCAAAGGGTTTTATAATTTCATTCCATATTTTATTATTATTAAAGATGTTTCAAGTATTTTTTTTTTTTTAATGTTTGACATGTTCGTATTAAAATGTCAGTAATTTGAGTGTAAATATTGCAAATATTTTATTTGGATCAAGTAGGCTAATATTCTTAAGGAGGTGTTCTTAAAAAATGAGATCTTTCACAAATTATTGTTCCCCCACAAAAAAGCATTAAAATAGTATCGAAAATAATTTTGTATGCTTTACGTATTGGTACCATCTAATGGGGAGTCTATAAGATTATTATAGGGGGTGTGGGGTTCGGAGTGTAGTTTTTCACTAGTATATCATTTTATTCAACTTTAGTGTCTTAATTGTAGTGTTGACCTTAATAAATATAATTTTAATAAATTATTACAAAAGAAGTATAACTTTTTACGTGCGTACATAAGTACATACACACTTTTACTTTTATACATCAAATGGTGTTTTCCCTTTTGTAGGAGTATCAACTTTTTCATTTTATCGACAAGGTTGATCTCATGATTGATTCGAGAATAGTATGTTGTATAAATTTGATTGTCCCCTCGCTTGATGACCTAATAGAAGCAATAATAGATCAATTTGTTATGTTGAAATCCCTATCAGGCAGACAACTTCAATTTATAGTGTAGAGTAATTTTTAATGACATTTAAGAAGTTTTATAATATCGTGACAGTTTATTTAATTTTCTGACAAGAACATGTGTTAGTTGATCTTTTGTAATAATTTTTAACCCGATTTCAAAAAGGAGGATAGTTCTCAATTCCTCTGTATTTTTTTTTTAATGTTTGTTACCTCAGAACTCCGTCATTTATTAACCGATTTTGAATTTTTTTTGTTTTGTTTTAAAGAGTTTGATTTCCGATTGGTCCCATTGTTACCAAATCGCATTCTGATGAGGGAATCCCCAAGAAATCGAGGAAAATCCCCATTTTATATGTGATAACCGATTTCTGCGAAATTTTTTTTCTTTGAAAGGGTATACTCATTCATAATGGGAAAATAAGCAAATTTTTAACAAACCGACTTAAAAAAGTTTTTTTACAAAAAAAAAACCAACCCTAAAAAAAAAAATTTTTACAAAAAAAAAACAAAATGCTTGTAAAAAAGACTGAAAATCTGTTATAAAAAAATGCACTAAAAATTTGTTGGTCGTCTAGTAGGGCTACCCATATTAGACAAATAAAATCAGTTATAGAACTTCAAAGTCACTAAAAATCGAAAAATAAAACCTATTTTGACAAAATGGAAACCCGACTATAAAAATCAAATATTCTAAAACAAAAAATGCACTAAAAAGTAAAAAAATAATTGCATATTCTTGTGCCAAATTTAGTTCACCTAAGCAAAAATTTTTAATTATATATGTACAATTATTGTTATTTTTGGAGGCGGTGTCCAAATTTTATGTGAACTTTTTTATGCTGACACCGACTCCAAATAACAATAATTGTACATATATATTTAAAAAATTTTGCTTAGGTGAACTAAAATTGGCACAAGAATATGCAGTTATTTTTTTACTTTTTAGTGCATTTTTTGTTTTAGAATATTTGATTTTTGAAGTCGGGTTTCCATTTTGTCAAAATAGGCTTTATTACAATGTACACGACAGTTATTAAAGTTTACAACTGATAATTTTACTTTTTCTAACCTGAAACCTATTTGTGGCGCACTTTTAGGAAATATGTAATTATAATTTAAATCATTAGAATTAGATATATTGAAAGATAAAAATCTATAAGAAACAAATCAAATGTGTACTTCTGTTCTGATTTAATTAAATGCCATAAAATAACAAAAAATTATTGGCAGAGGCTTGAAATTCGAAGTAAACATATTTCGCGTCATTTTGCCGACAATTTTTGATCAGTGATTGTAGATAGTAGCTATTTCACAAGCTTTTATTTAACTTGCAATGTATGTATGAATGTATGAATGCATGTTTGGATCAAATCTTGCAAGCTGAATTAGAACCACTTCCTCTTATCCTACGGAGTTGAATTTTTACATGTTGGTTCGACAAGGGGAAAAGGAGGTTTAGAGGTAGGGATAAACACTAAATTTGGTATATCTCTCTTAATATTGAAAAAATTGAAAAACACATAAGAAGTAAAGTTGTAGAAAATAATTTTTTCTATAAAAAGCTTGTTTTAAAAAATGTTTTTTTTAATAGAAATTTATTTTTAAATTTAATTAATCAAAAGAATTAAATCAATTAATATTGTTATGAAAAAATCAACTCATTGGCTGGTTTTCGAACCCTGGAAGTCCAAGCAATTATTCCATAAATTTTGAAGTCCAGACAACACCGGTTTTTTCAGCTAGTATAATATGTGAGAACTAAATTATCGTGAAATTAATGTTTTATCCTCGAATATATGGTAGAAGGTATAAGTTTATTCGAAAAGTTTTGCGGAGTGCTTCAGAGTGCTCAAATATTGTATGCTAGAATTCAAATTGAAAACTTAAATATTCAAAAGTAATTAATTGTGTACAATGCATGATTACACCAGTCGCCTTAAGCGCATTTACTTATTTTGCGAAATAGTAATTATAGGTATTCAGCCAATTAACGAAAGTATTATTTTCTTGCAATTTATTTAAAAAAACTTCGTATTTAAACGGAATTATTTAACATAAATTAATAATTAGATACACCTAATATAACAACAACAAAAAAATATAAATATATAAAAATAAAATTAAAATATTTTTACAGAAAGTTGATAAAAAAAAAAGTACCTTATTATATACATTTTTTTTTAAATTAATAATAATTGAATTATTAATTTTAATAATTAGAGAAATAAAGATATGTTTAAATTAATCCAAGTAACAGAAAAGTAAGAGTATATTTTTATGTTTTTTTTTTTTTTATAGGGTTATTATTTAGATTTGCTAACAAAAAACAAAAAACCTGGAAGTAAACATATTTCAAAGTCCAGCATAAAATGACTATGATTTTCGAAGAGGAATGGAGTATACATATGAAATTAAATTATCTTGTGACAATTCAAAAGTCATTATGCTTACATTGAAATTTAGAGAAGAAAAAGTGTGTGCGTACTTTTGTATGCACGTAAGAAGTTATATTCCTTTTGATATAATTTATTAAAATCGTATTAAATAAGGTCTACAATACTATTTAGACACAAAACTTTAATAACATGATTCAAAACTATATTAGAAAGATAATTTATTGTATCTTAAACCAATGATTCTACATTTGATCATATACTGAAGCAGCATCACTTCTTCCGTTCAAATTATAGTTTGAACGACTGGCATTAAATCCATTATTTACATTAGAATCAGAGTTAGTGAAATTCATCAAGGCCAGGTCAAGTTTATTAATATACACAATTAAGATTGAAGGTTTACGAGCCCTGAAAAATGATATTATTGATAAGGAAGCTTTTAATTCTAATATTCTTCTTTAATCACAAACATGTAGTAATAATGATGAAGACATTCCTGTACCTAATTTCAACTGTATAGTCAAATTTAAGTATTCTAATGTTCTAACTGTCGGTGTAGATATTATTTACCAAAATAATAACGATCATTAATCTTTCGTTTTTTACGCTAGAAAAGTAATTTTAGGTTATTTAATAATCTATGTATAACATTAAATTTTTAGGTTATTTATATATTAAGGTTTTAAACTTACCTCAATTACAACATTATAATAATTAGTTTGTTGAGCTATTTTGGTCTGGTGTTTCTCTTAATACTGTACCAAAAATTCGCCGAGAATCATTGACATCAATCTCTTCATAGACATTAGTAACATGAAAACTAGTACATAATTTTGTACCTTTAGAAATACGTTTTTTTTTCTAAAAATATCTAATTGCACTTCTTGGAAGCGGCTCATCAATTTTTTCACTGGCATTGTATGTAATTATTTCTTTATAGTTAAAATTGAATTTGACTATTTACATGTATAAAATACTTTACTAGTGTGTATTGTATAATATTGTCTTTCATATCCATAAATTTTATTGCAAATTCTGACTACATACATAACTCTGTATGACGGGACGGTAACTCATATGTATTCATATATGACGTTTGATATTTCAATACATCCTAGCCGTCTTATACTAGATTAACTGTATTTTTTTTTACATACTTTCATATCTCATCATATAATAAATAAATACTGAAAAGAAGTACTATACGTACATAATATTTTGTAGGTACATGAAATTATTTACAATAATTTTAATATATGATGAATGATAATTGTAAAAAACTATACATATAGATAACTTTAATTTATTATATTATATAAGCGAATAATAGATTTTAGATCAAATCATAATAATCATAATAATATCTCTATTCGACTGAAACACATTTTGTATTTCTTTTTAAGTTGAAAACCATTTATCAGAAGAAGAGAAAAAAATCATTTAAAGCCACCACTAATTACCTTGATTTAAATAAACATCTCAATAAGATTTGATGTTTATTTTCACACACGACTGACTTTAACAGTGTTTCAATGATTAACTCTTTTTTTTGTGTTTTGTTTTGTAAAATCATAAATCATTCGTAGTCTTCAACATATAGTAATTGCAGAGCAAGGCCGATAAAAGTCTATACAAAATCTTACCACATTCATAGACGCTGATATTATATACAGAGCATTCTGAAATTCATTCAAGAAAACTATTCCACGGTGTAGAACTGCAGAAAACAAACAAAAAAGTTTAATAAATTTTTTCAGTTTGACGCTTATTTTTTAAGATATAATCAATTAAACATTAATAAATTCAACCGGTCACACAGAGCGCATAGTGTAAGTAGGCGTGGCCTCAGCAGTAGAGCGTGGTGCTTTACCTTTTAATGGCTCGCAGGCGGAAATAGGCCGCGTCTCCTTACACTACGCACTCAGTGTGATTGGTTGAATTTATTAATGTTTAATTGATTATATCTTAAAAAATAAGCGCCAAATTGAAAAATTTTATGAGACGTTTTTGATTGTTTTTTGTAGCTCTACACCGTGGTATAGTTTTTTTGAATGAATTTTAGAACACCCTGTACATAGTTGAGTCAATTTAAAGCATTAAAATTGAACTCGGAAGTTTGTCGATTTTTAGAAGAAAAAAATAAACAACTCTAAGCGATAAATTAAAATCCCTCTGTAAAGTCAATATTTCTAAACTTGACGTCATCCGCGCCAGTCAAAAGATTATTTTCATTTGATACAATGATTAAATAAGATTTTTGTTGTAAGCTGACTGTGGATTGTTTAAGTTCTGTATTAATATAAAACTATTCTATGATTTCCTAATATGGATTGGATTTAAATTCTATATTTTTCTCCTACATTCACAATCTTCATCCAACGACTTCGAAAAAAAGCTCCCAAAATGTTTAAACATATTCAGATAAAAATTCTTTATAACTTAAATATTTTACCATTAAAAAGTACTTTTAGTACATTATTTTTCAACAGTATCTAACCTTCAAAGTACTTAATACTTGGTACTTTGTAGGTTATGTTTTAAATGTATTGGTACTCATTGCTAATAGTATTCTTTTTTTTCTTCAATATTTGGTACTTATTATTTATTGTTAGAGTACTGTTATCCGGTACTTTGCCCAGCTCTCGTATGCCCCAAGAGTTTTTTGATTAATTGAAGCAGCTATATATGGATCAATCAAAACTTTAAGTATCCTTGAAACATGTCTAATTAAACCTACGCATATTTATTATCGATCAATTTGCATTGTCATCAATTAAAATTTTGTATTTATTTTTACAAAATAAATAAACGATTATAAATTTAGTAATTTAAGGTCAAACTGTGGTAGCAATTAAAAAAATTGATTGTTTAAAATTTCTGTCAAGTTTGAAGAATTATCAATATATGTAGAAAAAGAATATATGTATCTCTCTATATACAGGATGAGTCGAACCAGGTGAATAATAGCACACACCTCCACTTCCATCCACGATTCTCCCTTTCTTCAACAACATCTAATAGAAATTGATATACTGAAACAAAATGAGAACCACTCGTGGTTGACTTTGCATATATGTATGTTTTTTTGTCCGATTTGTTTGGAGAAAACAATAGGAGATAGCGAAATAATGATAGGAGAACACCCTAGATAAATTCTAATTTTTCGTACGACTCCGAAAAAAAACTATCAAAAGTCCACAATTCCAAACCGTCCTAAAGTTATCGGCGTTTTCTGACGGTAATAACATTTCCAGGCGGCCACATCTTATATATCGGTTATAGTTTCTATGGAAATACCTGCATTAACCACTCGTCGATCACCAAACGAGGTTTTACTGTATATAATAAAATACCCATTTTTCGTTATTACTCAGCTCAAAATAAGAATAAGGAATGATTTAATAATTGATTTTGTCATGATATGAACAACAGTTCGTTTGATTTTTTTGTTGAAAGAGACAATTGTTCTATACAAATTATTTACATTCATTGCTCATTGCATTTGTTAAACAATACAAAAAGAATTCCTTTTTTTGCTCATTTCCATTTTGCATTCTTGAATAGAGTTCGTATTGTTCTAAGAGCTAAATGGAAGGCCATCATCACATCATTCAGATACATAAATAATTTTTAATAACAGGTTTATATATATATATATATATATATATATATATATATATATATATATATATATATACCGCCTGTTTTGGAATGCTTTGCTAATAAAGAATCAATGTTAAATATTATTTATTATAATAACTACACAATGCTTCATAAAGAAATAAAAATAGTGGGGGTACTCTGTAGTCTGTAGTGTGTGTGTACATAAGTAATGAATAATAATATTATAAATTAAGAGGACATCACTAAATCCCCACTCTTGAATGACATCAATTAAACATTATACCACAATTAAGTAGTATAAATATGTGTATGTGTATGTATGTATGGTTTTATAGTAAATATTTTGTTTATTTATTTAACATTGATTCCCTATTAGAAATGCTTCTGAAAACAGACTGTATATATGCTTTACAGAGGTAATTATTATTATTTTTACGATGTAATATTTGTTGTAAGAGGACATAGAGCGCTCGCTATATGTATGTAGGTGATTACATCGTTAAAATATCCGTAAAAACATTTCTTTTTAAATATAGGGGATCGCGAGGCAGAACGTTTAAAAGGATAAACGGGTTTATTTTAAGAGATTTTAAAACAAGCTTTTATATAGTAAAACTAATTTTCTACAACTTTACTTCTTATGTGTTTGTCGATTTTTTCAATATTAAGAGAGATATACCAAATTTTGTGTTGTAAACTATTTGAGACATTCGGCGATAGTTTTTTTAATCTTCTTATGGAAATAATTGGTAATTAAATGAATTATATATTAATTAATTAAATATTTAATTTAATTAATGTTGGATATTTTTAATTAAATACATATTTTAAATAATGTTTTATGGAATGTATGCAGATTAAAATGGAAGGAACAAACTGGTAAAACTTTACAAAAAGTTATGATATCCCGCACGAAAAACAAAAGCGTGAGATGGTACCAAGTTTTCGCATACAAAAATTCGTTACGCAGGAGCTGCTTCAACTTAGCGAATTTCCTTAAAATACATAAATCACTCTCTAGTGGTCACAATTTTAGTCTGATCAAAATGAAATGTCGTATATGATTTTAGTATTTGCATGGCCAATTTTATTAATAAATGTCATAGTCAAGGGAAAATGGTGGCATAAAGAAAAAAGAAAACAGAAAATATAAAATATCTCTCTTAATAGTAGAACAATCGAAAAATGCGTAAGGAATAAATTTGTAGAAAATCACTTTAGCTACAATTCATCACCTTATCATTTTTGCTCAAACTCTAATTTGTACAGAGATATTGAGGTATTTAATTTTCAATCTTAAACCGTCAATATTTCTGTAAATATTAGGGTAACTTAGTACCTAGAACTTTACTTCTTATAAATTTTTCGATTTTTCAAATTTTAAGGGAGATATGTCAAATTTTGTGTTTCCCCCTCCCTTTAAACCCCCCTTTCCCCTTGTTCGATTTTACCCATTAACGAACTTGACCTTTTGAATACCAAAAGCAACTCAAATACCAAATTTCATTCCAATCAGGTCAAAATTGTGACCGCTAGAGTGATTACAGACACATATATATATATATGTATATATATATATATGTATATATATATATATATATATATATATATAAATATATATATATATATATATATATATATATATATATGTCCATAGATATATATATACAAATTTTACAGATGGTGATTTTCGACATCTACTAGGTAGGATCGATGGACATTTGCAAAAAATTTTACAAAATTTTGAAGTCGGTACGAGACCAATAGCTCTATTTCCTTTCAGGCAATTCGCTAAAAAGTAGTGATATTCCAGCAAAATACAAAAACTTTCATCTTCCAAAGTAGTGAAATCTATGTAAACACAAAATTTCACATATCTCCCTTAATATTTGAAAAATCGAAAAATTGATAAGAAGTAAAGTTGTAGGTACTAAGTTTTACTGTAATTTTGTTTCTTATCATTTTTTCTGTTACGCTAATATTTACAGAAATATTGACGGTTTAAGATTGAAAATTAAATTCCTCACTATCTCTGTACATATTAGAGTTTGAGCAAAAATGATAAGGTGATGAATTGTAGCAAACATGATTTTCTATAACTTTATTCCTTTTACATTTTTTGATTGTTCTAATATTAAGAGAGATATTTTGTATTTTGTGTTTTCTTCTTTCTTTACGCCTACATTTCCCCTTTACGTACGTCATTTATTAAAAAAATTGGCCTTGCAAATACTAAAATCATATACAACATTTCATTTTGATCAGACTAACAGTGTGACTGCTAGAAAGTGATTTATGTATTTTAAGGAAATTCGCTAAGTTGAAGCAGCTCCTGCGTAACGAATTTTTTCCATATCAGATTCAATTGGTTCACGAGTTAAAACCAAATGATGAACAAATATGACGCATTCATTAGATAAATCATAACGTTTATTATGCGCCACACTTTTATATAATAAAAAAGTTAAAATTCATTAAAAAAAATTTATAGAGCTGAGGCTGGATTTGAACCATCGACATTCGATGGATAATAAATTGTGTATCGTGGAATTTCAACATTAATTTTTCGGCATTGAAACAAATTAAATCTAGATTACATTTAATACGTGAATGTTGGTATAAAAAAAAAACGTTGAATATTTGGCCTTATGCATGCGTCTTTATACATTAAAATGTGCTCTTGTTTGTATGCCATTGAAACAAACCCATCACTCATCCATATTTTGTAAGAACCACAGACAATTGGTGACATAGTTACATTTATTTTTATTACAATTTAAACGTTTTAATGGTACTTTTTTTCTGTTTTGGTAGAGGTAATTGGTTACATTTAGTTTAAAGATATATATATTTATGATGTTAAATATGGATTAGCAAGTGTGTAATATATATGATATATCAGATCCGATGGGATTCAGTTGGTGATTTTCTGAAGGGATGTACATGGATATTTTACAATTAAACCAAAAATGATTTAATGCAATAGAAAAGAGATAGAACTTCTCACAAAATCGAACGGGAAACTTACTGTACTCTGGTGTTCTTATGATGTAACTAACAAAATAACCACAATAAGAAATAAATTTTACATGGCATAATTTAATTCTGTAAGCGATTTTTTGTAGGAAATTTTATAGTTTAATAATGTTTTGAACTTGTTCAGTGCCTTAGATAGATAGATTGTAGAGGCTTCGACCATAAGGTCGAATTTCGAATCTTGGATCAGTGATTTACAGATTATGTAATTTCTTACTGGATTACTGATGGCTCCTCACATTTACTAGCTCATTTTATATACGAGGATGCTTGTAGTTATGGCTACGGAACTTCCAGTAATGATATAATTTCTTTAATCATCATTATGAATTAATTTTTTTATAACGCTGCATTTTTATACCCAGTTTATGTAAATATATAAGGTATATTACGTTTAGTCCCAACTTTGTAACCCTTGAAAATAATCCTTCGCAAAGGTATTTATAAAATGGCCAAATTCGGTCATTTCCGCAAGTCCGCCCGTCTGTGAACACGATAACTCAAGAACGAAAATAGATGAAAATTTTGTGTGTGTTCTAGAGCAAAAAAGTAAGGCCGAATTCGTTAATGGGCAAAATCGGAACGTGTTACCTCCCGCCAGGGGGGAAACTTTATATCTTTGAAACCGTAAAAGGTAGAAAAAAATTTGTTAACAAAAAATCTTCTTCTCTTTAAAATAAACAACTTTTGTTTGTAAATTTTTTTCATAAACTTTTCATAGTTTTCTCATAATTTGTGCTCAAAGTTCCTCGGATAGCGAAAAATGTGCCCATTTTTAAAGTCATGAGATATTTAAAAAAAATTTTGACCCAACAAACATTTACAAATATATCATATTTTATAAACATTGAATAGGCAGAAATATTAACAATTCAAACATTGATATACAACTCAGTATATAATGGGTATTCAAACAATTAACTCAGTTAGTTGTTACATTACTTGTTTTTTATTAAATTGTTTTTTCGTTAAAATCTTATTTTGGGATTCAAACGGCGTACGATTTAAATATTTTGGTATATAAATTTATTTATTTTATTTTTGTTTAAATAAAAATAATTAAAATTAAAACCAGTTATCGTATTACTTATCCATGAAAATAATTAGGGCATTATATTATTTATATTTGTTTAAAATTATTCCCCTTGAACTAGTCCACAAAATAATTAATTAACCGATGAAAGAGTGTTAAGATTATTTTCGTAATTGTTCTAGATGGTTAAGATTTTTATTTGTGGGAAAAAACTTTTGTAATAGAATCCAAATAAATTGGTTTACCACGCTTAAACGTTGGGTATCGGATGTAAATCAAATGTCAACTAATTTAAAGGCCTCATTTTTATCTGTGAAGTTTCAAGATTCTAAAACTTCTGGATGCGATGCTTTCTTCTAAATCTAAAATTGATACGTTCACCTTGAATTATTCCCAATTTTTCGGCCACAAAAATCGTGTCCTTTTTTCAAAATTGTATCATCTTCTGGTGACTTATTCATTCGGTTTTTGGGAGAATGTTTTGAATAAAAGTTATTCACTAAAAATATACAAACAACTTTTATTTGGAAAATTTTCCCAAAAGCCGAATGAATAACGATACAATTTCGAAAAAAAAGACACGGAGTTTTATGGCCCGTTGTAACTTCGCAAGTCATCATTTGTTATAAACAGTGAAGGTTAATTCGTTGTGTCCCAATAATTTATAACAAAAATGCAATTATTAATACTTAGATAAAACATAAAAGAAACATAAATTAATAATTAAAAATGATTAAACAATAATAGTAGTTAATTAATTATTAATTACTTTGTAATATTTTATGACACTCTAACTAGGGTGTTAAATATATTTTACTAATAAATTAGTCAAATTAATTTTATCATTAAGGACGTTGTGTCACACTTTAAAACCAATGAAAAATCTGTTGATATTTTTAAAATTTTTATTTAATCCAATGAAATCGGACTCGCGCACCGAGGGTTCCATCAGTTAAATTGTCAAAAATTTAATATGAATTTTAAAAGTTGCTATAGACGGACAGCCGAAAGGACGAACAACGTTGCACTATATGGGTCCTTAATTACCATTTTGGTACGGAACCCTTACAATGATGGTCTCTCAGTGGAATTTCGCTGAATGGATCAGCATAATTGCTAATCTACTAGAATTTCCACGTGAATTAGAAAATGTATTCGTTAAAAATAGTTCAAAAACTTCGATAGAAGCTATATGCACATGTTAAAAAAAGGAAATACATTTGTGATTTGTTAGTGAGAATGAACTATCTATATATTATATTGAATACAATGTTACCAAATTAACAATACTGAGCATGAATGTACGGATACAACTGCCTTAAATACTTTAATAAAAATATTAATTAATAAAACAATGTTTATAATTTTTAATTGAATCTTTAAAATAAATATAATCAAGTATATGATTACTTATTTATTATATTCAATGTCAGTTAATTTATTTTAATGGGACGACAGATTTGTAGGTAGAAAAAGGTTCAGTATGGCACTTTAATCACACATTTATGAATTTTTCGTTGTAGAGCATAAAATTTCCTACAAAAAAACTCAAAGAACAATTAGTTTTCTTAATAAAGCGCATAGACGTTCGATACGTTGCAAATTACTTCAATTATTGTTAATAACTTACTAAAATCATTTCATTTTTTACGAGTTATGGATCTTTTAGGATCTTTCTTCTTTTTCAATACATTTTTCTGGAAATTTTATTATATTTTGAGTTATTGATGAAAAAGTATGGGATATTAAGTTTATCTTTGCATTGATTTGTAAATAAGCGTCTATCCATTCATTGTTAATATGGTTGCATGTGCGGTTATGTTATAATAAGGGAAGTGACTAGCCGTAATAATCATAGACATTGTGGATAGGGTTATTAGTTTATTTGACTACATTCTGGGCTCAAATTACAATTGTTTGTTTGTTGGTAAGCGTATTATGCAAATATGACGTCATGTAGCCGATGATACGCGAGACTCTAAGCGAACCTACCGATACCTCATTCGTCGAAATAGTAGGATAAAAATAGTAGGCTTTTAAATGCCCTTCTCTTACGAAAATATTATTCAATAATTTGATATTTACTAAGAGAAAAGTTTTTTTCAAACATATATTACGATAATTATCGTAGGCTTTTAAATACACATAATTTACAACAAATATTTTTTTATTTAAGGTAGTTGTCTTCATACAATATTGTCAAAAAGTTGTGGAGCGTATAGTAAGAGTTATGGGACGTTTAGCAAAATAAGCCATAATTTTTGTCCAAGACTGTACCGGTAAATACGTTATACATACGATATTAGTCTTTACATATATACAAATCCTACCTAACACGTATATTTCTTTATAAAATGCTTCACTTTGCGCTGTTATAACTAAACAATGAAACGTTCAATAATTCTCGTTTCGTTTTTAAAATACGCAGAACAAATCCAATAATTTATATCAATTTTTTTAAAAGATTCTTAAGAATCATTTATGAAAAATAAAAAACTGGTAAAAATACTGGCCATATTAATTATTCGAACATCCATTCAGTTTTTCTCCAATTGAAGACGGTTAATCGATTTGAAATTTTAAGTGTGAGTGTTGAAATAATACCTTTAATAAGTGTGCAAAAATTTGGAACATTCTATAATTATACCCATTATCACGGCATCTCCCTTCAAACAAAAAATTTATTTTATTATTTGGTTGTAATGAAAATTATTGAGAATAATTTTTTTGATCCAACACACATTTTAATAGAAAAATATTAAGTAAAATATTATGCAAAATATTTAACAAAACAATATTT
The DNA here is from genome assembly GCA_963920215.1 of Nineta flava. Classification (NCBI taxonomy): domain Eukaryota; kingdom Metazoa; phylum Arthropoda; class Insecta; order Neuroptera; family Chrysopidae; genus Nineta; species Nineta flava. The sequence goes on from OY986040.1 coordinate 143,963,877, forward strand.
TTCTCCTTGCAAAAAGAAGGAGTTTTTTTGAAAGTACAAAACGAAAATAATATAGCTCGATTTATTTTTTTTCTTAAACTAAGTTTTTTTTTTAGTCGAAAAATGATAATAAGATTAATTGTTGCTTTTGATTCAAAGTTTTTCTATTTTTTTTTTAAATCAAAAATTGAAAAAAAATTATTACATATAATTTAATTTTAATCAAAAGTCATACAAATTGAATGTTTTTTTAAATAACATAAATAGATCACAAATAAATAATTTTGTAAAAAACAAGATAGTTTTTGTAAAACAAATAAACAGAAGTAAGCAGGCTTACAGTAATGAATGTATAATAAAATTTGTGTATAGATTTTGAATTCACACTGGCCGTGTTCATTAAGTCGCTTGTTGAATATCAACCAAGCGGGGTGTGACAATGGGTCAAACCCAAGGAGAGGTATAATTTTTAATTAATTTTATAAATAGTCTGAACACTCCGACTACGTCCATGGGTGTTGATATACTAAAATATTCTAGAAGCCTCCATGCGAAAATATATTGTCAAAAACAAAATATTTATTAAAAAAAAACAATCTTATTCTAGAACGACCCATGGTGGGTATATAAACCGGTGACCAGTGTCGATTCAAATCAGTTTTTAAATCGTGTCTGATGAGTTTTAAAATCGACCATTGTGCGATTAGTATCAGAGTTTTAAAATCGACCATTGTGCGATTAGTATCAAAGTTTAATATCGACTATTGTCTTATCGGAATCATTGCAGGTTCGGGCAGCGCTCCTTTGAGGATAAAGAGAGCCAGGATACCGCGACAATTTCAATTTTAAATATAGGTAAGTATTTATATTCTGTAATTCCACTTGAGAGTCCCCATTCACTCGATTCTACCTCCTAACAACTTAACCTAATGATGGTGTGATTTGTGTGTAAAATTGTATTCTATTCCTAACTAATTTATTAGTATTTTATTGACATGTATACAAATTATAATAAACGGATATGCGCTGAGAAAGAAGGTATTAAATTACATTACATGCAACAATATTATATTATATTATTAAAATACCTACGATAACATGACGTTCTCAATACATAAATCAATAAATTTATGTAAAATATTGCCAGGCAAACACACAAACAAAAATAAATATAACTGATGCTGCATTTTTATTATTCATTTGTTTTCAAAATTATACTTTAAATGTCACAAAAATATCTAATTTGTTTTATTACAAAGAATGTTTTTTGTATGTAAACGAGCGAAAAAAAAATTCGAAGAATTAAAATTTCTTATCGATTATCTTCTAATTGTATCGTTAATATTATTGATACCGTGTTTCCTGCAAAAGGTTGTGAATCCAATTTTTTTCGGATGTTTTTGAAGTTATATTATAGGTGAAAAATGAATTTTAATGTAAAATCTACGACAAAAATTGATCGAAACTATATTGTGGATTTTGTATATACTTTTTTTATTGAATTTTGTAGAATATTATGAATGCATTATATCTAGCGCTTGATCATTATGTCTAGTGGTTTTTCAGCGAATTTCCTCCGAGGGAGGAAATTCGGCTATTGTTTAAAATGCAGCTATTATTTTTGCACCAATGTTGGAATTTCGTAAAAATTTCTTCAAATGTCCATCGATCCTACCTATTAGATGTTAAAAATCCATATATATATATATATATATATATATATGTACACAACATATGTATTTTTTTTAAATGACTGTGGACTCTCTAGCGGTCACAGTTTTATTCCGATTGGAATGAAATTGGGTATTTGAGGCGCTTTTGGTATTTTAAAGGTCAAGTTCGTTAATGGGTAAAATCGGACGAGGAGAAAGGAGGTTTAGAGGGAGGTAGAAACTCAAAATTTGTCTATCTCCCTTAATATTTGAAAAATCGAAAAATTTATCAGGAGTTAAGTTGTAGGTACTAATACTATTAATGATTGAAAGTTAAAATTCTAAATATCTCTGTTCACATTAAAGTTTGAGAAAAATAATCAAGTAATGAATTGTAGCAAACTTGATCTTCTACAACTTTACTTCTTATACATTTTTCGATTGTTCTAATATTAAGAAAGATATTTAATATTTTGTGTTTGTTTGATACGAATACATGAAATATATTTTATTGTAAAAAATTTTGATTGTTGTTTCCATAGTAACTATAAACTATAATAACGTTATTTTGGCTATTTTTGCCAAAACTAAAGTCATATCAGATATTAAATTTCATTTTGATCTGAACTAAAATAATGACCGCTAGAGAGTGATTTATGTATTCTAAGTCAATTCTATTTCTATTTCTTCAAAATAGACCCCCATGATAGATCAACACGACAATGGGATAACGAAAATTAAAAATTTTAATTTTTAATAATTTAATAATAATATGCCATTTTTAAATTAATTAATAATAATTTCTAAATAAAAGGAGAGTTAATTCAATAAGGAAGCATTTTATTAATAATTTATTTTGATATTGTAGGTATGTGGTTTTTTTTTTTTATTGTATAAATAAAATTAATTAATTAAAGTATCAAATTAATACACAATATGTGTATATGCATTAAATTTATCTAAATCTAATTAAAAATAAAATTAAAAATCTTAGAAATATTTATATAATCATGTAGGAGATATTTCATGTTTTCATGGCCACCAATTGCTTTAATTCAAAAAAAATTATTCATTATTATATTTTTGGATAAATTTTACTTTCGTTTAGTACAATATTAAAGATGGTATCTGATTCAGAGCTGGGCAATACTTTAAGTAAAGAACTTATAGTATTACGGGGCACTTTTACACTGCTATTCATAAAAATTGAAATCAGTATGCCACATTCAAAGCGTGAATATTACTAAGTATATGTATAATATTAACATAAATTCTCAATATTTACAGTAATGTTACTTAAAGTACTATTAGATAATACTTAAGGACGTTCATGCCGGAGGCTTGATTGTAGATACAAAAGTTTTTTTTTTTAGTGCTTTGAATAGCTCAACTCAGTAGTTATCCTCGCTCAAAAATTTATAACCTTTCGTCGATCATTTCAAAGAGTAATTATCGATTAAAAATCAAACTTTGAACACACCGTCTTATGGAGAACAGAATCTTTTTGTACTTAGAATAACTATATTATTAAAATAGGCACCATAATAAATACTGTTTATAAATATTCTTTGAATTAATTATTTAATAAAATTAGAACTGTTTTGTTAGGTTTGTTTTTGCCACCATATTTAGAAAACTGGCGACAGCGCACAGTAAAAAAATATACATATACACATATACACATATACACGGTGAACGTCATAACAAAACATAATTTATTGTCAGATCTGTCAAATCAAATCAAATCAATTTCTAATTAACATTTTCTGATATTTGACAATAAATACTTTTAAAATATTTAGGACAAATAAAAAAAGGTTATATAAATCGTTGTAAGATGATTGATATACTTTACAACTTTCTTTAAAATCCTAAATAAATTTTTTTTAAAGATAGTACTCATTTGACTCTAGCGTAGCGCATGAACGTCCTTAAAATACTTTGAATACAAGCACTGACTACAAGTACTCACTGTGGTTCATCAAGGTGTAGGGCAGAGAGCTGCTATTAATTAGTTTCAAGTTGAACTTCTACTCTCTATATATTATCTATAAATAGGTCACTCTTCCGGGTAATTAATCTGTGGGATCAGGACAGAAAGTTTGTGTTGTTGTTGTTTTCTCTCGATATTTTTGGTCATTTCATGGCTTAATGAACATAATTATTATAATTCAAAACATTGAAAATTATAGCGTTTATCTCCGAGTGATAACAGATTTAATAAAAAATAAAGGATCATTAATTTAGTAAATAATTTATTTATCAATTATCTGAGATAATTGAAATTTTTAGGATTCTGTAGTGGATTTCTGTAGTAGATCTGGCAATAAATCTTAGAGTTCAATATCGGTAAAGACGACTTTAGTGCAATACATATGTCTGCAGGCTCCTCTTCGTAACCATCAACAAACTTTGTACTCGTTATTAAATAGATCGGCAAAAATATAAATATGACTGAACAGTTGGGCTAATGTTAGATATATCTTGGGGTGTAAAAAGTATTGAATTTCGACCTTACGTCTCCACTTATACTTGAGTCTGATTTCTATCTCTTACCGCGTTTCAAAGATAGATTTTTATAGACATTTATACCCATAGTTTTTCAGAATTCAATAATATACAGTCTGTTTTGAAAAGCATTTCTAATCGGGAATCAATGTTAAATAAATAAAATATTTACTATAAAACCATACTTACATACACATAATTACAAAAATCTGGTTGCTTGTGGTATGATGTTTGATTGATGTTGTAGCGGTGTCGCTTCATCATTAAATTATTATAATAATTTTGTTCTTCATTTTTTATTTGATGCATTTCAACTATAACTTCCCTCTATTATCACGGTTGCTGTGAATGTTAACAATCTTGGTTTAGTGATACCCACTTAAATTATAATATTATTATTCATTACATATGCGCACACACACATTACAGACTACAGAGTACCCCCACTATTTTTATTTCTTTATGAAGCATTGTGTAGTTACTATAGTAAATAATATTTAACATTGATTCTCTATTATCAAAGCATTCCAAAACAGACGGTATGTTAAAGCCATTTGTTAAACTCTGTATACAGAGGTGGCATAATGAGTATTTCACACCATATTTTTGTGGATATTAAAATAACCCATAATATCAATAAAAAAAAACCAACAAACAAACAAACAAACAATGATTGAATACTTTTAAGTGCAAATAAAACTGGGTCGACTCAATTGAATGCACTTGGGTAATATGTGGAAATAATTTATTTATATCGCAGATAAATCTTATTAATCTTGTGACTTCATTCATATTTTTATATGTATACTATAACCTTATAACCGCGGCTTTGCTCGCGTTTTATCTCTGGCTTCCGTCATTTTTCCGACTTCAATATAATTTCCCACCGCTTCCATTACTTCAGATATTTATCGGCACATCCACCAAATTGCTATTTCATTGAATGTTGGCATGATATAAAGTTTAAAAATCAGGTTTTTTAGATATCTGGGTTCTATATAATATTTTTATGGTCTTGCAAACACTAAGCACAATTCTCAAATACTTAAAGTACATTTTAGATGTTGTTTTGGATGACTGATCAGACTGTAGAGGGTAGCATTGTCTGCACTGTACATATAATATATTCTTTGATTTATAAATATGTCCGTCTGTGTGTGTGCGTAAAATAAATATTATTAAGTACAAATGTAAATAAAATTGAAACTGATGGCACTGATGACACTTTGTACTATTATTACCGTAGCAGGTCATCATATACAGAGGATGCAGCTTGTAATTATAATTAAAGCGTCTTCATCATCAGTGTTTTCTGACGTTGATAATAGTTCCAACAATGTCAACATTCGTAGGTTTTTCGAGTAATCTCTAATAGTCAATCGAACATACATTTTATGCTTAGAGTGCTCTCAGTGCACACGAATGCAGTCAAAAGAAAACGCTATTAGTTTCCAATGAACTTAGTTGTTCTGAACACGATTAATGTTTGAAAGAAACATACCACCAGTGTTGCCAGAAGGTTACATTTCTTACATTTTACGTAACTTTTCATCTACCCATGTAACTTGTATGTAAGAAAAAATTTTTGATACTTTTGTGTAAATTTTTGAAAAATTACTTTTTCTCGTTATAATAAGTTTGCCATAATTTCGGTATTCACAAATCTTCGATTAATAACTCACGCTTTTAAAAAATTTAAAAATTTTATATAAAATAAATAAATGAAAATGGATTGAAAAATAAATGTGTGGGTACTTAATATTTTTATTTTAATTATTTCATTTTTATTCATATATATATATATATATATATGAATAAGGCATAATATATATATATATATATATATATTCATTTATTTATTTATTTATATTTATTTAAAATACGATACGATTAACGGTTTTCAAGGTATCCGACCCATAGTGCTAAAATTCCAAACTGTACCCCTTAAAAAAATCTCTAAAATTGGAGGAAAATTTTATGTCCCCGATTTTGATAAAAACTTCGTTTTAAGTTAATTTGGACCTAGCGAAAATGATGGCGTTGGTTATAGTACGATACGATTAACGGTTTTCAAGGTATCAGACCCATAGTGCTATAATTCCAAACTGTAAGAATTGAGAAGGTAAAATTTCGCAATGTGTTGGTCGGACGTTAAAATGAACCTGATTTTCGTGTTGTTTGGATCGAAATTAGCCTAGAAAATGATTATTATTAAAATCGAGAACAAAAATTTTCTTCACTTTTTTCACATTTTTTCCAAGGGGTACCCTTTAAAAAAATCGCTAAAATTAGAGGAAAATTTTATATCTCCGATTTTGATAAAAACTTGGTTTTAAGCTAATTTGGACCTAGCGAAAACGATGGCATTGATTAAAATATGCTACGAATAACGGTTTTCAAGGTATCAGACCAATAGTGCAAATATTCCAAACTGTATGGATTGAGATGGCAAAATTTTGAAATGAGTTGGTCGTACGTTAAAATGAACCTGATTTTCGTATTGTTTGGGTCAAAATTAGTCTAGAAAATGATTATTATTAAAATCGAGAACAAATATTTTCTCACATTTTTTCGAAGGGGAACATATATATATATATATATATATATATATATATATATATATATATATATAAATATATATATATATATATATATATATATATATATATATATATAAATATATATATAAATATATATATATATATATATATAAATATATATATATATATATATATATATATATATATATATATATATATATTTATATATATATTTATATATATATATATATATATATTTATATATTTATATATTTATATATGTATATATATATATATATATATATATATATATATATATATTTATATATGTATATATATACATATATATATATACATATATAAATATATATATATATATATATATATAAATATATATATATATATATATATATATAAATATATATATATATATATATATATATATATATATTTATTTATATTTATTTTTCAATATGTACAATAGTGAATAGAGTAGTCTCACTAATCTGGCACGTCCAATAATCAGGCACCCTATAGTTTTTTTAAAAACTATAGGGTAAAATCACAAAGCTATAATACACAAAATTAATAATTGATCGTATATCAATAACATATCATCACAATGTATCTTTAAGTTTGAAAATGTAATTTTTCTGGCATACCAACGTATCTTTCGATCAATCTACACTGGCAACACTGCATACCACTACTGTTCTACGCACTCTAAGAGTTTACAACTACAACAACAGCTCAATGCTTGTAGCTAACAGCGTCGGACTGGCCATATAGTCGAGGTGGCGTTTGCCAGCCGGGGTTTGCGGGGTTTGCTACAAGCCAAGCGGTAGGTCCAGTAGGGGACCGCTCAGCCTAAGGCCCGGCTCTTGCGACCTACATGTAAAGTGGATAGTTAAAACTTGAAAAATTAAAACTTATTTTGGAAATTTCTGAACGGCGATAACTTTTGAACGAATCAACCGATTTTGACGTGTATCATAATACACGACATTTGACATTGTTTAAGAAATGCATTATATCGTAATCGAATCTAATATAATATGTATCTAATCTATTCATAAAATTATTTATCTTTTTAACTGTCTAAAACTCTTTGGGATGAGCACGTTCCACCTAAGCAGCAAGACATGAATGACTCAGATTCTCAGAGTGTGGTAAGAGACGACGAAGATGTTTTAGACCAAACTGCAAAGGACGCTATGTGTTTTTCCCGAAGCGGTTTGGACGTCTCCAAAGTTGCATACTATGTGTATGTAAGCTTTTATCACAATATATAATGCACATCAGGACGTACACCACCTTATATGTTGCATATTGTGTAATTCTCACAATTTCGTTCACGCAAGGGACTCGTGAGAGACGATTTTCAGCGGTGAAGCTCTCTATTGGGGCAAGAACTGTTGGATTCGTTGATTATATTAAACACAAAATCGGATCTTATCAAGGATGACGAGAATAGCAGCTTTTACGATCGAGTTATTGGCAGCTTAGCTGAAACTTCTCCTCTTTTAAAAAAAATGATGATTGGGTAGCTTCCGATTTGTTTTATTTTAAGTAATTGGAACTATATTTACCTAATAATATATATAGTTGATAATTAATAATTTGTATATTTCATATTTTCTGATAGTATCTACCATAATCCCGTTCCGGGCCCCGTCCTTGTGGGGAGCCACCCGGGCCCTTTAGGCCCAGTCCGACCCTGGTAGCTAACATTTGTGTATACTATAATAATAATGAGAGATAATACATCATACATAAATTTATTAGCTAAATAAACATTTATTTAACAATAACAACAACCAACAAACAAACAAATAAACAGTAGCTAAATCTTATTATATTTGCATTCTTCATTATTATTGTGAATAATGAAGGTGGCCACATATCCTCTTCAGATCGGATAGTATGTATTTTTGCTGCAGATCGATAATGTTGGAATTGATGATTGTTGATTTGAAGTGCCACGGGTCACTTATTGCATGCCAGTAGTTCTTTCTGTTTTTTTTTCTTCTTTTGTATACAAATAATATTAAGATGGATGGATGGCATCATCATATTAACAATTTCATTTAACTAGATGTACAGTGAAAGTCATCTATAAAGTCATCGTTGAAGGAAAACATTCTTTGACGTCAAATGCTTGTCCTATTTTACACATGTAACTTTTCCAGCAATTATTCATAACGCATATCGTGGTGAGCATGCGCAGTAGTAATTTTTTGATGAAACTATGCAGCTAACTTCAAGTAAACTGTAACTTCAGATGTAAGAATTGGTTTACTTCCTTGTGATTGGTTTACTATGATCATGTGACTGAAGTGTTTGACAAAGAAAGAAATATTTCGCAAGACGAGAGTTATAAGCTATTAACAAAACATGCGATTTATATATTTCTACATGTATAAAGAGATGTAAGTCTCGTTATATCACAAACATTTTTATTGCGATTGAAAACTTTCATCAAAACTTTCACGTGTAAAAACAGGCCTTGATATAAAAAATCATACACATCCAGAGATGGGAATCGAACCCACCGGACCTCTGGTATTTTAGGCCAATGCTTTACCTTAGATGTTATGGTAGTGCAATGTATATGATCTTTCACTATATTTTTGATGTCGTTGAATTATTGATTTTGTTTATTTACTATTAATATTATTTTTATTTTTTAATTGTTTTTGTAAATCAGCGTCTAGCGTCTGAAGAAAACTATTTTAAAACTGTGTTCTGTGCTTAAATATACGGTATATACTAAATTTATGGATTGAAAAAGTGTGTATGTACTTATGTACGCATGTAAGAAGTTATACTTCTTTTTAAATAGTTTATAAAAATAATATTAAATAAGGTCAATGCTATCTATTAAGACACAAACGTTTAATAAAATAATGTATTAATGAAAAACTACAATCGAAAAATTATATATTGTATCCAAAACCAATGATTCTACATTATGTCACATGGTAGAACTGAACACTTCTTACGTTCAAATTAGAGTTTGAAAGACATGGCATTAAATCCATTATTTACATTAGAATCAGAGTTAGGGAAATTTATTAAGACCAGGTCAGATTTATCAATGCATACATTTAATATACCAAGTTTACGAGCCTGTAAAGTAGATAATAGTTATATTAAATAATTATTATTTAAATAAATAATAAATATATATAAAAGATATAATTGATCTTTATTGATTTGATTTTTGAAATGTTATTATTTTTAATATGTAAATTACCAAGGTTGTTAACATTCAAAGCAACCGTGATAATAGAGGGAAGTTATAGTTGTTATGCAACAGACAAAAATGATGAACAAAATTATAATAATAATTTAATGAAGAAGCGATACCGCTACAAGCCCATACCAGTACAAGTGGCCGACCGGCCTAAGGTGTTATTTCTGCGCAGTATGCCTACTTGGAAACTGGGAGGTTATAGGTTCGAATCCCGACATCGGCAGTTTGTCAATTATTAAGAGAAAAAAAGGGGCGGTTAATTGACTAAACTGTCGACGTACGGACAAGAACGAAGTAACCGGCCATGCTTGAGAAGGTTTTCTTCAGTTTCCTTCACGAACTCCAGATGAATATCGGCATAGTTCCTATCATAGTGGGCTACAGACGCATATCCTACCAATTCCTAGTCTATACACAAAAATTCCTTCCACTCCACTCACATCCTTAGACATCACAATGGACCTTATGGTCTGTCTACAATATATCTAACAAGCCCATATATACAAATGATATTGATAATGTTGCCTGTAATTCTAATATTCTTTTATCAGAAACATGCGAGTAATAATGATGAAGACATTCCTGTACCTAATTTTCACTGTATAGTCAAATTGAAATGTTCCAATGTAAGAGAGATTTAAGACAATTTAGTATTCACATTTGCAAAGAACGTTACATTTGTCTCTAACTGTAATAGCTACTTGTGTTATTAGTAATTTACCTATAGAATATATTGTTGTGTGTATAACTATAAAGAACGATATTTGTAAGGTAATATAAGAATCTGTATATATTTATATGCATCGTTGAGTTGATTTTAATATTTTATTTATTACTTGTTCCGTTGTTGTAAACATTAATTATAAAAGTTTTTTATAAACAAAAATTTCACGCACAGTAAGCAAGTGCGGCATCGATCTTATACAGGAGAGGGGAATGGGAGCTCTCAGAAGAATATATCAGCGCCGAAACATGTATGGCTTTAGACACTATTTGTACACTTGGCGTCAAAGTTGATGACGCCAAGTACTGGGAAAAGTATTGGGAAACAGTACTCAAAGTTACATTTCAAATTTTGTCATTTAAAAAAACTGAGATTTCGGTTAAATTTAATTTCTGTCGCCGGTAGCTTAATTACCCGAAATCTCAGTTTTTTTTTTCTTAAATATCTTTTTTTAGGACCGTCATATCGATTATAATGAATTTTCTCCATTTAAATTACGACAAAAAATAATAAACTTTATTGTGGACTTTTATTAATTTACTATATAAGATTTTGAAAAATTTTATAAATGTAGTGCTTGTACATCCCTAATAACTATCAATGATGAGTTCTAGGGTTCGATATCTGACGAATGTGTTAACTTTTTCTTATTTATACGGGATTTACGAGAATAACGTCCAAAAGAAACAGTTCATATGAAATTTGAAATCAAACAATACTTCAAAGAAAGGCCTTAGTTCATTTTCAATAGCTTATTAGCACTTAACACGTCGTTAAATCTTTTTTTTTCAGGCCACTCCGAGTACATGGCCATAGTTTAGTAAAAACATGAAAAGTTATGTATTTTATTTTTATTTTCAAAGACTCGACATTACAAAAGAAATTTTTAATAATAAGAGCAGCCACCTTCACAATAAATCACAAATTATTCAGAAAACGTATGTATTCATTCTTCTTCATTGGTTAATTTTAATTATTAACCATAATTTCATCAATTTTAAAATAAATCTCCCCAGCAAACGCAACGACGTTATCGATATTTGTCGCTTTAAATTCACATTTCCATTTTCCAGGTAAAAATATTGTTTTTTGTATTTTTGATCCGACGATAGCATCTTTTACAAAATATCGACCTTTTGGAATCTATAAAAATCAAAAACCATATCATAAACAAGTGAAAATACTAATAACTAACTGAGATAATTGTTTAACTATCCGGTATATACTGAGTTCCTTATGCATTTGTACTGAGCAATTATAGATTTATATACCTGGTATATAATATATACGCATGGTATATTATGTTTAGTCCTGAGTTTGTAACGGTTGAGAATATTGCAGAAAAAAAATTTTGGTATAGGTGTTCATAAAACTACCGAATTAGTCGATTTCCACAGTTGTCCGTCCGTCTGTTCGTAAACACGATAACTCAAAAACGAAAAGAAATACCGAGCTGAAAATGCGTATGTGTTCTAGAATTAAAAAATAAGATCAAGTTCGAATTTGTAAAATCGGGCCATGTTTCGGCAAATGGGTAAAACTGTTTATCTTCGAAATCGTAAGAGATAGAACAATAATTTTATGATAAAAAATGTTCCTTTTTTAATGCTAAACAACTTTTGTTTGTTTTAGCTAACAACTTATGTTTTTTTCATAGATTCAGTATTACTGGGTATTTAAGCAATTAACTCAAGGTAGTTTTTATTTTCACTTGTAAGTTGTAGCTAATTTATTCAGTTTACGAACTATAATTTCCCTCTATCTTCGACAGTTAGGTTTTTTGGATCGAATATATCAGAAACATCTTTAGTAGGTGCGTCAACCGTAACAGGGTCGTATATTTCAGACAAATAAAATCAGTTATAGAACTTCAAAGTCACTAAAAAGCGAGAAAAAACAAAAAATTTTGACAAAATGGAAACCCGACTTCAAAAATCAAATATTCTAAAACAAAAAATGCACTAAAAAGTAAAAAAATAATTTCATATTCTTGTGCCAATTTTAGTTCACCAAAGCAAAAAATTTTAAATATATATGTACAATTATTGTTATTTTTGGAGGCGGTGTACAAATTTTATGTGACTTTCTCTATGCTGACACCGACTCCAAAAATAACAATAATTGTACATATATATTTAAAAATTTTTGCTTAGGTGAACTAAAATTGGCACAAGAATATACAATTATTTTTTTACTTTTTAGTGCATTTTTTGTTTTAGAATATTTGATTTTTGAAGTCGGGTTTCCATTTTGTCAAAATTTTGTTTATGTGTGAACAGCTCGGACACGAGTTCATTTGTATACATTTTTCTCTAGATTAAATTTGTTTAAGTTTGACGGTAAATAAATTTATCTCTGTCATTTGTGTCGCAACTTATGCCGTACTCTAAATTAAGCGTTAAAAACAAATGATAACAATTTTACTCTTACCGTTCCATCACATTCCGGCAAATTTCCATGAACACCATCCGTTGTAAATTTTTTATATACATTGAGATCTTCATCACCCATCAAGTCACACATCGGTGCGGTTAATGTTATTCCGGAATTTTTATATTCGTTGTTTAAAAATTGTTTAAATTCTATATTCATCTAAAATGGAAAGGAAATATTTCAGTTCGGTCGAACCACCTTAAAACACCCTGAAAAATTTTTCTCCCCCAAAAAGCCTCCCAAAAATTGACGACAGTTTTTTCAAATTTTTCAAAAGTTGTAGAGCAGAAAATTTGCTCCAAAAACACTTTTCGACTTCGTTGCGTATTATAAAGAGTATCAAAATTGCTTCCGAAAAAAGCGCCATGAATTAAAAAATATGATGAAGTTTGTATTTATTGAAGTAATTTTCAATTGTTTTTTGTAAACAAGCGTCTATCCATCCATTATTAGTACGGTCGGTTATATTATACTAATGGGGGGTGACTAGCGTTTACTTACTTTGACATTTAAGTAAAATGTATCTGAACATTGGTAACATCTGACAAATGCTTTATATGAAAAATTATACACTTCTGGAGTGGGAATCGAACTCACGATCTCCGGTTCTCCGGAGTAGTGTTCCACCAACTAAGCCATCAAGATGCTATACATGTAACTAATTATTAACAAAATTTATAAAATTTACCTCTGCATCCTCAATATCCTTCAGGTAATTGGTAATCGCACTCATCGAAAAAGTTGTACGATTAAGTCGACGAATAGTGATTGAAAAATCCGATTCACAAAATTCTGGATTTAAATATGTAATATTACTTCTTTCTGGTTGTAACAAGTATTCGGTATTTTTCGCCTAAAAAAAATCCAACAAATAAATAAAATTTTTCCAAATTAGTTTCAGATCTTTGTTGAATGCTAATTCATTTACCAAATTCACAGCGAATAAGAGGGTAAAGCAGAATAATTGAAAATATACCATGGTACTGACTGATGCTAAACCGGGTGCTTTCAAGAAATTTTTATTCAGAACAATTGTAAATCGCGGTCTTATTTATAAATGATTGAATTATGAATACTAATTACTAAATCATTTATTAATGTTTATATCCGGCATTTCGGAATGTTATCATTCCGGAAACATCTCTCTAATTTTGGGAGATACACTCCCGTTCAATAAAACTGAACAGATCTTAACCGAATCAGTCACTCACAATTTTGATTATTCTTGTAGTAAATGTTTTTTACTATACTTCCATTTCTCTTTTCACACTTCAAATATATACTAGTTATCTTTGTTTATAAATAAATCATCACAAGGAGTTGTGATGGAGTTTTTTGAAATGTAAGATAATTAACATTTCAGGTCTGTTCAATTTTATTGAACGGGAGTGTACATTAACTGATTTTTAATTGCTTAATATGCTTATCATTCAAATTTTTAATGATTCAATAATTGGTTAATTTGCGTTGAAAGAATTACAGTGAAATCACGTAAAAGGCAATTTAAGTTTACACAAATAATATGTTAGATAATAATCAGTTAAGGATGTACGAGCACTGGAGCTTTAACATGATTAATAAGGCTTGATTTTGTTTACTTGATGTAGTGAAGTAAACTTAAATCAATTATAAAAGTTTCAAGGGGAGGAGGGGGGGGGGCTTATGTGGGTCTTGAATTAATTATTTAATGTTCGAGTTTTAGAATTGCTCTAATGGAGAAACCCGTGAACGTCCACATATTTTAATAATTTTCATTTGGAATGAAAGAAGACGAATTAAAAAAAAAAACTACACAATAGAAAATAGAAATATTAACAGAAGAGATTGATCCAATAAAATTCCGGTATGACAGGCCTGAAAAAAAGATATTCAAGAAAAAAACTGAGATTTCGGGGAAATTTAATTTCTGTCGGCGGTAGCTTAATTACCCGAAATCTCTTACCGATAATAATGAATTTTCTCCATTTAACTGGCGACAAAAAATAATAAACTTTATTGTGGACTTTTATGAATGTATAAGATTATGAAGAATTTTACAAATGAATGACTATATCTAGTGCTCGTACATCCTTAATAACTATCAATGATATGGAAAAATCGACTCTGGCGAATGTGTTAACTTTCATACCCAGTATATTTGTAAATATACAAGGTATATTAAGTTTAGTTCCGACTTTGTAACGCTTGAAAATATTGATCGCAGAAAAATTTTTGTTATATGACGTGTTAAATTACGTAATTAGTCCGTTTACGCATGTCCGTTCGTCTGTCTGTCTGTTTGTCTGTCTGTCCGTGAACCCGATAACTCAAAAACGAAAAAATATAACTGAAAATTTAATATCAGTAAATTTAATTCAATACCGGATCATATTTGGGCAAAATGGGCAAAACTGCCTATCTTTGAAACCGTAAGAGATATAACAAAAATATAATACCAAAAAAATCTTCTTCTTTTTAAAATAAACAACTATTGTTTGATAAATTTTTCTATAAACTCAATATATACTGATATTCAAACAATTGACTCAGTTAGTTGTTACATAACTTGTTCGAATATTAATATTAATTAATATAGCGTGATTTACGGGAACAACGTCCAAAAGAAACTGTTCATAGCAAATTCGAAATCGAACAATACTTCAATTTTTTAGTTCATTTCCAAAAGCTTATTAAGAACACTTTTTATGCGTCGTTATAAATCGTTCTTTTTCAGGGTTTAAATTACCTTCGAATGTCCGAGTTACATCCTAAATCAGAAAAAATATCTTTAATAACTTTTCGAAATTTAGTAAAAACGCAGCTTCGTTACCACTTAACAAATTTTAATGGATATTGAATTTTGATAAAATTAGCGGATTTAGAGAAGTAATACAGTTGATGATTTCAAATCCAAAGAGTATATGAATACAAAATTTGACTGTATAAAGTTTCAAAAATATTTATCTCCTCGTATATCGAAACTATTTCATAGTCGAACTTCTTGGCCATATGGTAAATTTGCATTGGCTGCTACTTATACTGATTTTGCAAGGATTTTTTAAATTTATTTTTAGATCTAAATTTCCTTTAAACGAAAACAATGACTTCGATTACGAAACTATGGTCAATATGTGGGAAGCAACGATGAAGCACAATGGACCATAAGATGCAGTACTTTTTATATCCCAAGATATATCTATCTATCTATCCCCAGTGAATAAAAAGATTCCCCAATCAAATATTTGGGTTTTGTATTCCATCGAAAAAATAGTCATCATCAAAGTTTTTTCGGTAACAACTTTGGCATGATCTTTGATGCGTGCAAACTAAATGATGAATTATAATGCGTTCCAACAGTTATTTGGGGGGGGGGGGGTTAATGGGGGGGAAATTGCGTGCTCCATAACGTTTAATCGATAATTTTATTGGTTAGTTATTTAGTTATTTATGAAAAACTTTGGAAACTTTTTCGACTTTGGGTGTATGTGTATATATTTGTAGCCATTATATGTTTGGAATAATTAGGATTGATGGATGCTTTTCTGATATAGGAGGTTGTGAAAATCTGTCTTTTTTTTTGTCAAGTTTAACTTTATTTTTTACAAGAATTGGTTTTGATGGGTGGAATCCTTCAAGATCCTCCAGATGAATATCGGCATAGCTCCTATGAACTTCGGCTGCAGCCGCACATCCTACCAATTCCTAGTCTATACACAAAATTCCTTGTCCTCCATTCACATCCTCACATCCTTAGGCACCACAAAGGACCTTATGGCCGAAGTTCGTCCCATTCAGAACAGCCGCTACAATCTACCTATCTATCTATCTTGATGGGTGGGAAAGGATTTTTGGTTGAGGGTTTTCGAGAATTTAATAAAAAACAAAAATAGAATTTTCTATCTACAATTGCATTTATTATCCAAAAAAGAAAAACAACCAATTTATTACAATTAATTACAATTCTAATTTCTTTTTTCGCTTAAATTACTTTTCGCTTACATGTGAATAGAAATATAATTCAAGAATATTTATTTTACCAGTATTCATTTTAAAATCAGCACGCCATTTACCCAATTTGAATAGTTCAACATTTACAGATTCATCCATAAATGCGTCCTTTATAAAGTAGGTATTTTTTGGAAACTGCAACAAAACAAAACAAAAAATTCGTTACGCAGGAGCTGCTTCAAAGTAGCGAATTTCCTTTAGAATACATCAAAAGTCTGATCAAAATGAAATGTCGTATCTGATATGATTTTAGTATTTTCAAGGCCAATTTTATTAATAAATGGCATACGTCATGGGGAAAGGAGGGCATAAAGATAGAAGATAACACAAAATATTCATTATCTCTCTTAATATTTGAACAATCGAAAAATGCTTAAGGAATAAAGTTGTGGGAAATCAAGTTTACTACAATTATCACTTTATCATTTTTGCTCAAACTCTAATGTGTACAGAGATATTAAGGAATTTAGTTTTCAATCTTAAACCGTCAATTTTTCTGTAAATATCAGTGTAACAGAAAAAATGATAAGAAACAAAATTACAGTTAAATTTCGAACCTACAATTATATCTCTTATAAATTTTTTGATTTTTCGAATATTAAGGGAGATATGTCAAATTTTGTGTTTCCCCCTCCCTCTAAACCGCCCCTTTCCCCTTGTCTGATTTTACCCTTAACGAACTTGACCTTTTGAATACCAAATGCGCCTCAAATACCAAATTTCATTCCCTGCAGATTACAATTGTGGCCGCTAGAGAGATTACAGACATATATATATATATATATATATATATATATATATATATATATATATATATATATATATATATATATGTCCATAGATTATATATAAATTTTACAGACGGTGATTTTCGACATCTACTAGGTAAGATCGATGGACATTTGAAGAAATTTTTGCAAAATTTTGAAGTCGGTACGAGACCAATTGCTTCTATTTACTTTCAAGAAATTCGCAAAATTAAAACTGGTAAGACTAAAAACCATCTACTTACCTTTTCATTATCACATTTTTCTGGTAAATTTCCATGATCACCATCGATGGAATGTGCCCGATATACATTCCAATCTGATTCCAAAAAATCACAGCAATCGAATTCAAATGTTAATTTATCATGATTATATTCGCCATCTTTTAATTGTGCCATTTCGAATTCCATCTGCATGAAAATATAATATTAGAATTATCACACTATTATTAAATAAAATTACAAATTCGCCCCAATACCTAGTTTATCAGTTTTTGTATTATAAATATACGTATTTCGACCACGAAGTAGTCATCATCAGTATAAATTTAAATTTTTTATAAATGTTAGCGCAATATAAGCAGAATATTTTCAAATTAAATAACTTTTCGTAACATAATAATGGATATTCGTAATATAGTAAATAACTTATGAGAGTAAACTCCAGGCGCGTTGGAGCTGACATGTACAATTTTTTTTTGCGGGTAACATAAAATATGGAATACTTACCATACAATTTTCAACATCTTTCAATAATTCCATATGAGTTGATAACGAATTTAATGTATCATTGATACGATTTAAGCTAATTTGAAAATCCTTCATATAATCCTTATTGAAACTGATTACTTCAGCTTTTTCATGATGAATATGTAATTCCTATCACATTTTAAACATAAATATTAGTTTTACTTTTGAAAGAAAAAAGTAGGAAAACCTATTAGAATTTATTGGTATTAACAAAAGTGATCCATTCATGCCCTTTTATAGATAATAAAGATAATAATTCCCTAGCGTTCTATTGTTAATCTTCGGCTTCCGTCATTTTAAGTCTAAAAACCTTAATGTAATTTCTCATCGCTTCCATTACTTCTAAAATTTATCGACACTTCCACCAAATTTTTATTACAGCAAATATGTCCTTATTATAAAATTCATAACAGTTTCTAAGTCTAATCATAGGCTTTTAAACAAAAAAAACTTTCATCAAAATCGATCCAGTAGTTTTTGCGTGATGCTCGAACAAACAAACATACAAACAAACAGACATTCAAAAATTTTATAATATAGTAGAGATTAGCATTTTTCCCATAACGACGCTGATGACTCAGCATTTTCGAAATCCATAAGTGGTATATTAAATTTTATAATAAAGTATGAAAACTGTGACCTAAATTTAGTAGAATTCCACACTAACTCGATTAAAAACGGACCACAATTATTTGTAATATAGAAAAATTAATTTTTGGGACTGTTTTAACTTGATCAAGTTTTTGATCAAGATAAAAAAATTAAGTTTTTTACCACTTTAGCAAGCTTTTAACTAACAGGTCACTAGACTACAACTTTGATATAAGCTTTGTCGTAGCTTGTATGATAAAAATACAAAAACATGTCCTGCTAAAAGCATTTTAAAAGCGTTTGATGGCTATTTGAACGGATAATCAATTATGATAAACAATTCTATGAAGAAATATTAACTGGTATACTTACAGCTTGCGAATATTTACAAAAAACCGAAAAACTAATAAAAAATAACGTAGTTGACAACATGTTGTTCCCAAAATCTATTTGTTTTAGAAGAGTTCTAGAGTTTTCGAAATTTTCTTCGGTATTAGCGTATCATGTATCGCTGTGTGACAATATAATATTAATAAAATAAACTTATATTGATCATAAACATGAAATAATTTTGTACAAAAAGTGAATTTAATGGGTCATTTACCAGATAAAATATCTAACAAAAATAATAATAATAATAATAATAAAAAATGAGGACATAGGTAAATTGTAATAAAAAATGCAAAATTTTTATCTTTAAAATCATCACAAAAATTATTGAGTTATTCAATAATAGCAAAAAAAGTCTGTTTTAACTCCATTTTACTATACAGTTGAAATTAGGTACAGAAATGTCTTCCTTATTATTACTCCATGTTTCTGATAAAAGAAGAATATTCGAATTACAATTCACATTATCAATGATATCATTTTGAAGGGCTCGTAAACTTTGTATATTAAATGTATATATTGATAAACCTGACTTGATAAATTTCACTCTGATTCTAATGTAAATAATGGATTTAATGTAATACATATGTCAGCACTCATCGTAACCACCAACAAACTTTGTATCAATTTTTATATAGATCGGAAAAAATACAGTTTGGGTTAAGATCCATAAATCGTCTTTTTATTGAATATTTTTGAGCTGTGGTTTCAGCTTTATTATATTAGGATATTTAGGTAGGTCAATTCGTATAACCCCATTACATACAATTAATATAAACCGATGATTTCAAACCTGAGCGATTCCAAGCTAACTTATAAGTGTAATAAAAACAGACCTATAAACAATATTTTATTTTGATTTTGTAATAATCTATCCTAATATTAATAATTATATTAATTAATTAATTTATTAGAAAAAATTTATATTATTTGTGTAAAAGTTTAAAATTAGTATTTTTGTGTTTTATTAACTTCCGTTTTTTTTTTAAGGGGAATTGGAGGCACTCTAAGCGAAAATTAAAAATCAAAATTTCATTTCAAATAATTATAAGCCAATGTTTATGTTTCAGGGAATGTAAATCTATGCAAATACGCCTCACTTCATGGCGATATTTGGTTCGAGGGAGTTCATGCAGACATTCAATGCGTATTCGATTTTAAAACCTGATTTGTTGTACGTATTGCCACCTATGAATGAGTCTTTGAACCTGTATTTGTACTGCCATCTACGAGATTTTTTTAAACTGATTTGTGTTATGTAATATCACCTTTGAACAACTTGTTGATCGCGGGCCAATATTCGGCCTAAGACGCCGTAATAAATTTTGTACATCAAAAATTTACAAAGCTTGATTATCCTGTTCATGAACCCGTGTAAAATCGCTTAGTTTTCGAGGACTTCTTGTATTTCAGAACGGTGGCTAACGGTCGATAAATTCAAATGAATCTTTCGTTAAAGCAATGAAAATTGTTATCCAAGCTTATTAAACCGTACTCTTTTAAAACAGGATAAATGCGAGAAAAATGACAGAAAGTCCATTTGGGAGTCAAAGAAAGTTTAAATAGTTGTTTTTCCTATTCGCCACGTTATTCTCTACCCCTAAGTTTTATTTTGCAAAGATCAAAATTTTTCGAAAACTAATTAGGTATCCTGATATTCGAAAACAAATTGGACAGCTTTATGTACGTATATACTATCCCCTGCAATAAAATTGAACCAAACTGAAGCAAAAAAATACCTAGAAGTGAATTCACCTACACTTGTACTTTCTAAGAAATATGTCAACGTTAGAGTTACACGTATTGTGGTCAATAATTTATTTTGGGATCAAATAAATGATATACTCTCAAAATATTTGACTTTACTGAGAACCATATTCAGATAATTTCAATTTTTGTATAGAGAAGGGTATACACAGGGTGTTTAAATAATTAATACAGTTAGTTGAAATATTTATATATTGATATTTAGAATTTATTTAATATTTGTTTCCGAAAATATTACGGAATTTCAATACAATTCATAAACAAATACAAATGACAAATTTCTTCACCATCTCCATTGAAAAAATCAATATTAACACGCCAACGTCCAGGCAGAAACAATTGTAAACTTACGCTTTCATCTAAATAACATTTACTGATGAAATAATCTTGTTTTGGAAGTTTCTGTCGAAAAAAATAAAAATAAACGATCTTTTACTTCAATGAAATTTCTTGTATTTCTATATACTTACGGTACCATCATCAGGACATTCGACAGGAAAATTACCACGTTGACCATCTGTCATACATGATTTGAAAATATTTAAATCACCATCCGTATACATATCACAAAATGGGAAATCAAAATCGACTACTTCATTACGTATCCATTCGCCATTGGTCCAACCATCGTATTTTATGTACATCTATAAAATTATAAATATATATATATATATATATATATATATATATATATATATATATATTATATTATATTATATCGGAAGTATGTATAAATCCAGAGGTTCTGGGTTCGATACCTGGTAGATAAATTAATTTTTTATGTGAAATAGTTATTGCGGCGTGTTAGACCGACTTTAGACCTGGCGACGTTTTCTCGCCACGCGATCAACAAGTTGTTCATATATGAGATATTACATATAACAAATCAGTTTAAAAAAATACTCATAGATGGCAATATATATACAGGTTCAGAAGCACATTCATAGGTGGCTATGCATTTTTTCTATACAAAATAGTTAATAATAATAATAATAGTTTAAGTAAGTGATTGAAAGAATTGGTGGAATTTGGTGGAACTGTTACCAAATTAGCAACGAATAACATATCCTGAGACAATATAAGAGTAATTTTAATAAGAGTAAATCGAATGAAAGCAATTTTAACAAGAGTAATTTCAATAAAATATATTTTATTTTAATTTGTTTTGTTGAATGTTTTATTTATTTATATTTTTGTCTATTGATTTCGATTTTCTATCTATTTCTAATTGTCCAAGAGTAAATTACGACTAGCTAATTTATACTGATGATGACTACTTTGTAGTCAAAATACGTATTTATAATACAAAAACTGCTCTAGGTATTGGGGCGAACTTGAAATTTTAAGTCATTCGTGATTATATTCCTACTACCTACTTGAAGCCATTGAGTGACCCAATAAGAATTCCGGTTTCCAAAAATGAAAAACTCCACTTCCGGTTGTGGATTTCATCTGGAGATCGTGAAGGAAACTGTAGAAAACCTACTCAAGCATAGTCGGTTACTTCGTTATTGTCCATACGCCGACAGTTTAGTCAATTAACCGCCCCTTTTTTTTCTTAATAATTGACTAACTGCCGATGTCGGGATTCGAACTCATAACCTCCCAGTACCAAGTAGACACCTTAGACCGCTCGGCCACTTTGGCGGTCAAACGTTTGTTTACTTCGTTCATCAGTAAAGTAATGTAAAAAAGTTTCAAACAAAAGTTGCTTGTTTTTATAAAGATAAACATTTTTGATTGAAACATTTTTTTAAAATGCATATTGCTTTAAATACTTCAGTGGTAACTTTTCAAATGAATGCACGGTATAAACTAGCCTTGGTTCAATATGGTTCAACATTTTCTTCACGATTTTCAATTTTGTTTGAATTTAAATATTAGCAAAAAAACAAACTTACATGCGTATCCATTAAATCCTTTTTTGGACTCATACGATAATTCAAAGTAACCATAGTTTTATTAATCCGTTCGACATAGAATGTAACATTTTCCACAATATTCTTATTATACGATCGAACATTTGCACCCTCTTGAATAATATTCATATGGGCCTAGAAAAAAAAAATTACCCAAAAATTTATAATACATTCAAAGCAGAAAACGAAAGTTAAAAAATTTACAGACCGCCCAAGATACTACAAACATTAAACCAATAATAATAATTGATAATTGGCTTAAAATTCGATTGAAAAATTTTGCCATATTTTATTTTTTTTCGGGAGTTCTTTCATGAACTAATAGCCAAAAATGAATGTTTTGAATTGTCTCATTGCGGATGGGTCTCTAATCAAATTTTGGTAATTACTGATTTGTGATAAAAAAATTTCGATTACTACTAATCAGAAATGATTAATCTAATAATTATAGGTATAGTACAAATTTTATCAATTCAATTGGATTATAATAGATATGCATTATCCCTTTTGTTAATGCTAATTTACGTATAAATGATAAAGGAAATCAAAAACAAATATGGTGTTAAACACTCGCGCGACTTCCTACATACAAAGCTTTACAAGCAGTTTTAATATACATAATTCAATTCGCACATTCGAGCATATAAACACATATAATGTTATAATGATTATTAAAGCCGTTTGAAAGAGTCATTTTGCAGGGAAAGATGTAAGGAGGGGTACCAAGCGACTGCGCATACCCGCAGCGTTACAGATTTAATGTATACGTTGAAACTAGATTTACATATTCTATGGTTAATTGCTAAATAATAATACTCGTGAGTCGTGACTCGTTATGTTTCTTTTATCTTAAATAAAAAAGTAAAATCCTGTGTTTTGCTTCTCTAAAATGATAAAATAACTTATATAATTCATTGTCACTTTCCAAAACGTATTTGAACATACCTTCATGTTTGGCTTAAATAAATCCTTGTTTATTTAACAACAATTTACATAGTTTTATAAAAACTTCTCTGCATTTTAAACGATGTTTTATTCGATTATAAATATTAAATTTGTAGTTTCTCCATAAGACCCAAATGTAAAAAGTATGATTTTCAATATCGAAAAAAACGAAAACAAAAACTTTAACTAACATTTTAAAGCATACCAATGAATTCGTATTGACTTCTTTTTTTATAATATATTTAATTTACAAGCAACTTCTCTGCATTTTTTTTTTCTCTTTCGAACGTCCTTGATGATAATCAAAAAGAACTGTAGGTTTTTTGAAATTAAATTTCAAATTTTGCTCCAATTCCTCGAACAATTATTTGTATTTTATAAATATGTATTTCGACTACAAAGTATTCATCATCAGTATGAATTAGTAGTTAATCTCACGTGAGACACGCACCAAATTGCAATGCGCCTAACATATCTTTGACTTCATATCCCGGAGATAGTTACGATTAGCTAATTCATACTGATGATGACCAGTTTGTAGTCGAAATACGTATTTATAAAATATAAATAATTGTTCTAGGAATAGGGAATATGCATGAAAATTTTTTTTCACATTTATTTTCAAAATATGAAAATACTGTTAATACTGTAATAATATTTAAAAACGAAATTAAAATCCGACAAATATCAAGGAACCTATAAGCTTTTAAAGATTATTATCTGTCTCTTTCTTGCAAAAATACTAAAAACGGAGTTTTACGTGTATTTTTAATGGTAAAAGTGTAATATGACGTCACATAACATATCAAGAGGGGTATCACATTCTTTGTATAATCGGGAATTTCAATCATTCATATCTCGCTTATTTTTAAAGTAATTTAAAAAGTAATTTTACCTTGATATTTGTCAAGTAAAAATGCTTCAGTTCAAGTGAAAAAAAATTTTCATGCATATTCCCTATTGGGGCAAAATTTGAAATATAATCGAAGAGGTATTGTCAATACAAATCATTGAATAATTATTAGTGGAATTCGTGTTGAACAACATTATTTCAAAAGATTTAAATTGTAATTAGATTACATCGATTTATTTATGTATTTAGAAATATTTAATCAATTTCGTGATCATTTTGTTTCCACCTTGGAGATAGTCGTCAGTGAGTAAATGGGAGAATATTTTTTTATTACACATTTTTAATTAAATTTATTTATAAAAAAAAAAATTAATACAAAACCAGTAATTTCTTAAGAATGAGAAATGCACAGAAGTTCTATTGAATTTTTTGTCGTTGTTGTTGCTATTTTAATATGTTAATACTTATTATTAATACGTCAATCTATAAGCAAGTTAAGGTAGAATGCTCACGGAATATGTTAGAGCTATAATCAATAATTCGTGATCATAGAAGATAAGTATTTAAACAACTGTCGCACCGCGGGTGTTGTTATCACAAACTTGTAATTTGTTCCTTAAATATTTTCTTAAATTGTACGGTGACCCCGATTTGTTTTTACACGAAAATATCATTACTAATTCTTTTATTTTTAAGGATGGTCCAGCACGGTCATGTATAATTAGGACAAAAACCGGTTTGCTTTCATTATAGAGCAAATAATACATATACACACATATATACTAACATACAAATATTTATATACAAATTAATGTAATTTTAAAATAAAAAATAATTTTAAACTATTATATTTCGAAAACAAAACGATAAAATACGATATTTTTTCAATTTTGAATAGAAATCAAAATAGTTGGAGTAATTTGGTCCGTGTGCGCACTACCTTATAAATAGTTTTATTCAATTTTTTTATATTGAAATTTATTATATTTACAAAAAAAAAAAAAACAGACTTCCATAAACAAAAAATTCCATTTTATCAAGCCAAAATCAACATCGCGATATGCAGGAGGTATAAAAAACAGTTTCATATAAAAGTTGTTGAAAATAATATTTTATGAAAAAACGTACAGATGGATTTTTCTCGTAATTATTATAGAAAAAAGGTTTGAAACGATAAAAGATTTCGGGGGTGTATGCCTCGCTGTCGGATCAGGGTCTCGCAGGGTTGTTAAGTCAAATGATTGAAGTCACAATATGTACTATCTTTTCTGAAATTTTTATCCCCTAATAAAATGGGCACCGTTTTTTACGGTTCCCCCTGGACTATTTAACATACAAAGTATTTTTATACCCGGTATATAAAATATACCCGGGTATATTAAGTTTAGTCCCCACTTTATAAAATGACTTAATTAGTCCATTTCCGGAAAAATGCCCGCCGATCCATCTGTATGCACGATAACTCAAAAACGAAAAGAGATAACGAGCTGAATTTTTGTATGCGTGTTCTAAAGCTAAAAAGTTAGGTGAAATTCGAATGAATATGCGAAATCCGAGCATGTTTGGACAAAATGGACAAAACTGTTTATCTTGGAAACCGTAAGAGATAGAACAAAAATTTAAAAACCAAAAAACTTAGATTTCGGGTAATTAAGCTACCGCCGACAGAAATTAAATTTACCCGAAATCTCTTTTATTAATATTTCTATTTTCTATTAAGTAGTTTTTTCTAAATTTGTCTTCTTTTATTCCAAGTGAAAATTATAAAAATATGACGACACTCACGGGTTTCTCCATAAGAGTAGCATTGCATTAAAACTCGAACTTTAACATTAAATAATTAATTCAAGAACCCCCGTAACCTCTCTCCTCGGAAACTTTTTTAATTGATTTATATGCACTTCAACTACATGTAAAAAAATGAAGCCTTCATCTTTTTGAAGCTCCTAGTGCTCGTACACCCTTAAGTTTTAATACAATTTAGACTTGGTTTCACCTTTTTACCTTTTTTTATGAAAGATGATAATGGAAGTAAATTGTAACTGAATTCTTATGATCAAAGAATGTCTGTGAAGTGAACGTGATAGATAGATAGATAGATAGATGTTATAAGGAATGCAGATTCAGCAAAAGGCAGTTGGTTGTGAAGAAGTTACACCTCTGAAGATGATGCCTATCCCAATAATACTCGAACAACAACTAAAACTATACGACAACAACGTACGGAGTATGTAAATATTTTATTTATGCATTTAAATATTTTTATACATTTTTTTTTTTTTGAAAGAGCTGTGCCCATCAATATTAAACCATTGGCATGGCGCGCGATTAATTTGAATTTATATATTTAAATAAATCATAATCATTTTAATAGAACTAACTCTATTGACTTATTTATGTTTTAATTGTATAGAATTAATGCTATAATAAAATCAATATAAGAAAACTATTTGTAATCGATTATTCAATAGGGTTTTCCAAACTGTATTCGGCAAAAATGTAATAATAATAAAGAATTTTTTAACAATGAACATTTCATAAGCGATCAGACGTACCTACCAATCAGAACTGGCAAATAGTTTAAGTTATAGCGGTGTCGCTTCATCATTAAATTATTATTATAATTTTGTTTTTCATTTTTATCATCTGTTGCATTTCAACTTTAACTTCCCTCTATTATCACGGTTGCTTTGAATGTTAACAACCGTGATAATAGAGGGAAGTTATAGTTGAAATGCAACAGATAAAAATGAAAGTACTGAAGTACATTAAGATTGATTGGACACAATGTATAGACAATTAAGCAATGTATAGATAATGTATAGATAAAAATCTGAATTTTTGATATGTTTATTAATTGCTTACTCATACGTATAAAATAATTTATTAAAAAAAATCTGACGAAGGATTTTCATGTAATTAATCATTAAAAATTCGGAATTTTAACATGTTGTTCTGAATAGCAAATGTTGAATGAACGCATACATTTTCAATAATGTTGCTCCACCTTCTATAGATTCAAAAGTAAAAAACTTTAACTTTTATCAATTAAATCTCGTACATTACGTTAAAATGTAAAAAAAAAATATACTGACGAAGAGTTTTGTAAATATCTTAATTAAAAAGATAAAAAATTCACAAAAATTTTCGTCCGCCATACTTGAATAGTCAAAAGACGATTATTTATTATATTTAGTAATTAAATAATTTACATAAATACGATTACTAGTGATGTTAGTTAGATGCTATCTAAATTTAAATCATTAATTTACAGATTAAAATTTGTCATTTATGTTAAAAAAAAGTGTTTCCGTTTTATTATGATTTGCTGGGTACTGTCCGGTCAACCTTAAGCACAGACTATTATGCGATATAGTAAGCATGAGAGCATCCTTTTCCCATTTTTTGAAAATAATTTTAATTATCATTTTTCAACATATTGGATAATTTCCATTGAAAAAGAAGGCGATTTGATGGGGGGAAATTCCGGAAAAGAAGTTAAGAACTATTATCGTTTTTTACGAAGTAATCCAACGTCCTTTAAATAAAACAACATCTTATATTATATACTCCCGTATGATATAATTTATTTATTATCTTTTATTAAATCGAGACTATTAATACATTTTGTAAAGTAATGTATATAAATATTTGTTAGAATAAACTTTTACTTTTTCTTTGTACATAATAAAAAGACATAATTTTACACACTTTTTAATATGCTGTTGTGTATCATAAAATGAAGAATATAATTCAAGGTCACGGAAGAAAAATAGATTAATAAAGAAAAAAGTGTTTTGAAATATATCTTTTATTATGTTTTACTATTCTTTTAAAATGCTTTTATTAGCTTGACCTGTATGTATCTATGTATGAATGTAATGAAATTTATAAGTGAGTTTTCACCCACTACTGGACGTCTGAACAATCTAAAATTTTGCAGACGTATTAAGAACCGTGTGTGTGACAATAAAATAATATTTTAAAAAATTTAAAAAAAGACAAAATTTAAAAAATTATACAAATATAATACAAATTTGCATATCTCATTCTTATATACAACGATTTATAGTGTGCTAGTATAGTTTATAGTTTCCGTAGAAATGTCATCAACAAAATATTAATAAAAAATGACATTTCCAACTGTCAAAATTAAGAAAAAATAATTAATTGACATAAATTAATATTATGAATTAACAGCCATATTATGAATGTTGTACTTTATTAAGCACATAAACGCCCTTAAATCTAAAATATTAAAAATAAAATTCATAATATACGCAGCAGGCCAAGCCGCAAGACCTAATTAGTTCGAGTTATAAAAATTAAAAAAATTAAAATACGGAAGAAACGATTGATTTATATGAGAATATAATATGTAAACTATATAAAAGTTAAATATATAATATAATATAATATATAATAAAGTCTTCGTTTTCTATCACCTAATTATAATTTATATCTTGTAATAAGTTTTTTTTATTTTTTATGATTTTATTTATTTAAATGTAATCATTAACTATTTATAATTAATAGTCTTCTTACATTGTAAAACCATCTAATATTGTAATAACAATTTTACAATTGTAACGATTTTATATACAATGTAATATATATATATATATATATATATATATATATATATATATATATATATATATATATATAGATAGATATAAAATAGATATGCTATTAAGGTAGTTCACTCGTAAATCCACATTTCTTAAGAATATGATGCAGTTGAAATATGATATTAATTTCTCACTGTGTTGCATTTATTAGAATAAAAAATTTGTTTAAACCGATAGTAAAACGACATGTTAGCAATCAAAGTTGAAATTTTGAACATGCCGATGGTATATAACGTAAACACTTGGTGCACGCTCCATTTTTTTTATAAAACTGGAAAAAATTTTCTAAATATTTCTTTCAAAAACAAATATAGGATACAAAGTTGAAATTAACAAACTAATTTAACAAAAAGAAAACATATTTTGCGGATTGTTTTAAAGTTGATATTTAATGGTAATAATTTTGCAACTGCGATCCCCAAAAATATTGTATAATCACTGTCAAAACAATTGCATAGTATAACATATAGTAAATTGTATCATAAATGTTAAAACACTATATAATGTTATACTAGATATGTTCAATTGGCTGAGTTGTAATGAGTAACTTTGAGTAACTATGACTGTAATAAGTGTAGCTACTTTAAGTACAACTTAACATAATTTAACATAATAACTGTCAACACTAGTCTTGTATTATACTATATTTAGTACATTGGGAATTGGTATAGGGAATTGCATAATAGTGAATAATCAGTATGTTTACCGTATTGTGTTATATATATTTTACTTTGACTATCACGAGTGTACTACCTTAAAATATATATAAAAATGATTAGTTCAAATATATCATGAGAAAATAAATATATTCTTCGTTTTAAATAGAGTTCTTTTTTTTCTTCAAATGAGATTACAAAACCTTTGTACAATTAGTTTTCATTATTTAAACCACTTCTTTGTGCGGTTTAATTAACTTTATTTTGTAAATGTTAACGATCATAGTGGCCGCATAAATCACTTTAGTCGACTAGATAGATATCCTTTCTGGCTATAGAACGACGGCTTCTCATTAATAAGTAGTTGTTTAAATCTTTAACAAATATCCGACTCAAAATACTTGTAAATGTTCACTTAAGATTAAAAATTTACTTATTAATGTTGCACTTAAGAGAAAATTTAGAAAATGAAAAGTTTTAACTACTATGGAAAATCTGATTAGTTAGACTGAGGTTTAACTACTCCTCGGAACAGATGGATGTGAAACGTTCAGCTAGATCTATTTTATAATTCAAAATTTATATATTGATTTTTCAAAAAGGTACAGTAAGTAGCTACTTTTTATCCAGTTTACACAACATCATCACACCAATGTATTACAAGTAGCCTATATAAAGATTATTAAAAATAATCAAAGAGTAATCTAGGTTTTTACAAGCTTTTATTTAACTTTCAATGTATATGTATGTTCGGGTCAAATCTTGCAAGCTGAATTAGAACCACTTCCTCTTATCCTACGGAGTTGATTTCTTACATGTTGGTTTAGTTCCGATGACAATGCATTTTTATGGTAAACATGACAATAATCGACAAAGGGAAAGAGGGGGGTTTAGAGGAAGGGGGAAACACAAAATTTGGCATATCTCTCTTAATATTGAAAAAAATCGAAAATCACATAAGAAGTAAAGTTGTAGAAAATTAGTTTTACTATAAAAAGCTTGTTTTTAAAAATGCTTTATTTTTAATAGAAACTTATTTGAAATTAAATTACTAAATTTGCCTCAGATCAATTCTTTGTATTTTATAAATACGTATTTTGACTACAAAGTAGCCATCATCAATATGAATTAGCTAATCGTAACAACTATCTGCGGGATATGAAATCGAAGATATGTTATTTGTTGGCTTATATTTTGGCGTCACATAATCGGAACTATATTGTGGCTAATTAAAAAATATTTGGGAATATTATTCAGCCTCGTCCCACTTTACTAAAGAAACCCCTTGTAAAGTTATTTATTATTTTGTGAATCACTAAATTAGTAATTATGTGATTTTTTATTGAGACAATAAACACCATACATGAAAATCAACAATACTATAATTATAAAATTGTAATCGATTAATTAAATTTTTAAGGGTTCAATAAAGTATTAAGGCAGGTCATAAAAATTATTTAGTGTAACCCAAAAAAATTTTATTGTACCACACAAATATTTGTAAAGGTTTATGAGATTTTGCCACCCACTTATTATCCATTAGATCAATATTTTTTTAATCAATTTATCTAAAACTAGCTTCGCCGTGTTTTATTGTTATAAGTCCGACTCCAGTGAATTTAAGTCTAAAAATCTCACTGTAATTTCCCACCGCTCCCACTACTTTAAATATTTATCGTTCCCATCGCTTCCACTACTTTAAATATTTACCGACACTTCCACCAAAAATTTTTATTTCAATGAATATTTTTCGATTATTAAATAAAACAAATATTTGAAATTTTTGTAAAGTCATTTTATTTGACTATAGTTTCGGCACACAGCTCCTTCTTCAGAAATAAATATGACATGAAATGATTTCATTTTTATTTCTGAAGAAGGAACTGTGTTCCGAAACTATAGTCAAATAAAGTGATTTTATGAGAAAATTTCAATTATTTGTTTTATTTAATAATTATAATGGATTTTCATCAACTAGGTAACCACCAACCCATTCAAATTAAAAGAATATTTTTGGAATTCTATGTCTCCTAGCGAGAAAGAATTTCACCCCTCCAGGAGGGAAAATATCCATCTTTGAAACCGTAAGAGATAGGACAAAATTTGTACAGCCATAAATGTTCTATTTTTTTTTTAAATAAACAATTTATAGTCCACCGTACAACACGTTGTTTTTTAGGACACCAGTTTTTTTGAAGTCCTTATTATATTATCTCTCAATTTAACTAACAAATTAACTGTTACTGACAAAATTTTTGCTATCGACAAACAAACAAGTTACTCACTTACGTGCTTTCCTAGTCACTATTATCGAGAATTTTCGCGAGAGAAAAGTTGGACGTCTCGTCGAAAGGAAGTTACTGACAAAAATTTTGCCTGTTACTAATCATTAAAAAAAATCATGCTGTACTGTGGACTATTATGTTTGAAACTTTTTTTCATAACTCTAATCCTGTAGTAAAAGCACTGTAGTGAGAAGTCCAAATGTGTCCCTTAAACTCGGCCTTGCGCACTACCGTGCTCTGGATTATATATCGGCTATTTGAACAAATTTAACTCTGTTAGATATTTTCTATAATATTTAAGAGTTATTTGATTTGGCCTTAAAGTAGTTAAAAAATAGGTATAAATTTTTTTTTTTTTGAAAAATCCAGAAAAAATTTCCAATGTTAATTTATTGCAATTAAATAAGATTGGTTATTTTTTCTATATGTGGTGAGCTGCATCCATAATTTACGATTTAATAATTACATATTTAATTAATTATTTATGGAAAAAAAATGTATATTTATTAAAAAACAAGTAATGTTATAACTAACTGAGTTAATTGTTTGAATACCCAGTTTATACTGAGTTGTATATCAATGTTTGAATTGTTAATATTTCTGCCTATTCAATGTTTATAAAATCTGAATTATTTGTAAATGTTTTTGTGTCAAAATTTAAAAAAAATATCTCATGACTTTATAAATGGGCACATTTTTTGCTTTCCAAAGAACTTTGAGCACAAATTATGAGAAAACTATTAAGTTTATGAAAAAAATTTTCTTACAAAAGTTGTTTATTTTAAAGAAAAGAAGATTTTTTTTCACAAATTTTTTTCCTACCTCTTACGGTTTCAAAGATATAAAGTTTTCCACCCTGGCGGGGGAAACACATTCCGATTTTGCCCATTAAAGAAGTTAGCCTTACTTTTTTCCTCTAGATCACACAACAAAATTTTCAACTCGTTATCTGTTTTCGTTCTTGAGGCCGAATTAGGCCATTTTATAAATACCTTTGTGAAGCGTTTTTGTCAAGGGTTAATAATTTCAAGCGTTACAAAGTCGGGACTAAACTTAATATAGAGCTGATTTCATTTGTTTTGACTATTATATGCGCGTAACTTATTTAAAAGTAGAAGGGCAACTTATTATACTTGTTATATTTCACACGTTTAAGTAAAATGATAAATGGATTAAAAGTGGGGGAAACATTAATATGTTTCCTCCCCGTCATTTTGAAAATAGACTGATCCACTCAAACTGTGACGATATTCGAGGCTTCTTTACAAATGAATATACTTCTACCTTGTATATTTACCATGTACTGGGTATAATAATTATCAGTTGTGATTTGAATTCATATATCATCGATTCAACAACAAGAAATAAAAATACTTTCTTGTGTATGTTAAAAATAAATTTTTTTTTCTTAATTAAGACAACGACTCATCAAGGACGCATCAATAATATTTTTTATGTATTATTTATTTGTTTCATATAATTTTTTTATATTGGATTCATTAAAAAGCCACAAAACAAAAAACTACTCCTCCGAAATGAATCCGTGCCCTCCTGTTCCACGCAAAAATTTCATATAAAAAATTTATATACAGGTGGTTTACAAATTATTGAACCATTGATGTATAAGACAGCCAAGAGTGACGTTATTTTTTTTAACACACTTTTATTACTTTCTTAGTTGAGGTCGTTTTCGCAAACCAAATGGTTTGCGACAATCGACTATAATAGTTTTAATAAAGAATGCCGTATTTTAGCCGTAAACAGGGGTAGTAAATGTAGGATGGTTTTTTTTCTAAATTTCATAGCTGCTTTATGTCTTATACATTGGGGGTTTTGCGAAAAAAGTTTCGCATAAAAGATATTGAGTATTTCATTATCATGAACAACTTTTATCCGAAGTATCTTTTCGAAAACCGAATGAATAAGGCAACAATCCATTATGTACGCACGTAAGAAGTTATATTTCTTTTTAAATAAGTTTAACAATAGTATTAAGACACAAAAGTTTAATAAAATGATATACAAGTGAAAAATTACAATAGGAAATTTATATATTGTATTTAAAAACAATGATTCTACATTTGATCATGGTGGAACAGAACCAGCGACACTTCTTACGTTCAAATTAGAGTTTAAAAGACTGGCATTCAATCCATTATTTACATTAGAATCAGAGTGAGTGAAATTTATCATGGTCAGGGTCAGGTTTATCAATATATACATTTAATGATATCTGATATCATTGATTATTCGAATGTTTTTCTTTTATCAGAAACATGGAGTAATAATGATGAAGACATTCCTGTACCTAATTTCATCTATATACTCAAATTTAATTGTTCTAATGTTCTAATGTTATCTTGTATTTCAATTTCCAAAATTCATATCACAGACAAACAAAATTATTGTCCACTGAAGCGTAGTCACACTGCCTATTAGAAAGGCAGACTTGTCTGTTTCACTTAAACATATAATGTATGTATATATACATTTTGTCTGTATACTGTATAATACACAGTTTTGATTGAATGTCTCTCAAACACTGTGCTAGAGAGTATGATTGAAAATTGAGTTGCATCGATCTATATCAATCGAGTGTTAGATTACCGTTTCATTAAATGCTGAAAATACACTCTGATCGGATTGGTATAACGCGTCAAATGAAGTATAACTTCAAAAACGCTAATTTTGTGGCCATGTACCTAATTTTCGCTCCCTTCATGATTTGTGAGACACCCTCTATATACACATACATCCAAAAATATGTATTACCCGGATACCATTAAGTATATTCCCCACATGCAATTGAAGCAGCAGAAGAATCATTATAACATGTGAATTTGAAAGTTGTTTGAATGTGCTGCCCTTGATCAAAATTCCCATTGTAGTTATTGTAGATATTTCTCTAAAATTTTTGTGATTTTAATCAATTCAAATTGATTTAGTTTTTCTTTTTTTAAAAATTTCATATTTTTACTGATTTACAGCCAGAATTTCAATGATGACGCTTTGCTAGTCTTTCACCGAGACTATGAGGTAACCCCGCCTCGCTGTCGGCCCTTGGTTACGAGGCACGAGGTGAGTCGAGGTGAGTTTTAAAATTTTAATCCTCGTTACTAACCCGGGCGAAGCGAGGTATATATATATTAGCACTGCAGGCCTCAAGGGGGGCCCATGGCTTCAATTTTTTTATAAATTGCTTTCCATTCTTTCCTGTCCATTGCCACTTCTTTCCAGTTCTTAATTCCAATCCGTTGAAGATCCTCTATTGTGGCTCCCATCCATCTATTTTTCGGTCTCCCTCTTTTCCGCTTTCTACCCTCGGAAAGCGAGGTATATTGTCCCAGAAACCTCACCTCGGCTGAGACAAATTTACAAGAACCTCTTATATAGTTTTTAAAACATCACGAGAGTTCATCTTTACATAATAAAATATGCCAAATATTTTTTTAATTTACGGTTTTCATTCGAGGAGGAGATAAAAATTTAGAGACTAAGCAACTTATATTCCGTGTTTTAAATACATTTATTTTCCAACAAGTTTTTTTTAACCATATTATGTACATTCATGCAAAATAAGTTAGTAAAAATTTTACCTCAGCCGAGGCGAGGATGATAGCTAACCCAACCAAGGCGAGGCTAGTTAACATTCTACCTCGGCCGCTAGTTACGGTAGCGTAAAGCGGCACAAAGCGATTACGTAGCTGGCCCATCGTCAGCGAAACTGCAACTTCCTTCTTTTTTATAAGCTTTTATTTAACTTCCAATGTATGTTTGTATGTATGTATGTTCGGGTCAAATCTTGCAAGCTAAATTAGAACGACTTCCTCTTATCCAACGGAGTTGAATTTATACATGTTGGTTCAATTCCGATGACAATTTTTATGGTAAGCATGACAAGAATCGACAAGGGAAAAGGGGGGTTTTGAGCGAGGGGGAAACACAAAATTAGGTATATCTCTCTCTTAATATTAAAAAAATCGTTAAAGAAAGTTGTAGAAAATAAGTTTTACTATAAAAAGCTTGTTTAAAAAAAATTTG
Source organism: Nineta flava (assembly GCA_963920215.1). NCBI lineage: Eukaryota > Metazoa > Arthropoda > Insecta > Neuroptera > Chrysopidae > Nineta > Nineta flava. The sequence goes on from OY986040.1 coordinate 144,000,550, forward strand.
TATTTTAATAGAAACTTATTGCTTATATAATCAAACAAATCTTAATTTAAAAAAAATAAAATTTATTCTATACAAATTTTGGAATATATAGTTTATTAGTTCGAAGACCTTGCATTGAGATTCTCATACAGGTAATTAATCACATTCGCTAATTTGTCCGAATACTTAACAAACAAACAAACCAAAAAAAAACTAATATTTGATAGGTATTTAAACTTGCAATTCTCTCTAAATATATTAATAATCCTTGCCGTTAGGCATTTATAAAATATAATAAATGTGTATTATAAGATGATATATAAATTAATAATTACATGCTTTAATATTTTTCATATATATATATATATATATATATATATATACAAACTCGAAAAAAAATTACATGATTTAAGAGAATTTTTTTACCTATCATTTTTTTCGTTGTTAGTACAAAATGTCCCTCAAAAACTTAAGTAAATCAAATCATTTTGTATCTTGTTTATTCGGTTTTCGAAGAATATGCGGGTATGTATTTATCAACGCAAGTAAGAAGTTATATTTCTTTTTAAATAATTTATTAAAATAATATTATATAAGGTCAACACTACGATTAAGACACAAAAGTTTAATCAAATGATCTATTAGTGGAAAAACTACAATAGAAAAATTATATATTGTATCTAAAATTAGCTCTCAATTAGCTCTCACGTAGCTCTCAAGAAGAAAACAAGCCTTAAGGTGGATTTGTCTTTAAGTTTTACATTTCTAAGTGTGACCCATCAGATTCACACGATCAACTTCCCCGTATTTGTTTGAATTTTCAACCATAGTATATAACTTCTTCAACCATAAGTTTATAACTTCTAAAAGTTGTTCAGTGTGACACCCTGTATAATAATATGATTAATGCCGTATTAACATGCCAATAAACATTACATTTTATAGTGTTTTTTTTGTGTGTAGTTTTTGGATCGTGTTAAATGTTAATATAGTCATGAACTAATTCTTTTTCAAATAAATATTTATTTTTTATTTGAGTAAAATTAAATAATTGAGACATAAATTGAGGGTTTTAATTTTTTAATGTGTGGAATTTTTTTACGTCACGAATAATGACGTCAATCTGACAAATATTTTCTTCGTTTTTTTTTTTTTTAATATATAAATGATGTCTTCATAAAAACGTGAATATTATTGGAAAAATCAAACGCAAAAAGTACGGAATTATAGATTTAATCGGATGCAACTTTAACACGCTTGACCAAACTAATTAACGGATCGAAAAAGTGTTTGGAAAGTTTTTTTGGGGAATTCTATGCTCTAAAACTTTTATTCAATACATTTTCTTTGAACGTTTAAGATATTTTGAGTTATTTATGAAACGCGCGCTTAAAAACTTTTTAATGTTATAAATTAAAAATGTTTTTCAAATAAAATTCTTAAAAAATTCGCCCCACATAGGAGCTACGTAGTAGACTAGGCGAATTTAGAGGAAACGATAATAAGGAAATTAAGTAACCATGGTGATACTTTTTATATTAATTAATTAAATAAAGTAACGGAAAATATGATCAGAAGATAGATTGTAGTAATTATCATGAATTTTTCTATTTCAATGATTTCACATTTTATGGTACCCCCTCTCCCTAGGTTGGCCCTCCTTCTCCTTGATCCATTTTGTTTCATTAACCTATCCTTTTGAATACCAAAATTGCAGCATCTATAGCATGTATAGACATATATAATGGACACAAAAATGTGGTTTTGATTGAATCAGTGTCATTCGCTATATCATCATCAACTCTCCCCAGTCGATAACGTGATCGTACTGCTTCAATACTAATTCCCATATAATAAAAATAAAATTGTTGATGATATTCTATTTAAAACGAGATAAAAATTTGACAGATTGATAATTACCTTCATACTATGGGCCACGAAAAGAAGCGTTCTTTTTTCAAATTTATATAGTTGTTTTGTGCTGTATTCTTTCGATTTTAGGGCAAATGTTTCGGATAAAAGTTGAATATTTTAAATATACTTACAACTTTAATTCGAGACTATTTTTCCGAAAACCAAATGAATCAGGTTGAAATCAACTAAAACATGATGTGACAAATGAGCGCTACTTTTGTGAACATTTTAGAATTGTAAATAATTACAATTACAAATCAAAATAAATATATAAAAAATTACGCATATTACAAATAATAATATAACATACAAATAATTCATTTTTATGATTTATTATTAATCTTCTTCATAATCATATTAACCATTAACCATTAACATTACATTATTACCATTACAATTACATACAAATTTTTAACCTCCATATACAGATTCACATACAGATTATTTGACAGAGAGTTAGAGATTTTATGTCAAAAGTCGGATTCTCATCTCATCTGGTCTTGATAAATTTCAATATACATTATAAAACGCAAGATGAATGATCGTTATTTATTTTGGTACATAGCTACACCACCGGCTAGAACATTAGAACATTTAAATTTGACTATACAGTTGAAATTAGGTACAAGAATATCTTCATCAATATTACTCTATGTTTCTGATAAAAGAAGAATATTCGAATTACGAACCACATTATCAATGATTTTATTTTGATGGGCTCGTAAACTTTGTATATTAAATGTATGTATTGATAAATCTGGCCTGATCCTGAGAAACTTCACTATCTCTGATTCTAATGTAAATAATGGATTTATTGCCAGTCTTTCAAATTTTCATTTGAAAGATAACAAGTGACGATGGTTCTGTTCTACCATGTGATCAAATGTAGAATCACTGGTTTTAGATACAATATATATAATTTTTCTATTGTAGTTTTTCAATACTCAATCATTTTATTAAACTTTTATGTCTTAATAGTAGTGTTGACCTTATTTAATATTATTTTAATAAATTATTTAAAAATAAGTATAACTTCTTACGTGCGTACATAAGTACACACACAATTTTTTGTTTATTAATAACAGATTTTTCGAAAAAATCTCCTTCAAGGACAAAAATCATTAACTTTACCCCAATTCCTAGAACAATTATTTGTATTTTATAAATACGTATTTCGATTATAAAGTGAGACACAGACCAAATTAGCAACGCGAAACATACCTTTGACTTCATATCCCGGAGATAGTTACGCTGAGCTAATTCATATTGATGATGACTACTTTGTAGTCGAAATACGTATTTATAAAAATAATTGTTCTTGGAATTGGGGCAATATTTGAAATTTAATCTCAAAAAAACTAAAGTTCTCTTTGATTATTTTAATAATCTTTATACAAAAAAAAAAAATATTTCAGGTATCTGAAAAAAATCTACAAAATAACCAAATGATTCGGTTAATAAGTTTTTTTCCCCTGATTATCACATAAAAAACTTAAATTAATCAAAAAAAAGTTTGAACTGTCATGTAGCCTTTATTTCAGATAAATCTTGGCTAAGTTATTTTTTCGACCATATTTTAATTTGTATATAGAGGTGGGTGTGAGACTATTCAATCCAGCAGCCAGATTTTTAATGATGACGAACAATAAATTGTATAATATTTATTTGTGTTGTCATAAAAACATCAAAAAGAAATGATCTTTTCAAATAGGTTTAACCTTGGTACATTTTTTACTTGTATAGTCGAATGTGTGTACATTTATGAAAGTGTACTCATAAGAGGATCACATTCTTTGTTGAAATGTCGTGAACTCTTTTTCTATGTACATTCCTGGATTCTGGACATATTTTGTTTAGTTGAAAATCATACATAGACCAGCAAATGGGTAGATTTGCATGACACTTCTCCGTTACATTTGTGAATTGCATATTTTTGTAGGGTTGATAGCCCAGATGAAGACCTACTATTTTCCAACCACCGATTCACCACCCATTTTTTTTTTCACGCGTTCAAAGTTGGCGAAACGGGAATAAGAGTGGTTTTTGAGCGATAGGGACGAAACTGTGAATTTGACAGAAAAAAAGTAAAGGAACCGTTTTTAGATATTAAGATGACAAACAATTTGGCGCATTGGAAATTAAAATCGATTAATTAGTTCTCTCACAAAGTAATAAAAACTAGCTGAACTCATTTCTAAAATAACTAATTATTAATGCAATAATGTGCATGGTACAGCTTTGAAAATCTCGGAAAAAATGCCTCTTTGTATATTTTAATGAGTATTTCCAAAAATATATGCATTTAAAATAAAAAATGTTGTGCCTCATGCAATGTGGGGATGTTGCCTACAATCAATTTTCGTATTACTCTCATCATTAGCTCTTTAATATTAAATTGTATAATAAGCAATTTGATTAATCGATTTCCCACACGCAAAATTGTTTGTCTTGTTAATACCTAAAAATGGTTCCTTAACTTTTTTTCTGTCAAATTCACAGTTTCGTCGCTATCGCACAAAAACCTCTTTTTTCCGTTTCGGCGAAAAATGGGTGGTGAATCGGTGGTTGGGAAATAATAGGTCTTCATCTCAATACAAGAATATGCAATTTTTGGCAGAGTTTTGTACAAAAAGTTGGAACATAATCGGTTCATTATATTTTGAGCTGTCATGAGGATCGATCATAAGACTCTATGTATTAGAAATGGACAGTCCTACTAACTTTGCGATTTATTTTCTTAAAAAATTAAACGGGAAATCTCTCCAGAACTTTGGGAAATTGTGTATTAATTTATAATAAATCGAATATTTAAAATAAATGTTTATTTACGCAATAACTCCTTCACAAAATATATATTTTGTAAATGCACGCCACAAAATTACACAAAGTACCTAACCCTATTAGCCTAGCTAGTTCGAAATTTATTCAAAAAATTTTAATTATATATTTTGAAAATTGAATTGTTAATATATTCATCAAACGAAACAAAATAAAAATTAATACAAAATGCCTTCAAAGCAAAAAAAAAAAAAAACAATACCAAAATTTATTATTATATTTCTCTTCTCTTGTTTAAATCATATTTATTTTCAATAAAAACAGAGGGTTTCTCAAATATTGAAAGGTATTTGAAGTGTATTTGCTATAATTTTATTAACCGCACGCATATGTGTTGAAAGTATATTATTCTACTTTTACAAAATTTAAATTATTAAAATTAAAAGAAAAACAAAATCATCATTTTGTTTTATCAAATTTTCCTTGTATCGAATTACGAACAAATTCCCTATCACTTTAGGTTGCGACTAATTTAAACTTGATCATATCTACATGCTATGATGGTTTGATAATCCATATATATACATAAGGATACCCAACCAATGGAACAGATGATTGGCAAGTTTTAATACCGATTAATAATAGTTTCATAATATTTTAAAACTTATTAAATAAAACAAATATTAGAAATTTTCGTAAAATCAAACGAATCAAACGAACTGTGTTCCGAAACTAGTCAAATAAAGTGATTTTACGAAAATTTCAAATATATGTTTTATTTAATAATTATAATGGATTTTCGTCAAGTAAAGAAACCCATTCACTACAAAAAAATATTTTAAAACTATTTATTTATTATTTAGGGCAGTTCCCTCGTAAACCCACTTTTCTTAAGAATTTGATGAAATTTGTAATATAATTAAAATCTAAATCTGTTTTATTCTAAAATGTCAAAAAGTATTATCCACTGTTTTAGTTTTTACAGTTCATAGTTTACAAATATAATTATTTCACCATCAATATTTAATAAACTCCCCATACATATTGATCCCCCACTAATATTAATAAATAACGCGTTTGATTTTTATTATTGTGAATATATTAAATATTAAAAATATTATTATGATTAAGTGTTTGTGTTTAGAGTTTGTGTGACCTTAAGTGTCGCTGCTTCATAATCTCTTTTGTATGCAATGCAAAACAAAACAAAACAAAAATTTTACAATAAAAAAGAAGAGTGCTCTTAAAACGAAATAAATAATAAATAACTTGATCTTTGAGGCAGTTCCAGCCAGCATGATATCACTTTGCACGACAGATTTTGATCATTTTATTTTCACAGGCTAAAAATAACGTTTTCCAATAAATCAACCAAAGTTTCAGAATTTTTGACCGTTTAGAATGCGAGATAATTAATAACAAAGTAATCATTCTCTCTCACTCTCTCTCTCATTAGAAGCATGTAAAACTTCATGCCCGCCCAACTATTATCTGTTGTATTAAAAAAAAACTAGGCTAGTAAAGATAAATATTTACTAAATACATTTTTTTTAAATCGCGTTTTACCGTTTTGTTTTCGAAATATAATAGTTAAAAATTTATTTTTTCAAAATTACATTAATTTGTATATAAATATATGTATATGTTAGTATATATGTGTATTTGTATGTGTTCTATAATAAAACAAACCGATTTCTTGCCCTGAATATACAAGACAGTGTTGGACCTACCTTAAATAATAATTGATCATAAAAATATTATATAGACTTGTCTTATAGAGGTACACCTTTAAACTCACCAATATATATTATATATATATATATATATATAGAATTTGGTTCGAGGTCAAACTTTTCAATTGAAATTATCATAATATAATATATATTAGATAGAGCCTATATTATAGGCTTGGATTTGTGAGACCCGGCTTAATATTTAACGAATTTTAGCGAAGAAAATGTACCTTTTTTTCTGTTACTCTAATATTTACTAGATCCCTGTGTAATAAATTATAGTTGATTTTCTACAACTATACTGCGAATACATTTTTCTATTTTTCTCTAATATTGAGACAGATATTCTATACTTTGTTAGAGCCGTCACAAAACAGCTTTAACGTTTTCTGACGGCTATAGATCTTTAATATAGTTTATAGTTTCTATATAGAAATACCTGCGTTAACAAAATTTTGGAAATAAACTATTGCCAGTATAAACTTAAAATATCACAATTTAGAAAAAAATAATTAATTTTTATAAGAATTTTTTCCTAAGACATAAATTTTCTATAAGAATTTTTTAACGCCATAGATATTTTGTTTCAAAAAAGCGGTTTTCATCAAGGCTATCACATGCAAAATCGAATGACAACCACTCTTAAATGACATCAAACAAACATCATACAGGCATACACCACAAGCTATAGCCAGATGTATGTAGGTATGTGTATGTATGGTTTTATAGTAAATATTTTATTTATTTATTTAACATTGATTCCCTATTAGAAATGCTTTTGAAAACGGTCTGTATACATAATTTTAATATCTTCTTAAAATAAATTGCATCTGTTAAAATTGATTGTAAAATACATATTTTATTATAACACCTTCGCAAATCTAAGTATATGCAATAAGTATTGAAATCGCTATAATTGCATAATTTGCATTGAAATATTTTTAAATTATTTATAGCCATTTACATAAACAAGAGAATGAGAATCCGGGTAGGTATAAATATATATTACTAGCTTACTACTTCTTATGGAAAATGCATACACTAGTAAAGTATTTTTGGCGGACGACCTCAGAGCCGTCTAGCGCCGTTTTTATTTTTAATTATGTTTCTGTCAAAACCCTAAACATATGGATATAATATACATGTATAATGTCAACTATAATTTTAACTATAAAGAAATAATTTTATACAATGCCAGTGAATAGCCTGTCACTTTGTGACAAATGTTTTTGTGGCAAAAGTGTTTCTCTTAATACTGTACCAAAAATTCGCCGAGAATCATTGACATCAATCTCTTCATAGACAAATTTTTTTTTAAATTTATTTGGTTTAACGGCTGCACTTTAAATAACTGGGGTCATATGAGCAGCCAGTCATATACATATTTACATATTATTTCTATTAAATATTTATAGTATTCATATTTATAATGATTTTTAGATTTTTATACCCAGTATATTTGTAAATGTACAAGGTATATTAAGTTTAGTCCCGACTTTGTAACGCTTGAAAATATTAATCCTTGACAAAAATGCTTGGTATAGATGTTCATAAATTGGCCTGAACGAATAACGAGCTGAAATTTTATTTATATGCTCTAGAGCAAAAAGTAAGGTCAAGTTCGTTAATGATCAAAATCGGAACGTGTTTCCCTTCGCTAGGGGAGGGGGGGGGGTATATACATCTTTGAAACCGTACGAGATAGAAAAAAAATTTGTAAACAAAAAATCTTCTTCATTTTATAATAAACAACTTTTGTTTGAAATTTTTTTTCATAAACTCAATAGTTTTCTCATAATTTGTAATTAACTGTTCTTCGGAAATCGAATTTGTTAACAATTCGAATATGTAGAATTGTTAACAGTTCATCAAATCATTGATTTATAACTCACTATATACTGGGTATTCAAACAATTAACTCAGTTAGTTGTTACATTGCTTGTTTTAATTAATGTTGTGTCATTCAGGAATTGATTTAGTTTGGAAAGTGTTGGAGGTTGTCGTCGGCGAGAAGTTCTTTTAGGTTGCCGGATAAGCTGTGTTTGTGTCTTGCATTGTTGTAACTTAGGGTCTCCGCATGTGTTCATAGACATTAGTAACATGAAAACTAGTACATAATTGTGAACCTTTAGGAATACTTTTTTTCTAAAAATATCTAATTGCACTTCTTGGAAGCGGCTCATCAATTTTTTCTCTGGCATTGTATGTAATTATTTCTTTATTGTTAAAATTAAAGTTGACTTTTTACATGTACATCGGTATGTTTACGAGTTTTGACAGAACCATAATTTAAAATAAAAAACACGAGATGGCGCAGAGATCGCCCGCCAAAAATACTTTACTAGCGTATAGGAAATTTATGACAAATAATCATTTTTTATAAATTTTTCTATAGAAACTATATATTAGAGATATATAATACCAAAAATATTATAGTTTTTCTGAAGTCGTAAGAAAAATTTACCTAAGGTTCATAACCTCTTATCATCATTTCTCAAAAACAGTACGACATGAAGAAAATATTGAAATTAATCGCCTCAGCTGGGTAAAATCATTTTCCAGTGTGGTTTTTTTATATTCTGGTTTACAGAGATGTTGTCATATTTTAAATTAAAATGTCTATTTTCTTGATTTGAGGCTGACATTTTGATAGAAAAAAATTAATTATAAATTAAACTAGGGGCCATGACTTTGATAAGTTCATTAGAATATGATGTGTATGAGAGTTGTCTAAATTGCATCAAAATTATTGAAATGCCAACAAATTTCCTATTTTTAGCGACTTTCCTTCAAAGAAAATGCAGCTATTGTTTTTGCAAATGTCCATCGATCCTACCTATTAGATGTTAAAAATCACTATCGCTAAAATTTTTATATATGTATATATATATATATATATATATATATATATATATATATATATATATATATATATATATATAGGCTTTTATGTGTCTGTGGACTCTCTAGCGGTCACAGTTTTATTCCAATTGGAATGAAATTTGGTATTTGAGGCGCTTTTGGTATTCAACAGGTCAAGTTCGTTAATGGCTAAAATCAGACGAGGGGAAAGGGGGTATAGAGGGAGGGGAAAACACAAAATTTGACTATCTCCCTTAATATTTGAAAAATCGAAAAATTTATCAGGAGTTAAGTTGTAGGTACTAAGTATTTCTGTAATTTTGTTTCTTATTATTTTTCTGTTACACTAATATTTACAGAAATATTTACAATTAAAGATTGCATGTTAAAATTGTAATTCTTTAATGAATTGTTTAATTCTTTAATGAATTGTAGCAAATTTGATTTTCTACAACTTTACTCCTTATACATTTTTCGATTATTCTAATATTAAGAGAGATATTTAATATTTTGTGTTTGTTTGACACAAATACATAAAATATATTTTATTGTAAATAATTTTGATTGTCGTTTCCATAGTAACTATAAACTATAATCATTATACTGTTTTTTTTGGCTATTAATAAATTTAATTTTTGCAAATACTAAAGGCAAATACTTAACGTCATCAGATATTATATTTCATTTTGATCACACTTAAATTATGACCGCTAGAGAGTGATTTTGTATTCTAAGGAAATTCGCTAAGTTGACGCAGCTCCTGCGTAACGAATTTTATTTGGTGTCTGGACACTATCCTGACACAAATGTATAAAAATGTTCGGAACTTGTGTTCGAGTGGTTCACACAAAAAATAACTTATTACCGCTTATATTTGTAATTTAACAACGACGTAAACGCTATATTTATTTAAATATATATAATATGTATATGGAATGTATGGAGTGTATGAAAAAATGTCGAACCTGTTTAAAAACCTGAAGAGACACTTGGACACTAGGTGTTTACACAACCGCTGATTCGACACTAATTAAGGTGTTGCAATAAATGTTACAATAAGAGACCCCGTGTGCACACATAAACACTCGGTGTATACACGGTGTGTAGTATCTAAACGAACTTTAGCACTTTTAACGTTTGTTGAAATAAAAGCTTTACGATTGATTATGAATGGGACAGATTCGATTATTTCCCGCGTAAAGACATTTTATATTTAAGTATATTACATCATGAATCCATTTGATTCAGGTATTTTAACACAGGTCAGCAGTTGGTCTATTGAACTGTGTCTTTTTTTTTCTTTTTTAAATATCAATCATTGATTTTTATTCTTCAATCAAATAATTTGATACAATAATTATATATTTATAAAATAAAAGTTGCAAAATGGTAGAAACAATTTCGTTTTTAAATAAATTCAATAGAATATAGAAGGTGGCTAGCAAAAAAAGGATGATATAGCTCTCGTTTTTCAAAATTTTCAAAATGAAATTGTGCCTTATAAAAAATGGTTTTCGAAAAAATTCTTCAGAGAAAAGTTGTTCTTCTAAAATATACTAATAAAATTTATACGAAACATTTTTCCCAAAATACGAATTAATACGGTCCAAATTAAATTAAAAAATTATTTTAAAAAAAATTAATAATTTAATTCAAATGAAATTAGGTACAGGAATGTCTTCATCATTATTACTCCATGATTCTGATAAAAAAAGAATGTTAGAATTACGAGCCACAATATCAATTATATCGTTTTTCAGGGCTCGTAAACTTTGTATATTAAATGTATATACAGTGGGCCCCCGATAATCCGGCCCCTGTCTAATCCGGCGCCCCCTGTAATCCGACATGTCTGTGTTGTTTAATTTACTAAATTCGACATACATAATGAAGTACGATTTGTACTTCAGAGAATGTATAACATATAGAATCTTATCATTGGATCTGTAATTTGTCGGATTACAAGGTACTCTTTTGTAAAAAATTCCGAACTAGGTAGTACTCTATAATCCGACAAATTCGATAGTTCGAACTGCCCTGCAAAACGTTTGTCGGATTACCGGGGGCTCACTGTATTAATAAACCTGGCCTGGTCTTGTTAAATTTCACTAACTCTGATTCTAATGTAAATAATGTGGATTTAATGTCAGTCTTTCAAACTCTAATTTGAATGTACGAAGTGACCCTGGTTCTGTTTAATATTTATATAATTTTTCTATTATAGTTTTTTCACTACAAGATCATTTTATTCAACTTTTGTATCTTAATTGTAGTGTTGATTTAAAAAGAAGTATAACTTCTTATGTGCGTACATAAGTACACACACTTATATATTTTTTAAATATAAAAAAATAGTTTCCTTATACCAATTTTAATCGTATTGAAACCAAATTTAATCAAATTAGATAGCAACTTTGATTATGGACAATTAAAGTTTTGTGGACCTTGGTGACTGAAACGAATAGTATCCGTCACCCAACCGATAATTTAGAATGTGTTCTTACGTTCAAAAAAAATTCGTTACGCAGGAGCTGCTTCAACTTAGCGAATTTCCTTAAAATACATAAATCACTTTCTAGCGATCACAATTTTAGTGTGATCAAAATGAAATGTCGTATATGATTTTAGTATTTGCAAGGCCAATTTTATTAATAAATGGCATACGTCAAAGGGAATGGGGGGGGGGGGCATAAAGAGAGAAGAAAACACAAAATATAAAATATCTCTCTTAATATTAGAACAATCGAAAAATACGTAAGGAATAAAGTTGTAGAATATCAAATTTGCTAGAATTCATCACCTTATCATTTTTGCTCAAACTCTAATGTGTACAGAGATATTAAGGAATTTAATTTTCAATCTTAAACCGTGAATATTTCTGTAAATATTAGTGTAACAGCAAAAATGATAAGAAACAAAATTGCAGTAAAACTTAATACCTACAACTTTACTTCTTATAAATTTTTCGATTTTTCAAATATTAAGGGAGATATGTCAAATTTTGTGTTTCTCTCTTCCTCTAAACCCCCCTTTCCCCTTGTCCGATTTTACCCATTAACAAACTTGACCTTTTGAATACCAAAAGCGCCTCAAATACCAAATTTCATTCCAATAAAATGAAAACTGTGACCGCTAGAGTGATTACAGACACATATATATATATATATATATGTATATATATATATATGTCCATAGATATATATATATAAATTTTACAGATGGTGTTTTTCGACATCTACTAGGCAGGATCGATGGACATTTGAAGAAATTTTTGCAAAATTTTGAAGTCGGTACGAGACCAGTAGCTCTATTTCCTTTCAGGAAATTCGCTAAAAAGGTTGAAGTCTTGTCTATTTGATTATTATAATAATTTTGTTTGTTTTTTTTTACCGGACGTTATCATTTGCTCTAATCCTAGACAGGCAATGGGGCCTTAAACTCATTATGCCAGCCGGGCCCCTTAGGCCCAGTTCGACGCTGGTCGGACACCTGATCGTAAAGAGTAAGACAAATGTTTTGGCTCACCTTGTATTTTAAAACACATTAAATTTTTTTTTTTTTTGTACAATCTAAAAAATAAATAATTTAAAACTATTAATATTATTATTATTTTTTTTTTTATTAAATTTAAGTCAAAATAGATTATCTATGGCAAAATAGTATTAGTTCATCTTCTTCATATAGACAATCATAATAATGAGATACCTATAGGTATAGTTTTTATTTAATTGAAATTTAGCAGAAATATTTATAAACAAAAATAAAAAAAGAATCATCTTTTAAAAGGCCAAGGCACAATACACAAATGAAATATTTCATAACATTAATAATAATAAAAAATTAATCTATTAATCCCAAATAAAAATTGTAAACTTTTACCAAAGTTGTAATATCGTGATCAAAACTAGTAGATAGATAGATAGATTGTAGAAGCTGCCCTAGACTGCCCTACACTTCGACCATAAGGTCCATTGTGATGCCTAAGGGTGTGAGGATGTAAGTGGAGTAGAAGGAATTCTTGTGTATATGTTAGTTTTACCGTTTTGTTTTCGAATTATAAAAGTTTAAAATTATTTTTTTATTTCAAAGTTACATTAATTTGTATATATGAATAGTGAATATGTGTATGAATATATATATGTATTTGTTCCATCATAAAAGCAAACCGGTTTTTTGTCCTGATTATACAAGACAGTGTTGGAATTACTTTAATAGCCAAAATACAAATTGACATATATCTTACTTATATATAACAATTTATAGTGGGCTAGTATAGTTTATAGTTTCTATAGAAATGTCATCAACAAAATTTCAAGAAAAAAATGACATTTCCAACTGTTAAAATTTAGAAAAATTAATTATTTAACATAAATTTCCTCAACTATATATTTGATATATACTTTCTTTGATAATAATTGGATTCATTCCATCTCACTCCTGGGAATAATAATGAAGAATGAAACTACAACACAAACAAAAAATTTGCTTTAATATTAAAAAAAAAATCAAATTTTGAGTTTAAAAAAACTATAAAAAAAACGAGCTTTTATTGGAATATAAACTAAAATATACAAAAAATTTAAAATAAAATAAAGAGTTTGACAACAAAATTTACTTTAATGAAAACAAAATCATGGGGTGCTCTCTACTTACGTCATAATGGCTCAAGAGTAAGGAGAGAGCACCCCATGGTTTTGTTTCCATTAAAGTAAGTTTTGTTGTCAATCTCCTTATTCTATTTTCTTTTTAAAATTATTTTCCGTTTTTTAATTCATATTCCAATAAAAAAAATGTTTTTTTAATTTTTTTTTAACTCTAAATTTTATTTACAATTTGATTTGTGTCGAAAATATAATTAATATAAACTATAATTAATAGCAAAAACAACACACCTTGGTTAAATTTTTTGTTACCTAAACGTCATCAAATTTACCCATTAACTGAGATAATAGTATTTCTGTTAGAAACAGCTTTTGTCCGAACTCCTATTTCGATAACCGAATGGTTACCGGAATAAACCGATTATATAAATTTGGATAATTTTACACTATTTTTGATCACGACAGTACTCAATAAATTTAAAGCTTTATTAATTAATTAATTTTTTTTTAAATAAATATTATGATGTTATTATTATTTACAGATTTCTTCACATTCACATTTGGTGAGAATATATTTATATTTTGAAAACAATTAACTCAGTTTAAATCACAAAACTATTAATTAATTATATATTTAAAAAATATTATATGTTAAAATATTGAAAGTAAAATTAAGAATTAATCTTTTTTAATTTTACACAAAACACAACCATGTGAATTAAGATTAACATATTTTGTTAATAAAATAATCTCACCGTATAGGGATATAAATTTTATCTTAAGGACGTTCGAAAGAAAAAAAAATTCAGTGAAGTTCCTATAAATTAAATATATTATAAAAAAAGTCAATACGAATTCATTGGTATGCTTCAAAATGTTAGTTCAAATGAATTTTTTCGTTTTTTTTCGATATTGAAAATCATACTTTTAACATTTGGGTCTTATGGAGTAACTACAAATTTAATCTTTATAATCGAATAAAACATCGTTTAAAATGCACAGAAAAAACTATTTTTTATAAAACTATTTAAATTGTTGTTAAATAAACAAGGATTTATTTGAGCCAAAGATGAAGCTATGTTCAAATGCATTTTGGAAAGTAATCATAAATTATATAAGTAATTTTATCATTTTAGAGAAGCAAAACACAGGATTTTAATTTTTTATTTAGAATAAAAGAAACATTACAAGTCACGGCTCACGAGTATTATTATTTACCAAATAACCATCGAATATTTAAGGTATAGCATTTATGTAAATTTAATTCTGTACGCGTTTTTTTATAGCAAATTTTATAGCAAACTAATTGACAGTTCGAGAAATGTTTCAAACATTTTTTGTAAGAAATTTTCAAAAATTTCACATTTTGAGTTATTTATGAAAAACTGTTTATTTATGTATTTAGTTTTATTAATACTTTTCTACTAGATATTTGTGAAAATCCCTATGCTATTTTCTTGCATGGCCTATTTGCAGTTACCAATATTATCATCTACAGATTTATTTAATTATATAAATTATAATTATCAAATTAATAGCATACAAATAATATTGCATATTTGATATATATTATATATTTAGAAATAAAATAAAATAAAATATTAATAAATATTAAATAAATCAAAAGTAAAATAAATTAATAAATTTTCAACATATATAATAATTATTATCATTAGTTATCATTTTTTAAATGAAATTAATTTATTTAAAAAAAAATTATTATTGTATTTGTAAAGATGTTTTGAATGGCCTAAAGGTAAACAAAAAACTTTATATATTTCTTATTCACATATAGAAAATTTCATGTGAGTACCAAATAAACATTTCAATTTAATTGAGTTATTGAAATTATAAAGATATCAGGCCTGCAAAACCAAACAATTCAAATATATAGCAAGTAAGCTAACTATTTGTGTATACTTAAACGTCACAATACTATAGTATACACACTTCTTAAGGTGGATCCAGCATTGTCTTGTATAATCAGAAAACAAAACGAGAGATAGCCTCTTTGTTGCACTCTGAAGTAGTACCATCCCGAGCTCTTGCCGCGGTACTTTTTCCCAGTGATCACAGTGTTTAGCATTTGACTCGTTGTTCACCTGTTTACATGCAGTCCTTGGAATTCCTAAAATAGGCTCAGGCCTATGAAGGGCATTCCGACTCCCTTCTTTGCTAAGGTATCTGCTTTTTCGTTTCCTTCGAAACCACTATGACCCGGCACCCAGAGCAATTTAACATTGTTCCATTTTGCCAGTTTCAGAAGTTCATCCAGAAAATCCTAAGACTACCCTTGAGGTAACCTCAGTTCCAGGCAAGGCTTTTAAAGCAGCTTGGTATTGACAAATTGATAATTTAATTGATAATTTGATCCACTTTCCACATCAAATTTTATTAGTTATCTGTTTATGAATTTTATTTTTAACTACGCAATTTTACCCAGTATATACAAAATTTTTTCATATCAATAACATATTGCGTCAGATCTTGTTTTGTATTTTTATTTGGTACACTTCGTATAATTATAGTTACTATGTAGTATGCAAATATATACAATATTTAACGCCTCATTTCAATTTTATGTACTATGAGTAAATATTTATAGATTATTTCCCATCTAAATATATTTGTATTTGTAAACAGTTGATAGAAAAAAAAAATTATCAAACAAAAGTTGTTTATTTTTATAAAAAGAAACATTTTTGGTGTTTAGACACTTTTGTTCTATGACATATATATATATATATATATATATATATATATATATATATATATATATATATATATATATATACATATATATATATATATATATATAGATATATGTGTGCAAATATCTACAAGAAAGGCACGTATTAATTAAAATGCCTTAAAAGTGACTTCGGAACACTTGGAAAACTGTGTATATAATTCTTAATCTCTTATATATATATATATATATATATATATATATATATATATAAGTCATAGAACAAAAGTGTCTAAACACCAAAAATGTTTCTTTATATATATATATATATATATATGTATATATATATATATATAGGAAGTTTCTGAAAGATATTATTTAGTTCTTCAACTGGTGGTGACATAGTTCGTATAAAAATAGGAGCGAATATATTTTATCAGTATAAAAATAGGAGCGAATATTTAATTTTTAAAAGGATTGTTCATTTTATTTGCTGAAAGTGTACATGGTAAGTTTGAAATGTTTTTGAGTTAGTTTTTAAGAAAATTAGACCAATTTAAGGATGTCCATGCATAAGGCTTGATAGTAGATAAACATTTTTTTTTAGTGAATTGAATAGCTCAATTCAATTGTCCCTCAAAAATTTAAAACCTGTTGACGATCTTTTCAAAAAATCGATTAAAAATCAAACTTTTAGCACAGCATCTTATGAAGAACAGCATTTGTATATACTTAAAATTATAATAACTATATTATTAAAGTAACCACCATAATAAATAATATTTATAAATATTCTTTTGAATATGCAGTTTATTAAATTGCATTAAAAAACTGGTATTGACGTTTGAATTAACTATTTAATAAAATTAAAACTGTTTTGTTTGGTTTGTTTTTTGTTTTGCGAATTTCCTGAAAGGAAACGGAGCTATTGGTCTCGTACATTGGTCTCGTAAATATCTTCAAATGTCCATCGATCCTACCTAGTAGAAGTCGAAAATCACCATGTGTAAAATTTATATATATATATATATATATATATATATATATATATATATATATATATATGTGTCTGTAATCGCTCTAGCGGTCACAATTTTAATCTGATTGTAATAAAATTTGTTTTTTGAGGCACTTTTGGTATTTAAAAAGTCAAGTTCGTTAATGGGCAAAATCGGACAAGGGGAAAAGGAGGTTTAAAGGAAGGGAGAAACACAAAATTTGACATATCTCTCTTAATATTTGAAAAATCGAAAAATTTATAAGAAGTAAAGTTGTAGGTACTTCGTTTTACTGTAATTTTGTTCCTTATCATTTTTTCTGTTACACTAATATTTACAGAAATATTCACAGTTTAAGATTGAAAATTAAATTCCTTAATATCTCTGTACACATTAGAGTTTGAGCAAAAATGATAAGGTGATGAATTATAGTTAACATGATTTTCTACAACTTTATACCTTACGCATTTTTCGATGGTTCTAATAATAAGAGAGATATTTTATATTTTGTGTTTTCTTCTTTCTTTATGGCCCCCTTTCCCCTTGACGTATGTCATTTATTAATAAAATTGGCCTTACAAATACTAAAATCATATACGACATTTCATTTTGATCAGACTAAAATTGTGACCACTAGAGAGTGATTTATGTATTCTAAGGAAATTCGCTAAGTTGAAGCAGCTCCTGCGTAACGAATTTTTTTCTCTATAATTTCAGCATCAAAAATGGAATATTTGCCGCAAATATTTCTGCTACATTTGTTGATTTTAGCAGTGTTAGGAGATAATGTCGATGATAATTTTCCACAATATCCAGAAACAAAAACATTACAAGCAAGCTACGACTTTATCATTGTGGGCGGTGGAAGTGCTGGGTGCGCTCTTGCGAATCGTTTAAGTGAAATCGAAAAATGGAATGTGCTGTTAATTGAGGCTGGCGGCGAAGAAAATAAGAAACGTATGGATATTCCTGCTATGGCATTACTCAATTATCCATCATATTTCGATTGGCAATATGAATCGGAACCAATGACCGAAGCCAGTTTAAGTTTAATTAATCGAACACAAAAAGTGGCTCGTGGCAAAGTTTTAGGTGGTACAAGTGTTTTAAATTCTATGATGTATAATCGGGGTTCACCCGCCGATTATGACAGTTGGGAGAATGTTTATGAAAATCCAGGATGGAATTTTGATACAGTTGAAAAGTATTTTAAAAAGATGGAGGATGTTGTCACTGATAGCGAAACATTACCTGGTTATTTTGGTCAAAACGGTCCCTTGCATGTCGAGTGCGGTGAATATCGTAGCAAAGTGTATCCAGCGTTTGTCAAGGCCGCTAATGAAGCTGGTAAGTATGCTCCAATTAGGGAAATATTTATTGAAACTTTAGAAAACAAAATAGTGGCCCTATGGCTGCAAGGTGTGTTTTTAGCGAATTTCCTGAAAGGAAATAGAGCATTTTTCGATTGTTCTAATATTAAAAGAGATACTGAATATTTTGTGTTTTCTTCTATCTTTATGCCCCCCTTTCCCCTTGACGTATGTCATTTATTAATAAAATTGGCCTTGAAAATACTAAAATCATATCAGATACGACATTTCATTTTGATCAGACTGAAATTGTGACCGCTAGAGAGTGATTTATGAATTCAAAGAAAATTCGCCAAGTTGAAGCAGCTCCTGCGTAACGAATTTTTTTAAATACGAGGATTGGTAAGGGATTAAAATATTTCGAGGTAATCTTTGGTCTAGTATTCCTCAATCCATGCCTAGTCATATCAATCAATCGTCAATCCTAGTATCATCTTCACCAAACCTTTCTTGTGTTACCCCAAAGTTTCATAAAATTTCATAAAATAATTTTTCAAATAATAATTATAATTTTGTTGTCGAATAGGGATCAAGTCAACACTTGTGAATGGGCCAAATCAAACTGGTATCGAGTGCACACCAATGACCATCAAAGATGGCTACCGAATGAGCTCAAATAGAGCGTATTTAGGACCAATTCATCGACAGAATCTTCATGTCAAGCTCAATTGTCAAGTTACTAAAATTCTATTTGAGGGAATCGTAGCAAATGGTGTTGATACCGTCTGCGCCAATCATAATTATACAATTCACGCAAACAAGGAAATTATATTATCAGCTGGTGCCATAAACTCACCACAATTGCTAATGTTATCTGGTATTGGACCTAAGAAACATTTAGCTGAACATGGAATACCGTTACTGAAGGATTTACCTGTAGGCGAGAATTTAATGGATCATGCTATTGTCTTGGGATTACAGTTTTCAATCAATCAGTCTGCATACAATCTCGATGATGTTGCCTTACAAACGCAACTATTTTTCGCCAATCAAACAGGCCCATTATCTAGATTTCCCGCTGAAGCTATGATTTTTTCACATCCATCTGAAAAAATTCAACAGAATGAAGACATTCTTTTTGCAGTGCCCATAGATCAAACAGTTTGTGATGTTTTTCATTTAAGTCCGGAAACATGTGAGGAAGTATTTGAACCGAGTCCCAATCAAATGGCATTTAATGTATTTCCAGTAGTTTTAAAACCAAAAAGCCGTGGCTATATTCATTTACGTGATGCAAATCCATTTTCCCCACCACGAATATTCCTCAATTATTTAACACATCCCGATGATGTTCCACACTTGTTGAATGGTATCAGGGAAATCCTCAAGATAGCCCAACAGCCATCATTAAAATCGTTCGGTGCTACTTTACGTAAAAATAAACTTTCGGCCTGTGTGAAATACGATTTTGAGTCGGATGATTATTGGACATGTCAAATACGTCATTTGACGGCAACTCTGTACCATCAAAGTGGGACATGTAAAATGGGTCCTAAGAACAGTTCTAGCGCTGTTGTGGATGCTGAATTACGTGTGCATGGTGTGCAGGGATTACGTGTTATTGATGCCAGTATAATGCCGGTGATTCCTAGTGGCCATACAAATGGGCCCACTATTATGATTGCTGAAAAGGGTGCTGATATGATCAAACAATTTTGGAAAGAACTTAATGTATAATTTAACTACGTAGACGTTCTGGTTGGCGTAAAACATTTCCTTTACCCACTGTGATGAGCAGCAACAGACATTAATTTTTCGCAAACAATCGCAGTATACTGCTAAATCAAAAGTGGAATTCCAACAGCTCATCAATCAATTTAAAAGAAAGCAAATTAAAAAACTTAAAAATGAATCTTTTAAATCTTTTCCCTATAAAATTATTCCATTATTAAAAACAATTTCGTGATATGAATTTATCATGAAAATTCCCGGTTGTGTCAAGTTACCTGATAATTCCGATTGGTGTCCATGTAATTTCCATCTCTAGTTTACTAGTCTACCGATGTGCTTTTGATATAAACAATGCTAAATTCGTTAGTGGGAAAATTTGGGTAATGGAAAATGCAATGGAAAACGCGAGGTAATGGAAAACGCAAAATCTGGAATATCTTGATTTAAAATGGAAAAATTTAACATAAGTAAAGTTGTAGGAATTGATTAATTTTTCCTCAATTTATTGACTGTGGCCGTTTTTTTTTCCTGTAATTATAATATTTACGATCATATTTACCATTTTAATGTTATAATAATGAATATTTAAAATTGTCAACAAGTTAATTTATTTGCATATGCATTATTATTCCTTTCTCTGGGAAAAATTCGTTAAGTCTACGTTGCCTCTTACATGACGAATTTTTATACCCGGTATATAATGCATACCAGGGTATATTAAGTTTAGTTCCGACTTTGTAACAGGTCTGTCAACACCATAACTCAAAAACGAAAAGAGATAATGAGCTGAAACTTTATACTTCTGTTCTAGAGCTAAAAAGTAAGGTCAGGTTTATGAATGGGCAAAGTTGAGCCATGTTTAGGCAAAATGGGCAAAACTGTCTATCTTTGAAGCCGTAGATAGGAATTGGTAGGACATGCGGCTGCAGTATGCATCTTAAACATCTATCTACTTCTATCTATTAAACATTTTCAATCCAAATGTTTTAATATCTTAGCAGTGTGCCACTCTTTCATCAGATTCTTATTGTGATACCAATAGTGACATCTAGTAATGAATGGTCAAACTTTGCATTAGTTATTTTAATCAAAGAATGGTTTAATAAACTGATTTAAATATTTGTTTATTTAAATCTGAAAAAATTAAATGTTCAAGATGATAGACTAAAATTATAGGCAGCTAGGTGCCAAATCCCAAACTAAAAGTATTCTTTACAAGCTGGACGATTTTATGGGTATCTTCTTTAAATATACACTAGAGACATCTGTGTTGGGGCATAGTGAAAAGTAAGTTATGACTAAACAAGTGAATATTATATGAACTATCCGCTTGAAAGTGCTAATTGAGTCTATTCATCATGGGCGCTTACACGCTTTCAGCGCCACCAAGCGTTGTTGTTATTATTCAACTTGACGCTGCCAAAGAATACAAGACCATAGAAGCTCTTAAGTCCGATTTTTGTGTATCTGAAAATTTTAGTACTTATCCTGACCACTAGATAACAATAGCTGTTCGATGTCGGTATTTAGTGCCATTACCAGCACAATTAACTGTATTCTTTGGCAGAACTTAGAGCAATCGCTGACAACCAGTTGACCGGATCACTAAGAAACCCTAAAAAACGCTAAGTTCTGCCAAATTGTGCTGGTAATGGCACTAAATACCGACATCGAACAGCTATCGTTCGATGGGTATTAAAATTTTCAGGTACACAAAAATCGGACTTACGAGCTTCTATGGTCTTGAAGTCTTTGACGCTGTGATGGCTAATGGTTGAGTTCCACAATAGAAACCACGCTCATAGACACTTTATCCATCGAGATGGGGCAACAAAATCATGAGCGCCAAATCGTTAAATTGCCAAAACGAATACTCTATAAGCGTTTGTTTATTTATCTGTGACCGTGCATCGGGTTTTGTTTAATTGTATTCTATTGTATTTTTTAATTTTTTGAATGTTTTAAATTATAATAGAGACTCCGGAAAAATTTTGTTAAAAATACTAATTCTTTATGAATAATTATTTAATTTATTATCGCGAGAAATTTATTTTTATTTATAATGTTCTCACTGTTGAAACTCACTCATAATATAACAAGTTACAAAACTAACTAATAACTTTTTACACAGAAGGAGCCACTGAGCGTTATTTTGAATGTTTACGCTTACCTTACGCATACGTACATAAATAGCTAATTACGTACGTACGTCAGTATATATCTTCGGACTGATGAGATCAATCTTCAGATTTTCTAAAATTTGAAGTTAGTAATCCTAGACCGAATTGATTAAAAAAGTATTCGACGACCGTATATTTCATAAAAACTTCTTTATAACAATTTATCGTTCCATTTTACAGCTAAGCACTTTCGAAAATCGTATTCAGCAGATGAAATACATCGGAAAAACTTCAGGTTCTAAATAACTTTCGAATTCAATCGGTTACGTAATGTTTACAATGTTAAAATTTATTTTTAATGTTAATCCCTTAAATCTCGGCCTTGCGCACTACCGTGCTCTAGATATATTTTTTTAAAGACCCAATGCAGTGAGCAAAGCTGCGGCATGCTTTGCTAGTATATTTATATAAACAATACAAGACTAACAACTAACAATCAACAATATTAATCAAATATATATTAAAAATTTTATAAAGATAAATATCTTTAAAATATTTATTCATGAATTAATTTTTATGTTTTTAAAACTCTTGAAACTAAACATAAATAATTATGTAACATACTTATGTCAACAATGTAAGTATATATTGTTTTTTTTTATTCAATTGACTAAGTACTACGTGTTTCAGACAGTGTAAAGATCTCTGAACATGGCCAGAGTAGTACTGGCCAGTAATGGATACTAGAAATTATTTTTCAACTATCCTCGTGTGCAGGGTAGTGGCGGCGACAGGTGCTGCCCGCCCCGGGTGCCACCTTTAGGGGGCGGCAAAATTTTACAACAAATAATAATAATATCTTGTAAATATTAAAGTTTTAGTTAAAGACAGAAGTTTTATTTTTAATTCTAACAAGTATATTATTTTTCAACAAAAATATAAATATTAACAGTATCGTTCTAGTTCTAATTGGAAGTCGATTTGCGTTTTATATTCAATTCGCTAATAACTTAATCTTGTTGATCGTCAAGATATAATCATAAGTGTTCTATACCTGTTATATCAATGTAAGTGGCATACGTAAAATATATATATATATATATATATATATATATATATATATATATATATATATATGAGGGAGTATAATTTAGTTTAATGTTTCAAAACATTGTTCGATAGATGGCAGGCTATATTGAATAGTTTTCGCTTAAAGCGAATGTAGATGTCAGCATTGCGAACGTCTAAACTAGGTTTAAGGATGTTCCAGCATGAAACCACTTTTCGAACGATTTCGCTCATTTTTCACAGGCTAAAAATAACGTTTTCTATTGAATCCCGAAGTTTCAGAATTGTAGACCGTTTAGAGCGCGAGATAATTAATAACATTCTCTGATTCTCTCTCACTTTCTCTCATTAGAAGCATGTAAAACTTCATGCCCGCCCAACTATTATCTGTTGTATTCGAAAAAATACTCGCCAGAATTTAAAAATAAAACCTAGGATAGTAAGGATAAATATTTATTGAATACATTTTAAATGTAAAATGTAAAATTTAAAATTATTTTTAATTTTAAAATGACATTAATTTGTTAATATGAATAGTGAATATAACTATGTGTTGTGTATGTGTGTATATGTATTTGTTCTATAATAAAAGCAAACCGGTTATTTATCTGATTATATAAGACAGTACGGGGAACTACCTTAACCGATTACATATAAATTAATAAGTGTAAGAAAGATGAAATGATTGGAGAAAGATAGTAGTAATTTAGGTTATTTGAAATGACTTCAAAAATATCTAAGTGATTTTATTCTTTTCGGGTAATGTTCGCTGATGATAAACCTCACAATAATCGAATAAAATAATCGATTCTTGAAACACCCGGTATACAATTAAAAATAATAAATGATTATCCATTATTAAAAAGTTGTTATAAGAAAAATTTCTTCGTCTACAAACATTCTCAACTCAGCCACTTAATATTTTTAGGTCTTTTGCGTTATTTCTTTCATTTCTTTTCTTTTCTGGTTTTTTTTTTATATAAATTATAATTGGTCAAAGGTTACAATTATAATAACAGGTATCCATAATATGTAAAAAAACAATTGGTGTAAGAAACTCACTTTAACCTCTATATTATACACATACTAAAGATTGGCAGCGACTTGAATGTAAAAAAAATGCAGGTCAATGGTTTTGACTTCTATTATTAGTGTTTCGTGCTAATCTTTTAGGGTCAACATAAACGAGAACGTATTGGACAACACATTTTGTCCCTGTTAAAACCCATTGCCACATTTGACAACTTTTCTTAGCGGTATATCTGGAGAGCTATTGGTCCTACGTGAATTCTGTACAGGACCTTTTTTATATAGAATTACCTAAGGAATAAATTTAATAGTGACCATTGTTAACGTCAAACCAATAGTTTACGAGATATTAAAGCAAAACGCAATTTTCGCAACCATTGACTTTCAGTAACTCTTTTTGTAAGCGCGATTTCGATATGGACTTTTTGCCATATTTTCATAGTGCCAAAACGAAGCGAAATTTCATTAGAATATCTCCACTTTTTTGGAGTGAGTGGAGTGGAAGAAATTTTTGTGTTTAGAATAGGAATCGGTAGGATATTCGGCTGCAGCCGACTATGATACGATCTATGCTGATATTCATTTGGATTTCGTGAAGGAAACTGCAGAAAATCTTCTCAAGCATAGCCGGTTACTTCGTTCTTGTCCATACGCCGACAGTTTAGTCAATTAACCGCCCTTTTTTTTTCTTAATAATTGACAAACTGCCGATGTCGGGATTTGAACCCATAACCTCCCAGTTTCCAAGTAGGCATACTGCGCAGACATAATGCCTTAGACCGCTCGACCACTTGGACTGGTTATTTAAACTAAAAAAATACTGTTAAAAATTTGTATAGAAATTTCAATGTTAGTTCTTTGCTGGGCTCTATGTTGCGTTTATATGGAGGTTAAATTATGCTAAACTAACTATTAATGTGAATAGCATAAATAAATATAAATATTAGGTATCCGAATAACTCCTAACATCAAAGAAGATACTTAGGTATAAAAAAAAAACAGACCTCACATAAAAATTCATGTTGCACGCACGCATGTTTTTGTACCTATATTGTTAAGAGAAAAGTAATTATTTAACTTAAGGTAGTTGTCGCGTGAAACGCGTTCTCGATGAAATTGCACTGAATTTTTGTTAAATTATTCAAAATATTCAGTAACTAACTTCCTATAAAAATTTCAAAATAATTTATCGTTTAGTTTTTGGTAAAAAACGCTCTCAAAAACAAAGCACATAGATATATTCACTATTCATACGTACAAATTAAAGCAATTTTGATAAATAAAAAAATA
This sequence comes from Nineta flava, assembly GCA_963920215.1. Classification (NCBI taxonomy): domain Eukaryota; kingdom Metazoa; phylum Arthropoda; class Insecta; order Neuroptera; family Chrysopidae; genus Nineta; species Nineta flava. The sequence goes on from OY986040.1 coordinate 144,026,652, forward strand.
TAAATTTTGATAAATAGAAAATAAAATTTTATACTTTTATATCTCGACAACAAAACGGTTAAATATTTATCTTTACTAGTTTTTTTTTTTTTTTTTTACATTCTGTCGAGTATTTATTTTTAAAACAACAGATAATAGTTGGGCGGGCATGAAGTTACGTGCTTCTAATGAGAGAGAGAGTGAGAGAGAATGATTACTTTGATATTAATTATCTCGCGTTCTAAACGGTCAAAAATTCTGAAACTTTGGGATTTAATAGAAAACGTTATTTTAAGTCTGTGAAAACAAATGAGCAAAATCTGTCGAAAAGTAGTTTGATGGTGGAACATCGTTAACACGATTACTGCAAGACAACTACCTTAACATATACTTGAAATTAGTACTTTTCCCTATACTTTAAGTATGTTGTCCTAATTAAGTATGTGTTATTACTGTGAGAGTTTGGCAAAAAATTATCTTAAAAAATTATTGAAATAAATAATTATATGCCTTTAAAAAGAAACCACCACTTTAAGGGCTCCATGGAATTTCGAAAAACCAATTATACCATCTAATTGGCCACTAATTGGTCATAAATGGTCAGGTAGTCCCATTAATTGGTCAGCGATAGAAAACTTTTTATCGATGAAATTTTTTTCAAGGTCATGGAATAGATTTAGGTGTTATCCCAGGAAATAGATTTTTTCCAGGAAATAGGTTTGACCAATTATTTATTTTAACTGACCAATTATCCATGGATTATTCTCAATCGAATAGTGCCTTTATTTTTTCACTGTATGGAATATGGGGTGCAAAAATTTTTTCATAACCTTGAAAAAAATTTAAAACATCGATAAAAATTTTTCTATCGCTGACCAAATAATGGGACTACCTGACCATTTATGACAGTTAGTGACCAATTAGATGGTATAATTGGTTTTTCGAAGTTCCATGGATGGGGTGCTAGCATCCTGGAGCCGTTTTAAGTCTAAAATCCCGACTTAAACGATCTTCACTTATCTCATAAGATAGTTCTATATCGATAGTTGCTTTTCTTAAGATAGTTTTTAGTACAACATTTTTATAAGTTTTCAATGTCATAAAGAACATATCCTTAAAACTTGAGATACCTTTTTGCTTAAGATAGTTCACTCGTTAAAATCAAAGCAAAAAGTATAAAATACAACATGATTAATTGACTTATTACAACTATGCATATCTAGTATAACATTATATAGTGTTTTAACATCTATGATACAATTTACTATATGCAAGAATTGTTTTGACAGTGATTATTCAATATTTTTTGGGGCCGCAGTTGCAAATTATTACCAATAAATGCCAATAGATTTTTTGAAAATCCGAAATACACGTTTTTTTTTAAATTAATTTGTTAAGTTCAACGTTTTGTAAGATATTTGTTTTTGAAAGAACTGTATAGAAAATTTTTCCAGTTTAATACCAAAAAAAAAAAAAATGGAGTATGCGCGAACCGTTTACGTTATATAGCATCGGCATGTTCAAAATTTCAACTTTGATTGTAAATATCTCACTTCACAAGATACATTTACTTGAGAGTGATTCAATATTGAGCTCTAACTATTCGCAAGGTGAAAAGATCACTAGGTTGAAAAATTACCGCGGCCTTAAACAAAATGACTGAAAAATCGTTAATTTGTTGAATTTTTTATTTATTAATGTAAATTTTATTAAAGTAAAAGTATTCTTAATCATTCAATTTACCAGACATCATGGCGTACACAAATTTCTTTTAATAAAATTTTTTATTAATGTGTCTACAGGGTGTACTTTTAAAGGTGTGCAAAAAATTCAGTTTAGTTCTGATTTTGTAACGTTTGAAAATATTGATCGCTGAAAATCATTTTTGATATAGGAGTTCATAAAATGGCATAATCAGCTCATTTCCGCATATCCGTCTGTCTATCTATCTGTCCGTAAACATGATAGATAACTCGAAAACGAAAAAGAGACCAACTGAAATTCTATTTGTATGTTCCAGGTTGAAAAGATTGGGACCAAGTTCGTTGAATGGGCAGAATTGGGACATACATCCACTCGTCAGGGTTAATATCCTTCTTTGAAACCTAAGAATCCGAAATAAAAAATTTATAGACAAAAGATGTTCTTTTTTTTTAAATAAACCACTTTTGTTTGAAACTTTTTTTCAAAAACCCATAAACTGAATAATTTTTTCCACAATTTCAGCTCAACCATCTGTAATTTCGTCTTGAATACAAAACGATATTCGTTTTACCTTTCTGCACGTGCTTGAACTTTTGCCAACATTTATGCGTTTGCAAAAAGTAAAATAAACAGTTTACACATTAATCATGAATTTAATAATAATATTCCGGGGTATTTAAGCACTTGTCTCAGTTCGTTGTTATTTTCACTTTCTGTTTCATACATCACTTTGCATGACGGAGGTATTCAAAAAAAATTTCTTGGGTTCAAAAAACAATTGTCCCGAATATTTCCATATTTCTTATATTTCACTGTTGCTTCTGAAGAAGTAATTGCAAAACTATTATCAAAATATTGTTACGAAAATCTCAGATACTTGTTTAATTTAATAATTCATTGTTTTTGTTGAGTTTGGATTAAGTTATACTAACGGAAGTGACTACCGTTGACTTGATGTCACATTTAAGTAATATTTCACAAGTAAAATAAAACACTTTTTGATGGGGCTTGAACACACCACCTCTGAATTACTAAGCCAGTACTCTACCACTAATAAGCTACACAGATGAATTGTGGCTTGGCAGGGGAGGGGTTGTCCACTCTGTAGACAATAAATTTAAAAATGTATTTAATGAAATTGAAACCATTGTTCTACTTATTAAAATCAATACATATATAACATGTACTATGTATCGTTTTTTGATTTAAATGTACGCATATTTTTGAAGAAACGAAAAAATTGACACACTTTTTTTTTGTATTGAAAATTTCGTGTGTGTCTTTAAATACAAAATATTTGGTTTAAATATGTGTGTGTGTGCACTGTAAACACACACGGTGGTTATGAAAACCGTCCTCACAAATCAATTGAATATATTATGTTAACAGTATTTAGTCTATATAGCGTGAAACTTTTTCAGATGGTAGCGCCGCGTGACCCATATACAGACTAAATCTATAACCAATGTTTATAAATATAACATGGGCCACTGGGGTACTGAGGTACTGAGGGGTACTGAGTTTTAACGTGGCCGTACATCGATTGATCCACGTGAAGGATATTGTAACTACAAAATATTGTAACTACCGAAGAAAATAGCAAAAAGATCATATGGCTTTCGATAATTGGCGATTAAGGACGTTCATGCATGAGGCTTGATAGTAGATAAAAATTTTATTTTTAGCGAATTGAATAGCTCAATTCAGTAGTTATCATCCCTCAAAAATTTTAAAACCTGTTGACGATCATTTCAAAGAGTAATTATCGATTAGAAATCAAACTTTGAACACAGCATCGTATGGAGAACAGAATTTGTTTGTACTTAAAATTATAATAACTATATTATTAAAGTAGGCACCATAATAAATAATGTTTATAAATATTCATTCAAATTTGCAATTTATATAAATTGCATTGAAAAAATGGTGTTGACGCACATTTGAATTAATTATTTAATAAAATTAAAACTGTTTTGTTAAGTTTGTTTTTGCCACCATATTTTGAAAACTGGCGACAGCGTACAGTTAAAAAATATACACATACATACAAATATACAACATAGTTAATTGTTAGATCGGTCACATCAAGTCAAATCAATTTCTAATTTACTTTTCCTGTTATTTTACAATAAGTACTTCTAAATCCGTTGTAAGATTATTGATATAGTTTACAACCTTTTTTTTCAAATCCTAAATAAATTTGTATTAAAGATAGTACTCATATGACTCTAGCGTTGCGCAAGAACGTCCTTAATGGTGTATGAGATAACGAAGACTGTACACGAAGAAGTATCAGAAAGCTTTCAAAAATTCAATCGCCCGTGTTAAAAAATTCAAAGACGCAGTACGTAGACAATCGCTTGTCAAAGCGATCACGGACCTAGTTCAATACCTTCGTATATACGTATATACTATTCGTAATTGTTCGTGTACGTCTGGAGCTGTCAATCAGATAAATATTTCTACGGAATCATTATTTAAAAAAAAAAAAATTAGAAAACAATGATGCGTTCCTTAGTGCGAGTTTTTCTTCGCACTTAACCAGCATCTCTTTCATCTGCTTGGTTATATATCGTGAGAAATGTCATTGAAGTTCATTGACCAACATTTAAGTGAATACCTTTACACTCACTAGAACTCTACAAGTGTATTCATTATATACCAGAGGCGGGCGCAGACAGCTCGTCTGAGCCTTACGGGCTCTCCATAAGCTGGATGAGAGTAAGTAAAGAAGGTATGTTTTGAAGCAAGACGGAACGATGTTTCAATACAGGTTGTCCTACCGATTATTGCCCAATAATTTATTCAATCAATTTAGAAATAGTTTTATAAAATATTTATTGTTTAAATAATATCTTTTACAGTATGGAGAGATACACCAAAAAACATAATTATAATAATAATAATAATAATAATAATAATAATAATAATTTTAATAATAATAATAATAATAATAATAATAATAATAATAATAATAATAATAATAATAATAATAATAATAATAATAATAATAATAATAATAATAATAATAATAATAATAATAATAATAATAATAATAATAATAATAATAATAATAATAATAATAATAATAATAATAATAATAATAATAATAATAATAATAATAATAATAATAATAATAACAATAATAATAATAATAATAACAATAATAATAATAATAATAATCTGTACTTATCCAAGACTGCTTGCGATGTCTTCTCCATTATTAAATTCACTACTTTTATTTTTTTTTAAAAACAAATTATGCGAAAAATAATTTCCACTACTACAAATAGTACTTTTCACTTTTTCAATTCAAAGTAGACTAACTCGAAGAACTCAAATTCCCACTTTATGTAAAATTTAACTTAATTCAACAAATTCCCATGACACTATACTGAGCATACTGCATACGAAGAAAAAATAATTAAATCAGGTAAATAATTCTTTATTAGTTCTCGGATATGAATAGTAAAATATTTAGACAAATCATTTGGAATTTCCAAAACTATAATTCTATTTAAATTATCCTTTGCAAAAATTTCCCTCTTTTATTACAATGGTCCAGCGGTAAACTTAAAGGTTCAAAAGATTTATATATATTTTTATTTTATTCATACACAAATATGATATATACTAAAAAGGTACATTTTATGACCCTAATTACCAGCCCAAAATTCCAGAGTATGTATTGAATGATTGTATATGTATTATTTACTTTGTATAATAGTGACCATAAAAAAGATTTGGTATTATTATATTTTTTTCAGAAAATGTTTTAATTAAAAAAAGAAAATATTAATAATTGGTAGGTACCCTGTATTAACTCTATCTCTCTTCCCTACCTCTCACTGAGAGCTTGGCCGAGTCAACTCCTGCCCACCTCTGTTATATACTTCTCTATGCAGTATAAAACTCTGTGAAATGCCGCGCGCTCTCCATTGAACATTGCCTTAAGGAATTACATATTGTTTTGACGTAGTAGTAGTAGAATCGAACGCTACAAGACAAATCAGATATCTCTTCTCTTCAAATACTTTTTAGTAAAAGTTTTGAGCAAAGAATTTCTGTTATATGATTGAATTTCAATGCAATTATTTAAGGTAGTTCGAACACTGACTCCATAAGTCAGACGGTGACGTTGTCTTTAAAATCTCTTACCGTGTCTAATATGGATATTTTCTGCCCTTGGCGGGGGTAGCCCGGTCTTATTTTGTCTATTCACGAACTTGACCATACTATTTAGCTGTAGAACGCATACAAAGTGGGCCAAAAGTAATGTCATAATGGGCCATAATTTTTGTAATTGACATCTAATACCACTGTGCTTTGGATTTTATGTTGCAGATACACTCCTGAAGAACGCGGAATTATTGTTACTACTTATTTGACCAATTTTCGGTCTGTTGTTTTAACGCTGCATGAATTTCGTCGCCGTTATCCTGGCCGTATACCTTGTACGCGAATACTGGGTCCACTAGGGATGTCACAAGAAGTGAATACCGTGACCGAGAATATCGCTGCTGTAGCCGAGAGCGCTACATACAGATGTTCAACGTGGTTTTTTTGCCACAAGTTGCTGAATTGGGTCTCGAGCATTGTTGGTTCCAACAGGACAGAGCAACTGCTCACATAGCTCGAGCAACAATGGAGATTTTGAAACACCAATTTCCAGGCCGCATGATCTCCGGTTTTGGCGATTTGAATTGGCCGGGCATATCACCAGATTTGACAGTGCCAGATTTCTTTCTTTGGGGCTTTTTGAAACCTCGTGTTTACCACAACAAACCACAAACCTTGCAAGTTTTGAAAGCCAACATTCAAGGAGAAATCACCAATTTGTAGCTATATATTTGCGAGCAACAATTAAAAACACCATAAAACGAGCCCAAATTTGCATTAACTCAGCAGGTGGTCATTTGACCGATATCATTTTTTCAACTTAATGCCATCAATTTTACACCTTCAAATAAACTTTTCTTGAAAATTGATCCATTTTTCTTTTTTATTTATAAAAATGGCAGCCTACTCACATTATGACATTACTTTTGACCCACCTTGTATATACAAAATTTCATCTCTTTTTGTTTTTGAGTTATCGTGTCCACAGACAGACAGACATGTAGAAATCAAAGTCGGGCCCTCAACTAATAATACTTGTATATATTGAATATATCGGGTATCAAAAATAGGGTACTATAAATTCAAATCAACAGGTTTCCCAGGTTTCGTTTTCCATATTAGAAAACAAACGTTCAACGAGGTCCTTTCAAAGTGTTTACGCTAATGTAATAATTTTTAATCTGATCCCTTTATATATATATATATATATATATATATATATATATATATATATATATATATATATATATATATATATATATATATATATATATATATATAGTGTCGTTGGCTATACATATTATAATATAAATATACATATGCATATGCATATCCGGTGTTTTATTACATACAGATATTATAAATAGAGTATTGGACTATATACGTTTATAGTTTAGCTCCGGCTTAGAGCTTAGCTAATGTCCGTTGCTAACAATAATACTAGTTAGTTGGCTATAGAAAAATGGTAGATAGGTAGTAGGTAGGTATCTGGTATACCCCAATGAAAGAGAATCACCTGTGTATTGACTTTTGAAAACTATTGTCGTATAATTGTATATATATGGAGTGTCTCCTAAAATTATCAAAAATATAAGTTAAAAAACTTAAATTAATAGCCGTTTGTTAGAAATTTAATGATGTTATGAAACGAATGTAATGCTTCAATGAGATTTTCTATTTTGGTCCACTTTTAAACAAAATATATTTAAGAAGGTTTTTCACTTGTAAACCCAAATGTCTTAAAAATTTTATGAAATTGAAATATGATATTTATCTAAATGTTTTGCATTTATTTATAAAAACTTTTTTTTTTTTACCGATTGTGAAATGAGATATTTGCATGGTATAAAATGGTATATGATATACTAGATATGTTCAATTGGCATAGTTGTAAATAAGTAAATGAATCAGATTGTATTTTATACTTTTTGCTTTCACTGTAACGAGTGAACTACCTTAAGTGGCCTTATTGTACTGTGTAGGCAAAAGTAGCGCTTATATTTCAAAATTTTCTAGTTGATTTGTGCTTTATTCGGTTTTTGGGAAAATGTTTTGGATAAAAGTTGATTGTACATTTATTTTCAGATTATGTATAACAGTTATGCTCAGTCGTATATCGAGAACTATGTGTGGTACGTGAATTTTGCAAAAGACCTTTTTTGTGTAAAATTAGGTAATGAATAAATTCAATAATGACCCTTTATAACGTGAAATCAATAGTTTACGAAATGTTTGAGAAAAATTGATTTCCACGACCTTTAACCTTTATTAACTTTTTTTGCAAGCACAATTTCGTTATGGACTTTTTGTTACGGTTTTTATAGTGCCAAAATGAAGAGAATTCCGTTGGAAAATCTCCTCTTGGAAGAGGTAAAGTATTATGTGAGTTAGTAGTAGCGGTCTGGCAAGTAGGCTTTCTAGACCTTTTTACCGACCCCTCCGAAGGACAAGGATTTTGTATGTAGACTAAGAATTGGTAGGTTGTGCAATTGCAGCCGAATTCGACAGGAACTTTCTCGATATTTGTCTGGAGTTTGCGAAAAGAAACTACAGAAAACCTTCACAAGTATAGCCGTGGTTATTTTCGTTCTTGTCCATACGCCGACAGTTTTGTCAATTAACCGCCCTATTAAAAAAATTAATTTAATTAACAAACTGCCTAATTAACAGTGTTGGTAATCGTGCCAACAACCTCCTAGAACTCTAAGCATAGCGAGCGCCTTTAACAAGCCGACCGCACGGATTATTTGACTTGGTCATAAAGTTTTATATAATTGCTGATTTGATTGACTATACTCAAAGGTCAGCCAGACTATCGTAATAAAAGCTGAATTTGTTTTTCTGGGTCCACCCAATATAAAAACTGATGATAGCTTTTTGTTTTTGGTGTATAAGCAGCGTAGGTAAGTATAGATAGAATTATATTATTATTTTAATGTATGTATATATGTATGTTTGTGTGTGTATGCATGTAGACCCAAGATCAATGTTTCCAGTTGAGTCAGCAAGTGCCGCTTCGATGGCCATGGTATGGCTTGTGTTGTGTATTTGTTACTCTTTTTTTTTTTTTGTTTCACTATAGTAGTAGTACTTGCTAACGAGTGTAGAGAGAGTCCCTACATAATACGACGAGCATATTGAAAGAGTGGTGGCACTGTTGTTTTGCTTACTCGCTATCAGAAGTTCGTTGGCTGTTTGTGGTATTAATTTTCATAGATGAATCATTGAATAAGGTCTGACACGAGACCAATGAAACGGTTATCAATTTCTGTCTATCAACTAAACTGTTTTTGGCACTTCTATTGGGAACTCTAGCACTGGGATGTACTTCTCTGGTGAATAAATGGAGTCCAACACATCCTAGAATTAAGGTATAAGGATGCTAACTAGGAAATAGAGTATAATAATAATTAGAAAGAGGGGTACCGCAAATGAGTCCCTAGCACCTAGATCAAGGGGTCCTCTGTGCCCTCCTTGAGAACAACCTGTCACCAGAAGCCGAGATACCTCCGAGTAAGAGGTGCTATTTTAAGCAGATGGAGCTATAGGATTCTGTCGAGGCCAGACGCCACACAGTAGGCCCACAACTTCGCCGTCGGGATTGCTCCCAGGATTGATGGATTCAAAGTTTCGGACCCAAACATTCTATATCTGACACCCTGCAGGCTTCTACCGTGATCCCCAAGTTATAAAGGTGGTAGTTTAATCGACAACGGCATTCCCTTCTCAACTGCATTTTATTGAGCCTCAACCGAGCACAGTCGAATGGCCTAGCTGTGCTTATGCACAACTTATGGTAAATTATGGAGAATCTTGCTATGGGAATGATAGGCTCAGGTGAATGGAGCGCTTGAGATGACCCGCCTCGTGCCAACGAGTCCGCTACTTCGTTCCCCTTAACGCCAGATTGACCCGGTACCCAGATGAGTCTGACTGTGTTACTCAGTGCCAAGTGGTTCAGCTCCTCGAAACATTCATAGACTAGGAAATAGAGTAAGTTTGTGACATCGATCGCTGAATGTTGTACAATCTTGTTTGATGATTGTGCCGTGTCGCATAGCACTTGAATTACATTTTCAACAATAAATAATTATTAACAAACAGTCTGTGTTGTTGGCTCTTACAACGACTGACTACTCTAAAGGTACAAAAATTTCATTATTATTATTATCGAGTGAGGAGTACCTTATAGAATACCGTGTGTGCCACATATTCGCATCAATTTTATATATACATATACACACTTTTTATACAAGTCTTGTCCGTCGCAACGTGTGTCCATCTAAAGTCAGTCCACACCAGCGACCAGAATCAGAAGAAGTAAGAACTGAGTACTCAAGTGTTGTTGTTGTTCAATGATTGTACGAGACTGGTCACAGCAACAACAACAAAAACAACAACATCAACGGCAACGGCAACAAACAGCAAAGCCGGTGCATGGTGCATGGCCTAAGAAGTAAATCATCTTTTGTCTACAAAAAACGAAAAGGCGAGACGAAGGCGATCAGAAGTTATTAAAAATTGATCAACGGCGAATAGTTTTTTAAGTGTTTTATTTGTTGCTCAGATTCGTACGAACGGACCTAGTGAATTGTTTGTTTTTTTGTTTTGATCGTGTGTTTCGGGAAAAACAAAGATCATTTTGTTAAAAAAAATCTCGCATCAAGTTCAAAAAAATACTTTTGTTATTGTGAATACGAATTTATTGTTGCTGTTTTATATTTTTCTGGCTGGCTGGATTATATGATGTGGGCAAAAAACCCGATTAAGTGAGTTTTGTGTGGCGAAAAAGTTTTTTCTCGCATGATTTGTGTTTGCAAAATGATGTTGGATATTCTTTAGCAAAGTGTTTTTTGTGTGATTACAATTTTTGTTGTTGGAATTATTAGTTTTGGAAACAGGTATTGTAAAATTTGTTTTTTATTATTTTGTGTTTATAAAATATGGTTACAAATAAAAGTTGTTTTTTTTTTTTTTATTGAAAAAAACATGTTTTCAAATCGTTGTTGGAGGTGTTTTGCTTGTTAACGAGGTTATAAAATTAGTTTTTGCGAATAAAATTTTTGATTTATTATACAGTCTTCGTTGAGCTCTAAAAAGGGGTTTCGGATTTTTAAAAGTAAAAAAATAATCGTCCAATTGTTTAGTTGAAGTTTTTGATGACGATGAAGATTATTTTTAATAGTCGATTTTTGCCAAATGTATTCGGTTTATGAAAAAAAAGTATGGGACAAAAGTTGTTAGTATTACAATGACAAACAACTTTTATTAGAACATTTTTTCGAAAATGTTACAAATCAACTGGAAAACATTTGAAAAGTCCGACTTTTTCTAGGATTAATATGTTTAATCGGGAAAAATCAATATTTAAAATGGTTCTACTGCGAATTTTATACTTTTTTCTGGAAATAATGTAAATTTATCTACATGTGAAATATAGAAAATGCAAACTAAGCTTTTATTAAAGGTTTCCATATTTATTTTAATCCAAGTAGTTTAAAGGATCACAATGTTTAAAAAATAATAATAAACAGAAAAGAAGGATTAAAACGGATTTACTGTGTCCAAGATTTTGTCCAGATTATTAAATATTTTCGATGACAAGACATTTTATATAAAAAAAACAACAATTGCAATGTCATCGAACTTTTTCAAGAGAATTTCTCGTAATAATTACCTAGAAAAATGATTGTTTATTTACCGAAGCACTCATTTTAAGTTTTAGTTTTTGCTTTGAAAGTTTATATTAACGACATAAAAGCTTAAAATAAAGTCATTCAAACAGTATAACAAGAAATTTTCGTTTTAAATAGAGGGGAATTACAAATTTGTTTTCTGAATAAAAAACCCAACAACGTCATTATAAACCTAAATAAAAAGATAATAATATGCGCAGTTGAAATCTTATAATATTCAAAGGTTGTGACAAAATGTTTGAAACCTTTGAAGCCTTAGAATTCTCTTTGTGGAATTTACTTAGTAAAAGTTATATATAAAAATCAGAGCGCACTCAAACACTTGTGTTCTGTATTTCATACAAAAAAGAATATATATATATATATATATATATATATATATATATATATATATATATATATATATATATATATATATATGTACTACAAAAAGACAACGGTATGCACTATATCACTCTCGGGATCAAGATAAAACGGGATAAAGAGATCCACATTTATTTAAAATCCAATCAATCGTTTGGATCTTACGAGGAAATCGGAAGAATCTCGGACATATTTTTATGTACTATTTTGGCGCATTCGTGACACTTTTAATAATCGTATGTCACTCTCGGGATCAAGATTAATCCGTTGATACTCCAATTATTTAAAATCCATCCAGCCGTTTTGGATGTTACGAGGAAATTAAGGATTCCAGATACAGTGTTATGTACTATGTGGCCCAATTTGTTTTCATGAAACTTTATTTGCCCTACGTTTACACTCAGGATCAAGACTAATACATTGAAATTTCATTTATTACAAATCCATTCAGTCGTTTTGGATGTTACGAGGCAATTAAGGATCCCAGATACCTTTTTATGTACACTCCCGTTCAATAATATTGAACCGATCTGAACTGAACCAGTCTCTCACAATTTTGATTATTCTTGTAGTAAATGTATTTGACAGATACAACATTTTATTTAGTTTTTATACTTAAAACGGAGATATAACACTTAATATGTATTTGCATTACATATTCTTACTCGATCACTTACCCGAAAACTTCCATTTCTTTTTTCACATTTAAAAAATATACTACTTATCTTTGTTTATAAATAAATAATATACAGAGAGTTACAAAAGTGAGGAGTTTTATGAAATGTAAGAAAATTAACATTTCAGGTTGGTTCAATTTTATTGAACTGGATTATACTATTTCGCCGTATTGCTTTTCATGAAACCTTATGTCACTCTCTGGATGAAGACCTGATAGCTTTGAACCCCGATATTTCAAGAACCGCTAGGAATTCGGGAAATAGGAATAGAATGATTTTTGCTTAAAATTACTCATACTAGCTTTCATGTACAAAGTATCTCGGATATGCTCGGCGGCCACCCTGTATAGTGGCCCCGATAGGATATAAGCCCGAAAAATATAACCAATCTTTTGCGTTCACGGATAAAAAATAAAATTTTACTCTTAATTTAAAAATTACTTCATTGGTTTCAGAAAACAAGTTCCATTTTTATGTCGTTTTTTTTTTTTTTGAAAGATTTCATTCTGGTATGCAGTTAACCATATATGTGTGTGTGTGTGTGTGAGTGTGTGTGTGGCTGACTCTCTGAGTATGTGTGCTTGGATGTGTGGTGTAGAATGAAGGTCATGCCGTGTAGAGAATTGAAAGCAAATTAGATCAAAAATTGATGTTTTGAATTAACTTGTTAAAGTAGTGCGATCACTTAACTACGTGTATGTGTGTACTTATGTACGCACGTAAGAAGTTATACTTCCTACTAAATAATTTATTAGAATAATATTAAATAAGGTTAACAGTACAATTAAGACATAAAAGTTTAATAAAATGATTTAGTAGTGAAAAACTACAATCGATAAATTATTGATTCTACATTTAATCCTGGTAGAAAAGAACCAGCGTCACTTCTTTCGTTCAAATTAGAGTTTGAAATACTGCCATTAAATCCATTATTTACATTAGAATCAGAGATGAACAACTTATTACCTACAGCTAGTAGGTTCAAGTATTTAGCTGCCTGTCACAGATCCCAATATTCTGTGACTAAAATGTATTACTTTTCTTCGTAACTAAAACAACTTCTTTTTTTTTTTTTAAATTATCATTTATTGATCAATCATTTTAGTTTATTTCCTACGGTATGTTGCTATGGCATAATTTCAAACCCCTAATTTAGCTATATCGATTTTCCCATACTTTCTGTAGCGTAATTTTATGTATTCATACATAGCATCCCGAAACACATGAAAATTCTAAATATTATTATCGCATATTCTCCGATAATAGTTGAACAATTCATTATGATAATATTAAATAAGGTCAACCAGCACTATTAGGGCACACAAGTTTAAAACCTATGATTCTACATTTGATGATGGTGAAACAGAATCAGCTCCACTACTTCTGTTAAAATTAGAGTTTGAAAAACTGGTATTAAATCCATTATTTACATTAGAATCAGAGTTTGTGAAATTTATCAAGACCAGGCCAGGTTTATTAATATATATACAAAGTTTACGATCCCATAAAAATGATATCATTGATAATGTGACTCGTAATTCTAATATTCTTCTTTTATCAGAAACATGGAGTAATATGGATGAAGACATTCATGTACCTAATTTTATAGTCAAATTTAAATGATCTAATGTTCTAGCCGGCGGTGTAGCTAGGTACCAAAATAATATTTATCTTATAGTTAGTTTCTTGTATTTCAATATCCAAAAATCATATCACACTAAAACCAAATAATTTTCCACTGAAGAGGGAGGGGGAGGGCACACTGCCTATGTGGCAGACAGACTTGTCTGTTTCGTCTATATACTGTATGATACACATATATTACTGAATGTCTTCCAAACACTGAAATAGAGCAGGATAGAAAACTGTGTAACATCTATGTACACTCCCGTTCAATAAAATTGAACAAACCTGAAATGTTAATTTTCTTACATTTCATAAAACTCCTCACTTTTGTAGCTCTCTGTATAATAATTCATTTATAAACAAAGATAAGTAGTATATATATTTTAAGTGTGAAAAAAGAAATGGAAATATAGTAAAAAACATTTACTACAAGAAGAATCAAAATTGTGAGAGACTGATTGGGATCAGATCTGTTCAATTTTATTGAACGGGAGTGTACATCAGTCGAGTGTCATATCAGTTATTCGTTACCTGCTGAAAATACACTCTGATCGGATACTCATAACGTGCCAAAAGAAGTATAACTTCAAAAATTTTCATAAAATGACTTAATTAGTTTATTTCCGTCTGTCCGTTCGCCTGCCTGTTTTTCGCTCAAAAACGAAAAGGGTATATACATGTATAATGGGGTGAGAAAGTTTGTGTAATACTTCGTATTACGAAAAATGGGAAAAATTGAGGCACTCAATTTCATAATATACAATAAACAAATAAATAAATAAAGAACAATAAATATTTAACAACAAACCTTACAAAAACAATAGCAACAACAACAATGAAGTAATAATTGCATTTAAATTAATTACAAGAATGCAATTAAAAAGTCTTAACAAACGAAAAATACATCAAAATTAATAGGCGTTTGTTAGAAATTTATATTTATTGGCGCAACCTATAAACTCGTAAATATAATTACTGATCACTTTCAATGACACCGCAATTTTGTAAGGAGATTCTCTATTTTGGTCCACTTTTTCCGAATCGTCTTCCAAGATTTGTTTACAAAAAATTTGAAGTTAATATAAGAATTGTTAAGAATTTTCATAATTATTTTTGCATTTATTTATTCAAAACTGTTGAATATTATTTCGTTTAGTGTGAATAATGGACATGTTTGAATAAATTAAAATATTTATAAAAATACATTAAGAAAAAAAAAACGTGCTTTCAAAATATTTTTAATTTTTTTTTTTTGTTATGTTATGTTATTTATTTTAAGATTTCGTTTTAAAGAGTTTTTTTTTTTTTAAAACAGTACCTATGTAAATTAATTTTAATAATGTCTCTATTCTTTTTATTTATTTATGATAAACATTTCTATTTATTTAAATTATATTTATGGAATTAATAAAAAGAAAAAAATTTGTCACGATTTTAATACAATTATGTATAATTATTATATATTCAAATATTAATAATATATTTCTTCATTTGCTTCTTATTTGCTTTCGTGGCGATGCTAATTTAACCTCTTTTTATTAACCCGACTACAAAAAGGAGGATGGTTCTCAATTCGTCTGTATTTTTTTTTTTTTCAATTAGAAGATATCTTTTTATACAAAAACACCTTTTTATGCAATTTAATGGAAAATCTCCTTATTTTAAGTATAACAAAGTACACCATATCATAGTACACTGCATATAGACAGCGATAGATACACTATACATTGTTTCCAGATTGGGTATATTTGAAAATACAAGCTGTAAAAGAATAAGAAATGTAATGTAATCACTAAGTAACCATGGTGTATTTATTAGCACACTGTCCCGGTTGGACGGAGATTTGCGATTCAAACTACAGCTCATTGTTCACATTTTTATATTTTACTAGCTTATACCCGTGGCTTCACTCGCGTTTTATTGTTATATCTTCGGTTTCCATCATTTTAAGGCTATAAATCTCAATGTAATTTCCCATCGCTTCCACTAATTCCAATATTTACCGACACTTCCAATCAATAAGGGCACAAATCAATTATAAATGATCGTTATTTTTATGGTTATGTGTACTTTGAAGAAACCCTGTATAAATTTTTATACAAAAACATTTTATACAATTTACCCTTATTTTTGGGAAAATCAAATATATATATTTGGATGAATTTGGGTACATAAATAAGAATAATATGTGAATAAGAAATGTAATGTAAACAGTAAGTCACCGTGGTGAATTGGTTAGCACACAATTATAAATGATCGTTACTTTTGTGATGTGTACTTGAAGAAGAAGACGGACACCCTGTATAAAATATAATTAATATTCTCTTGTGTTTGCAGATATCATTATTAATATTATAATACATTTTTTGTTGCAATAAGTTTCATTAAGATGTGCTGTAGTGTACTTTATTAAGTATGTGGGTATTGTAGCATATAAACAGACACATGTGAAATAATTATATTAATAATAATAATAATAATAATAATTAATTAATTTATGCAATCAAATGAACAGGTACTCACGTTTTTTTTTTTAAAATTTTATATTGCATTATTTATTTATAAATAATTCCTTCAATATTATTTTTATTTATTTATAAATAAAAAAAATAGAATTTTATTTATTTATTTATGATATATGTATAGTATTTTTTATAATTGTTATAAATACAGCAGAGCTGGGCAAAGTATCAAGAAAATAGTACTTTAAAAAATAATTACGAAGTATTAAAAAAAAAATTCTTTAAGGATGTACGATCACTGAAGCTTCAAAAAGATTAAAGCTTGATTTTTTGTTTACATGTAGTTGAAGTGCATAAAAATCAATTATACAAGTTTCAGGGGTGGTTACGGGGGTCTTGAATTAATCATTTAATATTAAAGTTCGAGTATTAATTCATTGCTCTTTAGGAGAAACCCATATTTTCACACATATTTTGACATATTTGACACTTGGAATAAAATTAGACGTAAAAAAACTATGTACACTCCTATTCCAAAAAAAAGAACAGACCTGAAATGTTAATTTTCTTATACATTTCATAAAACTCCTCACTTTTGTAACTCTCTATATAATGTATAATTTTATTTATTTATTAACAAAGATACGAAGTATATTTTTTAAGCGTGTAGAAAAGAAATAGAAGTATAAACTGAATTTATATTTTTTATTTGTATATACGGTGTTGTCAGGGATAGAGTGAGAATTTAAAAAATATATGTAATGTTAATACATGTTAAGTGTTATATCTTACCCTTATGTATAAAAATTAAATAAAATGTTGTATCTGTTACTACAACAATAATCAAAATTGTGAGAGACTGATTCGATTCAGGTCTGTTCATTTTTTTGAACGAGAGTGTACAGTTATAAAGAACAAATTTTATTCGAAGCATTTTTTAGAAAACCGCATGAATAGGGCACAAATCAATTATGATATTTTGAAAAATGAGCTTTACATTTGAAGTCGAATTCACAATATTATATACTTACTTATAGATCACCATGTATATAATTTATTAGTACCTAAGTACTGAATACAAAAAGAGAAAATCATTTCGTATAATAATAAATAAATAAATAAAATAAAATAATTTATGAACTTAATAATATCATCATTATTATTCATTCATATATTTGATTTATAAGACTCATTTTATTCAGATATCATCAATAAGAGCTCATCGCGAGCGCATATCTTAAAATTCATAATCAGAATAGAAACAAAAAACAGACCCAAGTACAGAGTTGCTTACTAAATTCCTTAGATAGATAGATTGTAGTGGCTGCCCTGGACGGGCTACACTTCGACCATAAGGTCCATTGTGATGCCTAAGGATATGAGAGTGTGAGTGGAGTGGAAGGAATTTTTGTGTATAGACTAGGAATAGGGAGTATGCATGAAAATTTTTTTTCATATCTATTGTCAGAATATGAAAATACTGTTAATACTGTAATAATATTTAAAAACGAAATTAAAATCCGACAAATATCAAGGAAGCTATAAGCTTTTAAAGATTATTATCTGTCTCTTTCTTGCACAAATACTAAAAACGGAGTTTAACGTGTATTTTAAATGGTGAAAGTGTAATATGACGTCACATAACATATCAAGAGGGCTATCACCCTCTTTGTCTAATTGGTAATTTCAATCATTCATATCTCGCTTATTTTTAAAGTTATTTAAAAAGTAATTTTACCTTGATATTTGTCAAGTAAACATGCTTCAATTCAAGTGAAAAAAAAATTTCATGCATATTCCCTATTTTTAGGATATGCGGCTGTACCTGACTTTGATAGGAACTATGCCGATATTCATCTGGAGTTCGTAAAGGAAAATGCAGAAAATCTTCTCAAGCATAGCCGGTTACTTCGTAATAACAATATGTAAATATTAATTAAATTAAAAATTAATAATAGAGAATGCCAGAGTTTGTGGGTTCGATTTTTCATATTAAGCACTTAATGTCAAAGAATGTTAATGGTAGTCTTCCTGCAGAGTTTATGGATGTATAATAGGGAATATGCATGCAAATTTTTGTTCACTTGAATTGAAGCATGTTTACTCGACAAATATCAAGGTAAAATTACTTTTTAAATAACTTTAAAAATAAGCGAGATATGAATGATTGAAATTCCCAATTAGACAAAGAGGGTGAGAGCCCTCTTGATATGTTATGTGACGTCATATTACACTTTCACCATTTAAAATACACGTAAAACTCCGTTTTGAGTATTTTTGCAAGAAAGAGACAGATAATAATCTTTAAAAGCTTATAGCTTCCTTGATATTTGTCGGATTTTAATTTCGTTTTTAAATATTATTACAGTATTAACAGTATTTTCATATTCTGAAAATAAATGTGAAAAAAAATTTTCATGCATATTCCCTATTCGTGAATATTTACCATTCCTTGCTTAGTCTAATAGTATATGTTGTGATTATAAACAAATATTTCAAATAGATTCATTAATTTTGAGTTTTATTGTACTTTATGACTAACGAACGTATTATTAAGAGTCTATCATTTTATATATATATATATATATATATATATATATATATATATATATATATATATATATATATATATATATATATATATATATATATATATATATAAATATGCATGTTTAATTACACGTTTCCTGTAAAATTAAAGTGAAAATAAATATTAAAATACTATTAAAATTGACAAGTAATGGGTCCGGTCCGTTGTGCTACCATTATAAATACTATTATTTTATTGGAATATATAAGGTAGTTTTTTTTTCTATATCCGTGTATATCTAGACACGCATTGAGTGAGATAAAAATTTTAATGACAGTAGAGAAAAATGGCACTAAAGTTCATTGAATGGAACAGTCTTTGAGAAAAAAAATTCAATGTATACCTTGAAAAATCATAATATTCGTTGCCATTTCAGTAAATCCTATTCACAACAACAACAAAATTCGGGTATATATTTGACATTTTTTCAAATTTCCATTCTGATATTAAAATGCAAAACATTCGAAATAATTAAATTTTATGTAAAGAATTTTATATTGCAGCGATAGCAAATATTATAAAATATTTTTCGAAATTTTGTATTTTTTGAAGCATAGGCCCGTATTAAGGTTGACCGGACAGTACAGTACATATCATAATAAATAGAAACACTTTTTTTAACAGAAATTCAAAATTTTAATCTGTAAATTAATTATTTAAATTTAGATAGTATCTAACTAACATCACTAGTAATCGGATTTATGTAATTATTTAATTATTAAACATAATAAATAATCGTCTTTTGACGATATGACCGTGAATTATTTATCTTTTTAATTAAGATATTGACAAAACGCTTCTTCAGACTATTTTAATTTTAACGTAATGACCGAGATTTAATTTATAAAAGTAGAAGTTTTTTAATCTAAAGTAAGTGGAGCAACATTATCGAAAAGGAATGCGTTTATTCAACAAATGCTATTCCCAACATGTTAAAATTCCAATTTTTTATTATTAATAACATGAAAACCCTACATATAGACAGCTTTAGATACACTATATATTGTTTCCAGATTGGGTCTATTTTAAAATACAAGCTGTTTAATAACTACAGGTTATGGATTTTACAGGTTATTGATTTTATATTAATTATCATAGGTAAAGAATATTTTTCGATTACTCAATTTTCCCCCCAAAATCTAGCCCTTATTTTAATGGTACGCTTAAGAGAATAAAACAAGCAATACTCCACCGAATTCGATTTCACTAAACCGGAGAGAGAAAAAACTCAAGCAATATGTTAAGGTCACGAACTTGAGAACTCTAGGATTTCAGAATCAGATTCGATTTCACTTGCAAAACCAGACAAAAAAATTGATCATCATTTCTGAGGTCATTCTCCTCTGCACAATACAGTTTTACACGTCATTAAAAAATAAAATAAAAATTAATATATGTTTAATATATGTATGTTTTTACAATAATTAATATATGTTTAAAAAATATATGTTTAATTTTAAAAATTCACAGTTAATCGACCTTTAACACTTCAGCATATCAACATATAAATATTGAAATGAAATTAAACGTAAAAAAGAAATTATTATTAATATTATGACTAAAAACAGAGAATATTAAAAATTTCCAATTTGTATATAATTTTTCAAAATTATAAATTTTTCGAATATTTTGAAAGATAAACATTGTAAAAATAATATTCGACTTCGCAAAAAAAAAATTATATATATATATATATATATATATATATATATTCGAATCCGCTATTTTACAAAACCGCTAATTGTTTTACATAACAACTTCGTTATGTAAAACAACTAGAGGTTTTTTAAAACAGCGGATTCGACAATCCATCTGCGATATATATATATAATATATATATATATATCGCAGATGGATTGTCGAATCCGCTGTTTTATATATATATATATATATATATATATATATATATATATAATGTATATAATGATTTGAAATAAAATTCTACTACTATTTCAGCTTATAATACATAAACTTTTAGAAATAATTGATTATATATGCAAATTTTATTTAAGTCATTAATGTACACTCCCATTCAATATATTTGAACCAATAAGTGACAATTTAAGCGTATATGTGTACTGTATGAGCTACATATACATGTAACACGTTCAAATGAAAGTTTCAACTGGTTCATTTTTTTTGAACGGAAGTTTACATTTTTTTGCAAACTAGGTACTAAAGGTGAATGTAGCCTGTATATGGATGTAATGTATTACATACTTATATAGTGCACATAGAGGTTAGTTAAAATTCATAACAAACTATTAAAAATATCTCGTAATAAATATTTTAAAATAATTTTTTGTTTTCAAATACAAATATTCCACCTACGTATCACGTGATTCAATCGCATGCAACAACCATTTTGTATTATTATTTGTGGATTGAATTACCTACATACTCACTATACAAATATTTCGCAAAAAATTGCAAAAGAAAAATAAAACCAATTTTCCCACATGCTCCATGCCGTCGTATTTCATGAAAATCAATTTTTTTCCGCATGTAATAATATTCAAATAATAATTCATATGATTTGGCAAAATTTCAACCGCGAAAATTTTAAAACAAAATTTTTATTTTACAGACACGTGTAACCAGTGTTGCAGTGTTGAGGATACGTCCTGATATCTGAAAGGGTAATTGAAAGTGTATAAGAGAAATTTTCGCCTTGAATGGGTCACGATTCAAACAATAATTTAATATAGTTCAAGCATAGACTGACTTTTGTCCGTTTATTCATGGGTAGTTGAGAGATGTTTATGTTTATATTTATATGAAGCCACCCGCTTGTTATTGGGCTTAGAGAAACATATGTACACTGCCGTTCATAAAAATTGAACATGTTGAAACATTCTGAAGTGTTACTTGTAACCAGTGTTGCTGTGTTGAGGTAGTGTTGAGTACGTCCCGATATCTGAAAGGGTAATTGACATCCTGTATAAAGGAAATTTTCGTCTTTGAATGGGTCACGATTCAAACGATAATTTAATATAGTTCAAGCATAGACTGATTTTTTTCCGTTTATTCATTGGTAGTTGAGACATGTTTATGTTTATATTTATATGAAGCAACCCGCTTGTTATTGGGCTTAGAGAAACATATGTACAGTGCCGTTCATAAAAATTGAACAAGTTGAAACATTCTGAAGTGTAACTATATTTACTATTTCTTATTTTTACTATATATATATATTTAGTAATATATACGCTGTGACATACTGGTTCAATCTTTGTGGACGGTGGTGTACTAATAAAACTTGAGCACAAAATTTTGTACTCTTTTAAACTGATAATAGCTATCAAAACTGTAAAACCAATCATACCGAGATGATTAAAAAAAAAGAAGGCAAAAATTGGTCATAAATTTGGTGGTGTTTGGGGCACAGAAAAATGGTCTTAACATACACCAATGGGGACAATTTTTTATTAGAAACGGCTAGAAAAATATATTTCCAAAAAATTGTTTTTTTCGGAGTTTTTTTTTTTTGCTGATTAAGCCCAACAATGATGATTAAGGATCTATATAATCTTTTTTCGAAAATTGTGAATAAACTCTATATTACAAGATTACCTTGTTAACCCAATTTTACAGCTATTTGTGTGTAAATTAAGATCTAAATATTTGAAAGAGTTAATGATTATACAAAAAAATCAACCAAGAAAACATATTAACCGTTTTTTTTTTCTTCTTTCAAACGGAAATTATTTCTTATTAATTTTTTGTGTACAACACTAATTTTAAATTAAACCTATAAACAGACATCTTGTTTTTGAAGTATAAATAAACACATATTATTAATTTTGTCCAACTTTTTTTTTAAAAACAAATTAGATTAAAATTGACGGTATAGTCTGATCGCTAACAACGAAAAACATACGCAATTATTTTACGTATATATGAAGACGAATCGATTTTGCTACCTTTAAGGTTGTTGAAACACAAAAAACAAAAATGATGAAAATTCTTAAGACCAATGAAATATTATTAAGACCAATGAGTTATTAACATTTTTTTTTAAATCAGTGAGAAAATATCTTCTATAAAAAGGTATGTACATGTTGATTTGGTCGTGATAGAATAAATAAGAAATCATAAGAAAGTACAGCTGAAATGATTCAACATCCTTAAGCAGCTATGAATATTTTGTGTATACTAACGTGTTAGGGATATTAAAATTAAGACTATTGTTAACAAAACGATAACGTTATTATAAAAATTCTTCGAGCTTTAGTAATACATTTCTTAGTCCAAAAACATCTGTGATGTATTGTTGCATAAATATCATTTTTCATCAAAAAGGTTACTATGCAAAATTTGTACGCGTCGAATTTGTATATATAGATATTATTATCGTATTGCTCAAAACGATAATGCTTTAAATTTAACATTTTTATCATTAGTATCCGAATTAGAATTGCTTACGGAATATGTTTGGCAAAATGTGATGTACTGCATTTGTAGCGGTGTCGCTTCATTATTAAATTATTATTATAATTGTATTCTTCATTTTTATCTGTTGCATTTCAACTATAACTTCCCTCTATTATCACGGTTGCTTTGAATGTTAACAACCTTGGTAGTTTACATATTAAAACAATAACATTTTATAAATAAAATTAAAAATATCAATTTGAATTAATAAATATCAATTATATCTTTAACATATATTTATTATTTATTTAAATAATAATAATTTAATATAACAAACATTTACATTACACATTCATATACTTCATGAATAATCCATTAGTATACACAAAACATTTAATGTGATTTTTTCAAACTAACTGATTCTGCTGCGGGTCTATCGAAGAATATACATAGAAAGATTAAATAATTTAGTTACAGTTATAAAATCAATTTAGTAATATTACTTCTTTTTTTTAGCTTTTGTGCAAATAAAAACAGATATTGAAACCTCAACTTTATGTGAATCAATAATCGTTAACTGTGATTGTTGATTTAAATTCAAATATTAGATTATCAAATGATAATCAATGATAACTCTAGGTTTTTGAAAAAAAAATTTCAAATTCACCCCACTTGATCAGTTTTTGCATTATAAATACGTATTTCGACTACAAAGTAGTCATCATCAGTATAAATTAGCTAGTCGTAATTTACTCTTTGACAATTAGAAATAGAGATCAATAGACAAAAATAAAAAAAATAAAATTAAACAAAATAAATTAAAATATAATAAATTTTATTGAAATTCCTCTTGTTAAAATTGCTTTCATTCAAGTTTACTCTTGTTAACCTCACTCTTATTAAAATTACTCTTATATTGTCTCAGGATATGTTATTCGTTGCTAAATTCGTTAAACTATTTTTAGTGAAACACTTATGGAATCCTTTCGAGGTCTATCTGTCAGTGACGACGATTTTCTCCGAGACAATTTCGTGTAAATGATTAACATTTACCATAAATCGTAATATTTGTGATCACCTGTAATAAATCTATCTGTAGTTTTTGAATATGTACTTTAAAATCGATTTTAATAAATAAAAACTACCATTTTAAATTGTTCACATGATTCTTCGCTTATAGTGTCTACATCTCTTGTTTACATTAATCAATTAAGTAGCAAATACAACAACACCTGCTTTCATGTGTGGTAATTATGACTACCAACAACAACATTTTAAATAATATATCGGTAATATAAGGGTAGTTTTTTGTACATGGATATGAAATAAGGGTAAGTTATATTATATTGATATATTGATAAGGGTATATATCAACTAATGAAACTCTTCCGTTTGTTTCAAAAGGTGTCTGGCCATTGCTGGAGTTTGTTGAATTTCAGTATGTATGGCTTCAGATTAAATATTTAAATTAAAAAAAAAAAGTTATTGAGTTAAGCCCCTTGTTCGCACACGGGATTTAATAATATTTAATTTACTGCTGCGATTCCAAAAGAGGGAACGCCACTTTAATCATTTTTATACTCGGCCGGTATACAATATATACGCCGGATGTGTAAAATTTAGTTCCGTTTTTGTAACGGTTGAAAATATTGATCGGAGAAAACAAAACTTGATATAGGTGTTCATAAAACGACCTAATTAGTCTATATCTGCATGTCTGTCCGTCTGTCTGTGGACACGATAACTCAAAAACGAAAAGAGGAAGAGCTGAAATTTTGTGTTTGTGTTTTAGAGCTAAATAAGTAAGGTCAAGTTTGTGAATGGACAAACTGCGAAGAACTATTTATCTTTGAAACCGTAAAAGGTAGAACAAAAATTTATGAACAAAAAATGTTCCTTTTTTAAAAATAACCAATTTTTGTTTGAAACTTTTTTCATAAATTCAGTTTATACCAGGTATTTAAACAATTAACTCAGTTAGTTGTTATTTTCACTTGTTTCTATATACTATGAGTTCATTATTAGTGCATGCAATGTTTATTTTACTTCGACACCGCCATAGATGTATAATAATATGATTTGTATTTGTATATACAAATGTGCTATACATTGGTACATTATTAGCGTTTACTATCGACCGTTTACTTAATTTGACATTTAAGTAATATGTCTGTATAAACATTGATGATGTTGTAGTTGACTCGCTACTAAATCTCAATATACTTTCTTATTTAGATACCTTTGCGTAATCACTACGTATGCCGCCTTTTACTTAGGTAACTATATGTTTGTTACCTCAGTAACTATCAACAAACTGTATTTGACATCATTTATGAGGTAAAATAATGTTTGGTTTGCATTCTAAATTGTGTTTATTAAATCATTGTAGAAATAGGGTCTGGATAATGTTAATGTTACAGAATGTGATCTATAAGCATATTGACGCGACAAATCCCGTATGTTTGATTAAATTGACTCAAATAAACCGTTTTGGATTTAATGTAAATGTTTTATAGAATAGAATGTACAATAATTTGCTTACAATTTATACAAAAGTGAAAATATATACAAATAACCTTTTTTTCTTTCTGTTGTTATAAACAAATTACTACAACCACCAATAAACAAATGAAATGAAATGTTTACAAGGTGATTGATTCAAATATAAAAATATTATAAATAAGTTTATATTTAAAAAAACATTTTTAAAAACAATGTTTTTATAGTAAAATTAATTTTCTACAACTTTACTTCTTATGTGTTTTTCGATTTTTTCAATATTAAGAGAGATATACCAAATTTTGTGTTTCCCCCTCCCCCTAAACCGCCCTTTCCCCTTGTCCATTCTTGTCATGCTTACCATAAAAATGCATTGTTATCGAAACTGAACCAACATGTAGAAATTCAACTCCATAGGATAAGAGGAAGTGGTTCTAATTCAGCAAGATTTGACCCGACCATACATACATACATACATACAGTGCAAGTTAAATAAAAGCTTGTAAAATATAATTTTATTATTATTCTTATTTAGAATTATGATTTGCTTTTTTTATAAAATTGTATTGAATTCGATAAAATTTATGTTTTTAAAAATTACAGCTGAATTCCATTTTCAATTCCATTTTCAATTCCATTTCCAATTGTTTTTTTACGATGTTTGAACGAAGTCGAAAATGAATACATGAATTTCAGAAGCTTCCCCATTTATAAGCAAAAATGAAAATCGAAATGGAAATCGGATTTTTACACGGGGAAGATAGCAACGGTCGTTTTAGATGCGTTCTATATAAAGATTTAAGTTGTTTATCTAAGAAAAAGGAATATTTTTTTAAAATTAAATTTTTGTTCTATCTCTTACGGTTTCAAAGTTTATATATATATATATATATATATATATATATATATATATATATATATATATATATAAACACTATTAACATAAATTAACCTAAAATAATGTTAAAAATCTTTCGGAATTGTTAATATAAATACCACGCGTATTTTGGGTATATTAACCACCTTCTAAATTAATTTAAAAGTGATTTAAAATGCTAACAATGTTTTAATTCAATCACCTGGTAAATGTTTAAATACAATAAAATAATAAGGAAAAAAAAACAGTTTAAAAAAATAGTCTTAAAAGAAAATAAAATTATAAAAAAAAAATTCTATTTTAAATACCACAAAAATCTAACATTTATGTTTTTTTTTTGTTATTTTAAAATTATATTTTATTGGTTTGGTTACATAAAACACAACAAAATCTAATTATATTCAAAACAATGTATATATATATACACTGCCGTTCATAAAAATAGAACCAGTTAAAACATTCCAAATGTTATTGTATGAAATATACAATATATATTTAGTAATATATACGAGCTTAGAATGTGACTTACGGGTGGTTCAATTTTTATTGAACTGGAGTGTACGTTTAAAAAACAAACATTAATAATTTAATTTTCTTTAATAATATAAATAAATATTTGTTATATAGAGTTGTTTTCAAAAAAATTTGAGTCTTCGAAATTTGTATTTGAAATATGTTCTATAGCCAATTTCACGTGAAATTGTCACTAAATTAGTAACAAGTAACATATCCTGCGACAATATAAGAGTAATTTTAATAAGAGTAAAATTAACAGGAATAAATGTGAATGAAGGAAATTTTAACAAGAGTAATTTCAATATAATTTAAAATTTATTATATTTTAAATCCAGTATATTTTAATTTAGTTAATTTTCTATTGATTTTTATTTTTGTCTATTGATCTCGACTTTCAATCTATTTCTAATTGTCAAAGAGTAAAGTACGACTAGCTAATTTATACTGATGATGACTACATTGTAGTCGAAATACGTATTTATAATACAAAAAAATGATCTAGGTAAAGGGGGCGAATTTGAAATTTTAAATAAAATATACTTAACTTAATACATATTTTTTTACTATAAATTATATACAACACATACCAAACATCAACTGAGTAGCTATGGGAAAGTTTGAAAAGAGAAAATATTTTATTACACTTCAATCATATATCCGGCTGAAGAAAAATATAGCAGCCATTGCATATATTAAATATCTGTAGACTGAGCCAGAAACTATACCATCGAGATTTCCACAAATTCCTAACAGAAACACATTAGCCAAAGTAGGCTTAGAACGATGTTAGTTAGATACACACCTGCCTATATATCATATCAAACTTTAGTGTGTCTATTTAAAGAAATACGCAAAAAAAAAATAAATACTCAAAAATAGAAAAGTTTTTCATAAGTAACTCGAAAGATATTCAAATATCAAAACAAATATGTCGATCAAAAGTTTTAGACTATAAAATTACGTATAAAAAAACTCTGGGAACACTTTTTGATTCGTCAATCAGTTTACAGTTAAGGACAAGGCGTCAAAATTCCTTCAAAAACAAACAAAATCCGTAAAAGTGTGTTATTTTTAGTTATTATCAATTATCACAGATGGATGGTCGAATCCGCTGTTTTACAAAACCGCTAGTAGTTTTACAGCTGGATTGTCATTGCGATACGTTTTACAAAACTACTACCCACGTTTAGACGTAATGCAGAATAGCTTATCTGTAGTCACAAAGAGCCTTTTGATATAGGAAAATATATAGAACACCTTTTAGTGCGAGGCCCAAAAACACGCAAACCTGACCAACTCGTGGTGGGACCGATGAAGTGAAAGATTGTAGTATTGATTGTAGAAAGGTTGTAATAGTTACCTTATTTAGTAATTTTTGACACTATATCTAAAAAATATATAACTTGTTAAGAAAAAGGACCTTTAGTAATGGGAATTCCATTAAAATTCCGTTTAAACTAAAAACTACAATCTGATGTTTCATTTCACGCTGTTTTACATAACGTCTAATCGTTGACCCGCTGCATTGATAAATGCAAAACGTTTAAGCAATATGACGTGTTCAAGTTCAGAAATTATGTAAAACCGCTGAACGTCGTTCAGTTGTTTTACATAACGTAGTTGCTATATAAAACAACTAGCGGTTTTGTAAAACAGCGGATTCGACTATCCATCTGCGACTTATATATATATATATATATATATATATATATATATATATATATATATATATATTTATAAATACAACAGGAACTCTTAATTTGATTGTTTTTGTTGATATGTTTATTTCACAAATCGAGTGATCGATTGATTGATTGATTGCATATAACAAATGTCACATACTTAACATTGACATAGATACTTCTTTAATTACCTGTACGTGTAAACTTGTACATAAATATATCTACAAGTATGTATGTATGTATGTATGTGTGCAAGTAAATATTATTATTATTATTAGAGAAAAAGTATGTTCATATGTGTTTAGCATATAAATATAGAGATATTTATAAAAACAGTACCGGATTCAAGATTATTTGATGCCCCCTTTCCTGAATATAATAATATCATTTACAGTCTGTTTTCAAAAGCATTTCTAATAGGGAATCAATTTTAAAATAAATAAATTAAATATTTACTATAAAACCATACTTACATACATATACTTACAAACATCTGGCTGCTTGTGTTATGATATTCGTTTGATGTCATTTAAGAGTGGGATTTAGTGATGCCCACTTAATTTATAATATTATTATTCATTACTACTGACTACAGAGTACCCCCACTATTTTTATTTCTTTATGAAGCATTGCCTAGTTATTATAGTAAATAATATTAAACATTGATTCTCTATTAGCAAAGCTTTCCAAACAGACGGTATGCATTTGCCACTAAACATTTTAATATGATTGTGGTTTTTTTTTTTGGGCACGAGGAATTAGAAAATATCGTTTTAAGGGTTCCGTACCGTATTGTTAAAACTATGATAAACCGATTATTCCCACTCCTACAAGGTTCGGACTTTTTTTATACCCAGTATATGTAAATATACATGGTATATTAAGATCATACGCATTAATGTTTGGCATATGTGTTCATAAAATGGTCTAATTCGGCCATTGCCGCAGCTTGCCAGTCCGTCTGTTCGTCGGTCTGTCCGTCCGTGGACACAATAACTCAAGAAGGAAAAGAGATAACAAGCTGAAATTGTGTGTGTGTGTGTTCTAGAGCATAAAAGGTCAACTTCCTTAATGGGCAAAATCGGATCATGTTTGGGCAAAATGTGCAAAACTGCCTACCTTTGAAACCGTAAGAGATGTAACAAAACTTTAATAACAAAAAATCTTCTTCTTTTTAAAATAAACAATTTTTGTTTGAAAAATTTCTCCCATAAACTCCGTATATACTGGGTATTCAAACAATTAACTAAATTAGTTGTTACATTACTTGTTTGTTTTTTTTTGAAAGACAATTTTCTACAGAAGAGAGGTCTCCAAGAATTTTTCGTATCGGGGCCTCCATGAACGACGGGACGTCCCTGATTTTATTATTTGTATTTTCATAACAATACGTGAAAATTAGTAATATAAATATTGTATTTTAGTTAGATACATTTTCATTAGACAATACACGTGGTGAAAATGACTAATAAAAAAATGTTGTAAATATTTGAACACCTGCTAATAATTTTCTAATATAAACAAAACAAAAAAAAAAACATAAAATTATAACTGGATATTTAGTCAGCCATTCTCTCTATTGTATAAATCTTAGATAACACCATTATCATAGCAGAAGCAAGCGCAAGAGTAGCAGGCTGAATTGTAACATCGAAATTATAGACAACATTTTTTTACATGGTACATTAAATTTATTCTACAAAATTCTACAGCATGTATCAGTATAATAATGGCACAAAACTCAATAAATAGTACTGTCATATTAATTAAATTAAATACTAAAAAGAAAAAATTAACTCGTCAACCAGAAATCGAACCTCGGGCCTCTGGATAACTAGTCCAGTATGCTTCCTCTACACCTGGTCGATTTCTGGTTGACGAGTTAATTTTTTCATATCAGTATTTAATTTAATTAATAAATTCAATGACAATGAAATGTGTCGGGTATACGCTATAGTCTTCTACAGTTTGTCATACGTAACCGAAAGGAATTTGGACAAACATCGGTATGTTGACACGAAAGTATACACAAATAAACAAATATTAAAATAAACAGATCACTTCACCAGAAGTAAATACTGTCTAATAAATAAAAAATTAGAATAATATGAAAAAGTTGGCCGTTGCATCACAATCGTCTTTGGTGTAGAGGAAGCATACTGGACTAGTTATCCAGAGGCCCGAGGTTCGATTCCTGGTTGACGAGTTAATTTTTTCATATCAGTATTTAATTTAATTAATAAATTCAATAACAATGAAATTTGTCGGAGTATACGCTATAGTCTTCTACAGTTTGTCATACGTAACCGAAAGGAATTTGAACAAACATCGTTATGTTGACACGAAAGTATACACAAATAAACAAATATTAAAAAAAAAAAGTACTGTCATATGTTTGCGAGCAACAAACACCCCACCGGAAGCTGCGAACAACAAACACCCCACCGGAAATGGGTAAATTGTTAATAGTAAGCATGAACGACGAGACGAGGTTTATCAGTTCGAACAAGTGGAGAGGTTTAATTACTCCGTTACTCTATGTAGTCAGTGTGACGAATCGTCAGAAATTCGAGAAAGAACTGGTAAAGGTTCAAGAAGCGTTGAAGCAATTTTTTAAGTCCAAGATCATTTCAACGAACACAAAGATTCGAGTATACAAAACAATAATACGTCCAACAGTAATGTATGGTAGCGAATTATGGAAGCTGAACCAAAAGGAAAAACATACACTGAATATATGGGAGAGAAAAGTTTTTAGATCAATATTTGGAGGCCGGCAAGTAGGGGATGTCTGGCAAAGAAGATCAAACCAAGAACTCTACGAACTATATAAAGAACCTTGCATAACAAAATCGTAATAAAATCACAGAGATTGAGATTGTAGAGGTAATTGATTAATATAATAAATAATTATTATTTAAATAAATAATAACAAGATGATTGGGTCATGTATTTCGATTCCCCTTAGACAGAGCGGCGAGACAGGTGCTGATCAGAGGAAATACCGGAAAAAGAATGAGAGGTAGGTCCAGGATCAGTTGGATAAAGTCAGTGGAAAAAGATTTGCGAGAACTGGGATTGGAAACTGGAAACGAGTAGCCGAGAACCGAAGCAGATGGCGACATGTCTACTCGAAAGTCAAGGGCCTTCTAGGCGTGTAGTGCTGCTGATATAAATATATATATATATATATATATATATATATATATATATATATATATATATATATATATATATGTATATATATATATATGTTTGCGAATCAACCCGTTTTGTTCTTAATTGGAAAATTAAGAAGAAAATGGGTTGAGAAGGTAATAAAGAAGTTAAAGTTCAAATGGGCTGGCCGAGTTATAAGAACAGCTGAAAGCAAGTGGAGTAAAAAAACTTACAGAGTGGACACCCTTAGACAGGAAAAGAAACCGGGGAAGGCAAAAGAAAAGGTGGACAAACGAAATAAGGAAGATATGTGGTAGTCTTTGGACAAGAGATGCAAAAGAACAAATTCCAAATGGAGAGAAAGGTATAGTGGAAAAGATCTAGGAATGGAATATTTCATGATAATATGGGGAAACAAGCCAAAAGAAATCGGGATCAAACATAGATGATCCAAAAACAATACTCTTTTTCACAGAGGGAGGCTCCTGCTCTAAAAAGAGTGCCACAGGGCTTGTAATTTTCTCGCTTTGTGGCCTATCTTTTAGAAATTTACACCCCAACCGTATTTTCCAATTATTTTTTCCAAGTATTTTCGTTTGTCTAGCTGTGGAAAATAATGAAACGAAATTTCTGGGCTTCTTCTTTTAATGGATGAACATAAAGGTACTGAACAAGATCTAGACATACAAAATTATAATTTTATTCTTAATAATTGACAAACTGTCGATGTCGGGATTCGAACCCATAACCTCCTAGTTTCCAAGTAGGCATACTGCGCAGACATAAAGCCTTAGACCGCTCGGCCACTTGGACTGGTTTAAATATGTTAACATCAACAATATTTCATTAGTTTTAAAGAATTTTCATGATTTTTTACAATGTAACGTCCCTCTATTACATCGGCCATCGTAAAAAAATTATTTTCACTCTCACTGAATCACCTTGTATGGAGACAGAATATAAAAATAAATTTGTATACAATTTTTTTTTCTATTTAAAAATATCGATAATTTTATAACAAGTATTAAATTTAAAAAAAAAAAAAAGAACATCAAATCAATGAATCAAAAAATAAATAAGAAATTTCCTCTTCTTAATAATACATTATTTTTTTTTATATAAAATAAATTAAATAAATACAAATAAAAATATAAAATTTGGTGAAGAAATTATTACTTTTACAGATAACAGTTAATTATATTGTGTGAATAACGATTAGAATTTATTTAGAAGTATATAATATAAACTATAGAGTCCATTTAAATTTATTTTTATTTAACTAATTATAGATTACGAAACCATCGCTATATAAAATCATAAATATTTTTTTATTAAATTATTATCATAATAAAAAAATATGCATAATTTTTTTTCATATATAAATTTATTATACATAAAAAAAAAAACCTGTTGAAAATATAAAACGGGACAGAAACGGCTACCGAAGTAGTGATCATTTTTCAAAATTAATTTGTATCTTATCATTTTTTTAACCCGACTTCAAAAAAGGAGAGGGTTATCAATTCGTATGAATTTTTTTTTTTATGTTTGTTACCTCAGAACTCATTCACTCGTCATTTATCAACCGATTTGGAATTTTTTTTGTTTTAAAGGGTTTGATTTCAGTTGGTCCCATTGTCACCAAATCGCATTTTGATGAGTGGATTCCATGGAAATCGAGAAAAATCCTCATTTTATATGTGATCACCGATTTCTGCGAAAATTTTTTGTCTATTTGAAAGGGTATACTCATTCATAATGGAAAAATAAGAAACCTTTTTTAAAAACCGACTTCAAATAAAAAAATTTTTTACAAAAAAAAACCGACTGAAAATTTTTACAAAAAAAAAATAAAACGCATGTAAAAAAATCTGAAAATCTGCCAATGCACTAAAAAGTAAAAAATAATTGCGTTATTTATTTACTTTAGTTAACTTATAAATATCCATTTTTTTTCAAATAAAATATTTTTGGAGTTGGTGCCAGCCAAGGTTAACAAATATTTTATATCACTTTAACTACAAAGAATTTCATAATCGACAACAAGACAATTGATGCGGCTAGTCAATAACTCCAACTCCAAGAATAAAAATATTTGATTTGAAAAAAAATGGATATTTATAAGTAAATTAAAGGAAATAAATAACGCAATTATTTTTTACTTTTTAGTGCATTGTTTCATAGCAGATTTTTTTAGATCCTCTTTTGGAATCGGGTTTTGTTTTTTTGTAAAAAAATTTTTATTTTTATAATCATTTTGCAAAAAAGGAGGCCTTATTAAAAGGCTCCAGTACCGTTTTCCGGTGGGCTACCTGAATTGTTATGATAGTGGAATGCATGTATTTCAAATATGAGAAGACATTTTACATCGTATATTCCACAAAATTATATAAGATAAATGACAATATTAAAAAAATAAATGCTTTTAGTGTATAATAAAACCATTAAAAAAAATTATTAATTATTTATTAAGGATAGTCCAGCATGAAACCACTTTTCGACAGATTTTGCTCATTTTTTTCACAGGCTAAAAAGAACGTTTTCTAATAAATCCCGAAGTTTCAGAATTTTTGACCGCGAGATAATTTTAGAGATAATTAATAACAAAGTAGCATTCTCTCTCATTAGAAGCATGTAAGACAGAACTTCATGCTCGCCCAACTTTTATCTGTTTTAAAAAAAAGTTAGGAGAGTAAAGATAAATATTTATTAAATAATTTTTATTTTAAATCGCGTTTTACCGTTTTGTTTTCGAAATATAATACTTATTATAATTATTTATTATTTCAAAATTACATTAATTTGTATATATGAATATTGAATATATGCATGTGTTGTGTATGTGTGTGTATGTATTTGTTCTAAAATAAAATTAAACCGGTTTTTTTGTCCTGATTATATAAGATAGTGCTGGTGGAACTACCTTAAAAAATGTTCATAGTAAATAAATTATTTAATAGATAATATTGTGTATAGGAAATAAATTATTAATGAAGAAAGTTTTTATTTGTTGTTTTTTTTTTGAGAGATGAGTGCGTGTATTTTATTAATTAATGGCGCGGCACGTCTTTTAATAACATCACATTATTATATCAAGAAAGTTTCTGAGAATCTTCATATTTTTTTATTATGATGTTTTGTCAAAATTAGTGATATTTATTTTTATCGATTTTTGTGTGAGCTAAAGGTCATATTAAAATTACTTCCGGACGCGTAATTAAAATATTTTTGAAAATTTTCAAATCTATAAATGGTAATTTATTTGAGTGTATATTTGTAAAAGTTGTTGTGTCCAGTGGGACGGTCCCATGTATATTTATTCAACCTCTAATTTCTATTCACAATGTTTAGAGAGATCACCTGTACAAAGTTCAATATTATTATATTCATTCAAACATTTGAATTATTGATTACCTGATTGTCTTTATGAAATATTTGATGCTTTCACAAAAGATTGTCGTTTTTAGTGGTCAACGTTTCGAATAATCCTTTCGTGGCTTTGCTTGAAATACATTTGTATAAAACGGAAGTACTGTCCTAACAGAAGTTGTAAATTCCGTTGTAAATTCTCAGAGTGCTTTTTCCACGAGAAGCTTTTTATAAGAGTCTTTGAATGATCTTTACCTTGAGTATTTACCCAAGAACGGTGCGGACTCTTGTACCGCTCATTCTTTTGTTTCATATTTTATTGTGCTTTTCGGCACTCCAAGAAACGGCTCTGGGTCGTTTAGTGGAACTTTAGCACCATTTTGGCTAATTCATCAGCCATATTGTTTCCATTATGACATATTATATTTATTAATATGTAAATTATCAAAGTTGTTAACATTCAAAGCAACCGTGATAATAGAGAGAAGTTATAGTTGTTAAGCAACAGATAAAAATGATAAATAAAATTATAATAATAATTTAATGAAAATGCGATACCGCTACATACTTCCCCCCATCAACTAATAAAGAAAAACGACTAGAAAAAGGTTGTAACATAAAACAACCTTGTTCACTCGGAAAAAAACTTTAAAAGTTGATGTACATCTTATAATTAAAAACAAAGTTAATTAAGATAAGATTAACATTGAAAAAAGTATGCAGGTTTTAGCCTGTCAATCGAAATTGAGGTAGGTTTGTTATTGATATCAATAACAAAAAATTTAGGAAATCTCTTGATAACAGAGAAAGGACCTCTATAATTACAAGATAGTGGAGGTTTGACATGATCGAGTCAAATTTTTGATTCGCGAAATAAGATTAGGGTTAAAAAAGAATGTGCGTACTTTTTTCAATGTTAATCTTATCTTCACCTGAATGTCCGGGCACCCAGCCAATAGTGACTTTAGTGAAAATGAGTTCTTTTTAATACCTTGTATATATTGAGTTCATTATCTGTGAATGAATGAATTATTTTACTTTTTATACGCGCACAAATGTATAAAAATATGACTATGATATAGTACTCACATTCTTCTATAGGTAATATACATTAATAACAGATGTTTGAGTTAGGGAAATTGGAGTAAAACTGTTCGCTATATGAAAAAAAGTTTCAAACAAAAATTAACTGTTTCAAAAAGAGTAGATATTTTCTTCTCCGGGAGGAAAGGGGCATATTTCTAGCCGTTACACGATCAGGACTAAACTTATAATATACTAGCTTATACCAGTACTTCGCTCGCGTTTAATTATTATATCTCTGCCTCCATCGTAGGTAAATACATAATCCAGTTTGTAATATTAACCACAAAGAATATTACAAAAGCCTGTATTGTGCAATCTTTCAATATATTCCATAGACTGTCAATAATATTACACAATATTATTGACAGTCTATAGGCTACTTTACAGAAGACATACATACATACCAATTCATATAATAGATAATATTTCCGTATGTGAATTATTTTTTTTACCTATTTTAAATACAATAATGAGAAAACTATCATCATTGATATGTATCTCATCTCATCTCATCTTATGTTGTTTGTACCGGTTAGAATTATTACAATATACAAACAATGTAAATAATAAATATGTATGTAAAATGTTTGTAAATAATATATTTATATATATGAATCGTTTAGTTGTTTGGTTTTGTATTCAATCAGTCATTTCGTTTAATGTCGGATACAAATTAAATCAATAGACAGATGAACTGAAGAGGAGAATACTGCTCTATTCGGAGACATTCAGTAAAAAATGTATGTTATACAGTATATAGACAAAATTTATATATACATTCATTACATGCTTAAGCGAAACTGTCTGTCACATAAACAGTGTGACTACACTCTGCAGAGGGAAATAATTTTGTTTGTCTGTGATATGATTTTAGGATATGGAAGGACTAGGACTAGAATGGTCCTTATTATTTTGGTAAATAGCTACTCGTATCGCCAACTGTTACATTAAAACATTTCAATTTGACTATACAGTTGAAATTAGGTACAGGAATGTCTTCATCATTGTTACTCCATGTTTCTGATAAAAAAAGACTATTCGAATTCGCATGCCACATTATCAATGGTATCATTTTGATGGACTCCTAAACTTTGTGTATTAAATGTGTATATTGATAAACCTGGTCTGGTCTTCACTAACTCTGATTCTAATGTAAATAATGGATTTATTGCCAGGTGTTCAAACTCTAATTTGAACGCTAAGAAGTGACGATGATTCTGTTCTACCATATGATCAAATGAAGAATCATTGGTTTTTAGATACAATATATAATTTTTTCTATTGTAGTTTTTCCACTACTAAACCATTTTATTCAACTTTTATGTCTTAATAATAGTATTGACCTCATTTAATATGATTTTAATCAGTTATTTAAAAAGAAGTATAACTTCTTATGTGCGTACACAAGTACCCACACACACTTTTTTTTTTTAAATTTCGGATTTAAACCAAAAATTGTATTTAATGAGACTTTAATCAAAAAAGGAATTTTATGTATTAATTAAATTAAATACTGATATGAAAAAATTAACTCGTCAACCAGGAATCGAACCTCGGGCCTCTGGATAACCGGTCCAGTGTGCGTCCTCTACACCAAAGACGATTGTGATGTGACAGCCAACTTTTTCATATTATTCTAATTTATATATATATATATATATTTTTTATATATTCATTAGACAGTATAAACTTCTTGTTGAAGTGATATTTTTATTTAATATTTGTTTATTTGTGTATACTTTCGTGTCAACATACAAGTGTTTGTCCAAATTCCTTTCGGTTACGTATGACAAACTGTAGAAGACTATAGCGTATACCCGACACATTTCATTGTCATTGAATTTATTAATTAAATTAAATACTGATATGAAAAAATTAACTCGTCAACCAGGAATCGAACCTCGGGCCTCTGGATAACCGGTCCAGTGTGCGTCCTCTACACCAAAGACGATTGTGACCAAGACTGAGTGCCAGAGCTTTTGCCTTTGCCATTTTCCACAATTACTCACAATTCAAACAATCGTGTAAATAAATAATTATTTATATATTTAAAATGTTTATAAATGAGATAACAAAAAACTCGACTTAAATAATGATTTCCATAATGTAAATTCGCTATTTTTAACACACGGCACAAATCAGTGAACACATTCAGGTACAGTAATTCTGATAATAAATAAAGTAGCTGTATAGTTATTTATATGAATCATATAAAACACCCTTGAAAATAATCGCAATGACCTTAAAATAAAATTAGTATCAAAGTTATTATTTACAACAACAAAAATATATTAATAAATGAAATGAATTATTTTGTTATAAAACAGTGTATGGCATAAACAACGTTCAAGCGCTAGATATAGTACATACATTAAACTCTACATAATCCAATATAATACATTCAACAAATTCTACAAAATCCAATATAGTACATTCATAAACTTTCCATCAAAAACCCACAATACAGTTCATTATCATTATTTGTTGCCAAATTCAAATTAAAATAATTATTAATTTAATGACACACAGCGTGTTTCAGTATATTTGTAAAACGGTGTATAGTTTTTTTATCGCGAATTAACAAAATAGTTTCAAGAATTAATGTTCTAATAATTAATTCTAACGTTTAATAATTTTTGTTTTTAATTCAATTAAATAAACTCATATAATTCAAATTTTAACACAGTATTTATCACAGTGTCTAATTTATTAACATAGTTGTTATAACTTTAAATATACAAATATATTTTCTTATAAGACGCTATGTTAAAAATTTGAATCATTTGAAAAAACTGTTGAAATGAACGATAAGAGGTTTTTCATTTTTGAAGAAACATAATTACGTGATTAAACGTTGCCAGATATTAAAGATTAAACGTTTTATCGAATACCAAGTTTCACGCATGAACATCGGGGAGTTTAAATCAAAATGTACAACGAATGATAAATGTTTTGAACGTTGATATCATTTACTAAAAGAATATATCGTCTTGTAGTTGAATGACAGATTCGTTTTATTGACTACGATGTATACAATTAGATTATAAGTTTGTACAACGAATGATAAATGTTTTGAATGTTGATATCATTTACTAATGGATATATATATTCAGTCATTTAATTAAATGACTGATTATTTCTATTGACTATACGATGTATACATCATAGATTCATAGACATAGATATATTAGATAGATTGTACTATTAAGTACAGTGAAGTATTATTTGTATTTAGTAAATAGTTGAGAAATGACCTAAAAAAGTTGTTGACTGATGTTAAATACTATTATAAACAAATCACTTTACTTATATTATTACATTACAACAATTATATATATATATATATATATATATATACATTATTCATTTATTTATTTATGTATTTGTACAAAAATAATACTGTGATTTATTTTAATTATTGTGAATATTTAATTATTTAATAATACCGTTTTTATACCCTGGTATATATAATATATACGCAGGGTATATTAAGTTTAGCTCCAACTTTGTAATAGTGTAACAAAAATTTGATGTCAAATAAAGTATCCTAGGACAGCAAAACTAGAGTTTAAAACATTATTTAGGAATTATTAATGAAAAAACGTTGAAAGGCCAAGTTAATGAATTGAATCGGTACAAGGCGAAAGGGGAGGATTAGAGGAAAAAGATAACACAACGCATAGAATATCTTTCTTAATATTAGAAAAATTAAAAAATTTACAAGAAGTAAAGTTGTAGAAAATCAACTTTTTACTATAATTCATGAAATGATCACTGTTTTTTTAAACCCTAAATATCTACATAGATATTTTAGTATATCTACATAGATTGTTTAGTATACGTGTTTTATTTTTGGTAAATTAGCGTCTATTTAGAACCATTGTTAGTATGGTTGCCTTTCAGTTATATTATGCATATGGAAGTGACTAGCGTTAACTTAATTTGACATTTAATGAATAACATTCTGAGATTGGCATCTGAACATTGATAATATTCTTGGCCATCATATGCTTGATATGAAAATTATAAAGAACATTGATTCTTGGAATTAATTTAACTTAAAATGAAAATCTTTTACAAAAAGTTTTTTTTTCTTTCTTTAATTACATTAAATTTAATTAATTAATCCTTATAACGATATAAATCATGAAAACAATTGAATTGTTAAGCATAGAATGGGTAATAATAGTTTTTTTATTTTGTATTTTAAAGAACTATTTCATGTAAAAACAATTTTACTTTCCAATATAAATGCAATCATAAAAGAAATTTTTATCATTTAAATACAACAAAATAGATTCAAAAAAAAAAATGTAAAAATTGAATGAACATATTTCTTCTTCTTTTTTTATTTAAATTCATTTACACTTAATTTCTGAGAATATTTTTATTTATTTTTATATTCGAACTTCTATCTACCATCAATCGCATAAAAATGTTCCACCACTTAACTGCTTAATCTTTTTTGTTCCTCAATACCCCAATTCCTCAATACCAGTAAGCTTGAGTTGGAATGATGGAAGCGCAGATAATATTATCCCATATATCGCACAACATATATTTCATATATTAAATATAATCTTCACAGCGCCAACACCTATAGAGCCAAAAATGTAATTTTATGATGAAACGTCCTTAAAAAAAATTTTTTTAATTATCATATTTCGAAAACAAAACGCGATTTTTTTGTTAAATTTATTTAAGAAATATTTATCTTTTCTGTCCTAGTTGTTTTTTTTAAATTCTGTTGAGTGTTTTTTCTCAATACAACAGATCATAGTCGGGCGTGTATGAAGTTTTACATGCTTCCTAGTGAGAGAGAATGATTACTTTATATACAGTCTGTTTTCAAAAGCATTTCTAATCGTAAATAAATAAATAAAATATTTACTATCAAACCATATATACTTACATACACATAGTTACAAACATCTGACTGCTTGTGATATGATGTAAGTTGATGTTTGTTGGATGCCATTTAAGAGTGGGGATTTAATTTATATTATTATTATTCATGTATGCACGTATGTATGCACACACACACACACTACAGACTACAGAGTACCCCCATTATTTTTATTTCAATATTAAGCATATTGTGTATAGTTACTATAGTAAATAATATTGAACATTGATTCTCTATTAGCAAAGCTGTCCAAAACAGACGGTATACTAATTATCTCGCATTCTAAACGGTCAAAAATTCTGAACGTGCGGGATTTATTAGAAAACGTTATTTTTAGCCAGTGAAAAACAAAATGAACAAAATCTGTCTCGAAAAGTGATTTCATGCTGGAAATACCTTAAGTACACTTTATTTATATTCATTTGGTGACTGTT
Organism: Nineta flava; assembly: GCA_963920215.1. Classification (NCBI taxonomy): domain Eukaryota; kingdom Metazoa; phylum Arthropoda; class Insecta; order Neuroptera; family Chrysopidae; genus Nineta; species Nineta flava. Next base: position 144,068,770 of record OY986040.1, read on the forward strand.
TTTGTGAACCATTATGTATATTGTGAATCAATGAAACAAATCAAAACAAATAAAAATATATTGTCTGTGATGCCGTGTTGTCTGTGATTGTGTGATATCTCTCGTTCGTCATAAGTCGTTTGTGGAATGATGCAAAACAATTTTTTTTTTTAATAAAAATATTCACAAACACAAAAAAAAACCAAGAAGAAGAATACATACTTTTATAACAAAACAAGCTCATGCCGATGATCTGACTAGTCTCGAATCGACTTTCACCGATGTAATATACTTCTTTTTTTTTTTTTAAATTCATTTACTACTAGCTCCTGATACATTTCTCCTCTGTTAATGTATTTGTTTTCATGATTATCGTCGAGCAGTAGGTACTGGAGACAAGACACCGGTGCGGAGCGATGCGATCGCGTATTATAATATCATACCTGGTAATTTCATTCACTAAAATAATATATTTTAATAAAAATATACATATATATATATATATATATCAGAGGCGGGCACAGACAGCTCGTCTGAGCCTTACGGGCTCTCCATAAGCTGGGTGAGAGTAAGTAAAGAAGGTATGTTTTGAAGCAAGACGGAACGATGTTTCAATACAGGTTGCCTACCGATTATTGCCCAATAATTATATAGTATAGTCTATAGTATAGTCAATATTTTATTTTTTTTGAAAAACAAATTATGCGAAAAATAATTTCCACTACTACAAAAAGTACTTTTCACTTTTTCAATTCAAAGTAGACTAACTCGAAGAACTCAAATTCCCACTTTATGTAAAATTTAACTTAATTCATCAAATTCCCATGACACTATACTGAGCATACTCCATACGAAGAAAAAATAATTAAATCAGGTAAATAATTCTTTATTAGTTCTCGGATATGAATAGTAAAATATTTAGACAAATTATTTGGAATTTCCAAAACTATATTTCTATTTAAATTATCCTTTGCAAAAATTTCCCTCTTTTATTACAATGGTCCAGCGGTAAACTTAAGGTTCAAAAGATTTATGTATATTTTTTATATATTTTTATTTTATTCATACACAAATATGATATATACTAAAAAGGTACATTTTATGACCCAAATTACCAGCCCAAAATTCCAGAGTATGTATTGAATGATTGTATGTATTATTTACTTTGTATAATAGTGACCATAAAAAAGATTTGGTATTATATTTTTTTCAGAAAATGTTATAATTAAAAAAAGAAAATATTAATAATTGGTAGGTTACCCTGTATTAACTCTATCTCTCTTCCCTACCTCTCACTCAGAGCTTGGCGGAGTCAACTCCTGCCCACCTCTGATATATATTTCAGATATTTCAGTTCACCTGTTTAATAAACTCTTGTGGTTTTTACGTATAATTAAGTACAGAAAAAATGATACCATCAACATTACTTTAATGACGTTCCAGCACACTGTGTTATGCAATCAGCACAACAAACCATTTTTTATTTTATTAAAGCACACACACATAAACACACATATACAACACACATAGACAAAAACACTGTTCACATATACAAAATAACGGGATTTTGAAGAAAATAAATAAATTTAAACTTTTATATCTCGAAAACAAAACGGTAACATACGAATTTTTTTTTTGAAATTTATATAATAAATATTTATCTTTACTCGCCTAGTTTTTTATTTTAAATTCTGTCGAGAATTTTTTCTAATACAACAGATAATAGTTTAATAGCGGGCTTCAAGTTTTACATGCTTCTAATGAGAGAGAATGATAACTTTTTTATTAATTATCTCGCTTTAAATTCTGAAACTTCGGGATTTATTTGAAAACATTATTTTTAGCCTGAAAAAAAATGTAGCAAAATCTGTCTGTCGAAAAGTGATGGTATGCTGGAACATCCTTAAAGAAAAATTATAGTATACGCCAGTTCTCTCGTATTTGTCTTACGTACACTATATGGAATTTAACAAGTATTGTGACGCTTATGTATACACAAATAGTAAATATATGAATAATAATGTTGATATTTGACAACATAAGTAATTCTGTTAATGATATGAAATAGTTGGCTCTTACGTCAGAATCATCTTTGGTGTAGTGGTAAGCACGCTGGACTAGATATCCAGAGGTGTGAGGTTCGATTACTGGTTGACAAGTTAATTTTTTTCTTATTAATATTTAATTAAAAATTCAATGACATTTGTATATACTATCTGTTTCGGAAAGCTTTGCTAATAGAGAATCAATATTAAATACGATTTACTATAATAACTACACAATGCTTCATAAAGAAATAAAAATAGTGGGGGTACTCTGTAGTCTGTAGTGTTTGTGTGTGCATACATAATGAATAATAATATTATAAATTAAGTGGTCATCACTAAATCCTCACTCTTAAATGACATCAAATAAACATTATACCACAAGCAGCCAGATGTTTGTAATTATGTGTATGTATGTATGGTTTTATAGTAAATATTTTATTTATTTATTTAACATTGATTCCCTATTAGAAATGCTTTTGAAAACAGATTGTATACAGATTGTGACGCTTATGCGTACATACATAGTAATATAGAAATTAATTTTGTTTATGAGATATTAATTTTTAAAGTTTTGTCTTATTTTGAAAATGATATTGAACCTCTTTAAGGAGAAAGGCAATGAAAAATGATTTTTGTTAAAGAAAAAACACTCTCCTGAATGTTTGGGGTCACTTTCATATTTTTTGATCTAAGGTACTGTCGCCTAACAAGGTCCCACACCTAATAAAGTACTAGTCATGAAACCTTTGCACGGTTAACATACTGTTTTCCATTGAGCTACCTGATATGTAATGGTTAATAAATTTATTGAAAAAAAGTCAAATCCGTTATCACGTAAATAAATCATTTTAGTAGTAGTTTCATTTATTTTGAGCTGAAGTGTACTTACCTGTACACAGACACAGACAGTCGTCAGTTGTATATACATAGAAAATGTTGTGTATAAGTAATTTTTGATTGATGAGAACAATTTATAAATATATATTATTATTATTTATCATTATTATTTATTTAAAAAAAAAAAAAATCATAATTATCATGCGATTATTATTTGTTTGTAATTCCATCAATGCAACCATACACAGAACTATCAGCTAGTACCAAGTGCCCCAAAAGTAGTGTCCTTTGTGTATAGTCCATTTATAAAATTCTTCAAAATCTTATATATAGTACATTCATAAAAGTCCACAATCAAGTTTATTATTTTTTGTCGTAAATTAAATGGAGAAAATTCATAATTTTCGTTATGACAGGCCTAAAAAATTAGATATTTAAGAAAGTAAACCTGAAATTTCGGCGGTAGTTAAGCTACCGGCGCCGACAGAAATAAAATTTACCCGAAATCTCAGTTGTTTTCTTAAATATCTTTTTTTTTACGCCCGTCATATCGGAATTTTATTGGATCAATCTCTTTATTAATATTTCTATTTTCTATGGCGTAGTTTTTTTTTTTATTCGTCTTATTTGATTCCAAGTGAAAATTATCAAAATGTGTAAAAATATGGGTTTCTCCATAAGAGCATTTAAACTCGAACTTTAACATTAAATAATTAATTCAAGACTCCCGCAACCCCCCTGAAACTTTTAATATTGATTTATATATACTTCAACTACATGTAAACCTTAGTCTTAATCTTTTTGAAGCTTCAGTGCTTGTACATCCTTAATGATTTGTGATTTGTTGATTATTCATTCAAAAGAAATGTTTATTATAAATATATTAATAACATTTATTCCCAAACATTTTTCCGCCGCAAAAACCGAATGAATAAGATCACAAATCAACTAATAACATTTTGAACAATTGACCACGAGTTTTGTGACCATGTGTACTACGACAGAGAGATTTTATATTAATACCGTTGTAATGAAACGGTAAAATTATTAATCATTGATTTCAAATTATAAATTAAAATATTTTTTGGTTTTATTTTTTATTTTATTTTTTTAATTTCTTTTAAATATATTTTTGGTTTTTTTTTTTTTTTATTTATTATTTTGGACATTTAATATTTATCAAACTAGGCCGCATTAAAAAGTATAGATGGTATCAATGCCATCCGGTTTTGATAAAATTCACCCTCATTTTCGCCACCCCCAAACACGGTTATAATTGAAATAATGTCATACGCTTTATATAATTCTTGAAACTTCTTACCGATGATTAAGCGTGAATGAGGATGAATTTTATCAAAACCGAATGGCATTGATAACCAAAATTCCTCGAACTTATTAGAGCTTAAATTTCGAATGTCATCCGATTTAAACAATTATAACTATTTTTTTTCGATTTTTGTTAAAAAAATTCGAAAAAAGGGTTTTTTGGCAACTTTGAAGGGTTGTTTCTCAGAAACTGCCCATCAAGATCGAATGGCATTTTTTTTACAACATATATTGGTACCAAGTTTTTTTTCTCTCTAAATTCGCGAGTGCGAAAACGGCGTGTTTCGGATGGTAAAAAAATGTTATTATATAAATAGGGTATAAACTTTAAAGCAACCGTATTTTCATCCGGTTGCCTCGTCAAAAAATTTTAAGGTTTGCCCCCTTTCCTATCTCCGCCCTCGTCAATTTGGGGTCAATTCAGGCGGTACGGGAGGGTTCAGTATCACTTCAAGACCCAGATTACCACCTGCCGATCCAAATTGCGTCTCCAATCCAATTTTGACGTGCCATTGCCTTGAATATAGTATACTTGGCTGGAATAGTTACCTTATTGAATTCCAATAGTATTTGCCACAATTTCTGAAATATATAGAACGTGTTTTTAGTGCGATAGTCCAAAAACCCCGTACACCCCGTTTTTCGAATCAAAAAATTTTTTTTTTGGGAAAAACGACTAAACTACAATTTTACCATATTTCATGATTACATCCAAAATTTATTTAATTAAATATAAACATTATTCAACTAAATGCTAATCGATTATAACCTCAAACATTATTAGTTTCTAAATATGACAGTTGTAAATATACACACCGTTGCCAATACTTTTGATGTCGGTAATATAAATGCCATTTTATACCGATTTCCATCTTATCACATTTTTAGTCTGGTAACCGCCTCTTAAAACTGCATTAATTGAAAATATTTCTGCGTATAGCATGAAAATATTCCTTATTTATAATTTAATTTAGGTCATATATTTTAGATTTTTTAATTACAACTCCATATAAATAAGAGAATTAAAATAATATTTACCACTCTCTAAAAAAGAAAAAAAAAAAAGAAAAAATATACATTTTTACAAAACTTGATATATTCCATATTTATTGTAAAATAAATAAATATATCATAATTTCTAATATAAAAAATTAATGAAATAAACATTTTTTTTTTCTTATCTAATTTCTAATAAATGGATTAGAAAAAAAAAACAACACAAAACTGGTGTAACAAATGCGTCATAAATATTTTAAGAAAATATAAAAGAAACACTTGATTTGAAATCGTAATTAATATCACACGATAATGATCACGATTTTAATTAATTATTTTATTAATTCAGAGTCAACAATGTTTTACACTCTGAAGACATTGCAATTCAATTTTTACTTAAAGAGATGTTCGTTCATGCCGTGTGACACCTGAGATATTAGAGAAAACTTTTTAATCTTTCTGATATTTGGCAACGTTTTATTATATTTAAACAAAAATCGAATTTTTGAAGTTATATTTCTTTTGTCGCGTTATGTAAATCCGATCAGAGTATATTTTCAGCATGTATCGAATCGCTAATATAATACTCGATTTAAAAAAAAAAAAAAACGTGCGTGTCATTTCAATTATAAAATATTTAGTAAAACCTTTTACTAATATATTTTTTTTTAATTTTTTCGTCGAATATCGGAATTATTTGCAGGTTCGGGCAGCGCTCCTTTGAGGTATAAAGAGTAACAAGTACTAACTAGCTCGATCGATGTAACACTGATTTATATACTGCACAGTGTTTGGGAGATATTCAGTAAAAAATGTGTGTCATACAGTATTAAGACAATATTGATATATACATACATTATATGCTTAAGAGTGTGACTACACTGTGTAATAATTTTGTTTGTATGTGATATGAAAGATAATTTTATACATGATAGAAAGATAAATGATCGTTATTATTTTGCCAAATAATAACGATCAAATAATAACGAAATAATCGACAACAGGTTTTAAATTTTTAAGGGAGGATAACTACCGAATTGAGCTATTCAATTCACTAAAATTTTTAAATTTAATATCAGGGCCATGCATGAACGTCCTTAAACTAATTAATTAACCCAAAGATAATTAATTTTTATTTTTTTAAATAAAAACTAGATTAATTTGTTCTTTTTTTTTTCTCAATGATTTACAGAGATCTATCTGCTAATCACGACAATACACAAGAAACAAGATTACCTGTACAAAGTTATGGACATAATGAAAATGGTGAAAGTAAACCGTTGCCCATCCCAGTACAGTGGTTCTGATACCATATCAGGCTTGGATGGTGGCAGTGGAACCTCTGCCGGTATGGAAATTATTGAGAATAGTGTCATATCATCACCATCCGAATCATCTGGCAAACATCGAATACGTACGATACGTTTGATTCGACCATCAACGAAATTATCTACATGTAGTGCAGCAGCTGCCGCCACGAATATGACAACACGGCAAGGTCCATTTATGGGCTTTTCAATACGCGGTGGACGTGAACATGGTACCGGATTCTTTATATCGGCTGTACAAATTGGATCGGAAGCGGAACGGCAAGGTTTAAAGGTGAGTGAAATTTTTTGAATTCTCTAAATATTTAGCACGAGGCTGGACAACAAAATGAGGGGTGGGGTGTTGAAAAGAAAGGAATGTAAAAAATATATATTTAGTAATATATATGAGCTTAGAATGTGACTTACTGGCGGTTCACTTTTTATGAACGGGAGTGTATGTGTTAATAAAATATATGGAAAATGTTTTTACAAAATGTTTCCTTGAAATTTTAATCATCTTATATAAATGATTTTATGGCCGAATTAAGTTACAACAATGCAATTCCTCCCACCATGAAGGGAAATTTTACTGATTTGAAAAACTGCATTTAATAAATTTTTATTTCCAAAATATTTTTATGGGAGTTTTCATGAGAATTTTTTTGAAAGTAATTTTTTCCACATGATTTATATGAGTAAATCTATTCGTCGAAGGGTTATTGGGTTGCTGGGTTATATGGGTAAGTGGGTTGCTAAGTTAAGAACTATATAATTGAGAGTTTAAAAAAACTTAAAAAAAAACATGCTTTTATTGGAATATGAACTCAAAAGTTCAAGATAATTTAAAATAGAAAAATAGAATAAAGAGATTGACAACAAAAGTAAGTTTAATCTAAACAAAAGCATGGGGTGCTCTCTACTTACTCTTGTAGAGCCATATATAGATAGTTAGATACATCTTGGGGTCTAAATAGTGTAGCATTTCGACCTTATGGTCCATTGTGCTCCCCCTTCTACTTCAGTCCGGCGAAATTCACTTCTCCCATATGTTGACAATAGTCTGGAGCTTGCTTATCAAGTCTTCCTGAAGCTTCATATATTCGGGGTGAGATGCACCGAATATCCTGTATCTGCTGTAACCCAGAGGTTCGCAGTCAAAAAAATAATGTGGCTGGATATTTGTTCCTCCTCGCCACACAATCTGCACTTAAAGGACCCGTTATGGAGTCCCATTGTGTGCCCGAAAAAGCCCGGTAATGAATCCGGTAACCCTCCTCTGTGATCACGGTGTTTAGCATTTGACCACTCGTTGATCACCTGTTTACATGCAGTCCTTGGAACTCTTAAAATAGGCTGTGGGCCTATGAAGGGCCTTCGAAACCACTGTGACCCGTCACCCAGATCAATTTAACATTGTTCCATTTTGCCAGCTGCAGCAGTTTTTCCAGACAATCCTTGACTACCTTTGAGGTGACCTCAGTTCCAGACAAGGCCTTTAGACGGAGGCTCTACGTAGAAAATCGAACAATACAATTTATTTTATTTAGGTAGAGAATTTCATACGCTATGTATTAAATACCTTTCCCTTACCAAATTACCAAATTACCTATATAAATTAATATATTATTTTTAGTATATGTATTTAATTTTTATTAATTATTTTAATTACACTGAATTAATTAACTTACTGACTGCGATACATATTTCATAAAAAAAAAATTATCATGAGAACTATTGCTGCTATACTTCTTACTTTTTATTTCAGAATTTTTATATACATAAAACATATTTTGACAAAATGGAAACCCGACTGCAAAAATCAAATATTCTAAAACAAAACATGCACTAAATAGTAAAAAAATAATTGCATATTCTTGTGCCAATTTTAGTTCACCTAAGCAAAAAATTTTTAAATATATATGAACAATTATTGTTATTTTTGCATAGAGAAATTCACATAACTTTTGGACACCGACTCCAAAAATAACAATGTACATATATTTTTAAAAATGTTTGCTTAGGTGAACTAAAATTGGCACAAGAATATGCAATTATTTTTTTACTTTTTAGTGCATTTTTTGTTATAGAATATTTGATTTTTGAAGTCGGGTTTCCATTTTGTCAAAATAGGTTTTATTTTTCGCTTTTTAGTGACTTTGAAGTTCTATAACTTATTTTATTTGTCCACATATGGGTAGACCAACTAAACGACCTACTAACTTTTAGTGCATTTCTTTATAAGACATTTTTTTTATCCGTTTTTTTTTTTTGAATTTTAAGTGCATTTTTTCATAACAGATTTTCAGTTTTTTTTTACATGCATTTTGTTTATTTTTGTAAAAATTTTTTTTTTGGTGTCGGTTTTTAAAAAAAATTTTCTTATTTTCCCATTATGAATGAGTATACCCTTTCAAAAAAAAAAAAAATTCGCAGAAATCGGTTATGACATATAAAATGGGGGTTTTCCTCGATTTCCCGGGGATCCCCTCATCAGAATGCGATTTGGTGCCAATGGGACCAATGGGAAACCAAACCCTTTAAAACAAAAAAAAAATTCAAAATCGGTTCATAAGTGACGGAGTTCTGAGGTGACACACATTAAAAAAAAATACAGACGAATTGAGAACCATCCTCCTTTTTGAAGTCGGGTTAATAAAATGAAATCGTTGTTAATAAAAGATATAATGAAATCACACTTGTTGCGATTCATCAAAGATTCCTATACACACGATTCACGCAATCATTTCCAAAGTTATTGCCATTGTTTTTAATTAATACCTAAATGGTTTTGTACAATAATTCATAATACAACAACAAAAAACCCTTGATATAGTTTTTATTTTATCTTTTTTGTGTTTTTGGGAACAATAAAATTTCAAACGGAATATTATGAAACACAAATTCACATTACGAAATTATTTTATAAAATACAAAAAAAAAACCAACAGTATTGTATTTAATTATTATCAAATTATGTGAAACAAAATACCCTGTTGAAAAAATTTACAGTACGTTTTTGGGAAACAAAGACCCAAAATAAGTTGACATTTTCATTTTTTAATAATAATAGTCATTTTTAGCGATTTTCCTCCAAAGGATATTGCAGCGTTACAGATTTAATGTATACGTTGAAACTAGATTTAAATATTCTATGGTTATTTGGTAAATAATAATACTCGTGAGTCGTGACTCCTAATGTTTCTTTTATTTCTAAATAAAAAAGTAAAAGCCTGTGTTTTGCTTCTCTAAAATGATAAAATTACTTATATAATTCATGATTACTTTGCAAAATGCATTTTTTATTTTACTTTTACTTTGCAAAATGCAACTTGTGTATTTAACAACAATTTACATAGTTTTATAAAAACTTCTCTGCATTTTAAACGATTTTTTCTTTTATTATTAAGATTAAATTTTTTAGTTTCTCCACAAGACCCAATGGTTAAAAGTATGATTTTCAATATCGAACGAAAAAAAAACCAACAGTATTGTATTTAATTATTATCAAATTATGTGAAACAAAAAACCCTGTTGAAAAAATTTACAGTACCGTTTTTGGGAAACGAATGTCCCAAAATAAGCTGACTCCAATGGAAATGCAGATATTGTTTTTGTACCGATGATGGAATTTTGTAAAAATTTCTTTAAATGTTCTACCTACTAGATGTTAAAAATGACCATCGTTAAAATACGTTTATGTGACTATGGACACTCTAACGGTCACAGTTTTATTCTGATTGGAATTAATTTGGTATTTGAGGCGCTTTTGGTATTTGAAAGGTCAAGGTCGTTAAGGGAAACACAAAACTTGGTATATCTCTCCCTTAATATGAGAAAAATCGAAAAATTTATAAGAAGTAAAGTTATAGGAAATAAGTTTTACTATAATTTTGTTTATTATCATTTTTTCTGCTTCACTAATATTTACAGAAATATTTACAATTTAAGAAAAAAAAAATTTCAATTAAAAGCTGTTTGTTGGCAATTTTGTGTCGAATTTCTTCTTCGGGTTTATAAATATAAAAAGATATTATATATTCGTCTTTGAGATATAACCAGACATTGAATATCGGTCATTGAACATTCAAAGAAATTATATATACATACAGTTTATAATAATTATGACAAATGATTTTTTAATGAACAAAACAAGAACTATTTTAACACATATTTAATTATTGTTTATGAGTCAGTGTATACAAACTCCTATTTAATATATATTTAATATTATTCCTATATAATATTTAAGTTAATTTTACCTGCAGGTGTCAAAGTTTAACTAACCAACCAATCGGCTACTTTTTAGTTTACAGCGTCTCCGAAACGTTTCGGAGTTGCCAAAATTCTCAAGAAATAGACAACATATTAAAAAATGAAATGAAAAATGTTTTTAAGATTGAGGTTCTTCTACAGACCAGACATGATTTGAACCTTATTAATGCGGTTTTTGAAAAAAAATGATTCGAATCAAAGTTGCCAGTATACTTATAATGAACAACTTTTATCCGAATCATTTTTTCCAAAAACGAATAAATTAGGCACAAATCAATTATAATATTTTCTTGCCATGTATAGGTAGTCTAAGGTACATTTCGAATACAATTTTCCCACGATTAATATAACTTGCATAGTACTTGTTAGAGCAAAAATTTATAAAACTAACTCAAAATCATCTTGTAAACGAATCTTTCAAAATTGTGTTTCTTTGAAACGGTAAGAGATAAAATATTCCTTTTTGAATAATAAACAACTTTTGTTTGAAACTTTATTTCATAAATTCAGTATATACCGAGGATATTTAAGGACGTTCGAAAGAGTTATTCTGCGGGGAAAGATGCAAGGGGGTATCAAGCGACTACGCATGCCCCTATATTGGCAGATTTAATATATACGTTGAAACTAGATTTAAATATTCTATGGTTATTTGCTAAATAATAATACTCGTGAGTCGTGACTCGTAATGCTTCTTTTATATCTAAATAAAAAAGTAAAATCCTGTGTTTTGCTTCTTTAAAATGATAAAATTACTTATATAATTCATTGTTACTTTCCAAAACGTATTTGAACATACCTTCATCTTTGGCTCAAATAAATCCTTGTTTATTTAACAACAATTTACATAGTTTTATAAAAACTTCTCTGCATTTTAAACGATGTTTTATTCGATTATAAAGATTAAATTTTGTAGTTTCTCCACAAGACCCAATGGTTAAAAGTATGATTTTCAATATCGAAAAAAAAAAAACGAAAAAATGCATTTGAACTAACATTTTGAAGCATACCAATGAATTCGTATTGACTATTTTTATAACATATTTAATCTACAGGAATTTCTCTGCATTTTTTTTCTCTCTTTCGAACCGAACGTCCTTAAACAATTAACTGAGTTAGTTGTTATTTTCACTTGTTTATTTTGAATATCGTAGCCGTATCAAACTAAACTAACTCTGCACACCTATATAGGTATCATGATTAAACAATAAGAATTTAGAAATTACAACAACAACAATAATGGATGTTAAAACATCGTGTGAAGAAGCTGTCTATGTATCAGAACGATCTCGTACGTTATGTTCATCGTTTTAACCTCTACAGCAGCCGTCAGTCAGCCTAGAATGTAAAATTATATATATATATATATATAAATACAGACCGTTTTCAAAAGCATTTCTAATAGAGAATCAATGTTAAATAAATAAATAAAATATTTACTATAAAACCATACATACATACACATACATACTGAAACTGAATGTCTGGACTGGAAAATTGAGTGACCATATTATAGGACCATTCTTCTTTGACGGATCTTTAGATTCTCAAAAATATTCGAGTTTGTTACGAAATAATATTTTGCCAAATGTTAGAGCTCTTTCTAATTTAGACCTGGAATCTGTATGGTTCCAACAAGATGGTTACTCTGCACACAATGCCATGAAAGTATGGCTGTTCCTGGAACAAACTTTCCAGGAACGTCTTATGTGTGGTTTTGGAACCTTCAAGTGGCCAGCCAGATGGCCAGATCTATGCCTTAACGACTTTTTTTTGAGTGATTTTCTCAAAACACAGATCTATTCGCGGAATAGGCCTGAAAATTTGCAACAATTAAGGCAAAGAATTCAAGTGCTAGAAAATACCCGGGCAGATTTCTACAATCGACTCGGATATTGTTTAGCAAATAATGGAGGAATATTGGAACCGTTGGTTTAACTTTATTTTTCTATTAATTTGTGTGGATTGTTGTTTTCTGTGATACCGTTAATAGAATACTATCATTTATTTTCAAACATTCCACATACAAATAATAAAGGATATTAAAAAAAGAATTTTCAATTGTGAAAAGTAATGCCTAAGCTTAAGAAGACAACAATGAACATATTTAACCCACTCTCATTACATGTTAATGCAGTACAAACCAGCCCAGGAAGCATACACAACAGACACGCTAAACTAAAGAGTATCCCCACTATTTTTATTTCTTCATTAAGCATATTGTGTATAGTTATTATAGTAAATAATATTTAACATTGATTCTCTATTAGCAATGCTTTCCAGCACATACCGTATATATATATATATATATATATATATATATATATATATATATATATATATATATATATATATATATATATATATATATATATTGTTTTCACAAAACTATTAAATAACATTTGGTAATTGTTTTTGTTTAGAATTGTTTGTAATGAAATAGTTTTATTTTGTTCTCAGGCATTAAATATAGATCTCTGGGAGACCTGGTGATGCACTTAAGTAACAAAAAAAAAACAAGAAATAAAGGTCATATTTCATAATCGGAATAGTTAGTTCTATTTACTTTAGATTATTATTTTGTAAATAAAGATTAATTATTTCATTTTTTTTTAATTTCTATGAAATTTACATTAATTATTTAATTTAAAAAAAATTGATGAATAAACCGTCCAGTGAAACTAGACCATCCGAATGGTCGAGCTCTGTTTAAGGCATTCTGCTCGGAACTGCGAGGCTGATGGTTCGATACCAACAGCGGTAATTTCTCAATTTAATTAAAAAAATTAATGGGATGGTTAATTGACCAAACTGTTGGCGTATGGATAAGATGAAAGTAACCGGCTATACTTGTGAAGGTTTTCTGCAGTTTCCATTCACAAACTCCAGATGAATATCGGCATAGGTCCTAACAAAGTCGGCATCAGCCGCACAAGCTACCATTTATTCGTCTACATATAAATTCCCTGCCCTTTTTTCCCTAACTCTTTTCAGCACATCTGACCTTTCGTACAGTTTCTTGTGATATCCACAAAATCTGTCGCCTAATATTCTAAGTTGTTTCAAGCATTGTGACTTGTTTTTGCATAAAGCCTTTCTTTCAGATAACGCCAAAGAAAATAATCTTCAATATCGTATGGTTAGAAGGAGCATAATATCTGACATTAAAATATCGTCTCGATAGTTTCTCTGATTAGAAATAAAGCTTCTTCCAGTTTTCCAAATAAAATGTTACGATATTTATCCTATCTGCAAGCTGGTATCGCTCTTTATATCGAAACTCCTAAGTATTTACTAATAATCCAAAAACAGGGAAACTCAATAAATATTATTTCCAGAAAGAATTATTGTATTTAAAAATCGTGATGGTATTTTTGCGCCACCTATAGATTCCATTATGCATACCGAATTTAATATTAATTAAAAATTATCTTTTCAATTAATAAAAATATACAAAACATTTCTTATATCTGTAATTATCAAAATATTAACCGCAAACCTTCAGACAACATAAAAAAAAAAACCAACAACAACAGAAAAACTTGACCCTTCTCTATATACTAATTTCGGATAACATGCAATTGTTAAATTACTTACAAAAGACCTTACCTTACCTTAAAATCTGATAAGTAATTATTATGATTTATTTTATTATTAAATACGGAAGATTAACACAATGCTTGTCAATGTCACAGATGATACCTTGATGTCTTGCTCGAATCAATCAAATATTTTTTGGCAACTTTTTATAGCCGGTATATATGTCGCAGATGGATCGTCGTCGAATCCGCTGTTTTACAAAACCGCTAGTTGTTTTACATAACAATTCCGTTATGTAAAACAACTGCACGACGTTTAGCTGGATTGTCATTGCGATACGTTTTACAAAACTGCTACCCACGTTTAGACGTAATGTAGAATAGCTTATTTGTAATCACAAAGAACGTTTTGATATAGGGAAATATATAGAACGCCTTTTAGTGCGTGGCCCAAAAACACTCAAAACCAGACCAACTCGGGTTATGACCGATAAAGTGAAAGATTGTAGTACTCGGTTGTAATAGTTACCTTATTTAATATCAATAATTTTTGACAGCATATCTAAAATATATAGAACTTAGTTAGGAAAAAGGACCGTTAGTAATGGGAATTCCATTAGCCCGTTTACAATAATTCTAAGCTATAAATTTAAGACTTAAACAATATAAAGACTGTTAGGTAATATAAATAGTTGTATTAATAATAATAATAATGATAAATAATGATAATAATAATAAACTAAAGTCTACAATCTGTCGTTTCATTTCACGCTGTTTTACATAACATGTAATCATTGATCCGCTGCATTGATAAATACAAAACGTTTAAGCAATATGACGTGTTAAAGTTCAGTATAATTAGTCCAAATTTTATGTGAATTAGGTGAACTAAAATTGACACAAGAATACGCAATTATTTTTTTTTACTTTTTACTTTTTAGTGCATTTTTTGTTTTAGAATATTTAATTTTTGAAGTCGGGTTTCCATTTTTTCAAATTTATTTTTTTATTTCTCGCTTTTTAGTGACTTTGAAACTCTATAACTGATTTTATTTGTCTGAATATGGGTCGACCTACTAAAGCTCCTGCGTTACAAATTTGTTTTATTTGAGAATGCCTTTGAGAATTTATATAAAATTTTTATAAAATATTTTTCATTAAAACTTCGTGCCAGAAAACACACTTAAATATTCAGAATTCAAGAATATTCAGAATGGTTTCGAACAAAGTTCGAACACAGGAGTGATCACCTTATGTACTTGGCCGATTTAAAAACATTTAAAGAAAAACCTTAAAACCTTGCATTACCAATGACACCATTTCTCTTCAAATCAGAAACGTAAACAAATCAATAAATTTTTTGCCTAATTCGGCAAAGATAAATATATAAAATCTTCTTTAACGTATAATAAATATACTCATATATGAATAGAAAGTTATTTTAATATATTCTAAACATGTATTTATATATATATATATATATATATATATATATATATATATATATATATATATATATATATATATATATATATATATATATGTTTGTGCTTATTTTAACTTTCTTGTATTGCAAGATGAGAAGAACTTTTTTTTATGGCAATTTTATTAAAAAAACTAACGGAGATTTTTTCCTTCACATTAAATATATTCCAATAATAAATAATTTATTGAATTGTAAATAGTAAACATTATTTTAATATTTTACTATGTACGATTATCTAGGTACACATGACCACAAAAGTATCGGTCTTTTTTCAAAATTTTGATTTTTGTACCTTATTAATTCGTATTTCGAACAAAAAAAATGTTTCGGATGAATGAAAAGTTGTTCATTATAGGTATGTCGCAGATGGATCCGTCGAATCCGCTGTTTTACAAAACCGCTAGTTGTTTTACATAACAACTCCGTTATGTAAAACAACTGAATGACGTTCAGCTGGATTGTCATTGCGATACGTTTTACAAAACAGCTATCCACGTTTAGATGTAATGCAGAATAGCTTATCTGTAATCACTTAGAGCGTTTTGATATAGGGAAATATATAGAACGCCTTTGAGTGCGTAGCTCAAAAACACGCAAAACCCGACCAACTCGGGGTATGACCGATCAAGTGAAAGATTGTAGTACTCGGTTGTAATAGTTACCATATTTAATGTTAATAATTTATGACACTATATCTTAAATATATATAACTTGTTAGGAAAAAGGACCGTTAGTAATGGCAATTCCTTTAGCCCGTTTTCTATAATTCTAAGCTATGAATTTAAGACTTAAACAATATAAAGACTGCTAGGGTAATATAAATAGTTGTATTAATAATAATAATAATGATAGAAACTAAAATCTACCATCTGACGTTTTATTTTACGATGTTTTACATAACGTCTAATCGTTGACCCGCTGCATTGATAAATGCAAAACGTTTAAGCAATATGACGTGTTAAAGTTCAGTATAATTATGTAAAACACCTAAACATCCTTCACTTGTTTTACATAACAGAGTTGTTATGTGAAACAACTAGCGGTTTTGTAGAATAGTGGATTCGACAATCCATCTGCGACAGATATACTAACAAGTTCCATTCGATACATTTTCCCCAAAACCGTATGAATAAGGTACAAATCAGCTATAAATTTTTGAAAAAAGAACTCTATTTTTGTGGCCTCGAGTACCATATTAGCGCGTATATAATGTAACATCTATTTATTGGTTAATATGTGTAATATTTATTTATCCTAGAAAAAAAAACGGTTTTTTTGAAAGTCTTTAAAATTATAATATTATTTTTTTTTTTTTTAAATAATTAAATTTTATTTCATAATAGAAGAATGATTTATCTTCAAAATAATTGCATATTTTTTATACCCATGAAACTATTTCATCGAAAATTTCTTTTAATGTCGAAAATCGATGCTACCTAGTAGATAGATAGATTGTAGAGACTGTCCTGGACAGGACACATTTCGACCATCAAGTCCATTGTAATACCTAAGGATGTGAGTGGAGGACAAGAAAGTAGAGAGCACCCCATGCTTTTATTTACATTAAACTTAATTTTCTTGTCAATCTAATATATTATTTTTTTGTTTTAAATAGGGAATATGCATGAAAATTTTTTTTCACATTTATTTTCAGAATATGAAAATAAACTGTTAATACTGTAATAATATTTAAAAACGAAATTAAAATCTGACAAATATCAAGGAAGCTATCAGCATTTAAAGATTATTATCTGTCTCTTTCTTGCGAAAATACTAAAAACGGAGTTTTACGTGTATTTTAAATGGTGAAAGTGTAGTATGACGTCACATAACATATCTAGAGGGCTATCACCCTCTTTGTCTAATCGGGAATTTCAATCATTCATATCTCGCTTATTTTTAAAGTTATTTAAAAAGTAATTTTACCGAGATATTTGTCAAGTAAACATGCTTCAATTCAAAAGAAAAAAAATTATCATGCATATTCCCTATTATTGTGCATTTTTTTAGTTGATATTGCAATAAAAGCATGTTTTTTTACGTTTTTTTTTTAACTCTTAATTTTATTTGTTCATATCAAACATGTCAATAGAATGTTGACGTGATCATCTATCTGTAAACTCTGTACTATATAATTAATTTGTATAAAAACAACACATTTTTAAAACATCCTAGCTAAGCTAAGCCACTGTAATCGTTTTGACACGTTTTAATATAATAATAGCGAGTACAAAAATTTCAAAATATCACGTACCAATCAACCAACTCTAAACTATACGATAATAACTATAAATAGGTTCGTTCGATCACATATTAACTAACAATCATATTATTTACCATCATATTATTAAATTGAATATATTATTTAAAATTATATAATTATGTAAAAAAGTCAATTTTGATTATACGGCTTTAAGTACTAACTAAATACTTGTAATAAATATATATATATATATATATATATATATATATATATATATATATATATATATATATATATATATATATATATATATATATATATAGTCGGTTTTCAAAAGCATTTCAAATAGGGAATCAATGTTCATTAAATAAATAAAATATTTACTATAAAACCTATATACTATAAGCCATATATACACATACTTGTTTATTATACTTATACTACTTACTTGTGGTATGATGTTTGATTGATGTCATTCAAGAGTGGGGATTTAGTGATGCCCACTTAATTTATAATATTATTATTCATTATGTATGCACACACACTACAGACTACAGAGTACCCCCACTCTTTTTATTTGTTTATGAAGCATTGTGCAGTTATTATAGTAAATAACATTTAACATTGATTCTCTATTAGCAAAGCATTCCAAAACAAACGGTATATAAATATATATATATATATATATTTACTGTCTATAATCAGTGACTATGAGATGATGTCTTTGTTACATATACATGTAGACACACACTCGCCCGGCGGACGACGGACGACGGACAATTACGACGATGTATATATGCACGAGTGCACGAGTAGGTTGCAACTATGTATAAATGATTGTAGTTAGAGAGAGATAAGTATATTAGTTATATGTTATACAATACTGATTTTAATACAGTTTATGTGTGACAAAGTAAACCATATCATAGTATACTACATATAGACAGCGATAGATACACTATACATTGTTTGCAGATTGGGTGTATTTTAAAATACGGGCTGTATACACACATATATATATATATATATATATATATATATATATATATATATATATATATATATATATATATACATATATATACATCATTTTGCAGCATCTTTAAGATTGTATTTCCTCTATCAGACGCCTGTCTCCATCTTTTTATCCAAACATTTATGTCAGCAAATTTTGTAGCTTGTATATAAAAGATATTGAAAAGAAATCGAATACTTCTCAAAAAGTAGCGTGGGTTATAGCTCATTGCATAAAACATCTCAGAGAAAAATTGAAATAATAAGGCATTTTGTATTTTATATAATTAATAATTAATAATGAAAGTGTTTACATACAGGATGGCGCTAAAATACCTACACTATTTTTTTATTTATTGGGTTTCTTTTGTTTATATTAAAGTAAATACTTGGGAGTTTCGGGCCCTATTTTATCCAAGATTAAGTTGGAACACTACTGATTTCAGCAAGATGGTGCCACTGCATATACTGCCAGAACCACAATTGCTCTTTTGACGACACATTTCCCGAATCGATTAATTTCGAGAAATTGAGACTTGAGATGACCCCTAAGTTCTCCAGATTATTTTCTTTGGAGTTATTTGAAAGAAAGGGTTTATGTAAACAAGCCACAATGCATGGAACAAGTTAGAGCGAATATTGGGCGAGAGATTTTTGGGGATGTCTCATAAAACTTGAAGGAAGGTGAATGAAAGATGTGCTAAAAAGAGATTATATTTATCATTGCGAAAGGGGACATCATTTGTTAGACATCATTTATCGTAAATAGTTGGAAAAAAACTACAAGAAACAACACACTTATGAGTTGCAAAATATAAATTTACTTAACTTTTCTTCTTTTTTTTTTAATTAAAAATCGTGAAGATACTTTTGCACCACCCTGTATATATACATAAATAAATTTGTAGATATATTTACCCACTCAAAAAATTGCACAACATCTCAAAAGAAGATTCATTTTCAAAAACAATCAAAAAAAATAAATAAAGTGAAAACCGCAAAGTAATAATATCTTCCTTAAATATTAAATTATTACATAATTCAATATCAAAAAGTAATTAACATCAATTTACATAATCAAATGTTAATTATTTACGAAGCA
Source organism: Nineta flava (assembly GCA_963920215.1). NCBI lineage: Eukaryota > Metazoa > Arthropoda > Insecta > Neuroptera > Chrysopidae > Nineta > Nineta flava. The sequence continues at coordinate 144,088,882 of OY986040.1, forward strand.
TCAAAAACACGCTACATTTAACAATCAATCAAAATTCTTAAAGCCGTTATTAATATTCGATTGTCAAGTGAATAATTAATGAGAAGCCTAGGTTTTTGAAATAAAATTTCAAATTCGCCCCAATACCTAGATCAGTTTTTGTATTATAAATACGTATTTCGACTACAACGTAGTCATCAGCAGTATAAATTAGCTAGTCGTAATTTACTCATTGACAATTAGAAATAGATAGAAAATCGAAATCAATAGACACAAATATAAATAAATAAAAAAGAAAAACAAAATAAATTTAAATAAAATAAATTTTATTGAAATTACTCTTGTTAAAACTACGTTCATTCAACTTTGGTGAAACTGTCACCAAATTAACAACCGAATAACATATCCCGAGACAATATAAGAGTAATTTTAATAAGAGTGATGTTAACAAAGAGTAAATTGAATGAAAGTAATTTTAACAAAAGTAATTTCAATAAAATTTATTTATATTTTAATTTATTTTGTTTAATTTTTTATTAATTTTTTGTATTTGTCTAGTGATTTCGATTTACACAGCTTACTAAACCAAATGGCCGGATAGCATTGTAATCTTGTAGTTTTACAAGTAAAAACGGACTTATTTCGATTCCTTAGTGAATCAACAATATTAATATATTATTTTTTTAATATAATTTGCAAAAAGGGTTCAACTAGACTATTTTGCCCAATATTTTTGGAACACTCAATATTTATAGTAGTATGGCTACAATAAATCATTAGGGAAATTAAGTAATCATTTTATTAAGATGTGGTTTCTTTTCTGTTAAAATAATGTAATTTAAGTCATAATTTTTATGTTTATGTATCTCATAAGCAGATGTAAGAGATCTAATGTACTTAAAAAAAGATGGCCAGCACGGATGTGTTAATAGTGAAGCTAATTGTCTTTTTATTTGACTATTGTTATTTCTATAGCGCAAGCAATGCAATCATTTTAAGGTGTTCTCATTCTATTACAAAACGTCCTTGATCATTTAGAAAGAATTTAATTTATTTGTTCATTTTACACCCATATATACAGGGTGAATCGTACCAGGTGCATAATAGCACACGCCTCCATTTCTTTCTATGTTGCTTCCATTCCCCAATAACATCGAATAGAAATCGATCAATTGATCATCTCCACGAAACAAACGAAGACCACTTGGCTTCAATTGGCTCAAAAAGTATGATGAACACCAAAGCACTCAAAGTGCTGTGCTAGAAGAACATGTGGTAAAATTTAAATTATAAATATAAATGGTTAAATTATAATTTTTGATAAAAAAATCATAATAAGAAAATATAATTTTAGATCAGTTTATCGATTTCTAGTGGATGTTTTTGAGAAATGGGAGCATTATAGAAAGAAATGGAGGCGTGTGTTATTATACACCTTGTTCGATTCACCATGTATATATATGTATATATCAAAGATATACGAGAATCTTTAAAGTTTATCAAAAATCGCGATAATAATTTTTCTTTTTTATTTCTGAAGAAGGAACTGTGTTCCGAAATTAGTCAAATCAAGTGATTTTACGAGAAATTTTCAAATATTTGTTTTATTTAATAATTTGTTGGTTTTTTTTTTACAAAGCGACACTCGTTGCACATAAAAGATTTTCTCTTATCATAAAAATATATTATTTTATTATTCATGGTTATTACAAAAACACGTGGGACATTTACTTGGCAGGGCACGCAACAAGTACCACACGATAAGAAGTCTATTAAAATAAATTTTTAGCATATACGTTGGCTGTATGCAGGTATATATGGCTTGTCACAAAAGTAGTGATCAACAAAATTTATTTTGTTGATTTGTGTTTTTATTCATTTTGTTTTCCAAACAAATTTTCGAGATAAAAATTGTTCATTATAAGTATTATGACAACTTTTATTCGAAACATTTTCCCAATAATCGAATGAATAAAGTGTAAATCAATTAAAAATATTTGGAAAATTGAGCGCTAATTTTGTGGTCCATTGTATGAGTAATACTTTATATTGATATATGATATTACATTGCGCTTAACCTTCATACTATAAACACTATATATATATATATGTCGCAGATGGTGTGTCGAATCCGCTATTTTACAAAACCGCTAGTTGTTTTACATAACAACTCTGTTATGTAAAACAACTGAACTTTAACATGTCATATTGCTTAAACGTTTTGCATTTATCAATGCAGCGGGTCAACGATCAGACGTTATGTAAAACATCGTAAAATAAAACGTCAGATTGTAGATTTTAGTTTATATCACTATTATTATTATTAATACAACTATTTATATTACATAGCAGTCTCTATATTGTTTAAGTCTTAAATTCATAGCTTTGAATTATTGTTAACGGGCTAATGGAATTTCCATTAGTAAAGGTCCTTTTTCCTAACAAGTTCTATATATTTTAGATATAGTGTCAAAAATTATTGAAATTAAATAAGGTAACTATTACAACCGAGTACTACAATCTTTCACTTGATCGGTCATACCCCGAATGGGTCGGGTTTTGTGTGTTTTTGGGCCCCGCACTAAAAAGCGTTCTATATATTTCCCTATATCAAAACGCTCTATGTGACTACAGATAAGCTATTCTGCATTACGTCTAAACGTGGGTTTTGTATAACGTATCGCAATGACAATCCAGCTGAACGTCGTTTACATAACGAAGTTTTTATGTAAAACAACTAGCATTTTTGTAAAACAGCGGATTCGACGATCCATCTGCGACATACATAAACTATATATATATATATATATATATATATATATATATATATATATATATATATATATATATATATATATATATATATATATATATTCTGCTATTAACTATTTGATAAAAAAATTAACTTTAATGTAAACAAAAGCTTGGAGTGTTTTCTACTTTCGTCTTCATAATGGCATGACTCTTATAGTAAGTAGAGAGCACCCCATGCTTTTTTTTTTTTATTCAAATTAATTTTGTTGTCAATATCTCTTTATTCTATTTCCTATTTTCTATTTTAAATTATTTTTGTATTATTTTAGTTCATATTCCAATAAAAGCATGTTTTTTTTCAAACTCTAAATTTTATATTATATAGTTTTAATAGCAGAATGTTGTCTTATTAGCTATATAAAATGTGATGCGCGTAAACTATGAAATTATATAATTCATAATCACCTACATATTTAAATACCAACGAACGTTACTGTACGCTTAAAACAACAAAAAATTGAACCTGTTGAAAACATTCTTAGTAATAACTATATTTCATGCACTTGAATATTTCTTCAATGCAACGTTTTTGGAAAAAAAAGGCCACGGTTTAAAGTTGAGCATGGTTCTTATGGTGATTTTGATTTTCACCACCGCCAACATTATTTGAAGGTCAAAAACTGCTTATATTATAATTAAACAACGACGTAAACGCTATATTTATTACTATATAATATGGAATGTATGGAGTGTATGAAAAATGTCGAACCTATTTGAAAATCTGAAGAGACACAAGGTGTTTAAACAGCCGCGCTGATTCGACACTTATTATAGTGTTGCAATAAATGTCACAATTAAAAACAGCCGTGTGCACACATAGACACTCGGTGTACGGTGTTTAGTGCCGTAGTCTAAACGAACCTTTAGAATGTGTCTTACTGTTTCAAATATATTGAATCGGAGTGTACATTACAAAGAATATCATCAAAATTCACTAAGACGTAACGAATAAAGTACAAACATATGCTGCTATGGTAGTATATACTTACTATACCCTTGTAGAATACCTAAGTCAGTATATTATCATTTTGAACTAAAATAGCCTTTATTGTTTTCGGAGCGTGAATTATCGGTGCATAAATTAGAATTATTATATATTAATATTTAATTACTTTAGTTCGTTACTTTTTTGTAAAAATCATAATATATCCATGTCTACTTAAGGATGTTCCAACATACCACCACTTTTCGACAGATTTTACTCATTTTTTTTTCACAGGCTAAAAATAACGTTTTCTAATAAATCCCGAAGTTTCAGAATTTTTGACCGCTTAGAACGCGAGATAATTAATATCAAAGTTATCATTCTCTCTCATTCTCTCTCATTAGAAGCATGTGAAACTTCATACCCGCCCAACTATTATCTGTTATATTAGAAATAAAACTCGGAGAGTAAAGATAAATATTTATTATATAAATTTTTTTTTAAAATCATGTGTTACCGTTTTTTTTTTCGAAATATAAAAGTTTAAAATTATTATTTTTCTTCAACATAACATTATTTTGTATATGTGAACAATGTTTTTGTCAATGTGCTATATATGTGTTTATGTATTTTTGCTACAGTAAAGCCAAACCGGTTTTTTGACCATATTATATGACACAGTGCTGGAACGTCCTTAAGTTAGTACTCTTATCGTTCAGTATTATCAAATTAATCGTGACAAGCACGCGTCTTTTTCTGCGTTAAGCTATTAATATTATATCGTATGGCCTTGGAAATAAACTACCAAGAACGTTGAATACATCACTTCAATAGTCTTATACGATGTCTTGGCGGAAATTGGAAACAACCCTTTTTACTTGACATACGCGGAGGACTATATGTTTAGCGGTCTCTATGGATTTCTGTATGATATCTGTTCCAGTGTAACTACTAAACTACTTGTCATATTTTGACAAATATGGTGTCGTTAGGTTCTTCTTAGAGTTCCGCGTGTCATAGGATATGTGATGTCGTATTAAATCCAACATGGCGGATATGACTTGCATAATATGCTAATCAACAACAATAAAATTTTACAAATTTATCGAGTTTAATATCAAATGAAAGGTTTTAATTCATAGATTCTTAATATTATACTAAAAAGTCTTAAATAAAGAAGTCTAAAAAACTAAAACCCGACTACCCAAAAAACCCACGAAACTAGTTTGTAGAGCCATGTAAATAGTTATCTCGTAGTCGAAGGCCGGGGGAATTGTTACAGTTTTTTGTCTTTGTGCATCGCAGTTGGACCTTCGACTTCGAGAAATATTTACAAGGCTCATCAAACTTGTTGCTCAGTAAACGATTCCGACGATTTTTTTCAAACTTGGTACCATGATTATTAAGGTATTTCCAAACTATTATTAGGTTATCAAAAACTTCACGAAATTCACAATATTAGTAAAATGAATCCTCAGTAATCAGGTGATTTTTTTTGAGAATTTATCACCATGGCGTTTTTGAGAAAATCGCTATGTAAGTTGGAGAAATGTAACATACATCTGCATAAACATGGTGAAATAAAATGCACGATTCCGACTGTTTTTACTTCGAACTTTCTCAATATAGTCGGTTATTCTGAAATTTGACACATACTTTCCCCAATTCCTTAGAAATATTTATCCTTAAAACTTTGGGAGAATCACCATCGGATTGTTAAGTTTTTTGATAAAATATACGTAAAAAAGTGCATTTTTTTCATGTCCGCAGCAGAAAGTTATTTTTTATGGTTCAGTTGGTATCCTGAGTACCGGCGCGCTGTTTGAAAGTCGTTTGAAATTATATACTTGTATATATGTATGATGACTAGTATGTGTATGATATGTTATGTGACGAATGGGAACACTGACGACAACGGACAACTGCTTTCAACCACACGCAGGAGTACCAACATATTTTTTTTACGGATATAATTTTTTATATATTTCTTTTCGCGCGGGTACCCGATCAGCTGATACAGTTTGGAAATACCTACATTACACTTCTGAAAATCTAGAATATCTTAAAAAAACGATTCTGACGATTTTTTTAAAACTTTGTACCATGATTACTACACGGCTCAAGATCTAGATTTTCACGACGCTAATTTTCATTAGAATCAGTAGTTTACTGGCGAGCCACGAGATTCGCCCGAGTTTCGAAACCCCCATTCCATTTGAGGCAAGTCTTGTAGAATAAATTCAACAATCAGACACCTTATTACCGAATAAACGAAAGTCTGTTGGATACTTCCTCTGAGATCTTTTCTACAAATTTATTGAATAGAAATTCACACACACAAGAATCTATGGAAAAAAAAGCGAAAAATTGTTACAAAAATTTCACCCTGAATTGATTTGGAACATAAGATGAATTGCTTCTTTGAATTCATCTTCATATGTTTAATGAATTGAATTTAACAAAGAAGACCCACAATTCAAGTTAAATTCTATAAAAAAAATTTAATTATATAGTTTTCAATGTATTTATCAAAATGTTTTAGGTAATATTTTTAATAGAAAAGAAAGTTGTCGTACCAAAAAAAAAAAAAAAAAACAGATAATTTACTTAAACTATTTCATTTTGTGTGTGTTTAGATGAATATTAGTAAAAGAAATTAATTAGGCTTAACATAAGGAACGTTGTTTTTTTTTTTGTGTGTACTAAATGACAATATTATTTGGTTCGTTAGAAAGTCTATCACTTTAATTTTAACTAACAAATTCTGTCGAATTAATTAATACAAGAGCCGATAGTGAAAAAGAGGGGCGAATTAAGACAATTCGACGCCTAGGCAGCTAAATAATTGTCACCTCTCCTTTTAAGGTACATTTCAGCGCGTCGAAATGGGCCACATATTCAATCGTCGAAAGTTGGAATACACAATTGTCTGATATATGCAAGTACATAGAAAGCAAACGGTGCGATGGTGCATTTGGTTTTTATCGAATTTACTTACCTCTAAATAACTGGACACATTATCATATGTTACGCCATTAACCCAATTGATGTACCTTTTCATGGTGGGGTTGGGCATCAAAATGGATCACGCGATCAATCACGTGACTAGTTTTGATGCCATCGTTGAAAACGCTAGAAGTTGGAATGGAACCAACTCCTTCGCTTGACACCTAATCGTTATAAATTAGAATTGATTTATTGTTAATTCGTTATTTTCATCCACGCAAAAACTGCAATTCGAGCACATCCAGTGTTAGATGAATTAATGAATACAACCTTAGGCATCCCAATGGACCTTATGGTCGAAATGTGTCCCGTCCAAGGCAGCCTCTACAATCTACCTATCTAAAATTGATAATTCGGTTTATTCACAGTGTTTTTCAATTATCTGTAACAATCTACCCCCAATATAAAACCCCACCACAACCCCCACCCCGGATAAGATCGAGAGTATATTGTATATAATATTAATAAAAAATAAATTAACAATAGCATATAAAAAAATATCAATAACAAATTACTAGGGCATACAAAAAAAAAATTACTGTTAAAAAAGATGTTGTATTATTATTTTTTTTTTTAAATATAATCATAAATAGAATATTTTTACTTGTATCCCATTTGTTGTTATTTAATTAATTATTTATGGTGTAGAAATATGTATTTCATTAAATTTATTGTAAAATAAAATAATAAACCATATTTAGACAAAATGGAAACCCGACTGCAAAAATTAAATATTCTATAACAAAAAATGCATTAAAAAGTAAAAAAATAATTGCATATTCTTGTGCCAATTTTAGTTCTACTAAGCAAAAATTTTTAAATATATTTGTACAATTATTGTTATTTTTGGAGTCGGTGTCAGCATAGAGAAATTCACATAACTTTTGAACACCGCCTCCAAAAATAACAATAATTGTACAAATATAAGAATATGCAATTATTTTTTTACTTTTTAGTGCATTTTTTGTTATAGAATATTTAATTTTTGCAGTCGGGTTTCCATTTTGTCAAAATATGGTTTATTTTTCGCTTTTTAGTAACTTTGAAGTTCTAAAACTGATTTTATTTGTCTAAATATGGGTAGACCTACTAAACGACCTACTAATTTTTAGTGCATTTTTTTATAACACATTTTTTTTTTACCCGTTTTTTTTCTTCTTCTAATTTTCAGTGCATTTCTTCACAACAGATTTTCAGTTTTTTTTACAAGGAATTGGGTTTTTTTTTGTAAAAATTTTTTTTTTTTGGGGTCGGTTTTTTTTTTGTAAAAAATAAAAGTCGGTTTTTAAAATGTTTTTTTTATTTTCCCATTATAAATGAGTATACCCTTTCAAAAAAAAAAAAAAATTTCGCTGAAATCGGTTATCACATAAAAAATGAGGATTTTCCTCGATTTCCCGCAGATCCTCTCATCAGAATGCGATTTAGTGACCTACCTTGAATCAAACCCTTTAAGACAAAAAAAAAATTCAAAATCGGTTCATAAATGACGGAGTTCTGAGGTGACAAACATTAAAAAAAAAAAAAAAATACAGACGAATTGTGAACCATCCTCCTTTTTGAAGTCGGGTTAAAAATAAATAAATAACAGCCGACGAGATTCATTCATATATATTATTATTAAATTCGAATTTATTGTTAAGAGTTAAATAGTTTTGTAGTAATTCCATTATGTTTTCTGTTTTTTTTTAATAGTAATTCTTTAAATACAAAATGTTTAAACTATCTACGTAATATTTAATAATAATAATAATAAATAACTTGTAATAATTGTTTAGAAAAGAATAATAAAAAAAAAACAGACGAATCTAAAAACATATTTTATTGCAAATACTCATCGAATCATCGATTATTTATTTGTAATAATAAAAAATGCGTATTATTAAAAAAAAAAAAAAAACAACCTATTCATCAATTTTACGAAAGAAAAAAAACTGCGTAATAATATTTTATTAGTTCTTTTCCACGATGTCTTACCAGTGAGATTGGGTAAATGAGGGAAAGAAAAGGTATGCAGTTGACTTCATAAGGGACTATCCCAGTGTTAACTATTTAGTAAACCTATGAGAGACCATAGAAAACCATAGATAGTCAGAATTTGATGTAATATCAGATCGTCAGTGGCATTGCTACCGGGGGTGACAATCACCGGGGTCCTCTAACTCAGGGGAACCCAAATTCCTGGGTCTATAATTCGCTTTTGATAGGGTTTATATAAAGGATTACATTACATAACTATACGTTACGTAATATGAAGTCTGTTTTACTTTATGGATTATTTTAGTTTATTTATTTTTTTAACGGGAGAGTCAAATAAAAAAAAAATTCGTAACGCAGTGCTGCTTCAACTTAGCGAATTTCCTTAGAATACATAAATGACTCTCTAGCGGTCACAGTTTTAGTCTGATCAAAATGAAATGATTTTAGTATATTATTTTAGTATTTGCAAGTCCAATTTTATTAATAAATGACATACGTCGAGGGGAATGGAGGGGGGACAATAAAGAAAGGAGAAAACACAAAAAATAAAATATCTCTCTTAATATTAGAACAATTGAAAAAAGTATAAGAAATAAAGTTGTAGAAAATTATATTTGCTACAATTTATTACCTTATCTCTCTAATGTGTACAGAGATATTAAGGAATTTAATTTTCAATATTAAACCGTCAATATTTCTGTAAATATTAGTGTAACAGAAAAATGATAAGAAAAAAAATTACAGTAAAACTTAGTACCTATAAATTTACTTCTTATAAATTTTTCGATTTTTTAAATATTAAGGGAGTTATGTCAAATTTTGTGTTTCCCTCTGCCTGTAGACCCCCTTTTCCCCTGGTCCCATTTTACCCATTAACGAACTTGGCCTTTTGAATACCTAATGCGCCTCAAATACCAAATTTCATTCCGATAAAATGAAAACTGTGACCACTAGAGTGATTACAGACATATATATATATATGCATATATATATATATATATATATATATATATATATATAGATATATATATATATCTATGGACATATATATATATATATATATATATATATATGTCCATAGATATATATATATATAAATTTTACAGATGGTGATTTTTGACATCTACTAGCTAGGATCGATGGACATTTGAAGAAATTTTTGCGTAAATTTGACTTCGGTACGGGACCAATAGCTCTATTTCCTTTCGCTAATATATATAATATCTATACATAAAACAAGATATATACAAATTATAGAAGAATCTGTAAGTCCTTGAATCACGCGCAATAAACAGTTACCCATATATCAATGAAATCACAAAAACTGTTAGGACTGTTAGAGCGCAGATCCCCTTTTTTGTTATTATTTAAGTCTTGATAATTAATATGGTCTTTTTGTTTCTGTTTAAGGTTGGCGATCAAATAATTCGTATAAATGGTTTTACAGTGGAAGATGCAATACACAAGGAAGTCTTACAACTCATTTCGAATCATAAACATATTAATTTGAAAGTTCGACGTAAGTATATTATTTTCAATTTGTTAGAATTATAGACTAGTCGTTTGCCGCCTGATGGGATTTACCATCGGCAACATTTCTCAGCAATCATCAGACTTATCTCATTGCAGGTTTCTAACTTAAAAAATGACGCACTTCCCGTACAAACTTCCGTCTCTTATTTTACCTCTTTGAGGAATGAATTTCCAAAGAAATGATGACACAACTTTTATTTATAAACAGAAGTCTAAACACCAACTTTCACGTTACTAACTTAAAAAATGACGTCCGACATGTTGGATTTAATATGACGTCACATAGCCTACGACACGCGGAACTTTAAGACGTACCTTACATTTGGCATCTCATTTGTCAAAATATCATTAGTAGTTTAAGAGCTACACGGGAACAGATGAACATACTAACAGACATCCAGGCATCTAGATTGCTAAACACATCACCCTTCGTAGTCGGGTAAAAAGATGCAACCAATGTTTGCTGAACATGTAATAATAATACTTATGAATTGTTTTTCATATATTTATTCAATGTTATACTAAAACAATTCATTATTATATAAATTACTTGAAATTGTATTTCTCCTATTTTACATAATTATTGGGGTTCCGATCTTTACGAAATATCTACATTCGATTATCAAAAGTAATGTCCAAGTGTCCAAACTGGTGTTCTATGACTACAATATCAATCTTTTTTGAAATAATTTAATCTAAAAATGAATTTAAAACAAGTGAAAATAACAATTAACTGAGTTAATTACTTAAATATCCGGTACATACTGAATTTATGAAAATAAGTTTCAAACAGCAAGTTGTTTATTTTTAAAAAAGGAACATTTTTTATCTTTAAATTTTTGTTCTATCTCTTACGGTTTCAAAGATAGACAATTTTGCCCATTTTGCCCAAATATGATCCGATTTTGTCAGGCGGACGGATTTGCGGATATGGACTAATTAGGTCATTTTATGAACACCTACATGTATGTATATATGTATGTTTGTATGTATGTAATGTAATGTAAATACATGTTAAGTGTTAAAAAAATTAAATAAAATGTTGCATCTGTCAAAAAAATTTACTACAAGAATAATCAAATTTGTGAGAGACTGATTCGGTTAAGGTCGGGTCAATTTTATTGAACGTGAGTGTACATGATGATGATAACTTAAAATAAAATGTTTGTCAGTAATAAAATTGCACGAGTTAGAATGCCATTTAATAATAATGAATTTTATTGTCGTGTGTGACAAAATTTTTAATAATTAACTACCTGAAATATTTCGCCACCCACACGGAACAAAATTAATCAATTTTTACATCATCTCTGCTGCTGGTTTTATAGATAATCCATAAATAAATATTATTTATATAATACAGGATGGCGCAAAAGTACCTTCAGGATTTTAATTTTAAAAAAGTATAAGTAAAGTTATATTTTGAAACTCCATAATACAAAGTTGGTGTTTCTTGTAGTTTTTTCCCAACTATTTACGAAAAATGATATCTAACAAATGATGTCCCATTTCGCGATGAGAAATATGAGCTCTTTTTAGCATATCTTGCATGACCTTTCTTCAAGTTTCTTGACACATCCCCAAAATCTCTCGCCTAATATTCGCTCTAAGCTGTTCCAAGCATTGTGGTTACATAAATGCTTTCTTTCAGATAACCCCAAAGAAAATAATCTGGAGAACTTAGGGGCCACCTCAAGTCTCCATTTCTCGAAATTAATCGATTCGGGAAATGTGTCCTCGAAGGAGCAATTGTGTCTCTGGCAGTATGTGCAATGGCACCATCTTGGTGAAATCATTAGTGTTGATCTTCTTGTCGTGGTAGAAAAAGTTTTTCAGCATTTCCCTGTATCCATCTCCATTTATCGATGGTGTGTGACCAACTTCATGTTGAAAAAAATAGGGCCCGAAACTTCCAAGTATTTACATTAATATAAACAAAAAGGAACTCAATGAATATATTAATTCCAAAAAGAATTATTGAAATTAAAAATCGTGAAGGCGCGCCACCCTGTATTACACTTTTGCAATTATAAATTTAAATGTTTTTTAAATTTATCTAAAGATTGAGCAATTCAATATACAGAGTCGCATCTTTTATGTCTTATGATCCTTTTTTACTGACCCCTAAAATATAAGGAATTTGTATGTAGACTAGAAATTGACATGTTGAGCGATTGTAGGAACTACGACTATAGGAACCGACTCTGATGGGAACTATGCGAATATAATAATAATAATAATAATAATGGGGTTTAACCTCCGTTTCCGAGACACGACGGTCTATAACAGAGGCCACCCACATCATTATTTTTCATCCTTTATTTATTAATTTTTACATTACATTTTTATGATGTGAGTGGAGGATCGGGAATTCGTATGCAGATTAGGAATTGGAAGGTGTGCGGCTGCAGCCGACTTTGATAGGAACTATGCCGATATTCATCTGGAGTTCGTGAAGGGAAACTGCAGAAAACCTTCACAAGCATAGCCGGTTACTTCGTTCTTGTCCATACGTCGACAGTTTAGTCAATCAACCGCCCCATTAATTTTTTTTTTTTTTTTAAATTGACAAACTGCCGGTGTCGGGATTCGAACCCATAACCTCCCAGGTCCAAGTAGAAACAGCACCTTAACAAGCGCGGCTACTTGGCTGGTTACTATGCGAATATTCATCTGGGGTTTGATGAAGGAAAACTGCAGAAAACCTTCACAAGCATAACCGGTTACTTCGTTCTTGTCCATACGCCGACAGTTTAGTCAATTAACCGCCCCTTTTTTTTAATAATTGACAAACTGCCGATGTCTGGATTCGAACCCATAACCTCTCAGTTTCCAAGTATGCATACTGCGCATACATAACGCCTTAGACCACTCGGCTACTTGGACTGGTTTCCTGTCCATACAGTTTTAGTCAATTATTCGCCCCCCATTTCTTATAATTGACAAACTGCCACCGCCGGGATTAGAACTCGCCAACTCCCAGCTCCTCTATGTTTTATTAATGAAACTTAAATGCTTCTTTTTTTTTGCAGATGTGGGAATGGTTCCAATAAAAGAGTAAGTTCCGAAATAACTCTGCAATAATATTGTTTTTGAATAAAATATTAAGTTTAACATTTTATTTCACAGAAAACAATCCGATTCTTTGGGATGGCAAATAATCGATGATTTAAATTCAATGAAACGGGGATCGCCAATTCCACGAGATATCAAAATTAATATAGTGGTAACGCCACGATCCAAATTGGACTGCGGGTAAGTAAAAAATTATAGACCCGACTACTTCCACAAAATTGCTGGACAATAATTGTATTCTTTTGAAAAAATGTTCATCATAATGTTGATTGTTACAGGATATGCAAAGGACCCGATTGGAAACCGGGAATTTTTATACAATTCACAAAAGAAGGTGGCATTGCTCACGATGTTGGTTTGCGACCGGGTGATCAAATTTTAAACTGTAACAACATCGATTTTAGCGGAATATCCTTTAACGATGCTGTGCACATTCTAAAGTCATCCAAACAATTGGAGTTAACGGTTCGACAGGGTGTCGGTTTAGAATTAATTGCAGCTGAATCGAGTGGCTACAATAGTTCAGCAAGTTCTGTGACTGGCGATCAAAGTCCATCGTCCACCGATTCGAAACGACTGTCCATTGTAAAAGAAGAGACACTCGAATTGGAAGATCGTCTATCACAATTAGATCGGGCAAAAGCTAAAATGTGGAATATGGATTCCGGATGGAATCAAACTGAGCCGATACGAAATTGTAAACCAACAATTATTACTTTATCGGGTAATGAAACCACAATCGAAAATAATGGACCGCCTGAAGTATGCCATGGTAAATTTGATAGTCATCATGGCAGCAGTATTCCATCACCACCAGCAAGTCAACCAATCAAACATACTGTTGTTGCTCAAATACATCGAACCGAAGACGATTGTCATGAAACCAAACATTTAAATAAGCCAATTGCACCAGCATTCTTGAACGAGAAACAAACGAATATTATTAAGAGTAGTTTAGCAAACAATGAAAATGAGAAACCAATGGGAATTGTTAACAATTCGTCACCAATGAACGGTGGTAACAGTGTAATACCACCACCTCCTCCTCCGATCAGTTTATCGAATGCAATATGTCAAGAACTTCAAAAAAGATCAGAGGTAAGTCTGCCAAAAAATGAGTAGTATTCATTCAAAACCTAAAGCTTGAGATCATATCCAGTCGTATGAATGCTATAAATCCTATTCTTCATTTACAGAGAAAAATGCACCATCAACAGAATGGAACTTCTGAAGTTCGAGAACTTCGAAAAATTCCACCAGTTGATAACAGCAATATCAATACGAAAAAACAACACGATATTTTAATGGATGAATTTCGTAAAGTTCATCATAAGATGTTTGCTGCTTCGAATAATGAGGCGAACAGTTCTGAAGAAAAGAAAAGAGAATCTCCTTCGAACACAAAACCTACTGACCAACCGGTAAGCATTGAAAGTAACATACTTCTAACTCGTTTAGACATTGCAGTGCCTCTGATGTAGTAGTGGAGTTTAGGCCGAAGCCTGACAATATGCCTTTCTAGGCCTTTCTTACCGACACCTAAGGAAACCATCCCTTGAACCTCTTCTATTGTCCGCCACACCTGATTCGTTTCCTCTAGCTCTGTTTTTGAACCTACCAGTCCTCTTTGTGAATGACAAGGCAGAGCATCACTTGACTTGTTCTACCATAACTTCCCCCATTTTGGTTGAGCCGAAGTCTAGGCACCTGATTCTCGCTCTGTAAGAACATTCTGCCAGACGGTGGAAGGGCGTATCATTTGCCCCGTAACAGTCTGGGCAGTTCATACTGTCCTCCAACCTCATGAGGAATAGATGCCTTATAAGCTCACAGTGACCAGTGAGCACCCCAACCAGAAGGTTTATCTCTTTCCGTCGTTTGACAATAAGTCAGGTTTATGCCAATAACAGTCCAGAAAAGCCGATCGGAGATCCTTTTCATTCTTACAGGTTAGACTAATCAAGCTGTTCTCAAACACAAGGGTGAGCCCCTTTTATGCCTTTCCAGGGTTGAGCCCAATTGTCATTAGTTATGGACTTCTTCACTCATTGATCAACGATAGATGAAATTTGATCCTTGAGTATCCCAAATACGGCTACAACATGCTGTAACCCGGAAGGGTTCTTAAGAGACATTTTGTAACATTTTCACCAAAAGTGAGCCACCCTGTTGGTTAATGTTCAATGACGTCACGTCACGAACGGAGCACAAATACATTCCGATTAGCACTGATGAAATTTCTCTCTGTTAGTTCTTTGTTCCTAAATTGAAGTTTTTCTATTTTCAGATTCCGCCACCACCTCCACCCCAAATAAAACGTTCCAATACAGGAACGACAACACATAACAAACCAAAAGCTCCACCAGTGCCAAAAAAAACATACAACGAAATACCGCCATGTCCAGTACCCGATTATGAATCAAATACATCAAATACAATGTTATATATCAATAATAATAATAATAATACCAGTAGTTCTCAAACAAACAATGAGAAAACAAATAATAAAAGTCATTTGGATGCCGTTGAAATGGATTCTTTGGAATCATTCCAGCTGAATAATCCAAGTGGTCCAGAACCAAAACCACCAAGTACATATTTTAATAAACCACGGCATAGATTGTTATCCGCTCAATCTTCGGTCAGTTCTGCGACATCACTTGATTCAGTGCTACGAAATGGCAATAACATGGGTGCTCAACAGCAAATGCAACAAAAGAAACGACCAGTATCAGTTACATTCAGTGAATATCCAAGTGGTGTACAAAGACGTGCTCCTGCACGACTTGGTTTCTTAAATGGTTCCAAGTCGTGTGACATCGATGATCGTGGAAATAATCAATCGATTACAAGTCGTCTGGCTTCGGAATTGTCACAAACATTAATGCGTGCTAATTTGAAAAATAATGATTCACAAGTAAGTAGTTTTTTCTCAGTTGAAAATTCGATATTACTCACAGCGCCTACCATTCGTTGGAGCTGATGATCATCGTATTTTACCTACATCGTTTTTCACTGGATCCAAATACTTAGGTCTGTTTTGTCAAAGTTGTACACCAACAGAAAAATATGGAAAATATTCAAAGATCAGGATCAATGTCAACGCGCTTCAAGATATTTGATTTTAGAAACTTAAATGAAATTTTTAATACCCACTTGATATGAAAACCAGGCAACGTCATTGCTGCAATTTTTGACAAGGAGTACTCACAATTAAATACTTGTTTTTCAGGAAACTGTAAATAATTTACGAAATACCAACAACAATATGAATTCAGTTACAATAAATGTCAATAACAGTATGATGAATGGTAGTCCAATACCTCCCGCTCCAAATCAAATTCAAATGCAACATCATCAGCCATTAATCAAGAGTCAATCAATGACAACAACAGCAACAAATAATATTCATAATAATGGATTATCAAATCGTTTAACTATACGAATTTCAGATGAGAATCCATTACCATAATCTACAATTCTTAATTGTTATGTCAAATATAAATAATCACTTTATACATACTTCTAAAAAATATATAAAACTTCTTATGATTAGTGTATTTCATATTCTTACCGCGAGAGGCAATAGAAGGTATGAATGCAAATAGCAGTGACATCTATGTTACAATGTATATAAAAGTCATTCTCGTCCAATGTCCTGTGGCATTGCCTAAAAGTATCAGCACCATCTAATGACCGAAAAAACAAACAAAAATTGAATAGAATTTTAAATTTTTCTTGATAAATACAAAGAGACAAACGTTTTTTTGAACATATTTAGAATTCACAAACTATTTACGATCGATTGAATACTCCTCTCAGGCCTATGTTAAGTCAATTCTTTAAAAGTATTGGCTAAACGAATGCCCTATAATAAAATTAAATTTACTCAGTAACTATTGAGTCGCAAACGAAATCGAAAGTGTCACAAAGAGCCACAAACGTTTGGGAAAAAAAATACTAAAAAGTCATGTTGACCAAATTCATGTTGGTTATTAAGACGAGCGTCTTTGTAAGTACCATATCTCCCGTATAAGTTCGGACTCCTTGTCTAGTCTCCATGGGTTATACGTTAATAATTAAATTCATAGGACAAGGAAAATAATCCTGTCATGAATTGTTCATAGTCATTCAATTTTGATACTCTACAAAACACAGCATTCGGTTTAAATCTATCCAATTTCCTAAGTTAAAACAATCTTTAATATAAAATTTCGTAATAATAAAGAGGGCTCAGATAGTTCCTGTTTTTGCAGAACATCCCGTAAAAAAATTGAAATCGACATTTCAACTCACTGACCTCTGTTATGTACAGATCAGTGTTTCAGCATTTGCATTTACATCAATAGCTGCATCCATCTATATATAGATTTTCCAACTAACTGTGGAATGTGAAAGAAGCTAATAATTAGTTTTACAAAAATATGTTGTCAAATATTAAACTTAAGTGCCTGTTTTTGAATTTAATTAATTTTTTAATTTTATTTAAGACTGAATTTCCAAACTATCTATTGAATCTAAAACAAACAAAAAATACATTTCAATAAAAAAAATAAAACAACTTTTTTATTAAACTTTTCTTTTTGTGTTTTTTTTTTGTAATAAATAATTTGTTATTCTTAATGATATAATAAATACAAATTTGTGCAATCGTTTGAAATGAACAGATTAAAAAAATATACAAAAAATTACTATTAAATAATTATTATTTACTAATTTTGTACGTTTTGTTTATTTTCTTTTGTCCTCTTCCTGGATCCTTTGGACCATTCTAGCTGAAAATTTATATATGATATTTTCACAGAATTCTTCTGTTTGGACCAAACATGGCAACATGGCAGTCTTCTTTATTTCGCTAAAAATTTGTGTCAAGTGAATTTGTGTCAATGAACATTTTTAGTTTTGCTGAAAAATAATAATTGATTCCAATAATGAAACACAAAAAAATTGTTAAAAGTAATTTATTAAAAAAATGAATAAATTATAAAATTCTAAGGATTGAAATTCAGAAACTTCTAAATGCTTTATCTAATATAAATGTCATCATCGGATCTGAATATGATAATTTTTACACAATGTAGTCTTAAAATATATTTCTATATAAAAATTATTCAAACTCAAGTTTTTTTCCTCGGTGGCTTTAGTTTCAAAAAAAACAATAAAAATCAATTTCTTGATTTCTTTCAATTTTACGGGGAAATTTTTGTACATGATTCTTATTGGAGTAAAAAAACACCTTTAAAAAAATCGTTCAGTTTGAATTATTTCCATAAAATTCTTCTAAAATTTATTTTTATGTTGAATTTAAAATAGATAATTTGTGAAGAAGATCTTGAATAATTTTCGGATTTCTTGTAATACTGAATGTTTCAAGCAACAAACGTACACCATTTTCCGGGTCACGGCAATAAGCATCATTTAAAATTTTTAAATTTAAATCATTTCTTGCTAGTTTTCGAATGATTTGGTCGGAAATAGTGCCGTGTAGGCACTCCATAGTCTTTTTATTGTGCTCCATCATATATTCCTCCAAATTTTGTTTTTTTTTAGACTTTTTCCCGCTTTTTTGATGTGGCAAAGTATTTTCATAATTCACATTTTCATTATTTTCTGTATAAAAAAATTAAAATAAAACTTTGAATGTGTTTTATAAAAAAAAAAAAAAAAATACCTGATTGTAAGATTTTATTAAAAAATTCAGAATCAACACTTAAATTATGACTCATCTTTTAAAATTATGAACACGTTTGAACTTGTTCACTGTTGCAGCGTTGCTCCATATATGTGTTGTAATCTTAAAAAAATTCGTCTATAGCAGGAATTATAAGTATTCTCCCCCACCACCGCCTGATGCTGGTGGTGACACATAAAATAATATAATAGATATCATTCTCAAAACCACAAGAATAGATAATATTCTTCCCGCGCAAAATCGTACCATATTCATTTGATTTTTGTGTAAATGATTCGAATAATAGTTGTAGTGTCGCTTCTATGCCGGAAACAGTGGTGAGAGTATATACTCTCACCACTGTTTCCGGCATAAATAATAAATAATAAATGCAATTTCTTTTGAATTAATAAAATAATAATAACATTTACCTGTAACCATTATGGGCTACTAGAATGATCGACTTATTGAATGAACGTAAATATTCGATGAATGTATTTAAACCGCTTGCCAACGATACTGTGTTCATTTTTTCTTCGTGATAATATAAATCTCCATCGATAACTTTACATCCTGTGTTTGTTCAGTAACCTTGTAACGTATGTCCCCCTTCGGAAGAATATATTCATTGAAAATCTTTCTTTGGTGAAATGCACCAATCTAAAAAAAAAATGTTTTTAATAAATAATATTTCCAAAAAAAAAAACTATAATCCAAGATAATAACTTGAAAAATTTCAGGCATTTCAAATGAGCTCCCAAATCATGTAGTTTCTATATCCATAATTACACATAGAGCATTTTCGTAATTCACATTTTCTGTTAAAAAAATAAATAAAAACAATTAAAAATGATTGAAAATAAACACAAAAATATTTTAAAGTAAAAATAAAGTACCTGAAAGTACTAAACTTTGATTAAAAAAACCAGAATCATTACTTAAACTATCACTCATCTTGTAAGTTTTGCCTGTGAACGTATTAACACGACTGATCTATGCTAAGTTACTGCGTTGTTTTGTATACCAGGCACGTGGTTAGCTTTGAGTGAACCCCTTAATAACACTTTTATAAATAGACCCTTATTTGCAAAATAATAACAAAAACAATTTTATAATAAAACCTATTTTGACAAAATGGAAACCCGACTTCAAAAATCAAATATTCTCAAAACAAAAAATGCACTAAAAAGTAAAAAAATAATTGCATATTCTTGTGCCAATTTTATTTCACCTAAGAAAAAATTTTTAAATATATATATTATGAACAATTATTGTTATTTTTGGAGTCGGTGTCAGCATAGAGAAATTCACATAAAATTTGGACACCGCCTCCAAAAATAACAATAATTGTACATATATATTTAAAAATTTTTGCTTAATTGAACTATAAAATTGGCACAAGAATATGCATTTAGAATATTTGATTTTTGAAGTCGGGGTTCCATTTTGTCAAAATAGGTTTTATTTCTCGCTTTTTAGTGACTTTGAAATTCTATAACTTATTTTATTTGTCTAAATATGGGTAGACCAACTAATCGACCTACTAACTTTTAGTGTAATCCATACAGTTTGGAATATTAACACTATTGGTCTGATACCTTGAAAACCGTTATTCGTATCATATTTTAACCAACGCCATCGTTTTCGCTAAGTCCAAATTAGCTTAAAACTAAGTTTTTATCAAAATCGGAGACATAAAATTTGCCTCTAATTTTAGCGATTTTTTTAAGGGGTACCCCTTGGAAAAAATGTGAAAAAAGTGAAGAAAATTTTTGTTCTCGATTTTAATAATAATCATTTTCCAGGCTAATTTCGATCCAAACAATACGAAAATCAAGTTCATTTTAACGTCCGACCAACACATTGCAAAATTTTGCCTTCTCAATCCATACAGTTTGGAATTTTAGCACTATGGGTCTGATACCTTGAAAACCGTTAATCGTATCGTACTTTAACCAACGCCACCGTTTTCGCTAGGTCCAAATTAGCACAGCTAGTATTTAATAAAAATGAAATAATTAAAATAAAAATAGTAAGTACCCATACATTTATTTTTCAATCCATTTTCATTTATTTATTTTATATAAAATTTTTAAATTTTATAAAAGCGTGAGTTTCTAATCGAAGATTTGTGAATACCGAAATTATGGCAAACTTATTATAACAAGAAAAAGTAATTTTCTCAAAAATTTACACAAAAGTATCTAAAATTTTTTCTTACATACAAGTTACATGGGTAGATGAAAAGTTACGTAAAATGTAAGAAATGTAACCTTCTGGCAACACTGCTGAAAAGGATAATGAAGCATCTCATTAGCTGCCTTCGTTTCAGAACAAGTAAGTGCGAGAATACCAGGACTAAAATTGAGGAAGATTAAACAAAAAAGAAATAGAAGACATTTTTATTTAAATTGCAACATTTTATTTTTTTTAAATATAATTTTCAATAAAACATTGATGCCATGTTTGTTTGGTTTTTTTTTTTTTTGTTTTGTCATAACAATTAATAAATCTAGGTAATATAATAATTTTTGTTTTTATTTATGAATAAATTAATATTTATATATGTATATATATTTATATATTATTTTAATTTGAATATTCTTTTTATTTTATTTTTTTTGTATATTGTGTTTTTGAACAGGTACTTGGGATTGAAAAATTGATTATGAGCCATTTAAAGCTACAATGAAAATCATAGACATTGAAATCTTTATAATAATTATGTGTCATAGATATTGAAAGCTTTTCTTATAAAAATATAGAATCGTTTGCAATGGTAAATGTTTGAATCGAATTTCTGGGACGGTAAAATTTAAATGGAAAATTTAGTATGGTAATATTTAGCAGTGGGGATGTTTTAGGTATTCAGATCAATTTCAATTTGTAGTATTGGATTTTTACGGTAAGATAGCAGCGCCGTTATGGCAAAACTAGATATCTTTTACAGTTGTAAACAAGATTACTTTAACGTGCTGTGAAACAGAGTTTACGGCTTACATTTTAAATTTTGTCCCAATTCCTAAAACATTTGTTTGTATTTATAAATACATATTTTGACTACAATGTAGTCATCAACAGTATGAATTAGCTAATCGTAACTATCTCTGGGATATGGATTCAGAGATATGTGAAACACGCACCAAATTAGCAACATATCCCGATCGTTAACTTTAATAAACAATATTTCAGTTGATCTTTTTCTAACCTAATAGAACCGATAATTATATTGGGTGTTAAGTGAAGTAATTAAAACGATAAAACCTGTACCATGAATTAAAATACCCAGTATCTGATCGATATTACCATACTAGAGAAAAAGTAACCAAAAAAGTTTCTATTCAGAGTATGCAATAATCTAACAAAACTATTCGAGCACAATTATCGAAATAAAATTTTTGTTTCGAGCAATATTGTTTTAAAAGTTTTCCTATTTAAATAAAGAGAAGCTATATCAGAAAGTAAACAAAATTCATGAGATTGAGATATGAAACATCGATATATTATTTTCTGGAAGTATATTATTTTCTAGACTACTCATATTTAATTTTTATTATTTTTTCTAGGAACTACTTGATCATCGGTTAAAAAATATATAATTTCACATAAAATAGTACCTATTTTTCTTCTTTTTTTTTTGACGTCTATATCAACAGACTAAATTATTGGGTTGCGTGCCACTTGGACACATGCACTTAAAACGCTCATAAGCAAACAGCTTCAATTCACTCACTAATACATTTGGTACGTCAGAGCGACGTGATCAATTGTAACACATTGAGATGTATTATCTATGGTTATGAGCCCGATTGTGAGCGCTGAAAGTGTATTCGCGTCCAAATGTAACGCAGCCGTAATGTGTAGATATAGAGGTTATGTTTATGTTTAGAATATTATTGTTTAATTGTGTACACAGTGTTTCTTTTTTTTTTTTGTAAAGTCTGATAATTAATTTATAGGTATTTTAATGAAATATATTAATTTAAAAAATTATTACAAATTAATCAATACTAAAGTTACAGTATAATTTATAATTAATCATGATTGTAATCCAAATTAGACGAGTCAATTATTTGTCGAAGGTAAAGAACTCAATATATATCGGGTATAACCTACAAGTCACCTATTTAGAGGTTATTGTTCTTATATAGTTCGATCACTTGAAGCATCCCTGTAAAGAAACTGTCTTTTTAGTCACAAGCACACTAGTGAGGTACTTTTATTTCACCGATGATAAATTGTCACCAGTCGAACAAACTAAATGTCATAATACTGTTTACAATCGTGAAAAATCATTTCACATAAGAATATAAGTACAATATATTTTTTATAGATTTTTTCTTTTTTTTTTAAGTTCTTTTTAAATACAATTAATAATTCGTATATAATTTTTCATTTTATAATTTAAGTCGTAATACATTTAGGCATTTTTAGGACTCATAAGAATAATTTTTTTTTTATATAGTGTTTTTTTTAAACTACTTAAACTTAAAATTAAAAAAAAAAAGTAACATAACCACTTTAATGGTAAAAACAATATTAACTAATACGCATGTCAAAATCAGAACATCCTACTTGAAATTTGCAATTCCAAAGGATGTTAATTTCATTTTTTTGATCCCCAATATTTTATAGGGCTCATCAAATACTGAAAATACATTCCTTTAAATTCTTACAGAAAATAAACTCAAACAGTCTGAGATCACATTAATCAATTTTATGTATTAATTAATAATAACATATTTTTTTGTAAAAAAATTACAATTATTTCAATTACACAATAAATACGCTGAAATATTTTGATTTTTTCTTCAATATTTTTTTATTATTATTTTTCTTGATTGTCGATTTTATATTTTGAACAAAATTATCATTAAACAACGTTTATAATACTTTGGAATATTGGAAAAATTTTTGGTATAAATTCAAAGAGTTAAATGATTTTATTGTATATCGCGTCGATTCGTTGTGAAAAAAACAACAATATTTTTGTATGCGTGGAGTTTTAAACGTGGACGGTTTTGTATATGGTATTATATTTCTGTAATTCGATTACGAAACTTCGAAGGGTAATAAATCGATTAAAATACTGTTAAAGAATGAATCTCTAATATAAACTAATCAACAAACATATATCCGATAGAAAAGGGGCACTTCTTGTCGATACTTTGATCTTTTTGAAGTTCTTTCACGTAGCCTTATAAAATGCCGAATGTGTTTCAATATATTGTCCGATAGATGACAGTAATTGGTATTTAAATATAAATACCAATTTTTACAAAGTATTATGTATTCATATTATTTTATAAACGATATCGGTATGTAATTATTGAAAAACTTTCACAAATTTATATGCAAGGCTCCAAAAAAATATTTAAAAAAACATTGAATGACATTACTTGTTTATATTTAATATATACTCACTTGTGTAAATGTATTCATAGGTTATGTTTAATGAATAAATTGACAGTCGGTATTATTCCTCCTATTAGTATTTAATCTAAATTGAGACAAATTGCACTAGAGAACACAACTTGAGGATGGATCGAATTTCAAAGTAGTCCATACTTTTCTCTCGAAAGTATACAATAAAATCATTATGTATCCAAACATTATTTTGTAGAAGATAATTATAGAAAACAATTCACTTAAAAACTAATACGAATTGTGAATGATAGAACCATAAGACATTATTTTTGAGCGTAGATTATATAAATTAAATTTTTACATATAAACATCTAGGATTTTTGTTTTTGTATAATATATGTATATAATAGAAGTCGTCAAAAAGAAATTTGATCATTTCTGACATAATACAGTTTTAAAGTTTCGAAGTAAAAAAATAGAATTAAAAAAATCTAGTACTAAAATTATTTTACCCTGTAAAAATTACATAGAAAGATCGAAACTGATTTGTTTTTCTTTTTTTTTTTTTGTGATTTACAAAACAATTTTATATATTTAGAAAAATCAGTCAAATATACTCGAAAAGATCAAAGTTTTGTATAGTCAATTTAAATGGTACTGTTATGTATATGAGAAATTATTGAACGTAAATGTTGATGTTTTTCATGAATTTTCTTAGATTTTAAGATTTCTAGTGAGATGATGTTATCCTAAATTGGTTTAAAGCAAATTTTAACTCAGTACATTTTTTTAGATTTAGAAAACTTTTAAGACTTTTAATCAAAATTTATTTAGTTCTTGTTGTTTCAGATTGGTATACTAATTTGTTTCATGTTTTCTTCTTGGGACGTTCAAAAATTGAAAACTTCGCTGAAAGCGTGTAAGCGCCAAAATGGACTAAACCCGTAGTGTTAGCTACCGATACAGATAACAGTCTTTCTTGAAATATTATTACCACACTTTTTTCGATCGAAAACATTCGTTGTTCCAAAAAACATTGTTTCAAAAAGCATCAACTTTTACGTTGCATAAATAATTCAATTGTTTTTTACTTAAATTCTATTGCTCAGTTATTTTTATTATAATTAAATTTATTTTACAATTATTTCTTTTTAACATGCATTATATTTATTTATTTTTTTTTTTTAGTTTTATTTTTATAGTTTTTTTATTTTTTATTAAATGACAGATAGAAGTTTTGTTTTTGTTTTTGGAGGCCATTAAATATTATTTTCATTAATGTATATTATTATATAGGTTAGTTTGAAATTTACAAAATAAGTATTTTATTATTCTTAGGCATTGAATAATTTTTTAATTTAACCATTTTTTTTAACAATTTATAAAGTTGGTGTTTATTTTTGTAGACGTTATTTATGACGAAAAAATTTTCTTTTGCGACTCGTTATTGCGCAAAGGCATGCGCAATGATTTATTTGTTGATAATAAAGATGTTGATAATTTGATATGTCAGAGTGGTATAATTATTAGATGAAGCGCCATTGAAAAAAACGTTGAAATTCTTGCATTATAATAATTACGTTCTGAAAGTTTCATTTCAAGCGTTTTTTGATGTGAAAACATCTACAGCAAGTCCTTACAAGAATAATTTTATATGGGGAATAAAATTAAATATCAGTGTAGACTGTCACGTGTTTTGTTTTTGTAATGATCGGCTATGTGCTAGTCGGCAATCATCGGCATTCGTGTTTTAAATTCCTGAGTCCCGTGCTCAAAACTTTTTTTTTTTAAATAGTGGTTGAAATTTTGTGCAATATATTTCAATTTACTAAAAAGGCGTGGAAAAAAGTTGTCAAAGAATGTTTTAATACAGCAAATTTGATTATACACAACTTGAAGTCAAAATTTAAATGGAAAATGGTTGTTTTTGCGAAGGTTAGTTGTAGAAATCAATTCTTTGATGTAATTAATAACAAATTTTGAAACTGTGATTCGACTCTGCTTCAGGAAATTCAAAAATTTCCTTAATCTTATAATTTGCAATCGGTGCAAAGTCTCTCTTGTCTATTTCTTCATCGAGAAAAGTGACCTTATATTAAATTGGATATGGATATGTATTTTTTGGTTTTCTCCCAATTATTTTTTGAAAAATCTGATTAAAACTTTTCCAAACATTTAAACAAAATGATATGTAGAGAAAATATGTTAGTTATGATATGTCTAGTACAATTTTATACTTCGATATAGAACGACATATCCGAAAATCTTGTCTCAATTCCGGGGGTTTATTTCCAAAATAGATTGCCACAATTACCGGATATGATTTTATACCTAACAACCCACAATTTTCTGTTATAAAAGAAGAAAAGATTTTGTATCAAATCTATTGATACAAAATTTATCAACTTTTTTCATGACTTTTACATTTTGATGAGGGCAGATTTCTGGCGAAATTTATCTCTTGTGTACAATGTTTGATAATAAATTTCTAATTGATAAATTCTTTGGTTTAGCCCGGAATAATAAATGATTTTTATTCGAAATAATAACGTCTACATTTCATAAATAGTTGATAATTTCCTCTTGACGTAAAAACGTACACACTTTTGAACACATGAACACTGAAATCCCTATATATATATATATTTTTCAAATGCATATTACATTAGCGTAAAACAATTACACATTAGGCCGATAATATTCCTCCACATTCTGAAGAAGTCAAAAGATTTGTTTAAAGATTGCAGCAAAAAAACGGAAAAATTTAACAGCAAAACATTTAACAATCCATAAAATACACTTAAAATTAAATTTGTGGATTTTCGAGTAACTTTTTTTTTAAATGGTTTTTCAATAGAAGAAATTCTCTTCTTGATTACGAAATCACCAACTATTCTTACGTTTTTTTAGTATTTAGAAATGTTTTAATATTTACAATGAAATTAACGTCTGATTGGCACAAGTTATGTATAAACTGTAAACAATAACCGTCCACCATTGTGATCACTACTTATGTCCACTGTTTATAGAAGTATTGGGCTAGATGAATTATTAAAACATTTCTAAATATTGTTGCTTTTTTTTTTAAATTCATTTTAATATTAACAATAATTTTATAAACATTACTTACTTAGTTGTTTTTTTTTAATGTATATAAACATTTATATTACAAATAGACCAGAAATTGGATAAAAATTATCAAACATAAAATTAAAAATATTCGTTACGCAGGAGCTGCGTCAACTTAGCGAATTTCTTTAGAATACATAAATTACTCACTAGCGGCCACAGTTATAGTCAATTCAAAATGACTATGTCGTATCTGATATTATGATTTTAGTATTTGCAAAGCTAATCTTATTAATAAATAGCATAGGTAAAGGGGAAAGGGGGGGCATAAAGACAGAAGAAAACATAAAATATCAAATATCTCTCTTAATATTAGAACAATCGACAAATGTACAAAGAATAAAGTTGTACAAAATCACGTTTGCAACAATTCATTACGTGATCATTTTTCTCAAACTCAAAATGTGTACAGAGATATTTAGAATTTTAACTTTCAATCTTAAATTGTAAATATTTCTGTAAATATTCGTGTAACAGAAAAAATGATTCGAAACAAAATTATAGTAAAACTAATTTTCTACAACTTTACTTTCAAATTTTTCGAATATTAAGGGAGATATCAAATTTTTTGTTTCCCCTCCCTCTAAATCCCCCCTTTCCCTTGTCCGATTTTACCCATTCACGAACTTGCCTCAAAAGTGCCTCAAATACCAAAATTTCTTAAAACTGTGACCACTAAAGAGTCCACAGACACATAAAGATGGTCATTTTGAACATCTAGTAGGTATATAGTATCGATGGACAATTGAAGAAACATTTTACGAAATTTCATCATCGCAATAGCTGCATTTCCTTCGGAAATTCGCTAAAATAGTTCCCCATAAAATCTATTTAATAAATATTTCATAAATATAATATTTATAATAATATAATAATATTATTTCAATATGTATAATTTTATAATAATTAAATAATATATATACTTTTTTTTATACCCAAAACTCCTGATATAGATTGGTGTTTCTACATTTCGCATATGCAAATATTTTGTTATTTTTCTTTTTTTTAATAATAATTAATAAATTTTGTGTTAATTAATAATTTAATTTTTATAAATATAAATAATAAATTTTGATCCCGTTTAATATTTGGAAATATATATATATATATATATATATATATGTGTTTATTTATGTTTTTTTATTTATTTAATGATTGTATATATATATTTTTTTAATTTTAATAATTTTTTTTTTCAACAGAAAATTTATTTACCGTAATATATGCCATTGTGATACAGCTTTTCTTGGACTTTGTATCATATCTAACCAATGTGCACGTTCGGGACCCTCTTCTCTTGATCCAATTATACAGCAGCCCAATAATGGATTACTACCAATAAATTCTGTATTTTGGTCCATAACACATATCTGAAATTAAATAGTTATACTAGCGTCATCTTTTAATGATCTGATGAAACTATTAGCTAAGTTTTAAACCAATTAGCCAAGTAAATATAATGGCCAATAGGTGGCTATAATAAAAAACGTAATAAATACTTGAAAATGATTTTCCCGATGATGAGACCCCTGATTGGTAGGCCCCCTAAAAATCCCTAATACGTGATTTACATACAAAAATGGTTCATTTAATGAGATGTATACCTTGTCCACTAAATACATAGTATTTGCTCGTGCAAATAGGCATAATAAATTGAAAAAAATAAGATGGATTACTCAGTGTCGTAAATTTCAATGATTTACTTATTGGATTATTTTTTATTCCATGATAGCGATTTGTCTCAAATGTTTTCATCTATTTTTTCATGGGTTTGTTTTAATGTTTTTTATTGTGTTCTACGGTGGGTTAGCTATTGACAATTGTTGTATTGCAATCGAAATAATAGTATCTAAAGCTCTAGTTGCCAGGGTTCAGAAGTATATTAAAGTCAGAAAAACTTACCTCAATTGCAGCTTGATTTAAGTTTGTGGACGATATGCTAAATGTCATTGCTTCATTCCAAACTGGATCACTGGTGAATTTTCGTGATGCAGTTTTCTTTTTCTTGACTCGTTTTCCATTCACAATGAGATTTACTTTCACGAATGGATCTAAAAACAAACGATTTGGTTGTAACGGTTTGAAATATTGATCGTAGAAAAAAAAATGTTGGTACTGGATGTTAAGGTGTGAACAGGCAACGCGATAGCACAAAAACGAAAAGAGATAACGAGCTGACGAGCTCTTTCCCACAAAGATCTTTCTTCAAACCATAAGAGATAGAAAAAAACGAATGTGGCTTTGTCATGGAAAACGGGATATCACAGAATCGCTCTTTTGAAGCTCTTTCCAACTGTATACGATTTCAATATTTGGATTTGGATTTTCGACGAGTCGAGGCCGACATTGCATTATTTATTTTAATTTTTTACTTTAACACCAGATATATTCACTTTAACTAGTTCACACGAATGTTTTATACACGCAATTAATAGATCTTGACGAGAGCTGACGATTGAAACTCAAACGAACGTCCTAGCTTCTCCGAGTCAAAAGTTATACTAAACGGAAATTATTTGACGCAACAAAATGATCTCAAAATGGCGGCGCTTCCCCCTCCCCCGCGCGCGATGCTTCACAGTCCTCACTCAACATAACGAATTCTTTGATCCTTTAGCTATCGAGTAGTGCAATTACGTTTTTGATTGATTGATTGATTAATATCGGGGTAAAACTATTACACTTCGACCTTATGGTCCATTGTGCTCCTCCTACTACCTCAGTCTGACGAGACTCGCTTCTCCCATATGTTGGCAATAGCCTGGAGCTTGCTTATCAGGTCCTCCCGAAGGTTCATATATTCGGGGTGAGATGCACCGAATATCCTGTATCTGCTGTAACCCAGAGGTTCGCAGTCAAAGATTATATGGCTGGATGTTTCTTCCTCCTCGCCACACAATCTGCACATAATGGACCTGCTATGGAGTCCCATTGTGTGCAGATGCTTGTGCATGGGATAATGCCCGGTAATGAATCCGGTAACCCTCCGCAGTTGTATCCGGTTCAGCCTCAGTGCATCGAGAGATAACCTCTTTGCTACACTCTGAAGCAGTACCTTCCCGAGCTCTTGCTGCGGTACTTTTTCCCAGTGATCACGGTGTTGAGCATTTGACCACTCGTTGAATTACATTTTGAATGCAACACCAAACTGTATCCCCCGATTTTGTTATCATCAGTTTTCTGAAATGCCTCCCACTATGGAAGCAAATTTAACTTACCAACACTTTCTTTATCTTCTGGTATAAATAAATTTCTAGCTTTATTAACAACCACAGTCAGACGTTCCGCCGATGGTAAATAACTCAATGACAGCAACACTTCTTGCATCTCTTCCGGTGGTTTTTTCGTTTTTGTAATTTCACCCCATACTTCAACGCTTGATGTCACATCCAAATCGTCCATTGGCATACGAACTTCTCCGGCAACATCGTTCCGTGAGAAACGATCACCATCAAATACTTGTAAGATCAGTGTTTTATCTTGTAAATCATCATGTGAGACTGGGAACTTAAATTGTTGATCAAAAAATGGATTTGGATTGTTACGATGAACTTGTGTTTGCCGTTTACGGCTATCCACAACCGGTGACATTGAGACACGTACATACGGATCGTTGAAACCACCTTGATCACTTGTTGCTAAATCATGTGCTGAAATCAGAAGAATGAAATCGTATAGATAGATAGATATCTCTTGGGGTATAAAAAGTACTGCACTTTGACCTTATGGCCCATACGGCAACCCATAATACTATAGTCTGACGAGATTCGCTTCTCTCATATCTTTGCAATAGCCAGGACCTTACTTATCAGATTTTCCTGAAGAGTCATACATTCGGGATGAGATGCACCGAATATCTTGTATCTGCTGTAATCGGGAGATAGAGGGGGTTCTGATCTTGGAGATTTTCCTGCAGGGAGCCCATTAATGGATATCGGGCTACGGAAGGCTAGAAACAAATAGACAAACAAAAAATCTACCGACCTTCAATTAAATGAACAGCCAAATCACTTCGATCAAAATCATACTTCAAACGTAAATGTAAGCGTCCCATTGTTGGACCACTTCTCGATGGATTATTCAAAAACAATGGTCCATCACGTTTATTATATAAATCCGGCTGCAGGGCGCCCAATGGACTGGCCGGTGGTACAGGACCACAATCCATCGAATAATGTTTTTGTGGTATTAACAATGGTGATAAACATCGTCCGACGGAACCACGCGACGAGGACGACTGTGGTGGCGTTGAACCTTGACTGCCGGTTAAAGAGACCAAACTGGTTTGTGATGGTGACATACATCCACGAAAATCACCACCGCCTCCACTGCTTGGGGCACCATTTGATGATCCGGGTGAAGTACAGCGAATATCTAGTGAGACGGTTCGATGTGGTGACGGCGATCGACTACTCGGTTGAAAATTTGTGGCATGAGCCGTTGATTGTGTTCGACCATCTGGACCGTATGTGCGAATTTGGGGGGATGATCCACGATGGCTCTGAAAATATAAATACAATATTTCCAATAACTAGCTATCCTGTAAATACTGAGTTCTTTGAAATCTGTTTTTTTATTGCGCCTGTGAAAAGGATTTAAATTTCATGTTCCTTTAATTAGAATGCAAAATTCTGTGCAAAGAATATCTTTTTTAAATAATAGTCCAAGGTAGGTTCTAGTAGACCTGCCGCATCACATGAAATGGGGGATTCTGAATCTCGGCAGGTTATCTAGGCTTTTAGACTAGAAAAAAAAAATTGTACGTGTCAGCTACGACGAGAGGTGGAGTTTACTCTTATAAGTTATTTAATTTTGAAATAATCTGCTTAGATGGCGCTAACAGATTAATGCATGTGCTGCCATCTATTGCCAGGTACGTACATTACTATGTTACGAAAATTTATTTAACTTTGATATGTTGTGCTTAGATGGCGCTAACATTAATTCATTTATAAAAAATTTAAATTTATTAATAGCCAAAATACAAATTTGCATATATCTAACTTATATGTAACGATTTATAGTGTGCTAGTATAGTTTGTATGGAAATGACAATCAACAAAATTTTAATAAAATAATTTTATAGTTATTTTTTAGAAGCTAACATTTAATATACATTTTATAAGTTTTTATAAAAATTTATTGGACTTTACTCCTTAAAAATCGATTTTACATATAAGCGCCCGGTATTGAAAAAAATATATGAACAGTAAAATATAGTGATAGAATGACCTCGATTTTTCAGTCAGTCAGTCAGTCAGGTTCATATCTCGCTGTATAAGAGTCGTACACAGGTTATGCTGTGTACGTCTTTTACTGCATTCAGTCAGTCAGTATTAATATGGTATATATTGTACATAATATGAACATGTACTTTCTATTTATTAGACATTTAATTATTAGTGTAGTTTATTTATATAAATATTTTAAAGTTTCGATTTATTAATATTATTATTGTGGATTATTACTATTGATAATTATATTCACATAAAGTGAAGTGAAAATTATATAAGCTATGGAAGAAACTGGTGTAGATAATAGTGCTGGAACATCCGATAAACACGTGGGTGCTAGGTAGATTATAATTCATGTATTAATATGATATATATTGTACATATGAACATGTGCGCTTTCTATTTATTGGACATTTAATTATTAGTGTAGTTTATATAAATTTGTATGAGCTATACCTATAATTAAATATTTAATTTAGTATGGACAATATATATGGGGCAAAGACAATCGTTTTTCAGGAGTAAACTCCATGTACGTCGGAGCTGACACACACACTTTTTTAATATTTTTTTTCTTAAAATAAATTAAAGACCTACGAAAAAGGAAAATCAATCTGGAAAGTTTTTGTAAAACATCATAATCTCAATTTGATTATCATAACGTATAAAATGTTAGCTTGTA
This sequence comes from Nineta flava, assembly GCA_963920215.1. Taxonomy (NCBI): domain Eukaryota; kingdom Metazoa; phylum Arthropoda; class Insecta; order Neuroptera; family Chrysopidae; genus Nineta; species Nineta flava. The sequence continues at coordinate 144,122,277 of OY986040.1, forward strand.
AAAAAAACATAACGCTTTTTTGTTACACTTGATTTCAAATTGTCGTACCGCGGGGAGCTTTAAATTGAAATCGATTCTTAAACAGTAAAAAACTCCAATAATATAATCCAAAATTTGTATGAAGCACATACCTGCCTGGAGAAGTTTCCATCAAAACTACCCTGTGACGAAACACTTGGTGTCCGAACTAATCGGGGCTGGCAACCACTTGGATATGATTTCGATTGATGCTGTAACGGTGGACCACTTGATGACGTAGATGATACATTCGATGATTGATAATCTAACGTTGACGAGACTACACCACGCATTAATTCCATTGCAAAGGATGTGTGCGTTGAAGATGATGTGGAATTCGTACTATGGTGTGGACTTGATAAACTGTTGTTGCTGGTCGATGATGTGTCATTATTTAATTCCTGCACCAATAAAACACACACAAAAATTAGGTAGGTTTCTGATAAATATATTATGTGTATTTGATAATCAAGATTATTATTGTTATCAGTAGATGAATGAGCTTTTATTCAAGCATAGACTTATAAAATACAAGCTCTATTTATTGTATTCTAGTATGTACACTCGCGTTCAAAAAGAAATGAACAGACCTGAAATGTTAATTTACTCCTCACTTTTGCAACTCTCTATATATTATTTATTTATAAACAAAGATAAGTAGTATATTTTTTAAATGTGAAAAAAGAAATGGAAGTTTTATATTTTTTATTTATGTAAACAATTTATGTAAACAAATCATTTACTACAAGAATAATCTAAATTGTGAGAGACTGATTTGGTTCAGATCTGTTCAATTTTATTGAACGGGAGTGTACACTGATAGAAGTGTAATTCCTTGCAGTAAGAAAAAAATTTTTAAACTAAGAATTTCGAACTCTTATATACAGAGAAGATAATATATATTTGGTATAAGAAAGTATCTTGACATCTATAGTTTTAACTTGAGAAATTTATCTTAACCAAAGATAAACTGACTCTTGACTCAAGAATCCCGAAATTCTTAAACTGAAATGATGATTTCTTGGACCAAAATGCTAAAGCTTCGGACCAAAATAAACATTTATGTAACCCAAACAAATGAAACTTTGTAAAGAAGTAATGATATACTTCAGTTAAATATATTTCAGTTAAATATGATATACTTCAGTTAAAGAAGCTGCATAAACTTTCTCTTCTTGAGTTTGTTTATATATTTTTTAATAAGAAAAATACTTTTTTTTTACAAGAATAGGGAATATGCATGAAAATTTGTTTTCACTTGAATTGAAGCATGTTTACTTGACAAATATCAAGGTAAAATTACTTTTTAAATAACTTTAAAAATAAGCGAGATATGAATGATTGAAATTCCCGATTAGACAAAGAGGGTGATAGCCCTCTTGATATGTTATGTGACGTCATATTACACTTTCATCATTTAAAATACACGTAAAACTCTGTTTTTAGTATTTTTGCAAGAAAGAGACAGATAATAATCTTTAAAAGCTAATAGATTCCTTGATATTTGTCGGATTTTAATTTCGTTTTTAAATATTATTACAGTATTAACAGTATTTTCATATTCTGAAAATAAATGTAAAAAAAAATTTTCATGCATATTCCCTATTGCATTTTCTTGATTAAAGAATCACAGGCCAAGAAAGACTCTCTTAGGCCAAGACTAACGAACTCTACTTTAAAAAATTGTATACACCGTTCAAGAATTTAGTTTCTTCGCTGAACTAAACATATGTCTTGAATCAAAATATAGAATATATATATATATATATATATATATATATATATATATATATATATATATATATATATATATATATATATATATATTCTTGCGGAAAGAAATTCCTTCTATCAGTGTAGCTTTTATCCTACCAAAAATGTGAAAAGGGTTGATTTCTCTATCCAAAAAAAAAAGTGTTTGTATACTCATGTACGCACATAAGAAGTTATACATTTTTTTTTAAATACTTTATTAAACTATTACGATTAAGACACAAAAGTTTAATAAAATGATATTGTAGTGAAAAACTACCATTGAAAAATTATATATTGTATCTAAAACCAATGATTCTACATTTGATCACATGGTAGAACAGAATCAGCGACACTTCTTAGCGTTCAAATTAGAGTTTGAAAGACTGCGCATTAAATTCATTATTTACATTAGAATCAGAGTTAGTGAAATTTATCAAGCAGGGTCTGGTTTCAATATACATATATACATTTGGAAGTATATAACTTTAGAAGGTAAATTTTCTTTGAATTTAAAAATTGAATAAGTATTTTTTGTAATATCGTGCGAAAATAACGCTATTTCATTGGTTGCGACTAAAGTCGACAGAGATTGGATAAAAGGCAAATTACAAGAATTATAAGGGAATTGAGATATAGCCTTAGGCTTTGGCAGCACTATCTATTTCAGTATAGAGTATGTCTATGGAATTGACAATATATATACCTATATATATTTTTTTTTTTCCACAGAATTAATAGATTATTGATTGACAAACCATCTGTTTGTTATTTAAGTATTTTATAACCAATATATTTATTAATTTTGTCATTAATTGAAGTGTTATTTTATGAAGAGATATTTCATTTTATCACCAATATATCGGGTATCGGTATCGGGTCGGTATTAATATATCGGATCGATTTCAGTGTACACACACACAAAATATTATTTTGATTAAAAACATAATATTTTGTGTGATAATTATATTTGTTGACATTTTTTAAGGACGGTCCAGCACTATGTTATATAATCGGGACAAAAAACCGGTTTGATTTTATTATAGCACAAATACATAAACACACATATACAACACATAGACAAATTCACTGTTCACATATACAAAATAATGCTATTTTTTATAACAACAGATAATAGTTGGCCGGGCATGAAGTTTTACATGCTTCTAATGAGAGAGAGTGAGAGAGAATGATAACTTTGATATTAATTATGTCGCGTTCTAAACGGTCAAAAATTCTCGAAACTTCGGAATTTATTAGAAAACGTTATTTTTACCATGAGAAAAAAAAAATCTATCGAAAATTGGTGGTATGCTGGAACATCCTTCAGTGAATTTTATCTCGTCAGACTAAAGTTCAATGGGTCATAAAGTTGACCTGCCATATTCCTTATAAAGCCCAAGATATATCTATATATCTGTCTATCTAGGACATAAAGTAATTATAAAATTTTGAAAAATGTACGCAACTTTTACGGCTACTTGTACAAGTATTAATGATGTCTAAGACCACACCATATACATGGAACGAAGCAAAACTATTAGAAATTTGACAGATAAGAAACGTTCGAATAGTTTCTTATCTTCTAAGACAATCTCAAAATAAATGAACCTTGACACTTAACAAATAAATACAAAAAGTAGCTGTTCCTGTACTGATATATTGAAGAAACAATTTGAGTTAAAGTTTATTTGTTTGTTTTAAAAACAAACTAGCAGAAATACAAAAATATACAGCGTGTTTCAGAATTGATTGATAAAATACATACGGAAAATTTTGAACTAAAACGGAGATCGAGATCGAGATTACGAAATTACGAAATACTTTGGTTTCGTAATATAATTGGAGGAAATAGTCGAAAAATCATATTTCTTACATAAACTTGTGTGTGTCAGGTACGACGCGCGATGGAGTTTACTCTTTTAAGTTATTTAATTTTGAAATATTCTGCTTAGATGGTGCTAACAGAATAATACATGTCCTGCCATCTATGGCGCTAACATTAATTCATTAATAATTAATTTATAAATAAAGATTATTAAAATAATCAAGATTATCAAATAATCCATTTCCCAGAGATAGTTACGATGAGCTAATTCATACTGATGATGACTATATTGTAGTCAAAATGCGTAATTATAAAATACAAACAAATGTATTCTAGGAATTGGAACAAAATTTGAAATGAAATTATTTTATAGTTATTTTTTATAAGCTAACATTTAATATACAATTCAACATTATTAATTTCAATATTATTGAAATATTTTAATTTTTTTTTCTTCTCAAAATTAATTAATGACCTACAAAAAAGGATAATTTAATGTAAAATAAATCTCAAAAGTTATTGTAAAATATCATAAATTCAAATTGATTATCAAAGCGTATTAAGTGTAAGCTTGTAAAAAAAACATAACATTTAATTTCACTACCCATCAAATTGTCGTAGCGGGGGCTTTAAATTGAAATCAATTCTTAAGGAGTAAACTCCAAAAAATCCAAAAAAGTGAGTTCATATGAATTACTTTTTCATATAAAACCAGTAGCTTGCAAATAAATCATTATCCGAATCCAAATGATTTTTTGTTGCTGATTTTCATGAATATGAAAGATCGATTCCTTAAATATAGACCATTCATTCTGAAACATTTTGTATAGAGCTTATATATCTATAGAATGATTTATAAATATTTTATATGGTTAAAAGGTTTTTTTTTTCACTCTAAGATAATGGACATTAAAATAAAAAAGTACAGAAAACTTATGAACTCTTTTCACCTGCTGTTCAAAGCATACTACTTAGAAATAAGAAGGGGTGAGGGGTGTGGGGGGGGGCTTGGTTTGGTGTATGAGAAGTGCCAACTATAGACTATAAATACACATGCACATATGTTCGTAAGAGCTTTATAGTATTGAGACTGTTGCTTTTCACTTTAAGTGGAAATGTGTAGTGTAATATGTTTTGTTGAAACTATAGGTAACATATTATTTTATATAATTAGGTTCAATAAAATTGAACCAAACTGAAGACAAAAATAAGTAAATTAAAAAATGCAGAATCAAGAGTCACGTACGGACGAAACGGTTGAAGAAATCAATTCAAAAATAGAAAGTATGACCCAAAAATAGTACGATTCAAAAAAAATATCATTAAAATCAGATAAAAACTCGCTAAAATAACCAAAAAACTAATTTTTTTAACTTGGTGACGTCATTATAATCCAAAAAAATAATTTTTTTATATTAAAGCCTAATTGTATCCGATGTTAATAAAATTAGTATAGAATTCATCTAAATTTAGGTCATACTTTTCAAATTTTATGTTAAATTTAAGATATCTCTTAAAGATTTCAAAAATATACAATCAAGATCCTCGTATCGGAAAAATGGTTGTAGATATCAAGTGCACGATACCAAAAATAGAAAAAATGACCCAAAAATTGTAAGATTCAAAAAAAAATTCATTAAAATCGGATAAAAACTCGCTGAAATAACAAAAAAAAACTGATTTTTGGAACTTAGTGACGTCATTGAAATCCAAAAAAATTAATTTTGTTATATCACAGCCAAATTTTATCCGATTTTAATAAACTTACTATGGAATTCTACTAAATTTAGGTCATACTTTTCAAATTTTATGTTAATTTTAAGGTATCACGTACATATTTCAAGAAATTGAGAGTCTTGCACCGCATATCAGAAAAATGATGAAATTTCTGAAAAAAAGTACGGATCTACTTTTATTACAATCGTGTGTACATAGACATACATAAATGTATACACATAATAGAATAATAGAAGAATAAACTGTTGAAGTTGAATAGGTTTACATTTATATTATAGAGGTGTTGGTTGATATGTGAACATGTTTACAGTTTACACTTGGAACTGTTTTTTTTTTTTATATACAATGATCTCGCCTCTATCCTTTATAGTCAAATAATATTACCTATTGTTTACCTATTGTAGCTAGTTTACTTATTTACTAAACAGGATAGTAAAAATAAATTATTATACTACTCAACGTGTTTGAATACTATCGACTACAAAAGTATCGCTCATTTTTTGAAAATTTCATAGTTAATATGTACCTTATTCTTTCGATTTTTGAAAAAATGTTTCGAATAATAGTTGTTCATATATTTATAATGAACAACTTTTGTCTGAAGTATTATTTCGAAAATTGAATGAATAGGTGCACAACCGTTTTTCCGATACGAGGATAATTTGAAATCTATACGTTATATCTTAAATTTTACATAAAATTTGAAAAGTATGACCTAAATTTAGTAGAATTTCATACTAAGTTTATTAAAATCGGATAAAATTTGGCTGTGATATAAGAAAATTATTATTTTTGGATATTAATGACGTCACCAAGTTCAAAAAATCAGTTTTTTGGTTATTTCAGCGAGTTTTTATTCGATTTTAATGAAATTTTTTTGTAATCGTACTATTTTTAGGTCAAATTTTCTATTTTTGATATCGTGAACTTGATATCTACAACCATTTTTCCGATACGAGGATCATGACTATCAATTTTCGAAATCTAAACGTGATAACTTATATTGAATATAAAATTTGAAAAGTATGACCTAAAGTTAGTAGAATTCCATACTAAGTTTATTAAAATCGGATAAAATTTGGCTGTGATATAAGAAAATTGTTATTCTTGGATATTAATGACGTCACCAAGTTCAAAATATCAGTTTTTTGGTTATTTCAGCTAGTTTTTATTCGATTTTAATGAAATTTTTTTTGTAATCGTACTATTTTTAGGTCAAATTTTCTATTTTTGATATCGTGAACTTGATATCTACAACCATTTTTCCGATACGAAGATCATGAATCTCAATTTTTGAAATCTATACGTGATAACCTAAATTTAACATAAAATTTGAAAAGTATCATCTAAATTTAGTTAAGAGTAAAATTTAGCTTTAATATAACAAAATTAATTTTTTGGGGATTTTAATTACGTTCGCAAATTCAAAAAATTAGTTATAAAATTAATTATAAAATTTTCAAAAAAAGAACGCTACTTTTGCGACAATGTGTACTGAACTAGACACGTCTACATTCTAATAAATTACATCTACGTAGACTGTTTTCCATTCGCTCTGAATATACCATATTGAAAATGGCAACACTATGCATATACGGAGTACATTGATATGATCAAAGCCATTTATTTAAAGGGCAAGAGTCGTAATCTTTTTAGTATTTGTTGAATGCTTTAAAAATTTACGAGAGTCATCAAACATTGTTGCCAAAAGAATGGAATAAGTTTAAACCTCTTTATAAAGCACACAAAGAGTAGAAATAATAAATTATGATTTAATTAATGCACACATTTGTACGCTTCGCATTTATAAAATAATAATAAACGCTTTTGATAAAATTTGTACAATTCATTATCTTGTAAAAGGAATGACATTGTATATATATATATATAATTATTATTATTATCTCACAGAATCAATCTCACAGAGAATGATCTATGCAGAATGAAGAGGAGGAATGAAGAGGAGGAGACCTGTATTGACATTTTGTGTGAATGCGAAAGTCTCTCTCTCATTTGGGATGGACAGATCAGGTGAAATCAATGAGATGCCGCCGAAGAATATCCTAATATTTATTAAGACCATAAGACTCCTGACACTATCATTTGGGAGGCACAGATAATCTCCAGCCAGATGAAATCAATAAGGTATCGCCGAAGAATATCCTAATGTTTATAAAGACCATAAGACTCCGGGAACACCTTTGAAGGAAAGGAGTCTAATCTAATCTAGGTTTAAACAAGAAATCTTCTGCATCTGAAATTTGTTATGTAAAAATATCATTTGTTTCGGATACTATGCATTTCTCGTGCACTCTGAAGCACCCTGTATAAATATATTATACTGTTTTAACCTATAAATAATTTATTTTATAACAGGTCGTATGGTGTAGTAGATATTTACTACCAAAGTGTGTTATTAAAATCATACCTTTGACCTTTAATTAATAACAATATTGTATATATGTTGTAGATGGTGTGTCGAATCCGATGTTTTACAAAACCGCTAGTTGTTTTACATAACAACTCCGTTATGTAAAACAATTGAATGACGTTCAGCTGGATTGTCATTGTGATACGTTTTAACAAAACTATTTAGACGTAATGCAGAATAGCTGATCTGTAGTTACAAAAAGCGTTTTGATATAGGGAAATATATAGAACGCCTTTTAGCGCGGGACCTGAAAACACGCGAACCCAACCACGTTATTGAGAACAACCACAAAATTGATAAATCGAATCTAAAACTACTGAAATCTGTACAAAACCCTACAGAATTAGATGCATACGAAAGTATCTACATATATACAAATTGAGAAAACAGATAACGAATTTAGACAATGGCCCAATTCCAAATTCTGATTTAATAAAATTAAACCATTTTCAAAAATAAATAAAAATCCAATACCTGAATGTCAAGGTTAACGTAGGTACACTCACTTTAGTGACAAAACAAACGCCGCATAGTCATCAAAGAATAACGCCAATAAATTTGGTAAATAATCCTCAAATCAGGACCTTGCCATTTAGTCGTAATAACCGATCCGTCATTGTAAACGATGTCGGTATAACCGGTTTCAACTATATATATATATATATATATATATATATAGTTGGTTATTATTTTAATAATAAATAATTAAATTGTAAAAATAATAATTAAAATTTTATTAACAAAAATAATTTATTATTTTCTTGTTTTCAATTAACATCAAAGATTATATATAAATATCTAAATTGTGTATCTATACCTATCTAATATATATATATATATCTACTGTCTCACTCGAACATACTAAATGACGTATTTACTGCATATAAATATTTAAACAATATATTCATTAAATATGTATGACATTTTAAAGTACTTTGAGTATTACATTTCAAATTTTGCCCCAATTCCTAGAACATTTATTTGTATTTTATTAATACATATTTTGACTACAATGTAATTATCATCAGTATGAATTAGCTAATCGTAAGTATCTCTGGGATATGGACTCAGAGATATGTTGCTTGTTGTTAATTTGGTGCGTGTCTCACAATGATATTAAAAAAGTTTAGGCTTTTATATGATTTGACTGAAGGTATAATCTTATTTTAATAATCTTTACTTTGAGTATATTTACAGGAAGGATTAGAGACGATTTTAAGGTCTCTTTATCTGAGGAACAGCTCTATGAGACTCAAAAACGTAGTTTGAGATCAACATTACAACTGTAATAGTTTCCAAGATATTCAACCCTAAAAACCAACATTTTATGAGCAGACTCACTTACTTACTGATTCTCTTATCATCAATATTCCAGTTGTTCCAGAAAGTTGTTTTTTTTTGTAGGAAAGGCTAGAAAAATCACCCAGAAAAGTGTGAAAACCAGAATTACGAATTCGATTAACGAAGATTCTTGTAAAAGATTCTTTCAAGAAAAGTCTTTACGAGAAACCTATCTAAAGAAAAAGTGGAAGACTTTCATCGAATGTTTCATCCCGTTACGAGCCAATTTTTAACCAATATTTCTCTAAATAAATTTCGATTTTTTGCTCCAATTTCCTAGATCAAAATTTTTTTTATTTTATAAATATGTATTTCGACTACAAAGTAGTCATCATCAGTGACTGATGATGAATATTTTTTATTATGACTAATTGGGGCAAAAAATCGAAATTTATTTCGAAAAATCCTAGAGTTCTGTTTAATATTATTTACAATACTTCTCTGTTATTATTCGTTTCCCCAGCTATATCTTATTATTTATAACTTTGATAATCTTTAAATAATAACATTATAATAGTTTTTATATGTTGCAATGCAGATACAAGATACATTATTTATGCCATAATGTATGTGATGTTTCTAGATACAAAACATTTACAAAAAAAAAAAACAATACCTATATCTTTTTAACAAAATTATCTATGATTCAACTAAACATAATACTCGTATTTCCCGTTCTGAACTCCAGTCAAAGAAAACATTACATCTCTGTGAGTTTGTTATTGTATTTATGTAAATTTCTTAACATAAATATATAATATATAGTATACCGTGTGTGTTGGAAAGCTTTTCCAATAGAGAATCAATGTTAAATATTATTTATTACTAGCTGTCCGTGTGGTTACTGTATAAAGTCAGTCAGTATACACATGTAATGGTTAAATAAGTTTATTGAATTCTTAACTTTAGAGTGTGCATCACAAAATCCCCACTCTTAAATGACAAACAAACTACCATACGCATACATGTGTATGGTTGATGAATGTACATGTGATACTGACTGACTTCATACAGTAACCACACGGACAGTCAGTAATAAGTATATTTAACATTGATTCGCTATTGGAAAAGCTTGCCAACACACACTGTATATATAGACAGAGTGTTGGTGAAATTCATTCAAGAAAACTATACCACGGTATAGAGTTGGAAAAAACAAACAAAAAAGTTTAATAAAGTTTTTCGATTTGACGCTTAGTTTTTGAGATATAATTAATTACACATTAATAATAAATTCAACTAATCACATTTGCATTTTTTAATTTTTGCGTGTGTCGCTACCCTACTCCACCAATCACAGAGCGCATAGTATAAGGAGGTGGGGCCAAAGTAGTGTAGTAGAGTTGTCATGCTAGATTAGCCACAATCAGTGTTCTCAATAAGTGTAGCGATACCCACAAAATGGTTGAATTTATTAATGTTTAATTAATTAAATTTAATTAATTAATTTGTTTTTTCCAGGTCTACAACGTGGTATAATTTTCTTGAATGAATTTCAGAACACCCTATATATATATATATATAAAATTAGTGATGCCGCGAGATACTAGAGAAGAAACGAAACGAGGCCGAACGAAAATTATAATCCTGATTTTTGATAAATATTCGAAAAGCAGAACGATCGATAGTACTCTCTTTCTATTTCTATTGATTTTTAATCTGTAAAAATGTACAAATCACAAAACTACAAATCATTTGGAGGTGATAATGATTTAATTTTTTCTATACGCGAAACTTTCTAAGATGGTATCGCCACGTGACCAATAAACAAACTAAATCTATAGCCAATGTTTATAAATATAACATGATGTGCCTTTGTGAAGTCGATACAATACAAGAGACATGCAACTGTCATCTTGCGACATCACTATACATAAAACGCTGTATATATTTCTCCATTGGTATGTTGTTGAGTTTTCTAGGTATAGGTAACTACGTTTGATAATGACGTCAACCAGAATATAAGACTTGGTGTAGTACCTCCACCATCCTCCTTGGAGGGCGAGGCGGGGGGGGGGGGTCGACTTAGTTAAAGGTACGACGTATCATTTCTTGCACTATTGTATATATACCTACTATTGCATTCAAAACATTGTTCAAATTTTTGTACTCGAATGGTTTCCTTTCGGTTATATTATACCAACGGAAGTGACTAACGTTTACTTAATTTGACATTTAAGTAATATGTCTGATCATTGATAGCATTTATTGACATCAAAGATAGATAGATTGTAGAGGCTGCCCTGAACGGGATACATTTCGACCATAAGGTCCATTGTGATGCCTAAGGATGTGAGGATGTGAGTGGAGTGGAAGGAATTTTTGTGTATAGACTAGGAATTGAAGGATATGCTGCTACAGCCGACTCTGATAGGGACTATACCGATATTCATCTAGAGTTCGTACAGGAAACTGCAGAAAACCTCAAGCATATCCGATTACTTCGTTCTTGTCGATACGCCGACAGTTTAGTCAATTAACCGTCCCTTTTTTTTCTTAATAATTGACAAACTGCCGATGACGGGATTCGAACCCATAACCTCCCAGTTTCCAGGTAGACATACTGCGCAGAAATAACACCTTAGACCGCTCGGCCACTTGGACTGGTTCATACACATCTAGGATGGAAATCGAACCTACGTCAACTGGCATTCAAGACCAATGCTCTGCCTCTGAGCAACCTGAGATGTTTTGGTAGTGGAATGCATATGATCTCTCAATATCTATCTTTTTTTTGTAAACTGATGTCTATATATATCCTCTGTTAGCATGGTGACCTTTCGATTATATTATACTAACGGAAGTGACTAGCGTTTACTTAAATTGACATTTAAGTAATATGACTGAACTTTCATTGACATCATATGATAGTATGATAGTGTAATATTATTATTTCAAATGGCCCCATTTCAAATATTATCCATCTCTACCCCGATAAGACAACTTTTGAATGCCATGGTACTGTTTTATGTTGAAAATAAACTGGTGTTTTGATAACGTTAATTAACTTGAACAAATTTATAATTAAAAAATAATTTTTTTTAGCTTCCTCATAAAATACAGAAGAGGTAGATACGTGTACGTTTGTACGAAGGACCTAAGACACATCAATAAAATGGCTGATGTTATGTGAAGAAAAGTATAATTTTAAATAAATTAGAAGCTTAAGAAAGTAGCTTTAGTAACAAGTACCTGAGCGATTGATCTTTGCTCGCAACAGATGTGAAACGTTCAGCTAGTTTTACCATTATTTTTTAACCTAAACTATATTTGATGTCAAAAAGATCCTGTAACTTTTTGACGTGAAAACGTCTATTCGCTTGTCGAACATTCTTGTGTGACGAAACACTGTAATGCCGGCAGTACACACTTGGCGAGGGAAGACGAGGTATACCGAGCACGAGAGTGTACTCACAACGATTGGTCTACCTCGTGTCGACTTGCTTCCTCACGTCAACTTTCATTAAAAGTCAGTTTTGTAACACGAGTCAAAGGAAGCGAGTGGTGAATGCGAACACCCTCAGGACACTCTCGTCTACATTCGATTCAACTTTCAACCGCGATTTTTTAATATTCGTTTCTATCAACTATCAATTGCTTTCATTGTAGCCATTAATCTGAAATAGTAGAACACGAAAATAAATAAAAACTGTATAAATTTATGAATACTTTTTTTATTCTTATCGTGTCCTTCCTTACGCATTTGAATAATAATTATTTTTAATAGTTTAATCAAAAAATTACTACTCCGTAATTTTTAATTTAAAAATATCATTTTTCAGGTATACCAACATAATTTCTGGCCCAGCGACGTTGACTAACTAACGAGAACTCTATTGCCGGCCGAATACTAGGCGAGAGTGTACGCGGCTCCTCGCCTTACGAAAGTCACGCCGGACATTCGCCGAGTGCTCTAGCCGAGTGTGTACTGCCGACATAAGATTATAATGCGTTTACAATGGTTGAGTCCACAACTGATAGATCATATCTTTGCATGTCTGTCACGCAGTATTTGTTTTGCCTGGGATGGCATCGTACCAGTGTAAGTGCATACGCGTGAATGGTTACGAATTGGCTTTGTGTAAAGTGAAACACTCATAATATTCACCGGAATACAAGTGAAAAAATTGGTATTAAATTACAAAAAGAAAATATTCAAATGATTGCAAAGAGGTTTTGAATTTTTGAGGAAACATAATTACGTGATTAAGCCGCAAAGCTTCCGCGTATAGGATGTTGAATAATGAAGATTAATTTTTAATCTACGGACCCGTAGTAATAACAAAACTATAAATATGTTTAATTCATATAATATTCAGATAAATGATTTTATAGACATATATTTTCAACGTGCCATTTTCAATCAGACGAACGTGATACGAAAACTTTATTATATTTACAAACCTCTGCAATTTTCTATTACAGTTCAATGAACTCAATAATAAATGTCTACAAACAATTGGAATTATAATTATATTTTCACGTTGCACGTGGTACGACATAAAATTATATATCAGATAACAACGTAGGTATGTGCTCCAGAGCCATTAACATTTTAATCCTGTTTTTAAAAAAAAAGATTGATCCCGTGTTTACAAATACTATTTACCAAGTGATGAAATGAATATTTCATTTTTAATAGAAACAACTAACTGAGTTAATTGTTTGAATACCCAGTATATATTGAGTTTATGGAAAAAAATTTTCAAACAAAAGTTGTTTATTTTAAAAAGAAGAAGATTTTTTGTTATTAAATTTTTGTTATATCTCTTACGGTTTCAAAGATAGACAGTAAGGCCGATTATTCCCAAACATGGTCCGATTTTGCCCATTAACAAACTTGACCTTATTTTTTGCTCTAGAATACACACACAAAATTTCAGCTCGTTATTTCTTTTCGTTCTAAAGAGCTAAAAACTAAGGTCAAGTTCGTTAATGGGCAAAATCGGACCATTTTGGGCAAAATGGTCAAAACTGCCTATTTTTGACACCGTAAGACATGTAACAAAAATTTAAGAACAAAAAATTTATTTTTAAAATAAACAACTTTTGTTTGAGAAATTTTTCCATAAACTCGATAGTTTTCTCATAGTTTGTGCTCATAAGTTCCTCGGAAAGCGAAAAATATGCCCATCGTTTTACAAATAATTCATATTTTATAAACATGGAATAGGCAGAATAGGGAATATGCATGAACAATTTTTTTCACTTGAATTGAAGCATGTTTACTTGACAAATATCAAGGTAAAATTACTTTTTAATTAACTTTAAAAATAAGCGAGATATGAATGATTGAAATACCCGATTAGACAAAGAGGGTGATAGCCCTCTTGATATGTTATGTGACGTCATATTACACTTTCACCATTTAAAATACACGTAAAACTCAGTTTATAGTATTTTTGCAAGAAAGAGATAGATAATAATCTGTAAAAGCTTATAGCTTCCTTGATATTTGTCGGATTTTAATTTCGTTTTTAAATATTATTACAGTATTAACAGTATTTTCATATTCTGAAAATAAGTGTGAAAAAAAATTTTCATGCATATTTCCTATTGTTAACAATTCAAACAATGATATACAACTCAGTATATACTGGGTATTCAAACAATTAACTCAGTTAGTTGTTACATTACTTGTTTTTAAGATAAATAATGTCAACTAATTCCATAAATCTATCCAAATGGTATCATTTTTATGGACGTAAAAAAGGTCTTTTTTTTTGTGTGCGTAGATTAGAAATATACTAACGCGGAAATTTTATTTTTTCTGGTTCAATTACAATGATTTATTATTTATTTATTTTTTTAAATATAATAATAAATCAAAAGTGAAACCTCACAATATGTTGTTGTTGAAATGAAAATTAATTAAAGTAAATTAAAAATATGTCATATACGAGCGAAGTCATATATATATATATATATATATATATATATATATATATATATATATATATATAGAAACTTGTTTTCTCTATTAATTTATTAACTTCTCAATGGAAAAGACCAAACTTTATTGATTTTAACTTAATGGACGGAGATGATATTGGTGTTTTCTTTATTATTATTCGTAAAGGGTCCCATACACAGTTGCAGTTCTAAATATCTGAAGGACGAAACTGCTGCGATCAGATATTCTATAAGATTATTATTATTATTATTTGGAGGTTATTAATCACTGCGACCAATATGATCTATTGTGACCCCCTACTACTGCTCTGTTAAGGCTTGCCTCAGAGCTCCTCAACCAGTCTCAATTCTCGGAGGAATTTGAGGATCTGGGTGGGGTGCAGGGATGGTAAGTCATCCTCCTGGAGTAGGATCTGATCGAAACAAGCAGCCCGTCTTCGTGCCACGGCTTCACATTCAAGTAGGAGATGAATTGGAGTTTATTCTATAAGATACTGAATAAATAAATTCTTTAAAGTGCTTTATCACGCCAATAGAATATAACTATAATATAGCTATTTTTCCTTTCAGGAAATTCGCTAAAAAGAAAGTGTAGTTTTAACGCCAACTGAAAATATTTTGAATGAGATTTATTGAATGTGGTTTTTACAAGGAATAAAACTTTTTATCGCACATGCTTATAGCTCACACCTTGACATTCATAACAGTACAGCTAGCTAGAGCTAGCTAATAGCTAGCTACTAACTCTGTGATATTATTTATTGATATGACATGGCAATGTCAAGCGACAATCAAATTGAACTATTAATATAATATTATTATATATATTATAATATTCTATTAGAGATAAAACCGCAAAACCAAATAGGTCTGTACTTGAAAGCTTTCAAAATAACATACAAGATTTATAGTATCTACAGTCAGTGACCATAAGTGGTGTATATTATGCAAATGTTTTTATAGTCGATATAGTTGTGTCGGAAACTATTCGATTTACAAATTCAATTTCAAATTTTGCCACAGGAACATATGGCTCATATGAAATACGGCAGGTTAGAAAAATCCTAGTGTAGCCGTTCATATTATAGAGAATGACCATAAAATCGACAAATCCAATTTAAAACTTACAAAAGGCAGTACAAAATCCTTCAGAACTGGATGCATACGAAAGCATTTACATTCAGAAATTCAAAAGAAATATTATGAATTTAGACAATGGGGACCGGTTCCAAATTCAGATTTAATCAAAATTTTACGGAAAAATTAATCGTCAGTATGTCCTTCTCTCTCTCTTTCTAAAGATGTCAAAATATAAAAACCAGTTTACTTCGCAACGCATAACTTAGCACCAATCAGGTGCGATCTTGGAATAGAGTCAAATGTCGATCAAACATATATAAACAAGGCACAACCAAGAAACGTCGTGAAACTGTCACCAAATTAGCAACGAATATCATATCCTGAGACAATATAAGAGTAATATTAATAAGAGTGATGTTAACAAGTAATCCCTTAGGTAATACTTCAGTCCGAACATATAAAAGACAAAACTTTTTTAATATCATTGTGAGACACGCACCAAATTAGCAACGAGTAACATATCTTTGACTCCATATCCCAGAGATAGTAACGATTTTCAAAAATCGAATAGTTTTAGCGGCACAAATTGTCTACAAACATTTGCATAATATACACCACCACTTTGGGCCACTGACTGTACTAAACACGCCTCGGTCTTCAAAGCCAATCTTTATCCCGAAGTTACGGATCCAATTTGCCGACTTCCCTTACCTACATTAATCGATCTACACTATCGACTAACCCTTACCTACACTATCGACTAAGCTGAATTTCCCGGCGTTGTCCGTGGGAAGCCACTCATCCTCGGCGTAGAAAATGAAAAGTCACTTTTGGAGTTCATAGTGTCTACTTAATTATTCAATTTTTTTAATTTTTCCCGCCGCTTCCGCTAATGTTATTTTACTTCTCACAACCTCCACCAAATTATAAAATTCGGTGACAACTTGACTGCAGTTCCAGCTATCGGATCCTAGCATAGCTATAAACCATCGCATCGACAAAACATATTTATTGTGTCAATATGACCTCAATTGGTCAAGTCGTTTAGAAGTTAAACGCTCTGATTCCATATCCCAGAGATAATTACGATTAGCTAAGTCATACAGATGATGACTACATTGTAGTCGAAATGCGTATTTATAAAATACAAACAAATGTTCTAGGAATAGGGGCAAAAATTTTATATGTAATTTCAAAAAACCTAGAGTTCTCTATGATTGTTTTAATGATCTTTACTATACCACGGTATAAAGCTGTAAAAAACAAACAAAAAAGTTTAATAAAGTTTTTCGATTTGACGCTTAATTTTTGAGATATAATTAATTAAAGATTATTAATAAATTCAACCAATCACATTTGCATTTTTGCGGGTATCGCTACACTTATTGAAAACTCTGATTGTCGCTACTCTAGCATGCTCTACTGTGGCCACTCTACTCCACCAATCACAGAGTGCATAGTGTAAGGAGATGGGGCCACATTAGTGGAGTAGGGCGGCCACAGTAGAGCATGCTAGAGTAGCGACAATCAGAATGGTTGAATTTATTAATATTTAATTAATTATATCTCAAAACTATTTTTGTTTGTTTTTTGCAGCTTTACACCGTGGTATAGTTTTCCTGAATGAATTTCAAAACATCCTGTATATATAAAGATTATTAAACTGATTTTTTCCGATTTCTTCAACTATCATCGTCATATTTCAGCCAATTTACACAAAACCTCATTGAATTATACACCAAAACTTTCCTCGTGAATCATTCCGTTCATTGGTGAAAACCGTATGCAAATCCGTTCGGTAGTTTTTGAGTTTATCGGACACAGACAGATAGACGCGGTGGGAGACTTTCTTTTATAATATGTAAGGATAACTTCATTCAGCAAAAATCGGTTAAGTCCACAATAACTATTCCATGAAAACAAAATTCGTTACACAGGAATTGCGTCAACTTCGTAACGAACCTCAGATATCAAATTTCAATTTCTATTTTCAAAATGTAATACTACAATTCAATTTTCAGAACTATATTCGAACGTTTTTTTTTTGTTGTTGTTGTTTAAAACTCTGCACGATTAACCTTCCACCCACACTCTCTGCCGCCAATGCGACTTCTGCAAATTGTGGCTCTTGCTTTGACGATATCATAAAAAACTTATGAGCAAAGCTCTTAGACCAGACTTGTAAATTTGCCATAGGCTCTCTTATTATCGAAACCGTTCTTTATAATAATACTTTGTAAACATTTATCGTACAAATTTCCTGGTAAATTGTTTGTTTTTTTACTCTCTGTAAATTATTATGTTTGATAGAACGTTTTTTCTTTTACTCTTAAACTATTTTTTGTAATTAACAAAATATGAACATGGCTGAAAAGCTGTTTATGATGTTGTTTTCTTTAATTAACGATTATAATTAATTAAAAGAGGTATTCAAAGAATATATATTTATTTATTTATTGGTAACGATTATAGAAATGTTTTATACACAAAGTTCATTTATTTAGTTTATATAGCCTCAAGGAAAAACAGTGTTTTGTTCAAATAATAATCTTCTTTAAATTTCCGAATTTCAGTTTCAGCTATTCATGTAGCTATTTACACCGTTTACACCGTGCAAAAAGGTCGAGTATACCTACAGTTTGTTTTTCTACTAGAGTATATGTTGAAACCCGTAGAGAAAAACCAGTTTTCGAATGTGAAAGGTCTTGACTAAATTTTGTATCGACTAAAAATCTGGTCGGTTTTATAGTTTTGGTGGTAAACATGTAAACAGGTGATCAACGAATGTGAAAATACACCGCAGCAAAAGCTCGGCAAAATAGTGTTTCGGAATATATCCGACGATGTACTGAATCTAAACATAATGCAATTTTGGAAGGTTACCGGATTCATCACCGGGCATTATCACCTACGAAAGCATCTGCAATCACTCTAGCGGTCTCAATTTTGATCTGATTGTTTCTTATCATATTTTCTGTTACACGAATATTTACAGAAATATTGACGGTTTAATATTGAAAATTAAATTCCTCAATATCTCTGTACACGTTAGAGTTTGAGCAAAAATAATAAGGTGATGAATTGTAGCAAACATGATTTTCTACAACTTTACTTCTTATACATTTTTCGATTGTTCTAATATTAAGAGAGATATTTTATATTTTGTGTTTTCTTCTTTCTTTATGCCCCCATTTCCCCTTGACGTATGCCATTTATTAATAAAATTAGCCTTGCAAATACTAAAATTATATACGACATTTCATTTTGACCAGACTAAAATTGTGACCGCTAGAAAGTGATTTATGTATTTAAGGAATTTCGCTAAGCTGAAGCAGCTCCTGCGTAACGAATTTTTTTTAAATCATATAAAGATTAAAAATATTAATTTAATTTCCCATATTTTACCAACAATGCCACCAAATTTATATTTTGACGCTTACTTTAGCGAATAAAATTAGCTCGAATTATACCAGAATATTGAATTTCCATCAGTGCAGTGCATTCAAAAATTGTCCATCTTAGATGGATTTGGGATTTGAGCCATGTTTTCAGACATGTTTACCTCCAAAAGAACGATAATAAATTCACAAAATTTCCATTTTTAAGTATCTCTCCCAAATGAATAGTTTTTTTTGCATGTAACTTTGCATGTAAGTTCGAAGTAGTGAAGGTTCATGGTTCAAATCCCAGTGACATCAATATCTTAATCCATATTTTAAATTTCCCAAACATTTTTAACTTATTCTCTACTTATTTATACAAGACTACAAAAGTAGCGCTCATTTTTCAAAATTTTATAATTGATTAGTGCCCCTTATTCATTACGTTTTCGAAAAAATACTTCGGATAAAAGTTGTTCCGAATAAATTTACAAACAACTTTTATTCGAACCATTTTCCCAAACCACCAAATGAATAAGATACAAATGAACTTAAAAAATTTGAAAAATGATCGCTACTAATAATATTTTTATTTTGATTATAATCTCGCAATCACTGTTGCTTCTTCAGAAAAATATAATAATAATAATAATGATGTTATATATACATTTTCTCTGCAGAAGTGTAACAACGATTGCCTGAAACTATAAACAAAATAAAAAATATTGTTACAAAATCATAAAAATTTGTTAAAAAAACATAAATAAAATGACCACAAACCTCAGCTAAACTATTTGTACTGCCCGAAGTATCCCGTGGCGTACCACCATTTCGTATAATAATTGGTGATGTATAACTGATAGCACGTTCTTTAGCAACTCGTGCCCATGATTCTAAACGTTTATGTGTTACCCAGCATCCGGCTGGACCTAAACCAGCACTATTTGAATTTGTTGTTGTCCCTGTATTTGCTGTGGCTTGTTGTGTTGTACTTGTTTTTGACATAATTTGTTATTTTTTTTTATCGCACAATATATCACACAATCTCTCCTCTGCAAAAACTCAAGCTCAAATAAATGTATACGTTTTTTGAAACTCAAAACAAAAAACAAAAGAATAACATGACGTTTTTGATTTGTTGTTAAATAAACCACTTTTTCAATAAATCATTTCACTGATGTTTCCCCCAAAAAAACTGGTGTTCAATTATTGTTTTGGAATAAAGGGAAAAAAACACAACATAAAAAACACAAAAATAAATAAATAAATAAATATGTTGTTGGCAATTTTGATTTGATTTTGAAATTTATTTGAGTTCCAATGGAATTTGATGATGAGTTATATTTATAAATTTGCTGTATGTGGTTGGTTAACTGTTTGCTACACTAAATACTATTGAATTATATGTTGTGTTGTGTGTGTTGAGAAAAACTCGATCCTGCAGTATTTGCCAGACGCCAGAATTTTCACTTCGTAGCATCAACTTCGTTATGCGTCGGAATATACACATTTTATATATTATTATACACAATATATATATATATATATATATATATATATATATATATATATATATATATATATATATATATATATTGTGTATGGTATAGCATGAAAAAGCATTAACTGGGGTATATATACAGTCTGGCATAATGGTGTTTCTGTATCAGGGACGGATTGTAGATAGATAGATAGATTGTAGAGGCTACCCTGGACGGGCTAAACTTCGACCATAAGGTCCATTGTGATGCCTAAGGATGTGAGTGGAGGACAAGGAATTTTGAGATGTTTTTGTCAAACCACCACCCTGAATTTTCAAGTATAAAATAATGAGCATTTTCTAATTAGAGAGGTAGAGGTAGATTGTAAAGGCTGCCCTGGACGGGCTACACTTCGACCATAAGGTCCATTGTGATGCCTAAGGATGTGAGAATGTGAGTGGAGTGGAAGGAATTTGTGAGTAGAAGAATATGTGAGTAGATGAATATCAGAGTAGGAACTATTCTGATATTCATCTGGACTTTGTAAAGGAAACTGCCGGAAACCTTCTCAAGCATAGCCGGTTACCTCGTTCTTGTCCAAACGCCGACAGCTTAGTCAATTAACAGCCATAGGATACGCGGCTGCCGCCGACTATGATAGGAACTATGTCGATATTCATCTGGAGTTCGTGAAGGAAACTGCAGGAAACCTTCTGAAGCATAGCCGGTTACTTCTTGTCCAAACGCCGACAGCTTAATCAATTAACCGCCGTAGGATATGCCGCTGCAGCCGACTATGATAGGAACTATGCCGATATTCATCTGGACTTCGTGAAAGAAACTGCAGGAAACCTTCTGAAGCATAACCGGTTATTTCTTGTCGAAACGCCGACAGCTTAGTCAATTAACCGCCGTAGGATACGCGGCTGCAGCCAACTATGATAGGAACTATGCCGATATTCATCTGGACTTCGTGAAAGAAACTGCAGGAAACCTTCTCAAGCATAGCCGGTTACTTCGTTCTTATCCATACGCCGACAGTTTAGTTAATTAACCGCCCCCTTTTTTTTTCTTCTTTAATTGACAAACTGCCGATGTCGGGATTCGAACCCATAACCTCCCAGTCTCCAAGTAGGCATACTACGCAGACATACTACACTGGGACTGGTATTTAGGTGCGATAATTACGATCTACAGATTAAAGTCTTGTGTCTAAGACTTTCGAGGACTGCTTTAGAACCATACAAATCGATATCAAAATAACGACGAAGTCACGTTCGTTAACTGATGTCTTCTAGTCTTCAATATCTTTTAGCCCAGACTCTCGAGCATGGCCAAATAAAAATGCACAATGACTTAATGTGTATACATCAAATGACCCTACAATTAACATTTGAGCAAGAAAAAAAAGAATACTCCTTTAGACCAACAAAAGTCAATAATGGGTATGTTCTAAAATTTGCTGCCATTTCTGGCAGCGCTTCACCGCGCGTTCTAGAATTCATGACAGCATGCTGCAGCAGTACTGTGAAAAAAAATGACGTCATGAATTTTGACATAATTTCCTGCTATGACTGATGTCGCTGAAAAGGTGAAGCAGTGAAAGCAATGAACATGGCGGCGTGCTGTAAGTGTTGTGAATCGCGTTCCAATATTCACGGCTGCAGTATCAATGGCAGCGCGCTTGTAATTTTGGAACGCTGGCCTCATGGCGTTAATACTTAAAGCGCTGGCAGCAAATTTGTAACATACCCAATATCATCTAGCTAGAGTATGGTCCATAATACGGTCCTATTATTGTTGTGATGGTAAGGTTATATACATGTATATTCGTATATATTCGTTATACTCCCCCCCCCCACCCTGTACTCTCCAGTGCTCAACAGGTTGAGTTGTAGCCGGGATTGTAAATAATATTTATTGTATGTTTTGTATAGTGAACCTATTTCGTACCGGTTTCATAAAAATTTTATTTTACCTTAAAACAAAGTAGGCAATAAAAAACTATTGACATAAACTCTTGACGATAAAAAACATTTCACTTTAGGCTAAAATTTTTTGCTGTTTGCAAGGCTTTTAATAAATGAGACGGAGTTGTTAGTACTGGCGTCTAAAAGGAACAAGTAATGCCATCCAAATCCTGACATCGATCTGTTGTATCGACGGATTATAGTTTCCTTGCCTCCTTGGCATTTGTATCTCTTGTAGCTTTTGTAATGTAGATGTTTGTTATATTAAATAATTATTATTTAAATATATATAATTATTATAAATAAATATATATAAAAGATATAATGGATCTTTATTAATTAAAATTGATCTTTTTAATTTGATTTATGAAATGTTATTATTTTTATATGTAAATTACCAAGGTTGTTAACATTCACAGCAACCGTGATAATAGAGGGAAGTTATAGTTGAAATGAAACATATAAAAAATGAAGAACAAAATTATAATAATAATTTAATGATGAAGCGACACCGCTACACTTTCTTATGAAATCTACGGCAACAATAAATTCTTAGCGTTTTCCCATACTTTTCAGTACTTTCAGAGAATCATAAGCTTCTTAGTTATGTTTGATGAATGATAATCTGTTACCGCCGTTGTAAAAGAACATCAGCTTTTTTCTAGTTGGTGTAGAGATTTTTAAGAAGTGTAGGCGGTGGTGAATTGATAAATTGATATTGTTTAGAACTGCTAAGTCAGATGCTCAGTATATCTAACTATGAGCGATTTTTGGGATGCTGAAAGTAAAATTCGTTTAGACTGACTCACGTACTGAGATTATTACTAAGGACCTCAGGGCTTGGAGCTATTCTGAACAAGACCAATCTATACAAAATTATATAATAAAATATTTTCCCGACAATTTCCAATACAAAAAATAAGTTTGAAGCCATCGCGTAGGCTTCCCAGCGAATGAACCGATTTCTATGCGGTTTCTGTTTGAAAGCTGTCTTACTCAAGATGATTCTAAGCCATGATGCTTGATGGTAATCATTTCATTGTTTCGATTTTATAAATCAGCGGATGTGCGTTCTTATGTACCTGCGTTAGAAGTTATATTTTCGTGGTAATAATCACATCATTGCTTCAGGGTCTTTCTTTAGAATTTTTTATTAAAGAAAAACCGTAGGTACAATTTGTTTATTATCTCCCTTACCTGTAAAATAATATTTTTATCCTACCGGTTTTATTATGTATAGAAAAAGACAACTATATATATATATAATATGAATAAAAAATAAATAATAACCCATCTATGATTCCCAATGAAATGTTCCAGATTTATTTTATATTGAAATTTGATACATTTTCTGTATGTTGATTTATTATATATATATATATATATACATATATATATATATATATATATATATATATATATATATATATATATATATATATATATATATCAGCAGCAGCTTTATGCTTTTTTAAATTTACTTTCCTTTTTGAGAGTATTATACTACTTATCAACTCAATAAATACTCAAAGAACTCAAACTACAAATAATATATATATATACATACATATATATATATATATATATATATATATATATATATATATATATCATCTTCGTTCAAAATAATTATGATTACACAAATATACACGAGGGCAGAAATCTATGCGGTTTGATATATTATTGTTAATTTATAATAATAATAATAATTGTTATAACTAAAATATGGATGGAAAAGCTGACTATAATTGACCCAGTACCCATGACCTAGTTTTCTAGATTCAATTCACCGCTATCGCATATACATATAAATATCAGTGTTTCTCAACCGTATATTTTTCACTATAGTATTATTTTCAAATTTGCTTGACGTATGCTTGTTTCGAGCAAATATAATGTAAAATATTGTTTTCATTTGATACTAAATATATTAGATTTTACGCTTAATATAATATAATTTTAAAAAAACTAAAAAAACATGCTTTTATTGCAATATGAACTAAAAAATAACTTGAATGTAAACAAAAACATGAAATGCTTTTTACTTACTCATTGTTAAAGTAGAGCCATTATTATGAAGACGTAAGTAGAGAGCACCCCATTTGATTACATTAAAGTTAATTTTGTTGTCAATCTCTTTATTCTATTTCTATTTTAATTTATCACAAATCATAGAATCTTTCATTATGCATTAAACTATATTAAATTAAAACTACCATGTAGAAAAATACACTGTCCATAAGATTAACATTGTACTTTTAATTATAAAATTCTCTAATTTCCAGGCAAAAATCCGGTTTATAGATTTTCTGGGTGATCCCTGTCTAAGATCTATCTACCTATCAAATATCTAAAATATCTACTTTCTAGGGCAACTGGAAATACCCTAGAAATATTGATGATGACGAATGGATTTCTTCTATCTTAATAATGCCGAAGATTGCCGATTGTTACACAGCCGATAAACATGATATTGTATAATGTGAAATTCACTCCCGATTTAAAGTATTGTTTAGTCTCGCTATAGATGTTTTCACATCAAAAATTTAACACGTCCCAAAAGTTGAGAAACACTGACATAAATATATACAATCTTTGAACCGCTTTGAACCGGTTTTGTTATGATGAAATTCTATAGAAATTGCTTTCTTCGAAGGATTACTATTGTGGGGTAGAATTTTTAAAATAGTATTAAAAAGTTTTATTTTATTTTTTTTGTAATATCTGAACATAAACCAATGCACGTGACTAATAATGAGCATAAAAAAATTATAAAATAACATCAGACATTCAGACGCACATGCAACAAGTGTTTTTTTTAATAAAAATTTTAAATTAATAAGTATATTTTTTTTTATATTAACATTAAAATCCTAAATACCAGTCCAAGTGGCCGAGCGGTCTAAGGCCCTTCGTCTGTGCAGTATTCCTACTCGGAAACTGGGAGGTTATGGGTTCGAATCCCGATATCGGCAGTTTGTCAATTATTAAGAAAAAAAAAGAGGCTCTTAATTAACTAAACTGTCGACGTATGGACAAGAACGAACACCGGCTATGCTTGAGATGGTTTTCTGCAGTTTCCTTCACGAATTCCAGATATCGGCATAGTTTCTATAATAGTCGGCTGCAGCCGCATATCCTACCTATTCCTAGTCTATACCCAAAAATTCCTTCCACTCCACTCACATCCTTAGGTATCACAATGGACCTTATGATCGATGTGTAGCCCGTCTTGGGCAGCCTCTAAAATCTATCTCTATCTCTAAAATCCGAAATATCTTTGTACCAAAAACCATTTTTTTTAATATTTTGGTTTTTCTATCAAAATTGAAATCTTCGACTAAAATTTAGTCTATCTGAAAAAAAAAATCATTAAAATCGGTTAAAATATGCCTGAGATGGATCAAAAACTATTTTTTGGATTTTGGTGACGTCATCAGGTACAAAAAATCAATTATTTTACTAGTACAGCTAAATTTTGTCCGATTTTAATGAAATTTTTATTGAAACCCACTAACTTTGGCGTATATTTTCCATTTTTATAATATAGAATTATCTAGCGTTTATCAATTTTGAGATACAGAAAAAATTAATTTTCTACAACTTTACTTCTTATACTCCTTTTCAATTGTTGTAATATTAAAAAAGAAATACTATATTTTGAGTTTGACTTCTTTCTCTAAGTCCTTCTTTCTCCTTAACCGATTCGAGTAATTAACAAACTTGGAACTATAATTTAATTTTAATCGGACTAATATTGTAAACGCTAGAGAATATACAAACACATACATTTATATATATGGGTCGGTAGCGGTCACTGTTTTAACCAGACCGAAATAAAATTTATATTGTATTCTGTATTTTATTCTGCTTTATAAAAAATTGGAAAAGCGAAAAGAAATTCACCATTTTGCATTCGATCTAGTAGTATTCATCCATCGAATATGAGTCAAAATTCTATTTAAAAAACAATTTTTTATTTCCCTTTCAAACAATTTAACTAGAATTTATGGAAAATTGAAATGCAAAATTTATGATATTAGTTTTGCAATAAAAATGTGCGATATGCTTAAACCGATCAAGTCAACACCCCAACGTGTATCAAATAAATTTTGTAGGCATGTAAATTTTTTTATTATCCTGTCATAAATATATCTACTTTATACAGAGTGCTGCAAAAACTCTAGACACTTCCAGAAGAGCTAGAAATTTGGTAGAAATGTAACTCTTAAAATTAATTTTATAATACATTTATTTGTATCGCGTTTTCGAAAACGGCTCAAACGTTTTCGATAAAGTTTCTCGAAAATGAGGTTTTTTAGGGAATAAAATATTTTGATCTAAGTAGATTTTATCGCTGGGACAAATCGCTTTTACCGGGTTTGTTACGTATGCAAAGAAATAGCGTGAAACTTCCTTTTTAGTTAGGCAATTTATAAGACATGGGTGTGATAATGTTGTATAAACTCTACAAAATGTGGTCAGTTATTGGATCTTTTTGAGATTCAATATATAAATTTTGAAATCAATAATTACGTTTTTGAACTTTATTATCTCAGAATTAGGGATACAAATCTAATACGATTTCTAAGAATTGTATCTGAAACAACGAAATGTTCACTATTTAAAATTAATTAATTATTGTTTGAAATTAAAAATGTAAATGATTACACCACGATTACTTGTGTATATTTGTTTTGGGCGCTTTTAAGGGGATATTATTGGCGTGGGTGTTGGCTTATGAACGCTTAAGCACGTTACAATGGCTAGGTCCTCGCGTATACTTCCGTTCATAAAAAATGAACCAGTTGAAACATTCTAAGTATCATTGTATTTAAAATACATATATGAAGTAATATATCCGCTTAGAATGTGACTAACTGGTGGTTCAATTTTTATGAACGGGAGTGCATATATCACCAAATTTTTTTTATCGCTCGGACAAATCGGTTTTACCAGAATTTGCACATGCAAAGAAGTAGCCTGAACTTCTTTTAGTTAGGCAACCTGTAAGACATTTGTGTGATAATGTTGTGTAAACTCGACAAAAATTAGCTAGTTAATGGATCTTTTTGAGATTCAATATATAAATTTTGAAAGCAATAACTATTTTCTTGAACTTGCACTTATCTGAGACAGAGCAAAGGTCGGTCTCCCAGGTACTTAATAAATACATAGTTACTAAGGAAAGACTTACAATGACTCGGGCCTCAAGTATATTATGTTACTTTTTTTAGAGGCTACATTTGGAAGATTTCCGTACAAATGTTTTATCTCATTTTCTATGATTTCTCTTACCTTACCTAAGTTCAGAACCATAATCTTGTAGCATCCTGTATATATTTGATATTAATCCATGTGGAAAAGCATGAAAAATGTAGCCGTGGCGGCATACGGTCTACCATCCACTTATTGAAAGTACACGCGAATACTACACTACGTAGGTACACTCTGTGTTACGTTGTATCTTATGTATCTTGTATCTGGTATCCTATTTGGTGGTGGTGCTTACACTTGTGTTATCATGATGACGTCAATATTCTCCAGAGAGCATTATACTTTTCAATAACGTTATAAATTATTTAATTTTTATATCATATATATTATATACTACATACACACCGGGTATATCATAAAAATGTGTACGTCTCACTTAGTACCGAGTGGTCCATTAAAAATTAGAAAAACCCTATGTTTACGGGGATCGTTAATTATATTTCAATTAAATTGTTTATAACTCGGAAACGGTCCAGTTTACAAAAGAATAAAACAAGACACATTTTTTTTGTTTAAAATGACCCAAAATATTGAAATTCGGGTTTAGCAAAAAAAAATTAGTTTAAAACAAGTGAAAATAAAAATTAGCTGGGGTAATTGTTTAAATACCCCATATATACTA
This sequence comes from Nineta flava, assembly GCA_963920215.1. Lineage (NCBI taxonomy): Eukaryota > Metazoa > Arthropoda > Insecta > Neuroptera > Chrysopidae > Nineta > Nineta flava. The sequence goes on from OY986040.1 coordinate 144,151,107, forward strand.
AGTTTGTGGTAAAAAGTTTCAAACAAGTTGTTTATTTTTCAAAAAGGTACTTTTTTGTCTTTAGATTTACACAGACAGACGGACATGCGGAAAAGGTCTAACTAGGTTATTTGATGAATACTTATTCCAAAAATTTTTTTCTACTATCAATATTTTCAACCGTTACAAAATCCGGACTAAACTTAATATACCCTGGTATACATCATATATACCGGGTATAAAAATTGGGATAGATTTTCGTGGGGCAAAATGTTGATCTGTATTCAGGTGCATGTTCCAAAATCGAATACAAGGTGTTCACCTTGTCTATGTAAAATAAGAAAAGAATTTTTTTATTATTATCGATTTTATTTAAAGAAAAAATCATAATATAAATAAAAAACAAATATATATATATATATATATATATATATATATATATATATATATATATATATATATATATATATATATATATATATATATATATATATATATATATATATATATATATATATATATATATATATATAATAAAAATCTGATTTAATTTTTTATCAATTGTTTATATTTAAGCGCATACAAATATTATATTAATAAGTTAATATGTATTAATAAGTAATTAAAATATGGCGTAATATTACAAATCTATTTATAAATTTATTTAACAAAAATATTACATAATAGTGTATGAATTCATATATGTAGTACTCATTACAGTACAATATCAGTAATGTATCAGAACTTATACGAACTCGCAAGTTAACGTTCAAAGACGTGTTCTAATTTAAATTGTTCTAAGTTTATAAATCAAATAAAAAAAAAGGTATAACAAAACTATAAGTATATATTTTATTAATAATAATTAATTAACTACGTAATTCAAATGCTCTAATAAAACTCTGTTCACAAAATTATATTATGGGAATGTGCTTCAGTAAGTTTTTATTTTTATAATTATTACCTACTTAATTGTCCAAACAACAAAAATAAAACAACTAACTGAGTTTATTATTTAAATACCACGTACATAATGGATTCTTTATCAGTGCGTATACGCATATTTCTGTAAAATACAGTGCAACATATATAAACCTTTTCATAAGGTTTTATGCGCACGCGATTTTCATACTCTCTACACAATAAGATGGAAAAAGACGTAAAATATTGCTTACTCGTTTCTTCCGAAACAAAAACAAATGGTGATTTAAAATGGAAAGGTGTCTATTGAGAACTGACCCGAAGGCCGAGCAGCTTAAAAAACATGGCTGTTTATTGTGTGCTGTTTACTAAGTTTTTCACCAGAATGCGACAACGCAACTCCTAGGCTGACGGGTATGTCACGAGGGTTGTGGCAGGAAACATCGACCTTCTAAATCTAGTTTATTATTTACCCATCAGAGCATATTTAAGTGCTAGAGTTCCCAATACATCTCAAAAACTATAAAGTAAATTAGGTTATAATTAAAAATGACATTTTAACAACTTTCGAGATTTTATGTTTTTTTTTTTCGATTATTGTTGAAAATTGAAATATTTTTTTATTTACTTTTTTAAGAAAATGTTAAGTGACGAAGATGAAAATTGGAAAGTGATAATTATACCAAAATCTATGGATAAATCACATTCAACTTCTTTATACGATGAAGGTATCATAAAATTTTAATCTTTTTATATTTTAATCTAATATGAAATTGCTTATCCCAAAATTTCCAGAGAATATTCAACCTTGTATACTAAAACAAATTCACGGATACTAAAATGCGTCTCTAGATCCTATTCATATTCTTGTGTTGTGATACAATTGTTGTTGTTTTTTTGTAGTTAAAAACAATGCATCGACATCCTATTCCGGCTCGAAGGACCAGTACATGAATATCAGAAAACATCATATTTGCGACATATGTAGCAAATCATTCACTCACACATGCTATTTAATCGCACATAGACAAGTCCACACCCAAAAACAGCCATACACATGCGAATTATGTAGTCGGACATTTATCACTCATGGTATATTAATGGATCATCAACGGATTCACAGTGGTGAATTTCCCTATATATGTAAACAATGCGAGCAGCCATTTAAACGTAAAATTAACCTACAAATTCATTTAAAAACACATACAGAAGGTTTACAGTACAAGTGTACACATTGCATTGAGACATTTTCAACGCGCGCCTTTCTTAAAACCCATCAACGTCTCCATACACATTTACAAATATTTAAATGTAAACAATGTAAGATAGGTTTTCAAAATTTACAAGAATATCAACAACATTGTAATGACGCACATAACCAAACAAGTCAAACGGATGTACATAACCAACAAAGTAGTGAATTAATATTACAGTGTATGGCGGCTCATTTTAAATTAGTTGTATGTGATACTTGTAGCCAGGCATTTTACAATGAGAATGATTTAAAAAGGCATAAAAAATATTATCATAATGATAAATTATTTCAATGTAATTTATGTCATTTATCGTATACGAGTAAAGCATACTTGAACAAACATAAAAATGATCGTCATGGCGGCAGCGGCACTGGTGACAGTAGTAGTAATACTAATAATGGCGGGTATTTTAAATTTCATTTAAATGACAATAAAATGTATAAATGTGATAAATGTTATTTTTCATATACAAATCGATATAATTTAAATAAACACATCGAAAAAATACATAATCGTTCATCGAATCAACAGAATCAAATGTATAATTCAAAATTTGAAATTACTTTATTTGATTAAGGCAGTGAGATCACTGTAATTTGTTTCATCTTTTCTATATATTTTACGTGAAAATAAACCAAATGTGCCTTTAAAAATACTTAGAAGACCGGAAAACCTACCTTCTAAATTTTCAAAATCAATTTGTGGTGATTCAATACATTTCATAAAAAAAGCCTTCATCTTTTGACAGGTGCGGTGAGAACATGAGGTAATATTTAAGATCGAGTGAGCGAGTACTCCCGTGCAAGTAGAATTGTATAGAAAGAGAATCGATGGTCCTACGTTCTATTTCTTTCCACTTGCTTTTAATAAGTATGCATGTTTATGTTACATAATAGATTGGGGCCCACCGATTTTTTTAAATCTCTTCTGGCCGGACAAATGTCGACCTATGCTCACTCTACTCTACTAATTTCCTTATGAGTTTCACCCAAATCGAAAATCTATAGTATGATTATGAAATATGCTATGTAATTTACATAAATTAATTTTTTGACGCCATAAATTATCTGTTATACGTAATTACTCAATCCGAGTTGAAAAGAATAAGAAAAACATAGTTCCTCTTAGTTTTGTTTTAGCTATCAAAATGTAAATAAAATTGTAAATATTATAAATAAATATATTTAACAAACTCCTGTAAATGATTACTAAAGGTTTATTATTTCTGTTTATTTTTATATTTTTTCATAACAGTACCTTCAAAATTTCTACCTAGATCAAAACTGAAAAGAAGTTATTCTCTCGACACAATTTCCGTGGGTCAGAGAAAAAACACGGAAAGGAAACGGTGTACAAACAAGAAAAGTATTCGATTTTAATAAAATTCTACGTCTAAATATCACGAATTTTAAGCCAAAAAAACTGAAACCCAAAGAACATATAAAATTCAATAAGAAGTTATACAGGTGGCTCATTTTAAATAATACACTTGAATATTTCTTCAAGGAAGTGTTTCTTGCAAAAATGGTATGGCTAAAAGTTGATTTGATCGGAGGGACACATCTTATGGTAATCTTGATTTTCATCCTGACCATGGATGGTCTTCAAGGGGTTATTTGAAGATCAACTTGCGTTTTTCAAATGGGAACCCACATTTTGACGTGAATATGTCTTTAAATTTGCTTCAATAGTGGGAGGAAATTCAGAAAATTGACGATAACAAAATCGGGGGATACAGAATTTAATTACACCACTCGATAGCTAAAGGATCAAAGAATTCGTTACGTTGAGTGAAGACTGTGACGCATCGCACGCGGCGGAGGGGGAAGCGCCGCCATTTTGAGGTCGATTCGCTGCGTCACATAATTTCTAGTATAACTTTTGACTCGTAGAAACTAGGACGTTCGTTTGATTTTCAATCGTCAGCTCTCGTCAAAATCTATCGATTGTGTATATAAAACATTCGTGTGCAATAGTTATAGTGAATATATCTGGTGTTCAAAATCAAAATACAGAGATCGTATACGGTTGGAAAGAGCTTCTCAAGCGTAACCCAGGGATACCTCGTTACGCTACCCGTTATCCGTTACGTACAAGTATTGACGTAAAATGCATGGCCGTGTCCACGACACAGCCGCACCCCGTTTTTTTTACAGAATCGGGTAGTTGAGGAAAAAAGACCCAAAACTGTGTTATAAATTCTATTTTGTATAGTTTTTATTATTTTTACAAAAAAAGATCGATTCCTATTCTTTTTATTGACCTCCAATAACAAAGTTTTTTATTCTTGATTAATTTTTTCTAAAGACTTTATTTTTCTAAAAAAACAGCGCAATCTTATCTTTGAAAATACATTTATTAAAACGGCTATAAAACGGTTAAATTGTTAACCAAAATAAATATTGTTACAGTTTTAATGTTCTTTTTTCCACGACACGTAAATAGAGACGTGTGAAAGAAACGTTACGAAATGTTTATATTCATTTTAGTCTTTTTCATTCATAAAAAAAATTGGAAAACATTTATAAAAAATTTATTATGAAGTATCTTCTAGAAATTCTTTATCCATTTTCTCGAACTTTTCAATTAGATCGTCAGGAACTTCAGCATCTTTAATATTATCCTTATTAATTTCTTCTTCGGTTCTATTTACGAGATAAAAAAAATATATATATATATTACTTTCGAAAATTTGCCCCCAAACGGTACATAATTAATTTTACAAACCGTATTAATATATCAACCAAATTTTCACAAGCCAATAAAACATCACGATCCTTTTCCCATTTGTGTAGTTCCCGTAGGATAACATATGTATTCTTATCACGAATATATACACGATTTTCTTTTAATGTACATAATTGAGTAATGGCTTCGATTAACATTTTCCTGGAAAAAATAAATACAAAAATTAAAAAGTTCAGCCGTCACGGAACGCCTGGTAGATGTGAAACATCGAAACTATTTGGTTTAGTGAGTTTTTGAACCGATATATGTACTGCTATCTATGAGCAACTTTTTAAAACTGATTTGTTATATGTAATGTCACCTAGATAGATTGTAGAGGCTATCCTGGATGGGACACACTTCAACCATAAGGTCCATTGTGATGTCTAAGGATGTGAGGATGTGAGTGGAGGACAAGGAATTTTTGTGTGAAGACTAGGACGACTAGGACTCTGATAGAAACTATGCCGATATTCATCTGGAGTTCGTGAAGGAAACCGCAGAAAACCTTCACAAGCATCTTCTTGTCCATACGCCGACAGTTTATTCAATTAACCGCCCCTTTTTTTTTCTAATAAATTTTATTACAGATTGTACTCATTTGACTCTAGCGAAGCGCATGAACGTCCTTAAATATGTTCCCTGTTTTGTATATAATTTTTCTTACCTAATATCTGGATCATCTTCTCTCATCTTATCGTCTGGTAAGTATTGTAACTCCAATGGTAATTTATCCATATCATCGTCATCAAACTGTTCATTACCCGCCAGCGGTAACAACAATCGCGGTAAAATATCCACATCCTCACCCAACAACCATTTATGGAAATTCTCTTCAAAACAACAATTTTTCAGCGTACCCACAATTCCACCCCGCCGAACAATCGAATCCTTATACTCAGTAAATGGTAACAGCCGTTGTACAACACATTTTGTACTATCCAAAATATATTTTCGAACTTGTGGACTTTGTGATAAATTCGATAGAACCGGTCCCAAATAATGTAACTTATGACCTTTTTTATTAAATTCATTTTTCGTAAAAATATTGATAATTTGATCGAATGTAAATTTTGAACTTAATATACAATCAACGATTTTATCGCATAGTGATATGGGTCGCGTTAAATTCGATAAAAGCATACATGCCGGATCGGCCAGTTCTGATTCGGGATTGGAAATTTGTTGTAAACAACCGATAATAATACTCGGAGGTGATTTTTCTATTAGAGAATCTGTATCAAATTTTAAATTTACCAGTTTGGATGCACCTTTATCTACAGATGAAATATTTATTAGCGTTAAGAATGCATCTTTGGCTATAACTGCTGCTGAATCGTTAGATAATGTAACTAAAGCTTTTAGGATAGCGTCCGAGTCGATAACTACTTCTAAACCATCGTTACTGCCAGTTAAACCTAGAAAATTCCATTTGAAATTTACAAAAAAATAAATTGATTTACTAGATAATGCACCAAAAATTCCGTCCAAATTCAGAAAGAGTTTCATTTATATCCATTCTAAATATGTCTTCAGAGCCATAGGTCTCGAGCATGTCTTCGAAGCAACCCAAAAAATCGGATCTTTTCAGACCATAATGGATTTTCAAGGATTTGGGAAAATATAAATATTAGCTGAACAGTCATGATTTTTTTGTGAACATATCCCGTTCAAGATCTTGTTTAGAGAAATCAAATGAATGGGAATTGGACGTAATTTTTTGAGCACTTACCTACTGATTTTTAATTTTTATTAATTCACATACTTAATATATTTTCCAACGCTCCCACTTTTAAATCTAATCTTGCACCCAATTGCATAAATTTTACAAGTTCTTTTAGTAAATCTTTCATCGTTGTTTAATTTTTGTTTTATGTTCTGCTGTTCATGTAAATAAAAACTACTACTTGACATGTGCTTCCTGTTATCTATGGAAGTCACACGTCCTTACCTCTAACTTCCATAATTTTATCACAAAACGCAAGGTCACAGAATAAATTAAAGTTGAGCCATAGATATTTATATTAAATATAGTTCACTAGTTCGCCATTTAATGTCAGTCCTTTTGTTATTTTATTTTCATGATTTCGTAATATTTCATTTAACGAAATATTACAAAATCATATTTTGTTTTTAATTCCATTTATATTGGGAAATCCAGAGAGCAGTATTATCGGGCCGCGAAAGCCCGGTGCGATTAAGGTGACCCATAGTGCTAAAATTCCAAACTGTACCCCTTAAAAAAATCGCTAAAATTGGAGGAAAATTTTATGTCCCCGATTTTGATAAAAACTTCGTTATAAGCTAATTTGGACCTAGCGAAAACGATGGCGTTGGTTAAAGTACGATACGATTAACGGTTTTCAAGGTATCAGACCCATAGTGCTAAAATTCCAAACTGTAAGAATTGAGAAGGCAAAATTTCGCAATGTGTTGGTCGGACGTTAAAATGAACCTGATTTTCGTACTGTTTGGATAGAAATTAGCCTAGAAAATGATTATTATTAAAATCGAGAACAAAAAGTTTCTTCACTTTTTTCACATTTTTTCCAAGGGGTACCCCTTAAAAAAATCGCTAAAATTAGAGGAAAATTTTATGTCTCCGATTTTGATAAAAACTTGGTTTTAAGCTAATTTGGACCTAGCGAAAACGATGGCGTTGGTTAAAGTACGATACGAATAACGGTTTTCAAGGTATCAGATCAATAGTGCTAATATTCCAAACTGTATGGATTGAGAAGGCAAAATTTTGAAATGTGTTGGTCGGACGTTAAAATGAACCTGATTTTCGTATTGTTTGGATCGAAATTAGCCTGGAAAATGATTATTATTAAAATCGAGAACAAAAATTTTCTTCACTTTTTTCACATTTTTTCCAAGGGGTTTGAAGTGATCCAAATGGTGTTGAACTGAACCACTTGCATTTTGCAGATAGTAAATGAGTTTGTGCAGGAGTAAGCAGTTCAGTTCATCACTGTTTGGATCACTTCAAAACATAAGCTCAGAACTATAAATTAGAAACTAGAGGTAGTAGGTCTATGTTTCCTTTCCAAATCCCTAGCACATAGTCTTAGGCCCTATGTTTCGTGTTCGTACTCTGGTAAACAACTTAGAAACTACTCCAAGTCAAGATTGTAGTTTAAGGTTAAAAATTAAACAGCCTGTAGTTAGTATAGTTTTACATTGAAACGCATATTTTTTATTGCATAAATTTTTATAAACAAATATCATTTTTTTTCTGCTTTCCCCTTAGCTTTACCCTTTCCCTTTTTTTTAGTTTTTTCCGCTTGTGGTTTTTCTTCTGGAGGGGGTGGTGGTTTTGGAGTTTCTGGATAAGCAGTTAAAAACATATCACGCAACAACCCAACATTCACTTTTTTCGTTTGATCTGTGAATACTGTTGCTAAACCGCGTAGAAAATCTTTATCTTTAATCAATTTATCACATTGACAAACTTCTTCCAAAAATCCCGAAAATTCTGATGGTTTAATATAATCCACTTTAATGTTATGAAAGAATGCTCTATAAAAACAAATTTCATCATTTTACATTTCTAGAATGTTAACAATTAGACTAAGAATCTTTTGGAGTAGAAATAATTCAAATTAATGTTTTTAATTACTTGAGAAAAAATTCTCCGAAATTTTAAGGAGTCGGGGTTTCAAAGAAATATTTAAAACCCGACCAAAGAACATGTACAGAAACTTTGTTTTAGAGAATTTTATTTATAGGGTTAAATTTTGTACTGCACCATTTTGATCTTAAAAAGAGTAGGTTCTACGTGGTTCTCGATGGGGAGTGGCGATTAGGGACAAGAGAATTTACTCATAACACAATTCATGATAGAAGGTCTGTAATCTGAATTATTTCACAAATTCAACATCTGCGTCAGTAATTATTTTATGAATTATATAAAAACTTACCCAAACTTATTCCCGTTTTTATTTTTTTTCGATTTCGGTTCGCACAATGTTTTTAATCGAGTAATAAACATCGACTTTTGATCGGGACCCTGAATTGTATAGTCAGCCAATAAACCACGATAGATAACTTGCCGTTTATTTTTTATTTTTTCTAAAATCTATTGGTACAAAATTATTGATCAGTACCCCGGAAGTTCAATTTTTTCGAAATTTCCTTTTTGTTTTAGTTCCTAATATAACTTATTGCGATTTCGCCAGTGGTACATAGCATTATCTCCTTTTAATCTGATTGAATTGATGAATTTCGGACTTGTGTACTTCCAGGGTACGGGTATATGAAAACATGGTTTTGAGACCCAATAAAATTTCCCCCGTGTTCATAATCACAGTCTAAGGACCGATGGCTCATTTCTCCATTACTGACTGCAGTATGGATATAAATATTAAGAGGACTTAATGTCTCCTATTTTTCATATTTCAAATTCCTATGTGCTATTATTTATGGGGCTGACCGGAGGAAGATTCTTCCGCATTGAATAAATTCGAGCCCGCATATGTCAATCCGATACAATACCATTACACTGACCTCCATATATATAGATATGTACTTACATCACTACATTGTTTAGGCACGTATTTATCCGATAGATCTAGAACTTTTAATTTACGAGCAGGTCTCATTACTTTTAGAGTGTCCATTAGAAGAATAATATCATCTGTTGTTAGGGGATTGTATCCGAGACTTAGTTCCAGAAGATTAGAATTTCTTCGCATTCCAAAAGCAATACATTCAACAGTCGTACCACAAATTCTAAAATTTGCATACGATTATTCCTTTGAATATTCCAATATCCAGTCAAAAATATCTCAAAAACTATAAGGCTTAAAAGGCTATAAAAATTATAAAGCAGTATACAAAAAATTACTTCTGAGCTTCTAATTTCAGCGTGTTTCTCTGTAAGACACACTTACTAACTGGCCAGCAGTGTTGCCAAATTGGGAGACTTTCCCCAAAATTTAGTGGGGAAAGTCTAGTAGATGTGATGCGCAGGAGCGTAGCATGTATTAAATATAGTAATTAATGTTTATTTAACTATAATGTAGGTTTAGCTTTTATTTGGAATGTTTGGAAATTTATAGTTTAGCTATTTTTTAGATGTGGTGTTTTACCTAACTACGACTGAGAAAAAGATTATAATATTGAACCATAGATTCTAGTCTTAGCCTTACAAGGATCTGTACACTTACTGATTGAAACTGAGATCTAGATATTTAAGTCCAGGTGCTTTTAGTGTAAGTATTTTTAAACTTTTATCATGTTCCAATCCAAGATTACATTTTGATAAATTCAAACGTGCTATAGACTGTGTGAAGTTATCTCTTATATTAGCTACTAATATAGCAAATCCTTAAAAGTTCAAAATTTACTACTTTATGATTACAAGTTATATACATGGCCACAAATGCAGTGCTCTTTTTTCAAAACTTTATAAATGATTTGTGCCTTATTCATTTGGATTTTGAAAAAAAAAAGAGCGCTACTTTTGTGGCTCATAGTACATATAATAGTTTCATAAATGTTTTACCAGGTTCCTTAAAAGTATTGCCACTTAGATTTAATTCCATTAAATCATTGTTATCAAATATACAATCTCCCAGATCTTGACAACAATTTGAGGTTAAATTATTAAAAGACAAATCTAATTTCTTGACAGCTGTATTTTGTGCTAGTTCTTCTGCTAGTGCAATACAACCTTTATCTTCGATATTACAATGTGACAAGTTGAACTCCTTTAAATGCTTGTTTGTTGATATATGTTGGCAAATACTCACCAAATTTTCTGGACCAATACTATATGCCGATTTATTGTAATATCATGAACATGTTTACAATAAATTTTAAGGTCTTTAAGCACTGATCTCTGTATATGTAGATTTTTGTCAGGACACTTGACAGATCTAAGTAATTTCGATTGTGACGCCATTATGCTTGTAAGTGCTGTCAAATTGGAGGTTCCTTAAATTAAACTAGAATATTAATCAAGAAAATTTTAATTCAAGAGTGAATTGGCGGCTTCAGTATAATAATTCTCAGCACTAGAGTATGCTTCAATTTGAAACACTTTTGTTTTCTAATACTTCTCAGGAAACCTGCGTCCATACATAGAGGTCAGTGCCTTTAAGACACATACTTGCAATATGTTAAATTAATCGTTTCGATTGTATCATTTTCTTTAATCATCTCTGCAAAAACTTTGGCTACATCAATTGAGCCTATCACATTATTGGTAAGATCCAAATGTTTTACATATTTATTATATCTCAATACTTCAAGAAGAATTTTCAAGCTTTTTTTTTTTAAACCATAATACTGAAATTATAGTTTCTAATAAGGTTCCAACTATAATCAAACCAAATTACATTTCATCAGCATATTGAAATGACTTATAATAAAAACGGAGGGTTTTAGTGGGAACAGTCCTATCAGAACCTCTGCACATGTTTAGGAGCAGGCTAGCTAATACACCTAAGTCCGTTTCTTATTTCAAGCCTTCAACAATAGTTACAAACCTTTAATTTCATCGTATCCGTTTCCAATTGATTAATAATGTCTTTGATAATTGGTGCGCTATATTCTTTGGCCAAATCTTTATACCTTTCAACGCCGATATCATCGTAAGTGGGGTATATTTCTATTAAAAATAAATTAGACATATCAAAAACAAAATTTAATTTTAACAAGAAATGTAACTAAATTAATTGTTTAAATACCCTTATTGGCAACTCTTGGAAATGCTCTCTGGTGAATAAATTTGAAACTAGAGCTAGTATAGACCTATGTTTCCTGCTCCTACCCCGTGATGTACCCTTCGGCCTACAAGTTTCATGTTCGCACTCTGGTATACAATTTAGAAATTAGTACTAGTAGGATGAAATATTAAGCTCCGTCCCTGTCAAAGATCCCAATATACGGAATTCACACGCATATATATATATAAAACCATGTCGTTTCATGTTATACAATGATGACAAAGGTCTTTATGATCCACTGTATGGTCCCCACATAAAAAGAACCCTTGCGAAGATGGGGAGATTTACCAAAAGTAGCTGGCTTCGTTTTAGCTCGAGATAGATAGATAGATCTTGTGGTATAACAAGTATTGCACTTTGACATTATGGACCATTGTGGTCTCCCTTCTTCTTCAGTCCGACGAGACCCCCTTCTCCTATATCTTGGCAATTGCCAGGAGCTTGCTTATCAGATTTTCCTGAAGGTTCATATATCTTGTATCTGCTGTAATCGAGAGATTCGCAGTTAAAGATGATATGGCTGGATGTTTCCTCCTCCTCGCCGCACAAACTGCACATGATGGATCCATTGTGGATTCTCATTGAGTGCAGATACATTCGTATGTGACAATGTCCGGTGATGAATCCGGTAATCTTCCGCAGTTGTATCCTGTTCAGGTTGAAAACATCGAGGGACAGTCTCTTAGATGCATTCTGAAACAGTATTTTCCCGAGTTTTTGCTGCGGTATATTTTCCCAGTGATCACATTGTTTAAGCTTGAAACAAAACTATGGAACTGTTTTGGAGAGGGGTCTTTATCCAGTAATTTGGATAAATGTGGACTATGGTTATCATTAGATTCTAAATATTATAAATATCGTTCACATACTTGGTGCCCATAAATGTTCAGTTAAATCAACGTCAATTATTAAATCTTCTAAAAATCGAAATGGATTTAAAAGTTGGGAACTTCGTGATAGTTGAAGTTCACCCAAACATCGTATTTTATATGGTGATTCAAAAAAATGGGACGAATTACTCGGTGATTTTGAATCATATTTATCACGAGATGTTCTTATATCATATACACCCAAATCTATGGAACTGGTTGAAGTTTCTGGAAAGAGGTCTGCAGTCTCATTCTCAAATTCTTCGCCTTCTTCGCATCCTTCATATTCAAATTCTTCCCAACTTTCTGCTTCTGTTGAAATACTTAAATCTGACATATTCGAAAGCTATCCCCATAAACCGAATTTTATATAATTTCGAAGATGTGGAAACGCTTTAATGTCCAAATTCTCAAAAACGCAATAATTTTTGAAAAAAACACCATAAAAATATTGTTATACGATTCAATCGGGAACATTCGCTCGACTTTCAAGCAAACAAGCCCGGTTAAATGCGAGACGGACTCGCATCGAGGGTTCCGTACTTTGATTTTACAAAATTTTAATTGGAATTAAAAAAATTTTTGATGTAAAACATCTAATGCGACGGGTTACACCGGCTGTTGACCTGGCGAATCGTGGCGAAGTGAGTTTTTGAACCTGTACATGTACTGCCATCTATGAGCATTGTTCATAGGTGTTACCTATTGGTCATAGGTGACATTACATATAAAAAATCAGTTTTAAAAAGTTGCTCATAGATGGCAGTACATATACAAGTTCAAAAACTCACTATTCAAAATAGTTTCGATGTTTTACATCTGCCAGGCGTGACGGCTCATATTAGTCTGAATTATTTCAGTTTACGACTCGCAAACTTCTTTGATAAGGAGGAGGAATGGTCATTTATGCATATTTTTGGCTATAAATCAAAAATCTATGTTACATAAAAATCTTTTTGGAATGTGCAAACAAATCCCTTTCATATGATATCCGACTTGACGTGGCAATTCCCACTTTCAGATGTTGATCACCCATTTTAGGCCCCATTTCCAATAACTATTTTGACCTTATGCGAGCAAATAAGTTCTACAACTTTAACAAATTTTAAGTCGCTAGCATATAGTTGCTAAAATAAACAGCTGTGAAAGACGGGCGTACGGACGAAATCACACCTTAGAAAGTCCTTTGTTTAGCATTTTGGTACAGGACCCTAAAAACGTTCTAAATATTCAATATCTATAGAAACCATAATAGACGAATAGTCGAAGATTGGTAGCCTAGGTAAACTTGCAGTATTCCAGCTCCAATACCTCGGAAGAGAATGGGGAACTCCAATACTCTGAAGTATACCAGATTGCACAGACAGAGCAACCATCTAGTTTAAATCCAGATTATTTCTTTTCTAAAGGAAATTGGCCTGGATGGGGTGAGATTTCCCAACCAAGAACAGACGAGGAATTTTCAAAGTCAACTCATTCTCTAGACCTAACCGTGCTTGGTAATTTATGATATTAGGCCACACTTTTGATTTGTTATTCCACAAACAAAATCCGGTATCGAATTCAAGTTTTAATCTAATCAGCTTTTTCAGGTGCCTAAAAAATTAGGTCAAACGGTGATTTCTAGTGCTATGGGCCACAAAAGTAGCGATCAATTTTCAAAATGAGCGCATCATTCGGGTTTAGGTAAAATGTTTCGAAAACCAAATGAATAAGGCACAAATCAATTTTATAAAATTTTGAAAAATAAGCGAAAATAACTTTTGTGGCCATGTCAAGTCAAGCATTGGCTCCAAATTTTGATATATATATTTGGATTGTACAATATCATACCAAAAGTTAGACCTAAAAAACTTTCTATTATCCAAAAGTTCCAAAAAAAAAACGGATTAGGTAAAACAGCAACAAGATAATAATAATATTTATTTTCAAAAAACTTTTACATCAAATATTCACACAGATTTGGCTAAATTTCGATCGAAAAATATAATAAATTTAATTTCTTTTAGATCACTTTTTGTGGGAGTACAATCAATTATCGCCACGACTATTCGCCCGATCCACACTTTGTTAATTATTGGAATATTTATGTCAATCCGATCCCGTGGACCCGTGGATCGGACGAAGAGTCATAAATTATACTATCAAAATCGATTCATTTTTGTTAACACATTTCCGATACCAAAAAAATATATATTCATTTTAATTTCCAATTAGATAACATAAATTTTGCCAAAATTAAAATGAGGGACAAATTCAAAACTTTTTAAAAATATTTCTCATTAAAATATAGTAAATTTAATTTTCGTTGGATCCGTTGGATCACATTCAATTATACAAGCACTCTTTAATGCATACACCAATGGACTATCTGGATCGATTATTTGTATATAACTGGAACTGCCTCCTCGTTTGTGAGCCCTAAACAATTCCTGAAAAATGATTGTTGGTAAACATATATATATATTGATCGTGTTCAGAACAATTAAGTCCTTAGTAAACAAAGTCAGTATATCTAACTTATAGCGTTTTCTTTTGACTGTCCTCGTGCGCACTGAGAGCACTCTAGGTATAAAATATATGTTTTTACTTAGTTTACTAAGAACTTAGTTGTTCCAAACACGACCATTGTATTATTTATATACAGAGTGTGTCGGACGGAACGCTAGGAAAATAAAACAAATGAATATATTAAGACTTACTTGTAACATACTGGTGATGTTAGAATCGTTTGGATACAATTCTTTCATTATATAAATCTGAAGAAAAAAAAACAAGAAATTTTACAACTAACTGAACTAATTGTAAATAACCAGTATATACTGAGTTCTTAATCAGTGCGTTTACTGTTTATTTCACCCCAAGATGCATTCTACGACAATTTACAAACAAATACAGATGTTTGAGTTGTAATTATGGCAAAACTATTGAGCTTATAAAAAAAAGTTGCAAACAAAAGTTGTTTATTTTAAATTAAAAAAAACATTTTTTTTGTATTCAAACTTTTATTCTATCTCTTACGGTTTTATTAAAGATTGATTTTGGAGGGAGAGAGTTTGATTTCATTTTACTCGAAATGAATTTTGGTATAATTGCAGTTTAGCGGGATTTGCCAAAAAAATAATGATACTCTTATTCTTAGCTACTCGACATATTTGAAAACAATTTTGAAAATTATTTACCAGATCTTGTTTACATTCTCGATGCTTCCTATCAATTTCTTCTTCAACTTTAATTCGATTAAAAATTTGTTGTTTTTCATTGGCTTTCGCCACAATTTTCGATTGGATTTCTTTTAAAATTTGGATCAGATTTTCATACCTAAAAAAAATTCCGAAAGATGAATCGATCGAATTTGCGGGGACCGGTTTACTAAGTGGTCAAAAAATCATTTAGAGAGAGTCCATCCATGTCTCGAAAACTAAAGCTATTTATATTACCTATTAAGTTCATTTTTCATTTTGTCTCGCTTATTTCGGATAATTTCAATGGTAGCTGAATCCATTTCAATTCGTTTTCTCAGAGATCGTTCATAAATTTGCAATATTCTCTTAAATGTTGGTGGTGATTTCATTTGATATTGTTTCACCTAAATAATCCAGAAAAAATAGTTACAGACTGAAAGTTTGACTATATGATTGATCCGATAGCCGTTTGATCGATTATATGGTTTCAAATAGGACAAATTCATCATTTCGTTCCTTTTTTTTTTTGTGATTATCTCGAAAACGAAAGATTTTTCATCAAAAACAACAAACCGTCCAATAATTTTTAACTGATTCGGAACCAAATGTTCACTTTTATGGCATACTCTTTTCGAAAAGATTACCTACCTGTTCGCTTAATTGGAAAAAATAAATAGCTTTTTTCTCGTGAATATTTTCATTTGTCATCGGCTCTGCAGTTTCTAAATCTTGACTTAAACTGAAACCAGTATTCAATTGATTCAAAACCAGATCTAATTCTTTAACATCATCTTCGGTTATTTCTTCTTTTTTTATGAAACTTTCCAAATTTGCTGAAATTTGTGAAAAGTTTGTTGTCGTTGACATTGAATCATTCTAAAGGAAAAATATATCTGATTTTTATGCTGTAATTTTTATTTGTTTGATATTTATTTATTACCGGGTCCATGTTTTTCTCTGAATACAAATCCGGATAACTTTCCAATTAAAACTTTCAATCGCGCCAACAACATTTAAAAGTCAACTTGTCAAAAATGTTATTGCCACAGAAGTCTATAGTCAACATAGATATCTAAACTACTGTGAAGTCTGTAGTGATTATTCACCGGATACAGTATTTGGTAGAAAATTTTCCAACTTCGGCAGTAAATAAACATATAAAAAGTGTTCGTTTACTACCGAAACTGGTTCTAAAAACTTAGACAGATTAGTGTTCTGGGAAAAATATTCGGGTGTATAATTTTAACCCCAGCGAATGGTAGATTTCATTGGTACAATGGAATAAAATTCGGAAATATTTTACATATCTTTTATTTTTACTTATTTTGAAAGATCAGACTAAAATAATAATAAAAGGAATGCAAAATTAGTTTTTTGTTGAATATTAAAAGTAGCTCACATTTCAAACGCGACGTGATAGTATGTGACGTAATTAGCCAGGATGCTGTTAGCTATATCAATATCGTATAGATAATAAATTTACGTTGCCAATATTGTTAATATATAAGTTTTTAAAGCTAATACCATATTTCTAGCACATTATTTTCGTGAATTTTCCGTGATTATCGCAGACGTTTTTTTATTCCAGCATTAACTGACAGCCCACTGGTTAATTACGTCACGAATCATGGCGCTCTTTTCGGGAGCGTATAAAAGTATCTTTTTTTTTAATTTCACATTTTGGGTTTGAATAAACTTTTGTAGAATATAAAAATTTTCTACAATGTTTTTTTACCTAATATCTGAAATATACAGAACGCCTTTTAGTGCGGGGGCCCAAAAACACGCAAACCCGACCAACTCAGGGTGGTATGACCAATGAGGTGAAAGATTGCCGCTAGACTACAATTTTACCAAATGAAATATTCAAAGATGTATAAAATTTCACTTCAATATTTAAGGATGTGCGAGCACTAGATATAGTCCATGTATAAAATTCTTCAAAATCTTATATAGTACATTCATAAAAATGGCCCGGTATGATGAGATATTTCTTAAATATCTTTTTATTTAGGCCCGTCATGCCCGAATTTTATTGGATCAATCTCTTTATTTATATTTCTATATTCTATTGCGTAATTTTTTTTATTCGTCTTATTTTATTCCAAGTGAAAATTATCAAAATGAATCGACGCTCACGGGTTTCTCCATAACTCAAATTTTAACACTAAATAATTAATTTAAGACCCCCGTAACCCCCCTGAAACTTGTATAATTGATATATATATATGCACTTCAACTACAAAACCAATCCTTAATTTTTTTTAATCTCCAGTGCTCGTACATCTTTAAACAAATATTGAAATATTATAGTTGAATTGTATCAGCAATCTATTTTCATTTAGTAGAGACCTCTATGGTCAAAACAAAGTTAGTATCCTGTTAGTGTTCATATCCGCACATGTGTACAACTTATCTAACCTCTTTCCTTTTTTCCATATTGTCGACATCGAGTCGGCAGTGAATGCTCTTTCATTTGTATATTTTGTTACCTCAAATTTGAGCCATGGTAAGTGAAATTTATTAAAAATACTTAACTTCTTAATTACAAAATAATCAAATACATTCATTATTAAATATTATTTTAAAAATAAATATTTTATTTATATGGATGTTGATGGATTTTGTTTGAAACAAACATTTCATGCTGTAAACGTTGAACATGGTGTACTTAATAAAGTGTGTGTTTTTTTATATTTTTTCTAGGGTTTCGTGAAAGTAATTAAAAATAAACAATACTTCAAACGTTTCCAAGTTAAATTCAAGAGGCGTCGTGAAGGAAAAACCGATTACTATGCACGTAAAAGGTTAACGTCTCAAGACAAGAATAAATACAACACTCCAAAATATCGGTTGGTTGTACGATTATCGAATAAAAATATCACCTGCCAAGTAAGTTGGAAATTTGTTTAAATACATTTTCATATCTTTCCTTTTCTCATTGAATTTTTTGGGGTAAAAATTGATATTAAGAAATGTAGTTGGGTTTCATAATCGAAATTTTGATAGGGCCTCGAAAGTTTACAAAACGTTTTTCTATATATTTTGATCAAGAATTTTCTTTACAATTTATTTTAAATTTCATTTAAACACATGTGGTAATTTTTCAAAATATAGGTTAAGTGAAGTGGTTTTATTAACGCGAGTACTTTCGACCAGGAACTTGAGATACATTTTTCTTCTCAATATTGTTAGATCGCGTCTTCTATATCTTGTATTTTCGGTAGGGTTTCTAGATAAATGTTGACCGACAGACGAAAATGAAGTAGTATATATACTTCGAGGATTTATTTTGCCATTGATTTACGTCCAACTTAAAAATTACTGCTTCGGTTTTAAATACTGTTGCCGTGTCGCAGTTGGACTACATCAAACTGTAAATGATTTAACGATAGTTTGTTATATTTTAATAAATTATTATCATTTTACAAACAGTTCAAGACACTAATATCTATCCTAAACTTAAATCGCTAACTTACTTTAATTAGTATGTTAAGGTGGCGAGCTATCTGAATAAAAATTGAAAACCACGCAATTTTAATATTCTAGAATAGTCAGGGAGTTTTAGTTTCGATTAGGGGAAATTTATATAAATGTTTCCACAATAATTGATATTAGCAATAATATGGAACTTCATAGTTCGATATTGAAGCCAAAATGTTTAGAATTGACCCAATTCTATTATAGATTTGAAATTCGGGGATTGATTTATAAATTTCTTTTGTAATTTTTTAGGTAGCATACTCTCGCATTGAAGGAGATAAAATTTTATGTGCTGCCTATTCACATGAATTACCACGTTATGGAATTCAAGTTGGTTTGACCAATTATGCAGCTGCATACTGTACTGGATTATTGTTAGCACGTAGATTATTGAAGAAACTTGGTTTGGACAAACTATATACTGGAACAACTGAAGTTACTGGTGATGAATATATTGTTGAACCAGTTGAAAATGGTCCAGCAGCTTTCAGGTATTTAAAGATTTTATTTTTCTTATATTTTTAATTCTTACAAATGAACAAACATGAAATATTTGCTATTTTGCTACGGCATTATGAAATGTTTAATACCAAAGTGTGTATTGAGCGAAAAATTACCAAAAAAATAAGTATTCATAGTAATATTTACATAAATATTATGGATACTAGAGAGAGTTGATAGGTTTTGGAAATAAAATTACAGTTTAGCGGCTTTTGCCAATTTCATAGCTAAAAATTATTGTGGACTTTCATGAATGTACTATATAAGATTTTGAAAAATTTTATAAATAGATTAAAGGCAAGAAACCCCTTAAACTCTATCTGTCGCACTACCGTGCTCTAGATATGTAGTGTTCGTACATCTTAAGGTTGTTGTGAAACTGGTGAGGGAAAGTAGGGGTGGTGAGTTTGTTCTATACTAAATGCATTGATATCTCATCCGTTGCCAACTCGAAATAATTAACAAAATTTGCAATTAAATCGTTTCAAATAATTTAATTTTTGTAAAAAACATAAATATTTGTAAAAAAAAAAAACATATTGTTTAAAACTTAAATCCTAAATTTCATTTTTTCGAAGAGTTTTAATAATTAAAAATATGTTTTTATTTCAAAAAAGTTGCATGGTGATAAAACTAGATAAAAATAAATATACCTAAAAATAAAACTAGATTTAGAACATTTTTCGATCTGCAAATTTAATTATCTCAGAAACAAAAAACAAGATTAATTTGAAATTTGGTCCAGGTATTTATAAGACTTTGATATATATTATGACAGTTTTTCATAACACTGGCCGCATATCTGGTTGTCGAGATATAGATTTTTGTATTCATGTTCTCACCGACGAGTCCATTAAAACCTATGTTAAAATCTCTTAAAAATCGTAACTTTAACATTTTTTTACTCAAAAACTAAGAACAGGATCAACTTCAAATTTTGACAGGATATTCTTTATTATTGAAATAATAAGTTGTAAAATTTTGAAGAACCTGGCATTAAATTGAATTTTCTTCACAACAATGTTAAACTAATCCATATGCTGTAAATATTTAGCACATATACATTTACAGAGCGATAGAGCGAATATTTCGTGTTAGTTTGTGAGATATCCAAATAATATTTACATGATGTTATAACTGACACATGCGCGTCATCTGATCGAATGCATTAGAAATGTTATTGATGGTCATAATATCGTGTTTTACGATATTATAATCCAGAAATTCTATTTCGAAACATTTATTACATTGATTATAATGTGTCTCTGATTAAAAATGTATCCAAACCCGAATATTTTCAATTTAAGATTCATAAAAATTAAATTTGGTTTGTTTTTTTCTTTACAAATTGTTCTCTAAAGATGTTATCTTGATGTTGGTTTGAGCCGAACAACAACCGGAGCTCGTATTTTCGGTGCAATGAAAGGAGCCGTTGATGGTGGCTTAAATATTCCACACTCAACAAAACGTTTCCCCGGCTATGATGCTGAATCCAAATCATTCAATGCTGAAGTACATCGTAAGCATATCTTTGGTACTCACGTTGCCGATTATATGAAAGAATTAGAAGAGAATGATCCAGAAGCATTCAAAAGACAATTTAGTCAGTATATCAAGAAAGGAATTGCTGCCGATCAAGTAAGTTTTAAATGTCTTCTTTTTAGATCCAAAAAATTGAATTTTCATTTTATTTTTGTTAATCTTTGCGAAATTTTATCCAATTTTAATGAAAATTATATTATTTTTAGATAATATTTTATTAGATTCCTAAAACTCCAGGAATTTTTTGTCAAGAATAATTATAATACAAATTGTTGTTGTTTACAGGTTGAAGCATTATACAAAAAAGCCCATGAATTAATTCGAGCTGATCCAGTTATTAAACCAGCCGCTAAGAAAGAATTACCTGCAGATTATAAACAGAAACGCTGGAATCGTGCTAAACTTACGTTATCTGAACGTAAGAATCGTGTTGCACAGAAGAAAGCATCATTTTTACAAAAAATGGAAGTTCAAGCCGAAGCATAAACAAGCAACATTTTTGTAATTATGTCCCTGTAATTACCTAATTTAATAAATTGGTATTATATATATATATAGATTGTTATTCTTTTATAATTATATGTGATGACAACAAATTGTTTTTTAAATCATTACTACTATGGACGCTTTGTATCCTCTCTCCACTACTGTTGTGTATCCTCTCTGGAGTAGTGTTTCATTTCAGAAATCAATGGGGTCGTGACTCAGAACAATTAAGTCTTGATTCAACAAAGTAAGTATATCTTAATTTTTTAGCCAGGAAATTAGACAGATACTAATAGCGTTTTCTTTTGAAGCACGAGAGGATGCTAGCTACTCGTTACGACGTCATGCTCGACCTCAGTTCTTGCTCGAGAATTGTACAGTCATTTATTTCAATCGAATGTGTTTATCATGGATACTACACAAGGATACCGAACTCCATGTAAACAAATAATTAGCAAAAAAAAAGATGTCAGTAGTTTCGCTTCTATATCGGAAACAGTGGTGAGAGTATAAGGCGCGAGTTTTAATTGAAAAACATTACGCATTTATAGAGTAATAAAAATTATTTGCAGCCAAAGTATTTTTTCAATAAAATACTTTTTTTAATAAATGATAAGTAATTTCAATTTTTCAATAGGGAATTAGTCGAAACAAATTGCATACTTCAAAATAATCACTACGAAATAAAACTGATTACTTGCTTACTTCACTCCTATTTATTATACTATATTCACTTCGGTACGGATTGTAGTACGGATGAACAACTAGCGACGCTAGTGGCATAAAAAGTAAATATTACTATTACCATTTCGTTGCTATATTTTGTCAATTCTCCCGTTTGAGTTCGGTATCCATGGTGTTTATAATCATTTATTATTAGGTTGACTGTTAGTGTCAAACACATAACTACATTTTAGCTGTTGTTTTGGATTACTGAGTCAATACTTAGGAAGAGGAAATGCTGTGGCTAGCACACTTTAAAAAGACATGAGTGAGATATCATTCATGAACAATGAATCTTTTGTCATTCTAGCATTTTTTTATAATTGGTTTGTAAACACCGTAACACTCATGAGCGTAACTGGGATTGTTCTTTAAATACTTCGTTCAAAAATATTTAAGGTCGTATGATCACGATAGCCACAAAAAGATTAAGGCTTAACTTTTTTCCATCGACTTTTGCGGAAAAAATGTATTGATTAGAACTTAAATATGTATGTGTTATTAGTAAGTGTGTTAATGAATGTGTGGCTGTCACATATATTTCCACTACACACAATAAAGTTTTTTAGTACCTTGGCCAGTTGAGGCGATTAGACAGCGCTGCATTGGGGTCTGTTATTTCACGTTTATACCCATAAGCATACTCTACCCAGTTATGTAGATGTCAAAGATCTAGCTCGTTAAATCACAGACCTCTATATAACTGAATAGAGTATGCTTATGGGTATAAACGTGAAATAACGGACCCTATGTGTGGCTGTCACATATATTTCCACTACACGCATAAAGTTTTAGTACCGAGGCTAGTTGAGGCGATTAGGCAGCGTTGCATTGGGTCCGTTATTTCATGTTTATACCCATAAGCATACTCTGTCCAGATATATAGAGGTCTCTCGTTAAATCGTTACGCTCATGATATTTTGTACGTGATAAAATGTTTGATGTATGATATTGTTTTATAAACAAACAATACATATCATTTCAATTAATAATATTTATCAATAAATATTACAAAGAAATATTTGGTAATTAAAAGTGTTCCCAGAACACATTAAAATAGAGGGCCAATCAAATAAAACCGTTATAAATCAACACTAACGATAAATGAAACTATCCACTCGCTATGGTACGAGACTATATAAAAGGAGAACGATCTGGATAGGGGTTTCTGCTCTTTTCGCGTACTAAAACAAAGCGTACAGATTATAGTTTATTAATGTCCAACACACAGCAGTTGTGTTGCGGAGATCCCCTTTTGCTCCTAACTGCGCATGACAATTTCAAATCCTTATAAATAAATATTTATTATGGAGATTATAATAAAAAATTTAATTTATTTTTAATTTTTAATAAAATACATTTTTTAAACGAATATTAAGTGGTTTATGAATTCGTACTGAGTTATTTAACATACAATAAATGGTGAAGTGTTGTGCAGTTATAGGTTGTAAGAGTGGTAGAAAATTAGAACGAAAAAAATTAATAATTACAGTCGAAACCGGATATAACGACATTGATGGGATCACATAATTAGGACGCTATATCCGATAGTTCTTATAAGCAATATACAATAGAAACCGGATAGCTAAGGACGCTCTATCCGATAGTTGAAATGGCACTAAAACGTGCAAGAGACGCGGATACGGTGGGAGGAAACAAAATAATCCTTCTTATGTCATTAATCATAACGACGGCTGGTCGTTATAGCCGCTGAATTTCGATAATGGTTCGTTGCTTTATCCGATGTTGTTATAGGCGGTATGTTAAAATAGGTGTTTATATAGAGATTCGGTCGGGATCTTGCCATCCAGTCGTAATAACCGATCCGTCGTTGTAAACTTCGACTGTATTAACAATAACTTAAATAAAGACCAATTGTTATGTGATCTACTCCCGTTCAATAAAATTAAACAGACCTGAAAAAACTTCTTTCATAAAACTCCTCTCTTTTGTAACTCTCTGTATAATAATTCATTTATAAACAAAGATAAGTAGTATATATTTTAAAGGTGAAAAAATAAATGAAAGTATAGTAAAAAAACATATACTACAAGAATAATCAAAATTGTGAGAGACTAATTTGGTTTAGATCTGTTCAATTTTATTGAACGGGACTGTTTGTTTACAATTTTTTATATTGTACTTTCTTTAGAAGAAAAATATCTGCTTTATTAACCCGACTTCAAAAAATGAGAGGGTTATCAATTCGTGTGAATTTTTTTGTTTTATTTACATTTTTGAATTTGAGGGGACAGTCTGAATGACGCCGCCTACAGTCTGTATTATTTCGTTTTTATGCTACGAGTTTAACATTACAATCGTTCTCCTTTTATATAGTCTTTGTGGTCGTATCCGCTAAATAACCCAATGGTTCTAAATTTAGTTTAGGCGGGGAATTACAAAAGATCTCTATGAGTAGATTCCATTCATAGACATTGTATAATACATTCCATTGCATCTAAATGTCACATGTTGTCTATGGTATTATATTTGTTATGCAGTTGATATCACTTGTATAAGTTTAAAAAAATGTATAGTTCTAAAAGCTCGCGTGTGTTGAATTAGGCTATATTTAATGTTGTTTTTTGTTTTATTAATAAATTTAAGTTATAAAATGAATATTTACAATATGAAATATACTTTAATAATTATTTATTTATTAATATTTATGAATAGTAATTTATGTTTACAAACATGTAATATTTATTTAGATAGTGCTGAAAAATTATGTGTTTTAGTATACAAGTTAGTATGACAATATTTTTGTTATTTAATATAAAAATTGGTCTACTTAATAATATAAAAATCGGTCTTATCGGGTAGAAATATTACTTAATCGTACCGGTTCTAAATTAATCGCCCATATTACTTGCAATACAACAATATTTCCGGGGTTTTGTCTACTCTCTATTAAAAATAATTCAGATATTCTCAGAAATTTGAAATTTTTTATCTATTACTGCGCATGTTTTATAAATGTAGAAAATTTTGAAATTTCGTATATGAAATATTTGTAAACAGTTTAGAATTATTTAAAACAGTTTGCGCATGTTTGTTAATTGTTTGTAAAATTTTGTCGAAAAATTTATTGCAACGCTGCTACTCATATTATATTGTGTAAAATTTTCTGGAATTTATAAAATATCTTGTTTCATATTAGTACTAAATTGATTATTTCGTTGAAATTTGAAAATATCTCAACTATTTGAAATATCCCACTAGCATAGGACCGGATTAAAGATTTTTTAGATCTAAAGCTTTAAATTTACTAGTAATCAAATATTTTGTCTTGATAAATATATGCACGGTATTCAAAATTATACACTTGGTAAAATTGAAGTTTAGCGGCTTTTACCAAAAAAAAATGATAAAAAGTTTTTGATTCAAAAAAAGAATATATCTAGGCCTCTGGATCATTAAAAACGGAGAGAAGCGACATTTAATCAATTGTTTATTAAAAAGGCGAAAAACTGTGCAAAATAGGTCGATAGTATTTTTGATATTATGGTCGATGACTATTCCAATCTTTCACTTTCATCGGTTATACCCCGAGTCGGTCGGGCCTGTGTGATTTTTGGTGTATTTTCGATTCAATTGTTTTCGGGTGGAGGTGGATAAGAGTCGCCTAGAAATTTGGATCATCTAGACTCGCTAAAAAAGAAAGGGAACCTAAAAAAATTCATCTAGTTTTGTGCAAAATTTGAACAAGATCGAATCATTATTTTTTGATAAATCATGTCAACCAACATCAAAAAAGAAATTTGAGAAAAACGCGATTAAATATCGATTTTTTGAAATTTTCAAACCCATGTACGCCTTAAGTACTATTATCTTCTCTGAATGTTTCATCCCCTATATAATGGACTGGGTCGGATTAACCATAAAACTCTGAATACCGTACATTTATTTTTGATGACTGTAGGTTTAAAAAATCTTGGTAAAATTGCAGTTTACGCTTTTACCAGTTTCAG
Source organism: Nineta flava (assembly GCA_963920215.1). Classification (NCBI taxonomy): domain Eukaryota; kingdom Metazoa; phylum Arthropoda; class Insecta; order Neuroptera; family Chrysopidae; genus Nineta; species Nineta flava. The sequence continues at coordinate 144,177,484 of OY986040.1, forward strand.
AGCTAAAATCATTCAAAAATTTGCATGCAAGAAATCCAGTATTTAACCGCGTTTTATAAATTATAATCTAATAAATTTTAGTTTAACATGGACTGTCCCATTCGATAAAGGTGCGACTATAAATTTATGTCGTCTACGGCAAAAACATTGTGAAAAATGGACCGATCAAGATATTGGTATGGGAAAACATTTATTTGTAGCGTGTTTGCTATTTTTTATTGAAACCTTTTTTTTTTTAGGCTATCCCCCAATTGTTATCCAACCAGAAAATCGAAATTATACCGTAAACATTGAATTCCATTGCAATTTCGAGGTAAGGTTTTATTTGTAGTAGTCATATCTCGAAAGAGTGAATTAGGAGGATTTAGTGTATTGCTGCCCTAAAAGATCCATTGTATATTCGAACCGATTTCGAATTTTTAGAAAGGAAATAATTTAATTCGAATCGAGAGGTGATAGTTCTCTCTCTACCCAATTTTATACTCCCAAACAACGGATTCTATTTTGTAAAGGGCACTTCACGTTGCTTGTTGAAGTGTTCCGAAATGTCCTATACTTCTCCACACAATCTATACAAGCCTTGTTTCTTTAGGTATCCTTTGAGCCTTTTTATTCACTTGCTCAGGCCAAGATACGTTAACGGCACGCTGTGTTTGCCTGAGATATGAAAAATTCCTCCAGAGTGGGTTCTATTGACATTTATCTACGACCCTCGTAAAACCAGAGTTTTTTTGTATTTTGATAGATCACTTTTACCGAGAACAGTTCAAGAAATTGGGCAGATGCCAACAGTTTGCGGTACCCCTCTTTCTAATTATTATTATCTCGAGAGTTTCAACCAATGAAGTTTCAAAACGGATATCGAGCTGAGCAAAAATAGACTTGAATGATTCCTTTTTTGATCTCTTCCTCAGAGGAGGATTAACTATATCGAGCGTACACCAAAATCATTCCGATTAACCATTTGTTTGATTTCTGGAAGATTTCTAAAAAGTTTGAAGTTCTATTGACATTTATCTCTTTCCTGAGCTCTCAAAGAATCTTTTCGGCCAGAAGTTTCAAAATTTAAAATAGGTATCGACCTGAGCAAGTAATTGAGTATGGTAATTGCTGAGTTTCTTATACGACATTACAGGCTTGGAGGATTCCCTTTTCGGTCCCTTTTCGTATTACCCATATCGAGTTTACATCAAAATCTTCCTGATTTACCCCATTTTTAAATCATAATTTTCATTTGTCTAAAATGGCCTGTGGAATAAAACAATTACTTTTTAGTGAAACACTCTGTATAAAAACACGAGGGTAAATTTTAGAATAAAAATTTATATTTTAGCGAAAAGTTATTAACAATCAAATGGACAATAAAGTTTTTCTCAAAATACCTTCATCAAATTGTGCCAAGAAATATTGTTTATATGATATTAAGGATAATTCGAAGAATAATTTACGAATAGATTTAACAAGTATACGATTATTATCGACAAAAATCGAAGGACTGCAATATAATTTTCAAATATGTAAAATTAATGTACCGGAGAATAATGTTTGTGGCAATTCGACGTTATCCTGTACAATTGATCAGCTGAATAGTAAAATATCGCCATTGGGAAATAATAATAATTGGGAGATATTTTATAATGGCGTTGAAAAAGGATTACAGTTGACGTTACACGTTTCAAGTAAGTAGCAAAATTCTATCTATAATTGAACCTGCCATAACTTTTTCTCAAATTTTTTACCGCGCATTTTCGGCAAAGTAAAAAGATAACGAACTGATTTTTGTTTAACTAAAAGTAGATAGATTGTAGAGGCTGCCCTGGACGGGCTATACTTCGATCATAAGGTCCATTGTGATGCCTAAGGATGTGAGGATGTGAGTGGAGTGGAAGGAATTTGTGAGTAGACTAGGAATTGGTAGGATATGCGGCTGCAGCCGACTATGATGGAACTATGCCGATATTCATCTGGAGTTCGTGAAGGAAACTGCAGAAAACCTTCTCAAGCATAGCCGGTTACTTCGTTCTTGTCCATACGCCGACAGTTTAGTCAATTAACCGCCCCCTTTTTTTTTTAATAATTGATAAACTGCCGATGTCGGGATTCGAACCCATAACCTCGCAGTTTCCAAGTATGCATACTGCGCAGACATAACGCTGTAGACCGCTCCGCTACTTGGACTGGTAACTAAAAGTAAATACACATAAATTTATCTTTTGAAAGAGATCCGACGTCCAGTTTCTTAGGAATTAGTTTTCAAACAATTGGAATTTAACACGTAGTAGATAGATATATCTTGGGGTATAAAAATAAGTATTGCGCTTCGACCTTATGGTCCATTGTGCTCCCCCTTCTACTTCAGTCTCCCCGCACTTGCGCAATCGAATTTCGTATGCAATCTCATAATTTGATAATTTGTTTCTGACATCCTTCCAAAGTTTGTCCGATTAATAAGGGTAAAAATTTTCATTTGGTTATTCGGAACATATCTTGGGTGGGACATGCTCCGAACTTGTGACGTAAGACGAATAGTCAGGCCTCCGGAGTTTCATTAAACACGTTTTGTAATTGTTTCATTTGTTCGAACATGCGTATAAATGAGATATTCCCGAACAACTCAGTTATTTGAGACATTTTGAGACACGTCTCGCTTAAAATTTAAGCAATTTTGTGAGCTCCTACGGAGATCACAGACCTGGAAAATCTGGAATAGTCATGGAATTTATTTTAGGCCAGGGAAAATCTGGAAATGTCAGTTACTAATGAGACCATCTTATTGAAATTATGTTGCTTAAGAAACAGCTAAACTGTTTTCAACCGCCATATTGAATATTTATGACAACTGACGCTTACACGTATTAAAGCGTTCATAAGCCAAAACAAACGCCAATAAATTGCACTTATAAACGCGAGCGCTAAAGGCGTGTAAGCGCCCAAAACGAATACATCCTTCGATTGTGTATGGCGTTGCACTCAACTTGATATGAATTTCGTTTTTTCAGAAAAATTCAAAATACTTATACAAATAAATTGTGATCCAAATATTATGCATTCGCCGCATTTTTCCTTTGTACGAAAACATGGAAAACAATATTTGTTTAATTTGATTTCAAATAAATTATGCATAAAACTACCGTTAAAATTTAATACTCACGTACAAACTGAACAGAATTATGTGTACGATTTCAGTGGATTACAGGGTCCAAATTGGCGAGTTCCTTTACCGGATCACACAGATATTATTTTTACTATTGGTGATAGTATTCAGGATGACAAGAATCTAAACTTTGGAGGTAAGTTCCTGTCTGTTCAACAGTTGTAAGTATGTCTCATTATACAGGAGATTGTACCCAAAAATGGTCGTGTTCAGAACAACTAAGTCCTTCAGAACAAATAATAGCGTTGTCTTTTGAAGCACGAGAGAGCATGCTTGCTACTTGTGATGACGTCATGCTCCACCTCAGTTCTTGCTCGATAATTGTACGGCCATTTTTTCCCAATCGAACGTGTTTATCATGGACACTACACAAGTATACCGAACTCAAACGGAAGAATTGACAAAATATGGCAACGAAATGGTAATAGTAATATTTACTTTTTATGCCACTATCGTCACTAGTTGTTCATCCGTACTACAATCCGTACCGAAGTGAATATAGTATAATAAATAGGAGTGAAGTAATCAAGTAACCAGTTTTATTTCGTAGTGATTATTTGGAAGTATGCAATTTGTTTCAACTAATTCCTTATTGAAAAATTGAAATTACTTATCATTTATTTAATAAAAGTATTTTATTGAAAAAATACTTTGGCTGCAAATAATTTTTATAATACTATAAATGCGTAATGTTTTTCAATTAAAACTCGCACCTTATACTCTCACCACTGTTTCCGGTATATAAGCGACACTACTGACATCTTTTTTTTTGCCAATTATTTGTTTACAAGGAGTTCGGTATCCTTGTATAGTATCCATGGTGTTTATGATCATTTATTATTAGGTTGGCTGTCAGTGTTGAATATTTAAAGTACACTGTAGCTGTTGTTTTGGATTACTGATCAGACTGTAGAGGCAGCACTGTCAACACTGTACATATAATATATTCTTTGATTTCTAAATATGTCCGTCCGTGTGCGTAAAATAAATATTATTTAGTAAAAATGTAAATAAAATTGAATCTGATGGCACCGATGACACTTTATACTATTATTAACGAAGCAGATAATCTAATTATTAATCAATTAATAATTTTTAGATCGTAATATTTTCGCTTGTCGTAATACAACTGATAAATGTATCAGTCTTGGATCCGTGACAACAGGTTTCACTTTCAATAACAGTCATTCACAATTGTTTTATACAAATGGTGATATGTGCCAAAATGGTGAACTTGCAAGTTTACGAATTCAATTTCTATGCTCCTACAAACTAGATAATCCACAAATTTTATCAATTAGTGAAAATTGTTCCACCTATGAAATTATCTGGAAAACTTCTTTTGGTTGTCCGCATGTGGTAAGTTCATCTTTAAGGACGTACATGCGCTACGCTAGAGTCAAATGAGTACTATCTTTAATAAAATTTATTTAGGATTTTAAAAACAGTTGTAAAGTATGTCAATAATCTTACAACGATTTATAATCTTTTTTTATTTGTACGAAATATTTTAAAAGTATTTATTGCAAAATATCACTCAATGTAAATTAGAAATTGATTTGAATTAATTTGACAGATCTAACAATAAACTATGTTGTATATTTGTGTGTATGTGTATATTTTTTTACTGTGCGCTGTCGCCAACTTTTAAAATATGGTGGCAAAAACAAATCTAACAAAACAGTTTTAATTTTATTAAATAATTAATTCAAACAATTCGTCAAAATCATTTTTTTAATGCAATTTATATAAACTGCATATTTCAAAGAATATTTATAAACATTATTTATTATGATGTCTACTTTAATAATATAGTTATTCTAATTTTAAGTAAAAACAAATTCTGTTCTCCATAAGACGCGGCTGTGTTCAAAATTTGATTTTTAATCGATAATTAACTCTTTGAAATGATCGTCAACAGGTTTTAAATTTTTGAGGAAGGATAACTATTGACTAAAAAAAAATTTCTATCTACTATCAAGCCTCATGTATGAACGTCCTTAAAGCGTTAAAAACTCAGGCTACAACAGCTTACCTAGTCAAGTGGTAAATTCAGTAGTCTTGGGTAAAAATGTTAAAAATTTCTCAATTGATTTTTTAGATTGGCATCCCCGGAGATTGTTCAGTGCGTGATAATGTTGTAAGTCTGACCAGTTATGATTTTAGCATGTTAAAAAATCAAAATGAAGATTATCAACTGGAATTATCGCATGGAAATTTACGAATCAATTTGTGTGGTACATTAATGGATGGATCTTGTGGACAAACAGTTAATACAAGTGTTTGCTTCGAAAGATCTTCTGATGGTTTGAAAATTCCGTTTGGTAATTCGTTTTTCTATTTTCTAAGATCCCATTTTATTTTATTCTACCCTTTTTCTATTGAAAATTTTATCATTTCATTTAAGACTTTGTAATCGGATTAGAAAAAAAATATTCATCTCTCAAATTTGAGTTTTAGCGAATTTCCTTCAAAGGAAATGCAGCAATTGTTTTTGTACCGATCAAGGAATTTCGTAAAGATTTCTTCAAATTTCCATCGATCCTACCTACTAGATGTTAAAAATGACCATCGTTAAAATTTATATATAATATATATATATATATACGTTTATGTGTCTGTAGATTCTCTAGCGGTCACAGTTTTATTCCGATTGAAATGAAATTTGGATTTGAATCGTTTTTGGTATTTGAAAGGTCAAGTTCGTTAATGGGTCAAATTGGACAAGGGAAAGGTGATTTTTGGAGGGAAGGAAAACACAAAATTTCCCCTTGACCTATGCCAATTTTTGCATAAAATTGATCTTGCAAATACTAAAATCATATCAGATATGATATTTCATTATGATCAGACTAAAATTGTGACCGCTTGAGAGTGATTTATGTATTCTAAGAAAATTCGTTAAGTTGACGCAGCTCCTGCGTAACGAATTTTGTTTTTGTTTCAAAAGACGTAGAGGTACCTGAAAATCAAATTAAAAAATCTCGCTTAAGTTCCATTGCCGCGAAATAAATACATATTTTAGAGGGGAAATACGTTTTTAACCGTATTAACCTGTGGTGTAATAATTTTTGGTAATTTTTTTCAGGTCCTGTGAATACGGCACCGACTTTTATAGATGGTAAAATAGAATTTGTGTATTCGAGTAATCAAAAATGTAACTCGAATTCAAACTATACTGTACGCTTACATATGATTTGTAATACAAATGAAACCAGAAATAATTCTCTGACTGTTTTAAAAGAGGTAAAAAAAAAGTGTGTGTGTGTGTGTCAGCTCCGACGCACGTATGGAGTTTACTCCTTAAGAACGATTGTCTTTGAACAGGCACAGAAAAAAAGAGTTACTAGACTTAAAAAAAAGACCGATATCATATTGGAGCTAGAAAAACCTGTCTTTCTATAAATTTTCTTGAATTAAAAATTTTTTTCGAGATTGAAGTTAACCTTTGAAGTAATCCACAATAATAATAATTATTATCGATATCAATATCAATAATAAAATAAACATAAGCTTGTTAACGTGTTATTGAAGTGTTCAAAATACATGTGGTAATGAACAAAGTGTGTGAACATCGACTGGGTACGTTAGTCTGGCAGGCTATTGTCAGTTTTGGTGAATAGACGCTTATATGTACATATAAATATCATATTCGTTAAAAAACGTAACGAGGTCATTCGATCACTAAATTTTACTCTTCATATTTTTTTCAATACCAGGTGCTTTATATGAAAATCGATTCTTAAGGAGTAAACTCCAGAAAAAACACTATCAAGGTCCTTTTTAGTTTTGTCTCACAAATTAGTAGATGCAAAAATTGGTTTTGAATATCCTTGGAAATGATCATTTTCGGGTATATTGTGATTGGGGTACATATTTACAGTCGAAAATTCGGTATATATGGCCCATAATTCTAGCGGTCACAACTTTCATTCGATTGGAATAAAATGTGGTATGTCAAGTGGTATTTGAAAGGTCGTTAATGAGCAAAATCGGACAAGGGAAACGGGGGTTTTATTTTTACGATTAAAAATTAAAATCCTACATTTCTTTTTAGATTTTTTTTATATGGGGGAAATTCGTTATGTTGACGTAGTTCCTGCGACTAACTAATTTTGTAGTAGAGCGTATAAAACTTCGCGTGATTTTAGTGAATTTTCGAATAAAATGTAGCTATTTGAAATTAATTTTTTTCACCGCATTGTCTAAATAAAACGAGGTGTGGCTGTGTCGTGGTCACGGCCGTGTGTTTTACGTGAATACGGGTACGTAATGGGGTCTCACTGGATTGTTCTTGAGAAGCTCTTTCCAACCGTATACGATCTATATATTTTGATTTGACTTTTCGACGAGTCGATAGATCTTGATAGATCTTGACGAGAGCCGACGATTGAAACTCAAACGAGCGTCCTAGCTTCTACGAGTCAAAAGTTATACTAAACGGAAATTATGTGACACAGCGAAATGACCTCAAAATGGCGGCGCTTCTCCCTCCGCCACGCGCGATGCGTCACAGTCCTCATTCAACGTAATGAATTCTTTGATCCTTTAGCTATCGAGGGGTGTATATAAATTTTAGATGATAAATATGTAGCTACAACACCAAACTGTATCCCCCGATTTTGTTATCAGTTTTCTGAATTGTCTCCCACTATGGAATCAAATTTAAAGACGTATTCACGTCAAAAACAAACAAAAATTTTAAAAATATTCCCCAGGATAAACGATGTGTATAAGCACTGATCCAAAACCATTTTTCAGATTAACATAATTTGTGGGACACTCTCTGGTCTAATGTTAGAAGGATCTACAGCTGCGACACTTTCAAATTTATTTCAAAGTAGAAATGTTTCTCTATAATTTGGATTGAATTGTTTTTTTTTGTCCTTTTTCAGCCGAATCACACAAATAATTGTGACATAAATTTAGAATGGCGTACATATTTAGCCTGTTATCGGCCACATTCTCAAACCATGTGTAAGGTGCCAGGGACAAATTTAGATTTCCAACGATTAATTCGTACTGAAGTCAATTATAAAGTTCCGTACAAAAATGTCACCTTCATTTTGAATATTTGTAAACCAGTGATTTTCAATGAGAATGCTTTTTATTTGAGCTTTCCGGGTGTTATTATGGTCGATAATACCGATGCCAATATACGAACTAAGTGAGTGTCAATTTTGTAACTTGTTTTGTATCTTCCAAGCACTAGATAATCTTAACAATCCTTGACTCGTCCCGGGACATGTGGGAATAGAAGGGAATGAAATAGCGGATGGTCTGGTGAGGAAGGGAGCATCGATATCTCTTACAGGGCCAGAGCAATTCTGCGGACTGATTACATCTATCGAGAGGAAATCAGAAAGGAAGAAGACACCAAGAGAGCCACACTCTGGAGGAACCTTACGGGGCTCAAGCAGGCCAAGAATATTCTCGAGAACTTGAACCGCAAACGATACAAAACTTGCATTAGCCGGAACCAAAATAGACTGCGGCTACTGACGAGGTTTCTTACGGAGCATTGTAGACTCAGGGGACACCTTTCGAAGCTAGGCTAATGAGGGCAACTGCAAGTTTTGTGATTCCCTCATACACAAAAAATTAAAATGCCTGGGAGTCTACTAGATCCGTGCAGGGGAGCTACAATCCCTAGACCCAATCCAAATCCTGTACTTCCTTAAAGAAACGGCTGGATGAGGTGTTCTAAAACGAGACCATTCCTCGTTAGACACTAGATGGGGGAGCCCAATATATCTTATAGATTGCAGTTTACCAAATTCCCCCCATTCTCATTTATTCATTCATATACCAAGCAGAAATTCATGCAATCTAGAGCCCTGTTCCCAGAATCTACAGACCCAAAATCAACATGTCAGACAGCCAAACATACCTGAAGGCATCGAAAACGCTGATCGTTTAGCGCATGGATACTACACAAGGATACCGAACTCCATGTAAACAAATAATTGGAAAAAAAGAGATGTCAGTAGTGTCGCTTTTATACCGGAAACTGTGGTGAGAGTATAAGGCACGAGTTTTAATTGAAAAACATTACGCATTTATAGTATTATAAAAATTATTTGCAGCCAAAGTATTTTTTCAATAAAATACTTTTTTTAAATAAATGATAAGTAATTTCAATTTTTCAATAAGGAATTAGTTGAAACAAATTGCATACTTCAAAATAATCACTACGAAATAAAACTGATTACTTGCTTACTTCACTCCTATTTATTATACTATATTCACTTCGGTACGGATTGTAGTACGGATGAACAACTAGTGACGCTAGTGGCATAAAAAGTAAATATTACTATTACCATTTCGTTGCCATATTTTGTCAATTCTCCCGTTTGAGTTCGGTATCCTTGTGTAGTATCCATGGTTTAGCGAAATAGAGGTGCAGAAGCAAATTTACTTTTGCCATTAATTAAATTACTTCGAAAGATTTGCGGTGATCAATTCGCAGCGACGACAGCGTATATTTCCTATCGGTCTGAGTTGTTTTTATTATTTTGGAACAAAATTAGTAAATTTATGGTAATTTTAGGGTAACAAATTTGGGTGATGTAAATGGACCAATTTATAATAGAAATTCGAAAATAATTACAATGGAATATTCGAATAAGTATTCGGATAAAAAAAGTATATTATATTTTTATTGTAATCGAAATAATAAGGTTTGTAAAATTGCGGAGATTTAATTAAGGGATAATGCTACTCTAGAATTTCATCATCGTACCAGTGTAGGCGCATGCGTGCGTGAATGGTTAGATAGATAGATTGTAGAGGCTGCCCTGGACATAAGGTCCATTGTGATGCCTAAGGATGTGAGTGGAGTGGAAGGAATTTGTGTGTATAGACTACGAATTGGTAGGATATGCGGCTGCAGCCGACTATGATAGGAACTATGCCGATATTCATCTGGAGCTCGTGAAGGAGACTGTAGAAAACCTTCCCAAGCATATCCGGTTACTTCGTTCTTGTCCACACGCCGACAGTTTAGTTAATTAACCGCCCTTTTTTTCCCTAATAATTGACAAACTGCCGATGTCGGGATTCGAACCCATAACCTCCCAGTTTCCAAGTAGATATACTGCGCAGACATCGGTGCAATCGATAGATCTTGACGAGAGCTGACGATTGAAACTCAAACGAACGTCCTAGCTTCTTCGAATCAAAAGTTATACTAAACTGAAATTATGTGACGAAGCAAAACGACATCAAAATGGTGGCGCTTCCTCCTCCGCCGCGCGCGATGCGTCTCAGTCCTCACTCAACGTAACGAATTCTTTGATCCTTTAGCTATCGAGTGATGTAATTAAATTTTGTATGTAGATGATAGATATGTAGCTGCAACACCAAACTGTATCCCCCGATATTGTTATCATCAGTTTTCTGAATTTCCTCCCACTATGGAAGCTTAAACTTAAAGACGTATTCATGTCAAAAATTGGCGCAAAGTGATTACGTAACTGACCCGTTGGGCATACAGCGACAATAAACGCATCTAAACAAATTTTGTATTACGTTTGTAATTTAAAAAGAATTATAATAACCGTCCAAAGTTTCGGCTATTTTTTGAACCGCTAGAGTGGCATTATCCATAAAAAATCAAGCAGAAAAATGCTGTTACATTTGAAATTAATTACAGATTCCAGATATACAAGTGAAAATTCATAAAAATATTTATAATTTCTTAATATTTACAAACGAATCGTGTGCTAATGAAAACGATCAAAATATCATCGATGTCGATTCAATTGTAAATAATTTAAATGATTCCATTGTCGATCATGTGATCGAATCGCCTCCAATATCATCCGATATACATTCACGTAGGGTAAGATGCTTTATTAAGTTTTATACGGACCTTCCAACAGTACCTATATTAATTTAGGATTATCGCCGTCTCTCACGATATCAACGGTGAAATCTTTCTTGTTAAAAGAAAAATTTAATTTATTTTCCTATATTAATATTTGTCGTGTTCACAACAACACAAGTCCTTAATAAACTAAGGCAGTTAAAGAAAAAATTGATGTCTGAGCATCCATACGTTGAGTATTTTTCTCTCAGGACACACTAACTTACTAAATTTAGTGGATTTAATAATATGAAATAATGCATGCCATCCTGTATCGACGTACAAATTAACAATTTTTTAATATTAGATTTGTTAAGGTAAAAGTTTGATATATTAAATAATTATTATTTAAATAAATAATAAATATATGTGAAAGATATAATTGATCTTTATTGATTTGATTTATGAAATATTATAAATTTTAATATGTAAATTATCAAGGTTGTTAACATTCAAAGCAACCGTGATAATAGGGGGAAGTTATAGTTGTTATGTAACAACTAAAAATGATGAACAAAATTATAATAATAATTTAATGAAGAAGCGATACCGCTACATACACACAACTTGAATACAAAAATTGAAATAATATGGACAATCCAAAGAATAAATTATCTAGATTTTCTTCTAGACTTTATTGAATCCACTAAATTTTGTGGGGAAAATCCCTCAACCTGGAAGCACTTACTAAGCAAAATGGTGTCATAATCTAAGTTGCTTGGTATCTGTCAAATGTCCTGGCAAAATAATTAATAGCGTTTTCTTTTGAAGCACGAGAGAGCATGCTCGCTACTCTGTGATGACGGCATGCTCGACCGCAGTTCTTGCTCGATAATTGTGCGGCAAGTTTTTCAATCGAATGTGTTTATGATCATTTATTATTAAGTTAACTGTCAGTGTCAAATACTTGAAGTACACTGTAACTGTTGTTTTGGATTACTGATCAGACTGTAGAGGAAGCACTGTCAGCACTCTACATATAATAGATTCTTTGGTGTTTAAATATGTTCGTCCGTGTGCGTAAAATAAATAGTATTTAGTAAAAATGTAAATAAAATTGAATCTGATGGCACCGATGATACTTTGTACTATTATTAACGAAGCAGGTCATCATCTACACAGGATGCAGCTTGTAATTGTAATTATAATTAAAGCGTCTTCATTATCAGAACTTTCTGACGATGGTAATAGTTCCAACAATGTCAACATTCGTAGGTTTTACGACGCCATATTGTCCTGCACTATTGCTCTGACCTTACTAGACAGAGCAAGACGGGGCCGCATTAGGAGTGCTCTCTATCATCAATCCAAAACGAAAAACTCAGTGCGAGCAATCTATAATAGTCAAACGAACATACATTTTATACTTAGAGTGCACTCAGTGCACACGAGGACAGTCAAAAGAAAACGCTATAAGTTGTTTGGTATCTGTCAAATGTCCTGTCAAAATAATTAAGTTAGATATACTAAGTAACTTTCTTAGTTTACTAAGAACTTAGTTGTTATGAACCCGACCATTGTAAGCTTTTTTTCTTCTCCCAAGAAAAAAACATTACTGCCTACAGTCGTAATAGACGTACACTCCCATTCATAAAAATTGACCCAGTTGAAACATTCTAAGTGTTATTGTATGTATAATATACATATATTTAGTAATATATTCGCTTAGAATGTGATTTACTGGTGGTTCAATTTTTATGAACGAGAGTGGACCATGGGCTAAAAAAGTAGCGTTCATTTTTCAAAATTTTATACTTGATTTGTGCATTATTCATTCGGTTTTTTGAGAAAATGTTTCGAATAAAAGTTGTTCATACGATGTACACTCCCATTCAATAAAATTGAACAGACCTGAAATATTAATTTTCTTACATTTCATAAAACTCCTCACTTTTGCAACTCTCTGTATAATGATTTATTTATAAACAAAGATAAGTAGTTTATATTTTAAGTGTGAAAAAAGAAATGGAAGTATAGTAAAACACAGTTACTACAAGAATAATCAAAATTGTGAGAGATTGATTCGGTTCAGATCTGTTCAATTTTATTGATCGGGAGTGTACATTCAAGTCAAAACAATATAGTCTACAATCTCAATCTATTCATATAATTGATATGGGTTCTGAGCTGAAACTTTTTAACATGATTACAGCAAGATTACTTTAAAATTTTAACTCTAATCATGTTTTTTTTCCCTCCCCCCCAGATAAACTGTTCCATTGTATCGGAGATCAATAATTTCACAATGAAAACATTTTTAATGAATTATTCGTACAATGAAACGCAACAATTGACATTTGATAATGCGATTAACTCAAAAGTTGCGAATATTTATCCAAATTTACGAAATATTTGTAATAAATTAATTTTTAACACAACGCATAACATTGTCTTCGATTATGTGCAAGAATTTTATAACAATCAAAAGGTTTGTATTGCAAAACAAAAGGGCATAGATTCGTAGTTTTGAAAATAATCCTGTTGATGTGAAACATCTAATGCGGCGGGGTAGACCGGCTGTTGGCCTGGCGACGTATCGCCACGCGCTCGTTCAACAAGTTGCTCATAGGTGACTTATATTTACATATAAAAAAACAGTTTTAAAAAGTTGCTCATAAATGGCAGTACATTTAGAAGTTCAAAAACTCATTAATAGGTGGAAATACTTACAGCAAATCATTTCGATGTTTCACATCTACCAGGCGTCCCGTAACAGCTCAATTTTTGATTTAGAAATGTACTACGGGTCACAAATGCCAACTTTCTCGCCTGTTAGCTTTATATTGGCTCAAGGTTCTCGGACAATCGGTGTAGACAATGGATTTCAGATAATAAAAAAAACGTCACATGTGACTAAATCGGACGAGCGCCTCGGCCACTGAAGATCTTTCCAAACTGTCATCACAGTTCGTGCCGTGGTGCGATCCTTCTACAACCCTACATCCGCAAGATCCATTTGTTCGAGTTTGGGGGAAAAAAACTCTCATCGTCAGGTATCGAGCAGAAGTCACCAAATAATCGATTGCCGGGCAGGAACAGGAGCTGCAGGGGCAAGATTGAAGCGAGTGCGAAAGGCTCGCCGGGTGGAGATGGTGGAGCGGCCATTGGAAAAGTAGGCCTTTACGGCGAACACGCATTCCAAAATAAACAAACTAAACAAAACTTTAAGACCCGAATGAGAATGAGACCATCCCTACCGTCGTCCGAGCTCCACCAGCTGTTTGGCGATAAATGCAAATCAGAAAGTTTTCGTTTCGCACCTTATGCATGTCTGTAGCCACCCTAACAGTCACAGGTCGCAATGATTTAATAGGATAAAAGTTAATTATGATCTATTTCCAAAAGAGAAATGATGTATTTATTCTGAGGAAATTCGCTAAGTTGACGCAGCTCCTGCCTAACAAATTTTTTTTGATGTGAAACATCTAAAGCGACGGATCAGACCGACAGTTGGCCTGGCGACGCATTGCCACGCGCTTGTTCAACAACTTGTCCATAGCATAAAAAGTTGCTCATAGATGGCAGTACATATACAGGTTCAAAAACTCATTCATAGGTGGTATAAAAAAAACCATCTTTAATAAACCCCAGGCGTCGGCGCGACGGCTCAATTTTGTTTTCTTCAATACATTCGACGTAACATTTAGAATTACGAGTTCTATGAACCCTAACACAGTTTTTCAATGGATCACGAGTCTATGTCTTGTTTTTTAAATAAATAATTTTGCTATAACAACACTAAACTATTGATATTTACTGTTTTTAGGGCATTAATATAGAATTAAAATTATATTGTAATTATACAGCCGGTATTGGTATGCCAAAATTAATGATATCCGAATATTCCAATTATATTTATCATTGGTCTACGACAATATTTTGTCCAGAAACAAATGCTATCTATGATCAAAGTACCTTATTGTTAAAAAATCCGATTCTGTCCAGAGAACTGGACTTCAGACAATTGTTGGGCTCGTCAAATGAATTGATTAAGGTATGATAACGGATGTTTAAGGACGTTCATGCATGCGACAATAGATCAAATTTTTATTTTAGTGAATTGAATAGCTCAATTCAGTAGTTATCATCCCTCAAAAATCCCTCAAAGATCCCTCTGTCGTCGATCGTTTCAAAGAGTAATTATCGATTAAAAATCAAACTTTGAACACAGATGTCTTATGGAGAACAGAATTTTGTTTGTACTTAAAATTATAATAACTATATTATATTAAAGTAGACATCATAATAAATAATGTTTATAAATATTCTATGAAATATGCAGTTTATATAAATTGCATTAAAAAAATGATGTTGACGAATTGTTTGAATTAATTATTTAATAAAATTAAAACTGTTTTGTTAGGTTTGTTTTTGCCATCATATTTTGAAAACTGGCGACAGCGCACAATAAAAAAATATACAACATAGTTTATTGTCAGATCTGTCGAATCAAGACAAATCAATTTTTAATTTACATTTCCTGATATTTGACAATAAATACTTTTAAAATATTTAGGACAAATAAAAAAAAGGTTATAAATCGTTGTAAGATTATTGATATACTTTTCAAACTTTTTTAAAATCCTTAAATAAATTTTTATTAAAGATAGTACTCATTTGACTCTAGCGTAGCGCATGAACGTCCTTACAAGCTGTCACATATTTGTTCAGCTTGGTAACCAGTGCAAGTTACCAAGGACACAGGTAATCTTAAATTAGGAAAGTCTTTAAGATTCAATCGTTTGGTTCCAGATAAAAACATCCAAGTCTGAAACAACGGTTAATTTTAAAGCTGCTAAATACAATTCAATTTTGAATTATCAAGATAACGTTGTCGAATTCAATGTTTATCAGTTAAATGATGGATGTTTCAATCGTAAGTACACAATGGCTGCGTTTATCAGAAAAAATATAACGGGCAATCGAACATACATTTTATGCTTAGAGTGCTCTCAGTGCTCACGAGGGCAGTCAAAAGAAAAAGGCAACTTGCGCCGCTCTTCCTAATTATAATTTTTATCTTAAAGCTTTGTTTTTTCAAATTAACGCTATCCATTTTAACCGCATCTTAACTTTCTGCCATTAATTTTTTAAACGATGCCGAACTATTTTAGAAAATTCTACAACGAGATTCAACTTAATATGTGACCTGGATAAAACTACTTTTGAAGTAAAACAAGTGAGTAAATTTTATTTATATTCTATCTTATTAATCCAGTAAAAATTAAGTAAATGCACTAGAGTCACCTTCGGCAGTATAACCTAACCGAAAGTCAACGATACTAACAAAGGAGACGGGTAGACACAAAAAGTTTTCAAATACAGTTAAATCCAGTGCTAGAAAATGTTAAATGGTTTTCTGAAAATTTTTATATTTAAAGACAAAATTATTTTAATAAAAATTTATTTAATAAACATCAAATGCCGGTAGTACACACTCGGCGAGTGCACTCGTCGAATGTCGCGGCAAGACATGCATAAGGCGAGGATTCGCTAGTGGAGCTGTGTACACTCTTGCCGAGTGTTCGGCCGGCAATACAGTTCTCGTCAGTTAGTCAACGTGGCTTGGCCACGTTGGTATACCTTTCGCTAAAAGCTCGGCCATACATTCATAAAGATATAAATGAAATTGACAAATGGTTGATTTGGATAATTAAGGACGTTCCCAAAGAGCAGTCGTACTCAATTTAAAAAAAAATTCCATTATGTAAACTACAATAGATCAAATAAAATGTAGTTGAGGTACAGTGTTACATTTTGCTGCAGTGTTACTATATTTTATTTGATCTATTGTAAATAAATATCACTTCAACAGAAGTTAATACTGTCTAATAAATTAAAATTAGAATAATATGAAAAAGTTGGCTGTTGCATCACAATCGTCTTTGGTGTAGAGGAAAGCATACTGGACTAGTTATCCAGAGGCCCGAGGTTCGATTCCTGGTTGACGAGTTAATTTTTTCATATCAGTATTTAATTTAATTAATGATCTATTGTAGTTTACATAATGGAATTTTTTGTTTAAATTGAGGACTTAAACAATATTATAAGATAACTACAACCGACCGATTGTTTTTGTTAATTTTGTAGAAAGATATTTGTTATATCTTCAATTACTCATTCTCAGTTTTTTAAAAGAATTCTTTTGATTTGCTTAAGCAATATTTCTATTTGCATTGTTGTTGTTTCCCTGAGCAATATGTTTTTGTAAGGTATGTAACAACTCTTGTATTTTATCATCGTCGGGTTCTGTTGATGTAATTTGTGGTTTATTCGGTGTTTGTGTATTCGCCAAAATAGAAGGAGGTTGCGTGGCAGTGACTGTTTGCAATTCTAGTTTTGTATCACCAAGCACTTGTTTAATACGTTGTGATATTAACGCAGCACGTGAACTTAACGGTGGTGGATGTGGTAACGCATAACGTAATTTATCCCAAAAACGTTTATCGCCCCATTCAATGTACGTATGGAATTTTAAATATGATTTCATTTCTGGACTAAGATTGTCTTCTGATCCAATATCACCCAATTTTATTATGATGACACGTGTTCGACCTTCGTCTAATGCATTCTTGTGAGCGGCCCGAAATTCCATTTGAGCTGAAAAATTAATAAGGAATTATTTTCATGATAAATTTTGTAGTCAGTGGAGGGTCATGTTGGGTCGAAAACAACTACGAACTCATATTTTAGAATCTCTGTGACAATAAACATAAAGAATTCCACGGGCTGTTAGCTACTCTAGCGGTCACAGTGTTAATCTGATCGGAATGAAATTATTTTGTGGAAATTCGATTAATATGAAATCTTTAATAAATATGCTTTTGCTATTGGAATTTTATTTTATTTTGTATTGATAAATTCGAAAAAATGGTAGTCCGTCTTTCTAAAAATTAAAAAAAGAAAAGACTATACACACCCCAAGCACTTTCCAAAAAATGTGGCGACAACAGAACCAAAGTCCGTTTCGATTCGGACACAGCTCGTGCTATTTGATCCGGTATCATAACTCCAGCTAACCAATCCCTGGAATGGATACACAACTTGAAAGGGTTTTCACATTCCTCTAAATTTGGTATTAACTGCTGCGTGACAAAGTCAACATCTTGGTGCGCATGACACACAAACGCATCATACAATTTGTCCTTGTCCAAATCCTGCTCGCTGACCCACCATAAACACCACTTGTGTTTGTACAGCCAAACTTTGATGGCTTCGATATTGTTGTAGAACGCAATTAAGAGCGTGCTAGTCGTCAGTGTAAAAATTACGAAAAAAGTGACAATTCCAGCAATGGCCATATTTGATGTTTTGCACAAGTCATTCGATGTAATATTGAAAAATGCATTGCGATCACATAAAATATTTGATTTATTTTCAATGATGACGTACTTTTTCTGGATAAAATTCATTAAACCAACATTTTCGCATCCGCACATCCATGGATTATTGTGCAACGTTAAGTCTTCTAATTTCGATAAATTCTGGAGCAAAGGAACATCAATGCGCTCAAAACGATTGGAATGTAATTTTACAACTTTTAACCGTTTTGGAAGCCATGTAATTTGGGATAATCGATTATTATGGAGGTGCAGCTCTTTAATATTTTGGTAGCCGCTACTAATAGCGAACGTTTCATTTATATTAAATGTACTCAAATTATTATTATTCAAGTATAATTTTATGTTTGGATAAATTTTATATTGAGGCAAGCTCGAAGGTAATATCGTTAAACTACGATTTGAACAATCCATAATTATTGATGCATCATATTTTCTGATTTTACAGCCGCACTTTTCTGGACATTTATCTTCAATCGTACAGTAAAGATCTTTGAGTTTTAATTCAGCTACTTTACTCGTTTTCAGTTCAAATGGCTCAAAACATGTTAAATTTGTGGCCACTAAATTAATCATATCGCGTACCTGTAACAAAATTATTACAAATATTAGTTCCGACTAGCTTTTTCCAACGGTCGAAGCGATTATTTTGCATGCCTCTTTCCTCAGAGCACATGTAATTTCCATATCAAATTGTCGGATATGATTTCAAACTAAGGAGTTGCTACGATAAGCACATCTCCAACTGAGCAATGTCACAGGATTAAATTCGGGTGAAGGGGTCCATTCACTAGGCGATATTGAAGCAGTCGGGTTGGACTATCTAATTGCTGTGAAATATCTAGACAATTTGGTTGATGCCCATTCAATTTAGTTAAGGGAGGTGGTGAGACCAATTTGACTTGACAATTTTCAATGATTCCTCCTGAAAAGTATGCATGGAGGAAGCTAAAACCTTGTTATGCCTCCATATTGGATCTAAATAGAAAAATGTGAAATACAGGGTTCTATCGGTTAAGAGAAAAATCTCAGGAGAGATAAAGAGGATCTATGGTCTAAATAGAATGTCTAAAATGTCTGCAGTTGAATCCGCCACTAGGGATCATTTTGTCTTTAGTGAGACGGTTGTTGCACTTAAGGGGATATTCAGGAAATATAAGCCTGTTGGCTAGGTGTGTTCCCCATCCAATTAATTATTATTTTTAATAGATTGAACACTTACCCTTTTATCCAATTCTCCTTTGAAATATTTTACTAAATGGTGAATCTGACAGTCACAGTTTATCGGATTATTCGATATTAATATTTGATCGTTACTATTGTGGATGGTGCTGCCCCTAACTGTACTATTAGCCGACGTAAAGTCAATGGTTTTGATTAAATTGTTCGTTAAATCGATTGTAATATTTCGTTCAAAGTACACACTCACGAACTGAAACAAACAAAAAAAGCAAATGGAAACACGATAACTTGAAAAAAAATGACGAGCTGAAATTTCTTACGCATGTTCTAAAATCTAAAAGACGGCTAATGCCGCCTTCCCACAAAAATTTTAGCCTTTTAAATTTTAAAATATTCTTTAAATTGAGTCCTCCCTGACTTTGTAACGAAATATGGATCGTAGAAACAAAATTTTTGTATAGTTATTCATAAAGTGACCTAATTAGACCGTTTATCTGTCTGTGTCAATACGATAACTAAAAAATGATAATGAGCTAAAATGGAGCTAAAAAGTACGTGAATGGACAAAATCGATTCTGCCACTAGTAAATCTCGTGTGTATTTATTTTTGAAATAATGTGTGCCATCCTGTATCGCGTACAAATAAACATTTTGTATTCTGATTCCGTTAGATTCAACTTGAATACAAACAATTTAAAAATACGACAGTCCCAAACAAAAATCACTTAGATTTTCTTTTAGGCTTTATTAAACCCACTAAAATTTGGGAAAAAAATCTTCCAATCTGACAGCAATTACAAAATGGCGTCACAATCTGAGTTGCGTGGTATCTGTCAAATGTCCTGGCAAAAATATCTATCAGTTACTTTGTGCACGACAAATTTGTCCCCAATAATTTAATCCCCATTTCTGAAGGAAAGATTTTGTTGAGCTAAAAAAATTAAAACTATTTGATAACGCAAAAAATTTTAATAATAATAAATTTTTTTATTAATACGACCATTTTAACCACATTTTGTTTCCTGTTAATCATATAACGAACGGGATGTTGATTATTTTGAACAATAATTTTTGATTAGAATAAGATTTTTTCGTTTGATAACGATATTTAATTTCCGATTTCAGTCACACCCTAACACTACCATTAATTATCCAAATTCCTCAACGTGAATATTATCGCGAGTGTTTCACATAGCAGAGCACTGGTCTGGAATGCCAGACCAATCTTGGGGTCAATCCCCAGCCAAAATGTGTAAGATTATTCATATTAAAAACATTGATGTGAAAATAATCTTACGGACATATTTACTTAAATGTCAAATTAAGTAAATACTAGTCATCTCTGTTAGTATAACATAACTGAACTTGCACACATTATTTTATTGAACACATTGTCAGTTTTGTATTCGATTCAAATATTCGAATGAATGTTATTTTTACGAAGAGAATGTTTTCACTCACCTCAATCCGTTGAATCTGATTATATGCTAAATTCAGCTTTTTCAATGAGCTCATTAAACGCCATTCGTTCGAAATAAATGTAATGTTGTTATGTGATAGATCTAAGTCCTTTAAAATCTTTATATTTTTAATTGGATCGTTTAAAAATGATAATTGATTACGTTTCAAAGACAATGTTGTTAATTTGGCGGTGTAAACGAACACGTCATTATTCAAATGTGTCAATGAATTACCTTCTAAATTCAATTCATATAAATTATTTAGATTTAGAAAGTTTTCGCTGAAAATAACAAAAGAAATTAGAAATTTTTGATCGTTTGTAGTTTTAAAAGTGTGATCACTTCTCTGGAGATCACATAAATGTTACAAAACCTAAAACGTTAATTATTGATGAAGGGACACGCCAATTAAGGGTAGTTTATCATTGGTCCCGACGACCCACTTGCGTTTTTTAAATGAGGTATCTAAACCAAACGTTATCTAAGTTTGTAACATTTATGATTAAATAAAAAAATACAACTCACCTCGAAATAGATGAAATTTTATTGTAACTCAAATCAAGCTTTTCCAAATTACGTAAATTTCTAAATAAATCTTTTGAAATGTTTGTAAGTTGATTGTGACTCAAATCCAACGATGATAAATTCTTTGTGTCCCGAAACAACCTGGATGGTAAATACTGAATTTGATTAAATTTCATCAAAATTCTTAAAATATTCGATGAATTCCAAAATAAATCTTCTGATACTTCCTCGATTTTACTGTTTTTCATTGAAATGGTCTTCAATTTTTGTAGATTCGAGAATAATCCATTCGTTAAATTCAAGTATTGCTTATTATTGCTTAAATTAACGTGAGATAAATTCTTTGTATTTTGAAAGATTGGCCCTGACAACGATACAAATCGATTAAAACTGATGTTAATCGTGTGTAAATTTCGTGATCGTTCGAAAATTGTTTCGGGTAAGTTTTGTAATAAATTTCCATGCAAGTCCAACACCTTTAGTTGGTCTAACGAATGAAACATTGATTCGTTTAAAATGGATATATTCATATTCCATAATAATAATTTTTGTAAATCATTGAGATTTTCGAATAAATTTTCGGGTAAATGTTCATCATTATGTTGATTGAATTCAATAAATCGAATTTGTGGTGTATTTACAAAAAAATTCGATGTTAATTTAGTATGAACTTGGTTCAAGACTAACACAATTAAATTTTTCGTATGTTTTAGTAAATCTGATTCGATAATTGTTTTAGAATTTCCATTGATTATAATTCGAGAGAAATTTTCTGGCATCGATTGAAATGAATCACCATTTATAATAATCTCGTTCATTCTTGACGGTTCATATATAATTATTTCAACTGTCGTTACATTCAATTTTTCTAGAAAATTTCGAAATGTGAATTTCTCGTTAATTGGACAATTAACGATGTTTAATTTCTTCAAATGTGTCATTGATATATTTGGGATCACTTGATAATCATCAAATTTTGTTTCTGCTGGGCAATCTAAACGGATCTCATTGTCATTGTCATCCAGATCCACAGTAACTGTTATTCGTTTTACAATTGAATTTTTCTCGTATATATTACATCCATATTCATCCGACTTAGAATCCTTATTTACGCAGTAACATGATGGCGTCTGTTGACATAAACTATGTATTTTTGGAACGAAAAATGTGGCCATCAAACAAATTATGGATATTTGTTTAAACATTTTTCTTTTCATATTTTCTTCGAATCAGTACATTCTGGAACAACCAAATAATACAATTTAAGTTTTTTTATTTTTAAAATGGTTTCAAGGTCGAAGCAACCTTCTATCTCCTATAATTTTTCTATTGTCGCAAATGAATGGATTTTTGCTGGTATTAAAACAAAATATAAACTGATTTGGAATGGGGATGTTTATTTGATCAAACTTATTTTGCTTGTTATGATTTCTAGAATTAATTTGAACGAAACCAAATGCATTTTTGCGTACGATCGTAATTCATTTATTCATTTAAGTTGTCTTTGTAACAACGTATCATCTTTATCAAACAAATGATCATTTACATTGTCTGTTCATTTAACAAAAATACTTAAAAATACCGATCACAAAGTTTGTATTTATACACACCTTGTTTCTGATTATTATTATTATTATTATATCAAATTTGCAACAGTGTATGTATGAGTATAAGACAGACAGGTACACATTTATTTGAAAAGTGGCATACAGATTACAGATAATATTATTTCTAGTTCTTAGAAACAGTAAAAAAAAATAGTTTTTAGAAAATTTTTTTATATTATCTATTGTACGATTGTCAGCGGGGTTATGACCTTGAATTCTATTTAAAAATGAATGGTATACTTGAAAAAAGTATCACGTAGTTGAGTTTAAAAAAAAGGTCAAAATTTCTGCAAAAACCGTTATTATTTTTAATTAGAAAACACCAGTCAAGTAGCCGAGCGGTCTAAGGCGTCATGTCTGCGTAGTATGCAGTACTTGGAAACTGGGAGGTTATGGGTTCGAATCCCGACATCGGCAGTTTGTCAATTATTAAAAAAAAAAGGGGGCGGTTAATTGACTTAACTGTCGGCGTATGGACAAGAACGAAGTAACCGGCTATGCTTGAGAAGGTTGTCTGCAGTTTCCTTCACGAACTCCAGATGAATATCGTCATAGTTCCTAGCAGAGTCGGCTGCAGCCGCATATCCTACCAATTCCTAGTCTACTCACAAATTCCTTCCACTCCACTCACATTCTCACATCCTTAGGCATCACAATGGACCTTATGGTCGAAGTGTAGCCCGTCCAGGGCAGGCTTTACAATCTACCTCTACCTCTCTAATTAGAAAATGCTCATTATTTTATACTTGAAAATTCAGGATGGTGGTTTGAGTTAGGTTATCGAATTATTTTCTCATTAATCGACAAAAACATCTCATCAATGTGTTACAAATTGCCTACCTACTTTTTAAAAAAAATTGCACACTAATTTCTGATCGACATTTTGTACTCCGGAGCGGCCTTCATCCTTGCAAAATATTTCTCGACGAATGCAAAAAACCACATCGTTCTAGCATGTATAGAAGTAAAAAAGGTATTTTGAATGTTTTTTTTTCGGTTTTTGGAGAGGTCGCTATAGAGAAATCAAAGTTTCCCTATTTTTCCCGTAAGTTTGAAATTATTCCGCTTCGAATGCAAAAAAAACCGCATCCTTCTAGCATTGCTAGAAGTGGGTTAGCTTTTGTATAGATCAGTGAGTCAGTTACACAAAGGGCTGTATCCTGTATATATTATAGGACTCCGCGTTCTAGACAGAAAATATATCCTGCGTAGTGTAAATTTGATAAAGTTTGGGGTTTTTCCCATTTTCGGGGAGTTGCATGGGGAAAATTAAAGTTTTCCGATAAGTAAGTTTCAATTTTCAAAGATCCTTTCTTAGGGCTCACCTACGTTATTACAAGGAACTCCAAAATTTCATGTTTCTAGAACAACCGGTTTAGGTTGTGTGTTATCATTCAGTTTGTAGATTTTTATTAAGTAGATAAATTTTTGTGTTACTTCCGCGCAATGCAAGGTCGTGCGATATTATAAAACGTTAAAATATATTATTTAAAAAAAAATTCGTTACGCATTACGTCAACTTAGCGAATTTCCTTAGAATACATTCAAAATCAAATTACTTTTTGACGGTCACAATTATTATAGTTTAATCAAAATGAAATGTCATATCTGATATGATTTTGGTATTTGCAAGGCCAATTTTATTAGGGGAAAGGGGGGGGGGTGCATAGAGAAAGAAGAAAACACAAAATATATCTCTTAATATTAGAAAAATGTATGAGGAGTAAAGTTGTAGAAAATCATGTTTGCTACAATTCATTACCTTATCAGTTTTCTCAAACTCTCAGATGTGTACAGTGATATTATGGAGGTTAGAGTATAGATAACCTCCATAAGAGATATTTAGAATTTTAACTTTCAATCTCAAATTGTAAATATTTCTGTAAATATTCGTGTAACAGAAAAAATGATAAGAAACAAAATTATAGTAAAACTAGTTTTCTACAACTTAACTTCTTATAAATTTTTCGATTTTTCGAATATTAAGGGAGATATACCAAATTTTGTGTTTCCCCCTTCCTCTAAACCCCTCTTTTCCCTTGTCCATTTTTACCCATTAACGAACTTAACCTTTCAAATACCAAAAGCACCTCAAATATCAAATTTCATTCAAATCGGAATAAAACTGTGATCGCTAGAGAGTCCACACACACACACACACATATACATATATATATACCGTGTGTTAGCAAGCTTTTCCAATAGAGAATCAATGTTAAATATTATTTATTACTAGCTGTCCGCCTGGTTACTGTATGAGGTCAGTCAGTACACATGTAATGGTTAAATATGTTCAATGAATTCTTAACTTTAGTATGTTCATCACAAAATCCCCACTCTTAAATGACAAACAAACTACCATACGCATCCATGTGTATGGTTGATGATCACATGTAGACCACTACATGTGATGACTCTGATTACATGTGTACTGACTGACTTCATACAGTAATCACACGGACAGTCAGTAATAAATAATATTTAACATTGATTCTCTATTGGAAAAGCTTGTCAACACACACTGTATATAAATTATAACGATAGTTAATTAAATTAAATACTGATATGAAAAAATCAACTCGTCAACCAGGAATCGAACCTCGGGCCTCCGGATAACTAGTCCAGATTTCTAACATCTAGTAGGTATAAGGATCGATGGACATTCGAAGCAATTTTTACGAAATTCGATCATCGGTACAAAAACAATAGTGGTAAAAAATAGGCGTTGCCATCAGAACAAACCATATTTGTTTATCTCCAAAAAATTACTTACATAAAATGATCATGTATCAAATTAATATTTTATCATCGTGCATATAAATGCAAATACTGAAGACACATTTGCCAATTATTGTTATTGATTAAAATACCAAGAATCGATTTAAAACATTTCATATTAATCAATATATAAAAATGACTCATGTATATATTTATTAATTCAAAAATTCAACCATTTTACCAAATACGCACATTTCTTTAAGATACACCTTCAAAATTAACTTCTTTTGCACATTATGCTCTTTTACAAGCGGTACAAAAGTTCAAAGTTACTTTTATCACATTACTTTACTGAAGCACATTGTAGTAGTTTTTTATAAATTTTCATTGAAACTTATTGTTTAAATTGTTAATGGAAAATCCTTTATCCTTTTTTTTCAATACAATACAAAAGTTCAAAGTTACTTTTATCACATTACTTCACTGAAACACATTGTAGAGTAGTTTTTTATAAATTTTCTTTGAAACTTATTTCAATGAAACTTATTTGTGTTTAAATTGTTAATGGAAAATCCTTAATCCTTTTTTTTCAATACAATACAAAAGTTCAAAGTTACTTTTATCACATAACTTCACTGAAGCACATTGTAGTAGTTTTTTTATAAATTTTAATCGAAACTTATGTCAATGAAACTTATTATTGTTTAAATTGTTAATGGAAAATCCTTAATCCTTTTTTTTTTCAATACAATACAAAAGTTCAAAGTTAATTTTGTTACATAACTTCACTGAAACACATTGTAGTAGTTTTTTTATAAATTTTAATCGAAACTTATTTCAATGAAACTTATTATTGTTTAAATTGTTAATGGAAAATCCTTAATCCTTTTTTTTTCAATACAATACAAAAGTTCAAAGTTACTTTTATCACATTACTTTACTGAAACACATTGTAGTAGTTTTTTTATAAATTTTCATCGAAACTTATTTCAATGAAACTTATTATTGTTTAAATTGTTAATGGAAAATCCTTAATCCTTTTTTTTTTCAATACAATACAAAAGTTCAAAGTTACTTTTGTTACATTACTTTACTGAAACACATTGTAGAGTAGTTTTTTATAAATTTTTATTGAAACTTATTTCAATGAAACTTATTTTTGTTTAAATTGTTAATGGAAAATCCTTAATCCTTTTTTTTTTCAATACAATACAAAAGTTCAAAGTTACTTTTATCACATTACTTCACTGAAGCACATTGTAGTAGTTTTTTATAAATTTTAATCGAAACTTATTTCAATGAAACTTATTATTGTTTAAATTGTTAATGGAAAATCCTTAATCCTTTTTTTTTTTCAATACAATACAAAAGTTCAAAGTTACTTTTATCACATAACTTCACTGAAACACATTGTAGTAGTTTTTTATAAATTTTAATCGAAACTTATTTCAATGAAACTTATTATTGTTTAAATTGTTAATGGAAAATCCTTAATCCTTTTTTTTTTCAATACAATACAAAAGTTCAAAGTTACTTTTATCACATAACTTCACTGAAACACATTGTAGTAGTTTTTTATAAATTTTAATCGAAACTTATTTCAATGAAACTTATTATTGTTTAAATTGTTAATGGAAAATCCTTAATCCTTTTTTTTTTTTCAATACAATACAAAAGTTCAAAGTTACTTTTGTTACATTACTTCACTGAAGCACATTGTAGAGTAGTTTTTTATAAATTTTTATTGAAACTTATTTCAATGAAACTTATTTTTGTTTAAATTGTTAATGGAAAATCCTTAATCCTTTTTTTTTTCAATACAATACAAAAGTTCAAAGTTACTTTTATCACATTACTTCACTGAAGCACATTGTAGTAGTTTTTTAAATTTTAATCGAAACTTATTCTTGTTTAAATTGTTAATGGAAATCATTTTTCGTTATTAGAACTTGAATGTTATAACTATTAATAATGTTTGATTTCTCATTTTAATAAAATACAATGCGTTATTTATATATATATATATATATATATATATATATATATATATATATGTATACCGTACGTTTAGTTTACATCTTCACATAGTAGATCTCCCACAAGTATGAGAGAGTACATATGTATACATTAAGCAATGTGTATGAGAAAGAGGTCTTATGTGCCTATGTATGTGTTTTGTTGTGTTGTAGGAGACAATCACCAACCACTCGAACAGTTATGAATATTATTCACTATTTTGAAAAATATGTTTGTTTATCAAACCTATAAGACCTCCTTCTCATACACACATTGCTTAATGTATACATATGTACTCTCTCATACTCGTGGGAGATCCAGGGTCGGACTGGGTCGAAAGGTCCCGGGTGGCTCCCCACGAGCCCGGGGCCCGGAACGGGATCATGGTAGATGGGATACTATCGGAAAATAATATACAAATTATTAATAATCAACTGTGTATATATACGTTTCAGCGCTGAAAATCGTCTCTCACGAGTCACTTGCGCGACGAATTTGTGAGAATATACATAATATGCAACGTATAAAGTGGTGTACGACGTGTTGAAGTGCATGTTATATTGTGATAAATGTTTACATGCACATGGCATGCAACTTTGGCAGACGTCTGAACCGCTTCGGGAAAACACATGGCGTCCTTTGCAATTTGGTCTAAGACACATCTTCGTCGTATTTTTCCTCAGTCTGACAATCTGAGCCATTCATGTCTTGTTCCGCCTAGGCGGAACGTGCTCACCCCAAAGAGTTTTAGACAGCTCAAAACATAAATAATTTTATGAATAGATTAGATAGATATTATATTATGTTCGATTACGATATAATGCATTTCTTAAACAATGTCAAATGTCGTGTATTATGATACACGTCAAAATCGGTTGATTCGTTCAAAAGTTATCGCCGTTTTCCAAAACAAGTTTTAATTTTCCTGTTTCATTATTAAGTATGTATGAACTAACTACTTTACATATAGGTCACAAAAGCCGGGCCCTAGCCTGCGCGGGCCCCCTACCGTACCTACCGCTTGGCTTGTGGCAAACCCCTCAAACCAGGTCCGTCAGGGGCCCGCACAGGCTAGGGCCCGGCTGGCAAACGCCATCTCGACTATATGGCCAGTCCGACGCTGGCCGGAGATCTACAATACGAAGATGTAAACTAAACATAGTGTATATGTATATACCACACCGATTTGAAAAATAATTTTTATCATGTTTCAGCACACAGATTTGTGTTTTTAATCCGACTTCAAAAAAGGAGGATGGTTCTCAATTCGTCTGTATTTTTTTTTTTTTTTTTTTTTTTAATGTTTGTTACCTCAGAACTCCGTCATTTATTAACCGATTTTGAATTTTTGTTTTTTGTTTTTATGAGTTTGATTCCCGATTGGTCCCATTGTCACCAAATCGCATTCTGATGAGGGGATCTCCGGGAAATCGAGGAAAACCCTCATTTTATATGTGATAACCGATTTCTGCGAAATTTTTTTTTTAATGGGAAAATAAGAAAATTTTTTTTAAAACCGACTTCAAAAAATTTTTTACAAAAAAAAAAACCGACATAAAAAAAAAAAAAATTTTTACAAAAAAAAACCAAATTCCTTGTAAAAAAAACTGAAAATCTGTTGTAAAAAAATGCACTAAAAATTATAAAAAAAAAAAAAAACGGATAAAAAAAAAAGTGTTATAAAAAAATTAGTTGGTCGTTTAGTAGGTCTACCCATATTTAGACAAATAAAATCGTTATAGAACTTCAAAGTCACTAAAAAGCGAGAAATAAAACCTATTTTGACAAAATGGAAACCCGACTTCTAAAATCAAATATTCTATAACAAAAGATGCACTAAAAAGTAAAAAAATAATTGCATATTCTTGTGCCAATTTTAGTCCACCAAAGCAAAAATTTTTAAATATATATGTACAATTATTGTTATATTTGGAGACGGTGTCCAAAAGTTATGTGAATTTCTCTATGGTGACACCGCCTCCAAAAATAACAATAATTGTACATATATATTTAAAAATTTTTGCTTTGGTGGACTAAAATTGGCACAGGAATATGCAATTATTTTTTTACTTTTTAGTGCATCTTTTGTTATAGAATATTTGATTTTAGAAGTCGGGTTTCCATTTTGTCAAAATAGGTTTTATATATAATGTATTTATTGCGCATATCTTACTGAAATATTTGTATCGTTTAGATTTTTAATGTGGATTTTATTTGGAAAAAATATTTGATAGTTTATTTAAAATCATATTGCACGGTCGTGCATCGGATCAAGTTTAAGCGACGTCTACCGTACTATATTTTACAGGAGTAATAATTAGAGACGATTTTTAGGCTCTCTCTAGTAGTGGTAGTTGTAGCGGGGAGGAGAGGATGAAGCCTGGCAAGTAGATCTTTTTTACCAACCATTAAAGAACAAGAAATTTGTATGTAGACTAGAAATTGGTAAGTTGTGCGCAAGCACATACATAGGGGGTTATGAAGTCCCTCCTCCTTTGTCCTCTTTTATTTTAAGTGAAAATGATCAAAATATGTGGACGTTCACGAGTTTCTCCATAAGAGCAATGCATTAAAACTCGAATTTTAACATTAAATAATTATTAATTAAATTAAATACTGATATGAAAAAATTAACTCGTCAACCAGGAATCGAACCTCGGGCCTCTGGATATCTAGTCCAGTATGCTTTCCTCTACACCAAAGACGATTGTGATGCAACAGCCAACTTTTTCATATTATTCTAATTTTTTATATATATTTTTTATATTTATAAAAAAAATAAATTTTTATATTTATATTTATAAATATAAAAAATATATAAAAAAAATTAGAATAATATGAAAAAGTTGGCTGTTGCATCACAATCGTCTTTGGTGTAATGGATAGCACACTGGACTAGATATCCAGAGGCCCGAGGTTCGATTCCTGGTTGACGAGTTAATTTTTTCATATCAGTATTTAATTTAATTAATAAATTCAATGGCAATGAAATGTGTCGGAGTATACGCTATAGTCTTCTACAGTTTGTCATACGTAACCGAAAGGAATTTGGACAAACATCGTATGTTGACACGAAAGTATACACAAATAAACAAATATTAAATTAAATAATTAATTAAAGACTCCCGAAATCCCCTCCCCTGAAACTTGTATATTTGATTTAAATGCACTTCAACTAGATGTAAAAAAAATCAAGCCTTAATCTTTTTGAAGCTCCAGTGCTAGAACATCCTTAAATGTTATAAAATCTGACCAATTGTCAAGTAAAATATGAAATACCCTGCACCTGAGAAACCTACTCGATCAATACGCATCATTTTCTCCCTTTTATTAAGAAAAACTTGTTTCCTACATAGATGTCTCTACTATTCTAGACGGACTTGTTTGTTTTTGCTGGTATATCAATACTTTTTAACTTTTTGTATGCGAAAACTTGGCCCCCCCTCTTAGATTTATGTTTTTGTATGATATACATATTATAAAATTGTATAATATATAAATGTATATATATATATATATATATATATATATATATATGTATATGTAAATTTTATAATATGTATATCATACAAAAAACATAAATCTAAGAGGGGGGGCCAAGTTTTCGTATACAAAAGTTAAAAAGTATTGATATACCAGCAAAAACAAACAAGCCCGTCTAGAATAATAGTGACATTTATATATATATATATATATATAGATGTCTCGTAAGTAGTCGAGTTCCATTAGAGGGTAGGTAGAGGGTACGATTTTGGAACGAAAAGTCCTAAGACCAATTCATTCATTTTTCAGTTATCACAAGAAAAGCCCA
This sequence comes from Nineta flava, assembly GCA_963920215.1. Taxonomy (NCBI): domain Eukaryota; kingdom Metazoa; phylum Arthropoda; class Insecta; order Neuroptera; family Chrysopidae; genus Nineta; species Nineta flava. The sequence goes on from OY986040.1 coordinate 144,209,164, forward strand.
GATGTAAATATATATAAATATATTCAAAAACTTTAATTTTGTCTAATGAATGTTCACTGTAGTTAGTATTGGTATGGCATCCTAATTATGCGAGCTCGACTCGATCTTGAATAATAAAAAATATGATATAAGATAAACATAATTTTTTGCTATTTAATTTTAACAACGGTTTTATGGATTTATCTTTCGCAGTTTCCATCCTTTGGGAATTTTATTGTTCTTTTTTTTTAAAATATATAATTTTGGAATTTTTGTAGTAACAAATTTCATAGAACGCAAAACATGATTAGATTAAAAAAATTTATCGTAATATTTGTACACGTACTACCGAAAGTGGTACTCATTTTTACAAAATTTTACAGTTCATTTGTCATTTATTCATACGTTCAAAAATTGCTCGTTATAAATATACTTACAACTTTTATTCGAAATATTTTCCCGAAAATCGAATGAACTTCATGCACTTTTATTTACGTTAAAAGATTTTTTTAAATCATTTTCTGAATGTGATGTTTTTCTTCATATGAACTTTTGTTCTTATTTTTATAAGTTCTGTCCTCAATAGTGCAGAAAAATGTCCTCAATAGAAATAAAAATTTTAACCTTCCCGAACAGTTAAAAATATTGATTGCAGAAAAAAAAATTTGGTATAGGTGTTCATAAAATGCCTATTAGTTCATTTAACGTGTCTCAAGTACAAAAAGAGACAACGAACTGAAATTTTGTTTGCGTGTTTAAGAACTAAACCTGAGATCAAGTTCGTGAATGGGAAATATCGGACTATGCATCCCCCCGCTAGGGAAAAAATATCTATCTTTGAAACTGTGATGCCGGCAGTACACACTCGGCAAGGCGAGATATAACGAGCACGAGAGTGTACTCACAACGCTTGGTCTGCCTCGTGTCGACTCGCTACGCCTCGCCAACGCTCCATTAAAGAAAGTCAAAGGAAGCGAGTGGTGAATACGAGCACCCTCAGGACACTCTCGTCTACATTCGATTCAACTTTCAACCACCATATTTAAATATTCCACTATCAACCGTTTTAATTGTACCCATTAATCTGAATAGTAGAACACGAAAATAAATAAAAACTGTAAACACGTTGACTAACTGACGAGACCTGTATTGCCGGCCGAAAACACTTGGCCGGAGTGTAAACAGCTCCACTCGCGATAGTTTTTTTCATTAATACGGATAAAACTGCAGGCGTGGCTTAGGAGGATTAAATAAATATAAAACTGGTTAATTCGGATACTTAAAAAGTTTTAATATAAAATAAATCATACAAAAAAAGAGAACATTTCTTTTTTATAAACATTAGTATTGAACTGTGTCAGGATAGAACTCTGATTCAGGAATTGATTCAATTCAATTAATCTATCAGAATAAATCATGAGTTCATGATTCAAACGTAAATAATTCTAAACAAATCATTTTATATGAGACATTTGATTCAATTCACTCAACAAAATGAATTGATTCCTCTGACAATGATTCGTTTCCAATGTTTGTATTCGCCACGAAAAGCATAATAAAAAAACCATAAAGGCTTTTGTCAAACAGCATGTGGACACTATCCGTGTGTTCAAATCGAAGTTCATCCGTAGTTCATCGGGTCTAATGTGGCGAATCTTTTAGTCAAATTAGTTGATTTTGTGTGGGTTGTACGTTTTTTTCCCTAAATTGTTCTCGAGACATTCGAAAATATATGAAAAATTGACCAACAAATGAACTCACAAAAGTTCACAATACCTACAGTCAATGAAACCACGCAATTCAAGATCATTTTTCATTTATTTTTGCAAACAAAAGAAACCATTTTCTTGCAACGGTGGGGGGAGATGTTGATTAAAACTTTTCTAAACATAACGAAAGGAATAATCACGCGAGAGATTTCGGACAATCTGCTATCTGTTTGACTAATCTTTATTTTTTTTAAAAAATGAATCTAAGGAACAATTTATTTTGATGAATTCACACAAATGAATCAATTTATGAATCAGAATCATTCAATTCAGCACAATAGAAAATTGATTTTTGTTTAACAAAATATAATAACAACACTTAAAATATTGTCCACTTAAAAATCTTTTTTATTTCACTTGAAGTTCGATATCACTTGAAACTATTTGCAAAACATTGTTCGTCATTGACACAAAAATTGGTCGTGTTCAGAACAACTAAGTCCTTAGAAAACTAAGTCAGTCAGTCAATCTAAAAAAAAAAATTTACTTTCGAGCATCAAAGTTCAACACGCTTCTCTCAGGACACACTTACTAACTTGTTAACAGCGTTGCCAAATTGGGGGATTTTCCCTGTTTAATGGATTTAATAATATGAAATAATGTATGTCATCCTGTATCCTACGTACACTCCCGTTCAATAAAATTGAATAGATCTGAACCGAAAATCAGTCTCTCACAATTTTGATTATTCTTGTAGTAAATGATTTGTTTACATAAATAAAATATAAAAAAACTTCCATTTCTTTTTTCACATTTAAAAAATATACTACTTCTCCTTGTTTATAAATAAATAATATACAGAGAGTTGCAAAAGTGAGGAGTTTTATGAAATGTAAAAAAATTAACATTTCAGGTCTGTTCGTTTTTTTTTGAACGGGAGTGTACAAATCAACATTTTCTATTCTGATTCCGTTAGATTTAATTTGAATATTTAACAAATACGACAATCCCAAGAAAAAATCACCTAGATTTTCTTTAGAATTTATTAAATCCACTTAATTTAGGGGGAAATCTTCAGCACTTTTCACAACCTATAACTCCATTTTGTTTAATTGCACGTATCTTGTTTTTTTTTTTGCAATTGATTCACATTCACTTTCTTTCTTTTTTTAAATCAATAACGTATCATAAATTTAATATATTTTTAGAGTGTTCCAATCGCAATTGAACACCCTGAGTCGAGCTTTTTTTTTTTAGAACTACGTATGTACGATTTATTGGGCGGAGGGCAAGTTATTGTAATCATTCCGTTAAAATTATCCGTAATAATAAAACGTTTAACACGATTTTTAAAACTGGATGTAACGATGGTAGTATTTACAAGTGCAATCGAATCAACATTGTGAACACACCCCTTGTATTTTCAATTACACTAAATTTAACTGTGACTCAACATTTTATAACAACTTGAAACAAATAGGGGCGCACTCGCCAGGAAAGTTTTAGGACTGACGATTTAAAAGAAATTTAATCCTAACACACTTGATTATAAAACTGTTATTTTTTAACATCATTCGGCAGGTTGTTTAAATCAAGTTTAAAAAAGAGAAAGAGATTTACAAAGATATACGAATTGAAAAGTAAAAATATGCTTTTTCGCCACTGTATCCTAGAACGAACGGAAAAAATCCCAAAATTTTCAAACAATAGTTGTAGAAAATGTTTTTTTTTCTATCAAAAATGTGATATTTTTTCGTATCTCCACTAGTTTAGAAGCTACGATAGTTATTAAAAGGATAAGATAATCCAGAAAAATGAAGATTTGTCTGTCAAACCGCTGTGAAAATTATATTAAAATTAAAAAAGAAAAATTAGATTTTGTCATACATAAATTTAATTTTTCATTTAAGTTTGGTTAGATAATTCTTCATTTTTCTAGATTTTCTTATCCTTTCAATTCCTTAGCTTCTAAACTACTACAGATACAAAAAAATACCACAAGATATTTTTTGATGGAAAATAACATTTCCTATTACTCACAGGAATTTTTTTTTTGGATTTTTTCCATTAATTCTAAGATATAACCCAAAAAGCATATTCCTTAACATATTTATTTTTAATAACATATTGTTTTCTTTTTTTAACTTATATATTTTTATATATTTCTTTCTCTCTTTGTTGTATAACATTAGTTATTTAAACAAACAATAGTCGAATGATAACAAAAAATAATGAATCAGAAAAGTGTCCTAAATACGATTAAAACTTAAACATTTTCCTGTGCGAGTGCACAAATATGTTCTGCACTGGTACTGTAATTAACTCCGGTTTTGAATCATGCAATCGAGTACACCTTGTGAACGCACCCCTTGTATTTGAAGTTTTTGACTAGTCGTTGTGCCGTTTTCGAATAGCGTGTGTTATATTTATTTCACTGTGACTCAAACATTTCGAAATAACGTTAACGAACTATTCACGACACTTAGTAGGTACTCAAAAATAAATGCAAATTAAATTTACCCCGTAATTTTCTTTTTAAAATTAAAAATAATCTCACTAGAATTTTCACACATATAATTTTCTTTCGATTTGCTTAAGCAATATTTCTATTTGCATTGTTGTTTCCCTGAGCAATATGTTTTTGTAAGGTATGTAACAACTCTTGTATTTTATCATCGTCGGGTTCTGTTGATGTAATTTGTGGTTTATTCGGTGTTTGTGTATTCGCCAAAATAGAAGGAGGTTGCGTGGCAGTGACTGTTTGCAATTCTAGTTTTGTATCACCAAGCACTTGTTTAATACGTTGTGATATTAACGCAGCACGTGAACTTAACGGTGGTGGATGTGGTAACGCATAACGTAATTTATCCCAAAATCGTTTATCGCCCCATTCAATGTATGTATGGAATTTTAAATATGATTTCATTTCTGGACTAAGATTGTCTTCTGATCCAATATCACCCAATTTTATTATGATGACACGTGTTCGACCTTCGTCTAATGCATTCTTGTGAGCGGCCCGAAATTCCATTTGAGCTGAAAAATTAATAAGGAATTATTTTCATGATAAATTTTGTAGTCAGTGGAGGGTCATGTTGGGCCGAAAACAACTACGAACTCATATTTTAGAATCTCTGTGACAATAAACATAAAGAATTCCACGGGCTGCTAGCTACTCTAGCCGTCACAGTGTTAATCTGATCGGAATGAAATTATTTTGTGGAAATTCGATTAATATGAAATCTTTAATAAATATGCTTTTGCTATTGGAATTTTATTTTATTTTGTATTGATAAATTCGAAAAAATGGTAGTCCGTCTTTCTAAAAATTAAAAAAAAAAAAAGAAAAGATTATACACACCCCAAGCACTTTCCAAAAAATGTGGCGACAACAGAACCAAAGTCCGTTTCGATTCGGACACAGCTCGTGCTATTTGATCCGGTATCATAACTCCAGCTAACCAATCCCTGGAATGGATGCACAACTTGAAAGGATTTTCACATTCCTCTAAATTTGGTATTAACTGCTGCGTGACAAAGTCAACATCTTGGTGCGCATGACACACGAACGCATCATACAATTTGTCCTTGTCCAAATCCTGCTCGCTGACCCACCATAAACACCACTTGTGTTTGTACAGCCAAACTTTGATGGCTTCGATATTGTTGTAGAACGCAATTAAGAGCGTGCTGGTCGTCAGCGTAAAAATTATGAAAAAAGTGACAATTCCAGCAATGGCCATATTTGATGTTTTGCACAAGTCGTTCGAAGTAATGTTGAAAAATGCATTGCGATCACATAAAATATTTGATTTATTTTCAATGATGACGTACTTTTTCTGGATAAAATTCATTAAACCAACATTTTCGCATCCGCACATCCATGGATTATTGTGCAACGTTAAGTCTTCTAATTTCGATAAATTTTGGAGCAAAGGAACATCAATGCGCTCAAAACGATTGGAATGTAATTTTACAACTTTTAACCATTTTGGAAGCCATGTAATTTGGGATAGTCGATTATTATGGAGGTGCAGCTCTGTAATATTTTGGTAGCCGCTACTAATAGCGAACGTTTCATTTATATTAAATGTACTCAAATTATTATTGTTCACGTATAATGTTATGTTGGAATAGCCTTTAAAGTGAGGTAAATTTGTTGGTAATATCGTTAAATTACGATTTGAGCAATCCACAATTGTTGATGCATCATATATTCGGACTTTACAGCCGCATTTCTCTGGACAATATTTATCGTCAACGGCACAGTACAGTTCTTGCAGTTTTAATCCAGTTACTTGACGATCTTGCAGTTCAAGTGGCTCGGAACATGTTAAATTTGTGGCCAGTAAATTAATCACACCACGAACCTGTAACAAAATTATTAAAAATATTAGTTCCTACTAGCTTTTTTCTACGTCACGATTTCTATATCTAGATTCTGGATGAGATTTGAAACCAGAGAGTAGCTAAGATAAGCACATCTCGATTTATATCATTTTCGCAGAGAATATTTCACAGACCAAACTGACCATAGTTAAGGGAGGTGGTGAAACCAATTTGACTTGACAATTTTCAATGATTCCTCCTGAAAAGTATGCATGGAGGAAGCTAAAACCTTGTTATGCCGCCATTATGGATCTAAATAGAAAAATGTGAAATCAAGGCTTCCATCGGTTAAGAGAAAAATCTCAGGAGAGATAAAGAGCATCTATGGTCTAAATAGAATGTCTAAAATGCCTTCAGTTGAATCCATCACTAGGGATCATTTTTGTCTTTAGTTAAAAGGTTGGTGCACTTAAGGGGATATTCAGGGAATACAAGTCTGTTGGCTAGGAATGTGTTCCCCATCCAATTAATTATTATTTTCAATAGATTGAACACTTACCCTTTTATCCATTTCTCCTTTGAAATATTTTACTAAATGGTGAATCCGGCAGTCACAATTTATCGGATTATTCGATATTAATATTTGATCGTTACTATTATGGATGGTGCTGCTCCTGACTGTAAATTCTGCCGACGTAAAGTCAATAGTTTTGATTAGATTGTTCGTTAAATCGATTGTAATTGAATGACGTCGTCCAAAGTGTACACTGTCAAACTGAAACAAACAACAAAAACAATTGGAACATGATTACTTGAAAACAGCTGAAATTTCTTGCGCATGTTCTAAAATCTAAAAAACCGGCTCACAAAATCCTTCCCACAAAAAACATTAGTCTTTTAAATTTTAAAAGATTCTATAAGTTTAGGCCTGACTTTGTAACGACTTAAAAACGTTTAAATGTTTGTATAGTTGTTCACAAAATGGCCAGTTCTTCATGTCCGTCTATCTGTCTGTATCAATACGATAAGTAAAGCATGGCAGATAATGAGCTAAAATTGAGTTCTGGAGCTAAGAATAGTGACTTAAAGTACATGAATGGACAAAATCGTTTCATACATTCTGCCACTAGTAAATGTGTATTTATTTTTAAAATAATGCGTGCCATCCTGTATCGCGTACAAATAAACATTTTGTATTCTGATTCCGTTAGATTCAACTTGAATACAAACAATTTAAAAATACGACAATCTCAAGAATAAATCACCTAGATTTTCTTTTGGGGTTTTATTAAACCCACTAAATTTGGGAGAAAATCTTCCAATCTGACAGCACTTACTAAACAAAATGGCGTCACAATCTGAGTTGCTTAGTATCTGTCAAATGTCCTGGCAAAAAAAAACAACCAAAGTTAGATATACTTAATAACTTTCTTAGTTTACTAAGGACTTAATTGATTCTATAACTAATTTTTATTAATTCGAACATTTTAACCACATTTTGTTTCTTCCTGTTAATCTTATAACGAACGGGATGTTGATTGGTTTGAACAATCATTTTTGATTAGACTTATGGTTAAGATTTTTTTTTATGATAACGGTATTGTATTTCCGATGTCAGTCACACGCTAACACTAAAATCATTTTAATTATCCATATTCCTCAACGCGAATAGTATCTGCAGAGATAATAACAGGTCAACCTACGATTATTTATTTTGTAAGCTAGCGTCTATTTATATCCATTAGTAGTATGGTTGCCTTTCGGTTATATTATACCAACGTAAGTGGCTAGCGTTTACTTAATTTGACATTTAAGTAATATGTCTGAACATTGATAACATTCTTTAACATCAAATGCTTCATATCAAAAATCATACACATCAAAGAATGTTATCAATGTTCAGACATTTTAACTTAAATGTCAAATAAAAGTAAACGCTAGTCATCTCTGTTAGTATAACATAACTGAACTTGCAATCATTATATTATTGAACACAGTCAGTTTTGTATTTGATTCAAATATTCGAATGAATTTTATTTTTACAAAAGAGAATGTTTTCACTCACCTCAATCCGTTGAATCTGATTGTATGCTAAATTCAGCTTTTTCATTGACCTCAACGAGAATCGCCATTCGTTCGGAATAAATGTGATGTTGTTATGTGATAGATCTAAATCCACCAAGGTGATTCGATTTTTAATTGCATCGTTGAATTCACCAAATGATAATTGATTACGTTTCAAAGACAATGTTGTTAATTTGGCGGTGTAAACGAACACGTCATTATTCAAATGTGTCAATGAATTACCTTCTAAATTCAATTCATACAAATTATTTAGATTTAGGAAGTTTTCGCTGAAAATAACAAAAGAAATTAGAAATTTTTGATCGTTTGTAGTTTTAAAAGTGTGATCACTTCTCTGGAGATCACATAAATGTTACAAAACCTAAAACGTTAATTATTGATGAAGGGACCCGCCAATTAAGGGTAGTTTATCATTGGTCCTGACGACCCACTTGCGTTTTTTAAATGAGGTATCTAAACCAAACGTTATCTAAGTTTGTAACATTTATGATTAAATAAAAAAATACAACTCACCTCGAAATAGATGAAATTTGATTGTAACTCAAATCAAGCTTTTCCAAATTACGTAAATTTTTAAATAAATCTTTTGAAATCTTTGTAAGTTGATTGTGACTCAAATCCAACGATGATAAATTCTTTGTGTCCCGAAACAACCTGGATGGTAAATACTGAATTTGATTAAATCTCATCAAAATTCTTAAAATATTCGATGAATTCCAAAATAAATCTTCTGATACTTCCACGATTTTACTGTTTTCCATTGAAACGGTCTTCAAATTTTGTAGATTCGAGAATAATCCATTCGTTAAATTCAAATATTGCTTATTATTGCTTAAATTAACGTGAGATAAATTCTTTGTATTTTGAAAGATTGGCCCTGACAACGATACAAATCGATTAAAACTGATGTTAATCGTGTGTAAATTTCGTGATCGTTCAAAAATTGTTTCGGGTAATTTTTCTAATAAATTTCCATGCAAGTCCAACACCTTAAGCTGGTCTAACGAATGAAACATTGATTCGTTTAAAATAGATATATTCATATTCCATAATAATAATTCTTGTAAATCATTGAGATTTTCGAATAAATTTTCGGGTAAATGTTCGTCATTATATTGATTGAATTCAATAAATCGAATTTGTGGTGTATTTACAAAAAAATTCGATGTTAATTTGTTATGAATTTTGCTCAAAGTTAACACTGTTAAATTTTTCGTATATTTTAATAAATCCGATTCGATAATTGTTTTAGAATTTCCTTTGATTATAATTCGAGATAAATTTTCTGCAATCGATTCAAAATAATCACCATTTATAATATTCTCATCCATCTTTGGAGAGATTTGATATTCAATTATTTCAACTGTGCTTACATTGAATTTTTGGAGGAAATCTCGAAAGGTGATATTCTCGTTAATTGGACAATAATTGATGGTTAATTTCTTCAAATGTGTCATTGGTATATTTGGGATCACTTGACAATCATCAAATTTTGTTTCTGCTGGGCAGTCCAAACGGATCTCATTGTCATCCAAATTCACAGTAACTGTTATTCGTTTTGCAATTGAATTTTTCTCGTATATATTACATCCATATTCATCAGACTTCGAATCCTTATTTACGCAGTAACATGATGGCGTCTGTATTCGACAAGCACTTTGTATTTTTGGAATGAAAAATGTGGCCATCAAACAAATTATGGATATTTGTTTAAACATTTTTCTTTTCATATTTTCTTCGAATCAGTTCATTCTGGAACAATCAAATAATACAATTTAAGATTTTTTATTTTAAAAATGGTTTCAAGGTCGAAGCAACCTTTTATCTACTATAATTTTTCTATTGTCGCAAATGAATGGATTTTTGCTGGTATTAAAACAAAATATAAACTGATTTGGAAGGGGATGTTTATTTGATCAAACTTATTTTGCTTGTAATGATTTCTAGAATTAATTTGAACGGGACCAAATGCATTTTTGCGTACGATCGTAATTCATTTATTCATTTAAGTTGTCTTTGTAACAACGTAACATCTTTATCAAACAAATGATCATTTTCATTGTCTGTTCATTTAACAAAAATACTTAAGAATACCGATCACAAATTTTGTGTTTAGTAGGTATTGAAAGAATTTTTTTCAATGGATCACATATGGTCTACGTGTGTTCCCTAGGACAGCCGCTACAACCTATCCTAATCTAAATGGCTTTTATAGCAAAAACTTTTATCATTAAAATTCTGTTTTGCAGCACTTTTTACCCGGTCTATATTGATATTTAATACATCATGAAGGGCTATATTATGAAATAGAATAAATAACTTTCACTTTCTCAAATTACAAAATTATGTGGAAAAGAGAAAGTAATTATTGTTATTATTACATCTTAAAATAAATATTATTTGGTAGCTTTTGTAAATAAGATTAAAATTAATTGATAAATTATTATCCTAGCTAATATTATAAATGAGAAGGTCTATTTGTCCTTTTTATACAGGCTATCCATCGTCAAAATTAGCCAGACGCAAATATTTTTAAGATGGTAGCGCCGCCGTGACCAATAAACAAACTAAAACTATATCCAATGTTTATAAATATAAAATGGTGCCTTGGTGTTTTTTACAAGCTTTTATTTAATTTGCAATATATGTATGTTCGGGTCAAATCTTGCAAGCTGAATTAGAACCACTTCCTCTTATCCTACGGAGTAGAATTTTTACATGTTGGTTCAGTTCCGATTACAATGCATTTTTATGGTAAGCATGACAAGAATCGACAAGGGATAAGGAGGGTTTAGAGGGAGGAGAAAACACAAAGTTTGGTATATCTCTCTTAATATTGAAAAAATCGAAAAACATATTAGAAGTAAAGTTGTAGAAAATTAGTTTTACTATAAAAAGCTTGTTTTTAAAAATGTTTTTTTTTTAATAGAAACTTATTTTAAATATTTTATTATCTTGTAGCAATTTTAGTCAATTTTTGATACTTTTAATAATTTTGATATTAAGTTTTCTGGCCAAAAGTATTAAGTTGCTACTGCGTGTAGGTTAGTTTAGTAAATATTAATAATTTAGTAAACATTACTTTCATATGTTGGCGAATGGGTTTATCAATTTTCAATTTGAATTTCCACGCTTTGTGCCTGATCTTTTAGAGATTTAAACCCCAACTTATTTTCAATTAATATTTTTTCTTTACCTAGTTTTGGAAAATAAATGATACGAAATTTCTAGGTTTCTTATTTTATTGAATACAAAAGCTCTGAACCAAGACATTATTAAATTATAAAATTGCCTAAAAAAAATCGCTTACAGAATTAAATTTACATAAATGCCATGGAAATTTATTTCTTGTTTTGGTTTTTTTTTTTTATTAGTTACATCATATGACCACCAGAGGCGTAACACTTAGCCTTAAGTTTCACGAATATGAGGTTTTAAAATTACCACGTGGAACTTTTTCCATGCAAGTTGAACTCTTACTTAATCAGTATTGTTTTTATGTTGACTAAAATTTTACTTTATTCATTTCAAGGTTATCAACTTTTTGTTCTGTATATCTCGTATTCTTTTGTGGTTAATATTATTGAGTCAGACAAAAAGAAAAAGAGGTTATCAGTAAACTTTTTTTTTTCTCTAAAGAGTAAACAGACAAAGTGTGCGGTTGACAATTATTGTGATTTCTTTACAATAATTCAAATTCCCAAATGAATAAGTCTCAAATTTTGAATTTTTAAAATTTCATTCACTAAATTATCCCACACAAAATTGTATATCTCAAAATCTTAATTCGGAAATGGGAAAAAAACAGAAAAGGGAGCAAAGGCTTTATTGAAAACTTGAGTAAATTTTTAATATTTCCGATTTTAAAAAAAATGTTCTAATGGATATAACAAGTGTCGTCATGGGTTATTGAATGTCGTTATCATTCCTTTCTCTGAGGAAATTCTAGTTTACTCTATACGTAACTCCTACGTGACGGGTTGTAAAGTACAAATTTCCTTTGTGGCTAAAAACTAGTTTTAAGAATACATGATTTTTTCGTTTTAATTAAATTTGTGTAATTCACAATTGAGTTTGTTTTTTAAGGACGTTCATGCATGAGGCTTGATAATAGATTTAAAAAATTTTTCTAGTGCATTAAAAGGTTCAATTCAGTAGTTATGCTTCCTCAAAAATTTAAAACCTCTTGACGATCATTTCAAAGAGTAATTATCGATTACAAATCAAACTTTGAACACAGCCATCTTATGGAGAACAGAATTTGTTTGTACTTAAAATTAGAATAACTATATTATTAAAGTAGACATCATAATAAATAATGTATATAAATATTCTTTGAAATATGCAGTTTATATGAATTGCATTAAAAAAATGGTGTTGACGAACGTTTGATTTAATCATTTAATAAAATTAAAACTGTTTTGTTAGGTTTGTTTTTGTCACCATATTTTGAAAAGTGGCGACAGCGCACAGTAAAAAAATATACACATATACACTGTGAACGTCATAACAAAAGATAGTTTATTGTCAGATCTATCAAATCAATTTCTAATTTATATTTACTGATATTTTACAATAAATACTTGTAAAATATTTAGGACAAATAAAAAAAAAGGTTATAAATCGTTGTAAAATTATTGATTTACTTTACAACCCTTTTTAAAATCCTAAATAAATTTTATTAAAGCTAGTACTCATTTGACACTAGCGTAGCGTATGAACGTCCTTAATATCGTATTCATTATGAAACTCTAGCTTAGTCTATACGTAAAACTCCTACGTGACGGATTGTAGAATACAAATTTCCTTTGTGGCTAAAAACTTGTTTAATTTTGAAGAATATCTGATTTTTTCTTTACCTAAATATTTGTATAATTCACAATTGAGTTTATTTTTTTAATATAATAATAAATATATAATAAACTTATGTATTCGTGTCAGAAATAAAAAACAGGTGTGCTGCCTGTACGCGCTCTCTAAAACCCACTATGTTTGTCTGATGGGAATGAACTTGGTATGTGACATGCTTTGTGTATTTCAAAAGGTCAAGTTTGTTAATGGACAAAATCGGGTAAGGGGAAAAAGGGGCTTAGATGGAGGGGACATAAAATTTGGTATATCTCTTTGAACATTGTATATAAGTTTTTTTTTTGTTGTAAACTAGCGTTAATTTATAACCATTGTTAGTATGGTGGCCTTTCGGTGATATTATACCAGTGGAAGCGTTTACTTAATTTGACATTTAAGTAATATGTGAACATTTTATAACATTCTTTGACATCAAATGCTTGATATGAAAAGTCATAAACTTTCTAGGATGGGAATCGAACGCACGACCTCTGACTTTGTAGACTAACGCTCTATCATTATCCCAACTTTTACGTAATTTGACATTTAAGTAATATGTCTGAACATTGATAAACATTCTTTCACATCAAATACTTGATACGATAAATAATACACATCTAAGGTGGGAATCGAATACTTGATACAGTGCTCCTCCTGCGTAACGAATTTTTTGTGGTGTTTGATATGTAAAATAAACTCATGTGTAAGTCATTTGCATAGTTTTTTTTAAACTATCAATCAATCAACACATCAAGGTTTTTGCCAATAATCACACAACATTGCATAAACATTGGTTGTAAAATTTCCCAAAACTAATCTCCTAAAAATAAAAAATTGTATCTAAAAATAAGATTCTTCCTCTCCTCGTATTTACTATTATCTATCGTACGATTATCAGGAGGTTGTGACCTTAAATTCTTAAAGGCGTAAATTTTATTATCTTGAAAAATTTCAAGTTTCATGACGTAGTTAGGAATTTAAAAAAAGTAAAATTTTTATAGAAAAAGTCATTGTTTGAAATTTTTTTTAATGTTCCTAGACTTGAAAATTAGGAGGCGAGATGGTAGGTTGAGTTAGAAAATCGAATTTTTTTTCTCATACATCGACAGAAATTGTTTCACACTTTGATTTCTCAAAGTATTAGAGGAAAATTTGTAGGGTAATGGTTAGCGCGCACTCAACGAGGTCCACGGTCCGATCTCTGGAGATTGAGTTTATTTTCAGCGAATTTTCGAAGAATAAAATGTAGCTATTGATTTTGTACCGATGAAGAAATTTCGAAAAAATTTCAAAGGGCTACTCAAACGTTTCTTGACGCGAAGCGTTTCTTTTACCGCGAAACATTTCTTAATTCCAATTAATTATGTGAAAAATAAGTTAAATTTCATTACTTTACAACTGAGAAGATTGTCGATAATATTTTGAATGCGGCAAACATTGCATATAATTTTTATAAACATTGAAATTTATAAGTACAGAATAAAACAACATTTATAAAAAAAATTGTTTTGGATTAGATTAGGTCATTCAGTGTCATGTGGGCAGCAGATTTCTTAAATATTCATCGAAAACACAACACTATGTCTATTTACACGCTTATAACTAAATAATTTCATAAAATACTTACACGTTAAAAAATAATTGTTAGTTTTCTTATAAAAAAATATCAGTTGTTAACTATTACTCGTAAGCTAATAAAATCTACCTAGCTGTGGTAATTTTCTATTAAATTTCGATAAATATCCTACTACAGTGAATTTTTTCAGATACTTAGCTCCAACAAAAATGGACTTTTTTAAACTTAATATTTATTCTAATCTCTGTATCGAAAAAGTACCCATGACAAACTCCCAATACTTTTGAAAGACCTCTTCAACTTTACCAATCATGATGAGGTATGCGAATAAAGTCACCCTAAGTTTCATTAAGGGGAGAGGTAGTTTGTCGTAGAACAGTTCAAGGTTTTATTTCTAACTTTAAAGGCGTTATAAATATTTATAATCATGCTAAATTTTAGCTTTATCGCGAGTAAAACGGTTGTAACATACAGTTGGGTCGAAACTAGAAACGGTCCTCCTATTTGACTATGGGATCCTAAAAATGTTCCTAAAATAGGCGCATATATTATTTTTCCATAAATACATCTTTATAACAACAATTATAACGTGTAATCAATTTTGGCAATCATTTGCTTGTTAGCATGTAAATAAACACGACGCGACAATAAAAAAAATTAATAATAACAGTACTTTCAAAAATTAAAAATATGTGTACCATCTCAGAAGACATATATACATTAAAAAAAATACAGGATGTGTTTTAATACATTAGGTATATGATTCTTTTTCGATAATACTATTTCCAAGCGGGTACCATACCAAAACGGTGCCCATGTATTTGTGGATGCAACTTTTAGAAACGGTAGTACACAGTGACCTCAATTCACATGCCTAGGACACCCTGTGAGACCTAATCAGACTCCGGGGCAACCACGCCCCAAATCAATTTTTTTTTTTCATAAAATTTTATTTTCATCAACTTTAGTAAAAAAACTTTTTTCATATGTAGTTTTTGAGAAAAAACCTTTTTCTAACTATTAATAATAGTAATAATTCGAACGAGGGGTACCGCAAGTGGGTCCCTGGCACCTAGACCAATAGGTCCTCTGTGCCCTCCTTGAGAAAGACCTGTCATCCGAAGGCGAGAAGTCTCCGGATAAGAGGCGCCATTCTAAGCAGATGAAGCTATAGGAATCTCGAGGCCGGATGCCACACAAAAGGATTGCTCCCAGGATTGATGGGTCCAAGGTTAGTTTTTGAGAAAAGAAGTAGTTAAAAATATATCAGAAAAATACATATGAAAAAAAGTTTCATACAAAAGTTGTTGGAGATAATTGATTGTTAAGAATTTAATGAACATATTTAACCATTACATGTGTACTGTCTGACTTCACATAGTAACCACACGGCCAGCCAGTAATAAATAATATTTAACATTTTTTTATTGGAAAAGCTTTCCAACACACACGGTATAGTATAGATAGACTTTCTCACGTAAAAAATATTATACTTAATTACAATATTGTAATGTCTAATGATTTATTACACATACCGTATTACACCATTACACTCTATTGACCATTTGATAGTCAAATTAGGAAAAACCCATACGCATTAGGGGTTGACTATTACTGATCACACTAGTATTAATAGTATTGAGTCAATACTATTACTAGACTATTGAGTATTGATGGCTATATGATAGTCAAATTAGGAAAATCCCATAAGCATTAGGGGTTGGACTAATTTTATATATATATATATATATATATATATATATATATATATATATATATATATAAATATATATATATAATTATATAAGTAATAAAAACAGATTTGTCTAGCTAGGACCTAGGTCCTAGGACATAGGTATAACTATAAAGTAAACTATAAAATAGGTAATTACAAAATAATGTATTTTTCAATATTATTATACGCAATGCAAAATCCCTTTATTTATATACCGGAAACAATAGGTTTTTTTTTTTTTGTAAATTTAATCCTGTGAAATACAGCCCTTGAAAAAGATCCTTGAATTAAGAAATAATTTTATTCATAATATTTAATCTCAACCAGAAATTCATAAATTCTGAGCATCTAATTTCAACGTGTTTCTAGCAGGACACACTGACTAACTTGTCAGCAGTCTTGCGCCATTAGCAGTCCATATACCACTAATTCTAAAATGTGGTAGGAGAAGGCGCATAAACATTGCAATGATGACCCCTTCAAGGACAAACTTATTTTTGTATACATTTATTTGGATGTCGTATTAAAAAAAGTTCCACAATATGATATTTATGGCCGTCTTATAATTTAATGTTATTAAAAAAAAAAAGACAAATACTTAATTATGCCTGGAGCGGGGTTTTTATTAAGATTTGACCCAGCGTTTTTAACCGGTTCTTTGAATAAATCAAGAGTATGGTTCTCAAACTACGAAGATTTAAAAACTTTTTTTAATCCCAAAGCTTTTTGTAAATTTACAAGAAAATGTGCCTCTAGGCTACTGAGCATGGAAACTACAGACATATTCAACTTTAATCTTTAATTTCTGTTTAAAATAATTATTTTATTAGTGTGAACCACAGATGTTTATATTGAATCTAAATCGCTAACCTTACACGTTTCCGGGTGAGAACTTCACACCATATTTTTGCATTGATTTTAATACTCTCCGAGGATTTTAAAACAATATAAAATAAAAATTACCTCTTACAATTTTTTGACTGCAGATTGCAAAGATATGCAGGGAAGTAAATTTTAATGCTTCATACCGAAATTTGGGGTGTAGCATTTGACCACTCGTTGATCACCTGTTTACATGCAGTCCTTGGAATTCCTAAAATAGGCTTCGAGCCAATGAAGGGTATTCCGACTCCCTTCTTTGCTAAAGTATCTGCTTTATCGTTTCCTTCGAAACCACTGTTCCGTTTTGCCAGCTCCAACAGTTCTTCCAGACAATCCTTGAGGTGATCTCAGTAGAATGAGAGATAAATGAATTAAAAAACAATAAAATTTTATGGCACACATTTTTTCAGTCATTGATTAGCGATCTATATTTAGGTATAAACATCTATGTATGCAAACCACAAAGAAATAATTTTTTTTTTCTTTTATTGACGTAAATAAGATGCTTATTATTTATTTTAATCAAACCTCATAACAAGTTAATTAAAATTTTAATGTGTAATAGAAAAAAAAACCATATTTACAAAAGAAACCCTCTACGAAACGAATCCTTATATTCTTCAAAATCAGGGGAAAATTTCGTAATTATCTTTGATTAGCTTTTGTCTTAATGAAAATATCAGAAATGTTCTTCTCTTCAATCGTTAAAAATCGGAAAGTAAGTTATTTGTCTAAATAAATTGGAGGAAAAAAAAAATGTCTATTCTAAAACAATTTTCCTGCCTTCAATCAGGAAGTTGTTATTATGCCTCGAGAAACATAGTTTTGAACTTAATAGGGTATATTTGACCATGTGATTTTAACTTGACCATGTGAAACTTAATTATAAGATTTCAATGCAATAGCGCTTTACTGTCTTTGACCTCTAATGCTTGATATGAAAAATCATACACATTTAGGATGGGAATCGAACCCATGAACTCTAGTCTCTGAGCTACCAGATATTATGGTAGTGAAATGTTTATAATTTCTCACTATCTTGATGTCAATTATAAAAAAATATTTACTATTTATGTTTTTTATTTTATTTTTTTCATTGTTTTTTCTTTGTGTCTTTCGGTTATATTATACCAACGGAAGTGACTAGCATTTACTTAATTTGACATTTAAGTAATATGTCTGAACATTGTTAACATGCTTTTGACGTCAAAATATAAAGTAGCGCTTTTTGGGATACCAAAAGACCGCAAAACCTTAAAACCAGGAGAATAACTTAACATCGAGTATTCGTTCTAGCCTGTATGACTCCCCTCCGAATAAACATTGTAAGATATTTGTATCATATATATAAAAATACGCCTAAAAAGTAAACAAATCTCGTAAGTCGCTTTTCATCCACATCTAATTGTCATATCGATTTGAAAATTGACCAATATTGACAGTATAATATGGTACACAAGCCCACAAAAGTAGCATTCATTTTTCAACATTTTTTTAGTTGATTTGTACCGTGTATTTATTCGGTTTTTGGGAAAATGTTTCGAATAAAAGTTGTTAGTCCATTTATAATGTACAACTTTTATCCAAAGCATTTTTTTCGAAAACCTATTGAATAAGTTCATAAATCAATTATACAAATTTTGCAAAAATGTGTGCTATTTTTATGGCCATGTCTACACTTACATACCATCTAAAATTCGAAATTTTACCATCTAAAAAGAATTTTTTTGCAAGGTCGCTTCCGCACAACGCAAGGTCATGCGATATTATTACGCTTTAAACTGTTATCAATAAATCGGTGGTGTAGCCATCAAAACAAACCATATTTGTTTATCTCATAAAACTATTTACATAAAAATAAATTCATTACAAATTAAATTTGTTATCAGTCTGCGAATAATTAAAGCTACTGAGAAACGCGCGACATTTTTTCTATTTATTAAAATACCAAGAATCAACTTAAAACATTTTTTTACACCTAATTAAATAACTAAAAAATGACTCATACATATAATTTAAATTCAAAACCATTTTTTTTTTTCAAATACCTACATTTCAGATAAGATAAGCCTTCGAAAAATTCACTTCACCAATTTTGCGCACATTATCCTGTTTTACACATGCTGTACATAAAAGTTCACTTAACTTGTATATCACACATAACTAATTTCACACTGAACACACTGTAGTTTTTTTTACAAATATTTCAAGGTAATAATAAAATAGAGAAACTTGTTTTTGATGTTGAACTGTTTAAATAATACGTGTCATAATAAATGTAAATTAGTATCGATAATTATTGTTGTTGTTGTTGTTAA
The DNA here is from genome assembly GCA_963920215.1 of Nineta flava. Taxonomy (NCBI): domain Eukaryota; kingdom Metazoa; phylum Arthropoda; class Insecta; order Neuroptera; family Chrysopidae; genus Nineta; species Nineta flava. The sequence continues at coordinate 144,228,625 of OY986040.1, forward strand.
CGCAAACATATTACGTTTTTAAATCGAATATATCGATGCGTCCGTCTGTTTTTATATTTTATTTTGTTTACGAAGAATTTTGGTTACCATGTACGGAATACAAAACTTGAATGTTAAAACTAGTTAATGTTTGATTACAAGATTAAACACTGTTTTAATATAAAATATACTGTACAATGTATGATATTCTCCCACTACCATCGATTTCAATAATAATTGTATATCATGGATCCACCACACAGAAGATTTGTGTGTATGGTAGATCTGTTTGTATTGCGCATGTCTGTCTTACTGAAATTTTTATATCTTATACATTTATTTGACAAAAATATTTGATTATGGTTTTTTTTAATATATATATATATATATATATATATATATATCAACCATCATAGCTCATCATCCTGACCCTTTGATATCCCAGGCCAATATACAGGAGGATGTCGCGAAAGTAGTCGAGTTTCATAAGAGGGTAGATAGAGGGTACGATTTTGGAACGAAAAGTCCTGAGATATTTTAGCGAATTTCCTGAAAGGAAATAGAGCTATTGGTCCCGTACCGAAGTCAAAATTTCGCAAAAATTTCTTCAAATGTCCATCGATCCTACCTAGTAGATGTCAAAAATCACCATCTGTAAAATTTATATATATATATCTATGGACATATATATATATATATATATATATATATATATATATATATATATATATATACATATATATATATATATATGTGTCTGTAATCACTCTAGCGGTCACAGTTTTCATTTTATCGGAATGAAATTTGGTATTTGAGGCGCTTTTGGTATTCAAAAGGTCAAGTTCGTTAATGAGTAAAATCGGACGAGGGGAAAGGGGGGTTTAGAGGGAAGGGGAAACACAAAATTTGACATATCTCCCTTAATATTCGAAAAATCGAAAAGTTTATAAGAAGTAAAGTTTTAGGTATTTAATTTTACTGTACTTTTGTTTCTTATCATTTTTTCTGTTACACTAATATTTACAAAAATATTGACGGTTTAAGATTGAAAACTAAATTCCTCACAAACTCTGTACACATTAGAGTTTGAGCAAAAATGATGAGGTGATGAATTGTAGCAAACATGATTTTCTACAACTTTATACCTTACGCATTTTTTGATTGTTCTATTATTAAAAGAGAAATTTTGTATTTTGTGTTTTCTTCTTTCATTATGCCCCATTTCCCCTTCACGTATGACATTTATTAATAAAATTGGCCTTTCAAATACTAAAATCATATACGACATTTCATTTTGATCAGACTAAAATTGTGACCGCTAGAAATTGATTTATGTATTTTAAGGAAATTCGCTAAGTTGAAGCAGCTCCTGCGTAACGAATTTTTTTTAATATATATATATATATATCAACCATCATAGCTCATCATCCTGACCCTTTGATATCCCGGACCAATATACAGGGTGTCCCGAAAGTAGTCGAGTTCCATAAGAGGGTAGGTAGAGGGTACGATTTTGGAACGAAAAGTCCTGAGATATTTTTTTATTAGACGCATCATTAATTAATTAAGAAAACTAGGTTGAAACCAGAGAGTTGCAAAAACTGCATTTTTTTGATAATACATTTTTGATTTAATTATCAATTTTTTGAACAGTATTTCTTAAATTTTTCAAATTCTTAATTCCTTGAAAAATGCATTCATCAAATTTTTTTATTTTTTGAAAAATGTATTAAATAAATTGTTTTAATAATAAATTTTTTGAAAATCGACAGACATGCATCCCCATAAAACAAAGATTCCACCCCTAAAATTTTACTTTCCTGTTTCTATGGATACGAGCGACAGATAAAATTAATTAATTAATTAATTTTATTAATTAATTATTTAGCTTCCTTAATTAATTAATAATTAATTACCGGTGCGTCTAATAAAAAAAGTCTCAGGACTTTTCGTTCCAAAATCGTACCCTCTACCTAGCCTCTTATGGAACTCGACTACTTAAGGGACATCCTGTGCCATAATCTGTGTGAAATTTCGACACCGTTTTCCAAAATTTTATAATTAAAAAAGTTAGGCGTCTTGTCAAAAAGAAGCTACTTACAAAGTGGGTTCCTACTTGATGCTCATCATCCTGAAAAAAACCAAAGAAACCCTTTGGGCTCCTGGACTATATATAGTTTTACGATTAAGGTAGTTCCCAACACTGTCTTATATAATCAGGACAAAAAACCGGTTTGCTTTTATTATAGAATAAATGCATATACACACACACAACACATACATATATTCACTATTCATATATATAAACTAATGTAATTTTGAAATAAAAAATAATTTTAAATTTTTATATTTCGAAAATAAAACGGTAAACGCGATTTAAAAAAAAAAATTATTTAATAAATATTTATCTTTACTATCGTAGTTTTTTTTTTTTAATTCGAGCATTTTTACTAAAACAACAGATAATAGTTCGGCGGGTATGAAGTTTTAGATGCTTCTAATGAGAGAGAGAATGATTACTTTGCTATTAATTATCTAGCGTTCTAAACCGTCAAAAATTCTGAAAATTCGGGGATTTATTAGAAAACGTTCTTTTTAGCTTGTGAAAAAAATGAGCAAAATCTGTCGAAAAGTGGTTTCATGTTGGAACATCCTTAATTTGGAATTGTATACTATAAAAAAAAAATAAGTGAAAATAACAGCTAACTTAAATTAGTTGATGACCTAATTTGTTTAAATATCCTGCACATCCTGAATTTATGTAAAAAAAAGTTTATAACAAAAGTTGTTCTTTTTTTTGTCTTTACATTTTTGTACTATTTTTTATAGTTTCAAGGATGGGCAGTTTTGCCCATTTGTAATGCGATTGAAAACTTTCATATGTAAAAACGGGAGTGTATATATTATTATATACCGGGTACAAAAGTACACACGCTTTTATTATGAGGTAACCCATTAAAAAGGAAACAATTAAATACTAACTATTTAGTATTATTTTTAAATATATAAATATTTTTACCATTCAAAAAAATAATATGTGGTAACTAACGGCCGATAATGACAAATCAGGATATGGTTACAAACAAACACCATTGTGTTTGTTATTCAACGGGTTTCAATTGTATTACTCGATGAGTCTTACACATATATACACCAATCATAATACTTCAGTTTTGTAGAACATCAAATAAAATACGTTAAATGATTTATTTAGGTAGTTATTGAACTCTGTTTATTGTATGTAAATATTGATTATTAATAATTTCAATCACGTTAATCAAATGTCCAAAACACAATTCATGTGTGTATTACAAATGTTTAAACAAGTCTGTATTCACCTTGTTTGTTGTATTGAAAATTATTGAGAATTATTTTTCGGGATCCAACACATATTCTAATTATAAAATACAAAAATATTTAAGAGAAAATATTTTTCTCCTTAATAAAGGAGTTTTTAAAATTACCATTGTTGAATTAAAATAGTCGGTTGTGAATAAAAATTAGTATTGTTAGAATTTAATTAAGTTATAAATAAACAAAAAACTGTTGAAGAAAATTGAATTTTTTGTTTGTTTTTTTTTTGTTTCGAGTATCGGGATCAGTAGTAGATTCGACAGCGTTCCTTTTTGAAGGTGAAAGAGAGCCAACGACAACCTGACAAATTTTTGAAGTTTTATACTTCTTTTGGTACGTTATAAGAATTCGATCAGAGTGTGTATTTTCAGCATATAACGAATCGTTGATGATGTAACCACTCGACTGATGTCGATCGATCGTAACACTGTTTTCAATCCTGCTCTATTGTACACTCCCGTTCAATAAAATTGAACAGATCTGAACCGAATCAGTCTCTCACAAATTTGATTATTATAAAACTTCCATTTCTTTTTCACATTTAAAAAATATACTACCTACCTTTGTTTATAAATAAATAATATACAGAGAGTTACAAAAGTGAGGAGTTTTATGAAATGTAAGAAAATTAACATTTCAGGTTGGTTCAATTTTATTGAACGAGAGTGTACATGCTACATACCGTTTTATAAATGTGGTGTAACATACTCAGACAACCTCTGTGTACAGATATAATCATAAAACTTCATTAAAAAAAATAGAAATTTAAAAAAAAAGTTGTTTTAATTTTCGAGTGACAATAAGGGTATGAAACAATTGTAAACATAAAAAAAATGGGTGTGGCTATGTCGTGGACAGGGCCGTGTGTTAATCATTTTGTGGAAAAATAAATATATTCTAATACAGATTAATTATTAATTACAGGAAACAAAATGTTTCATCGAATTCGATTGGTATATTCGAGATGCTTGTTACATTTTGGGCTTGGAATCAACATTAACGCGAACCAAAAATTTACCAATTTTCGACATTGTTGATCCACCAACACAGGCAGCATCGCTATCAACATCGTTAATATTCAATATTTGTCTAGCCATATTGTTAATATTATTATGTCCATTAATTTTTTATATTTATAAAAAACGGTATCATTTCGTGCTCCGTGGAACCAGCAATGGTGGTTATTTGCAGGTAAGATGGGTATGTACACACAAAATTTTGTTACGCACAACAATTTATGCACAACAATGCACACACATAGATACAGGCTTCGCACACTTTGCACTTTTTGCCCAGCGAAAATATAACACATAAAGAATAACACATATAGAGGGTGGGGGGAGCATTTCTTGTCGACACTTTTTGAAATCATTTCAAATAACTTTTTTGGAAAATTTGGATTGTGTTTCAATGCATCATTATCCGATAGATCCGGCTGGATTTTAACTAACAAGGAAAACGGCAAGGGTGTGGATAGTTCCACTACCACCGTCTTGGGTAGTTCAAAAAAGCTTTTTAACACCTAAATTTTTCACAAATTACTTGAAATGTATTTAATTTTCGAATATATTGATTGAAAGTTATAGACCCATAAAATTTCCAACAATAATCTTAAAACTTGTAAGGATGAAATTTTTTATTGGGGTAATATTACTACGGGTTTTTTTTTCACAATGATTTTAATATTTACGTGATTCCCAAATAATTTGAGCAAACCTAAATTAATAAGGGTGAATTGTTGTAAGGTAAGGGATTTAAAAAAAAAAAACCCAAAAATCACATTTGTGCCTGTTGGTAGGTATTTTTTTTACAATTTTGGGTTTTCCATAAACTCAAAATAATTTTAAATAATTCATATGTTTTCAAAATTTTATCGGTACACACACGATTATATATTTTTACATTCTGTATGTACAGAATGTAAAATTCTAATGATTATCCATTAGAAGATCGAAATTGCAATAATACTCCCGTTCAAAAAAAATTGAACAGACCAGAAATTTTAATTTGCTTACATTTCATAAAACTCTTCACTTTTGCAACTCTCTGTATATTATTTATTTATAAACAAAGAGAAGTAGTATATTTTTTAAATGTCAAAAAGAAATGGAAGTTTTATAGTTTTTATTTGTATAAACAATTTATGTAAACAAAAACATTTACTACAAGAATAATCAAAATAGTGAGAGACGATTCGGTTCAGGTATGTTCATTTATTTTGAACGAGAGTGTACATTTATTTGAATTATTTTCTTTGGATTATTTTTTGCATATCAGCTACATTTTTATAAATTTGTATATGTTTTTGTTGATATGGGGGTAAAATTGCAAAAAAAAACCGGTAAGGTTAGCTGGGCAAATGATAGCTGGGAACAATGCCTTGAGGACAAACTGACTTATTGGCAAAAACCGGAAAAATTTTAACTTCCTGGTTGGGGTGCTTACTGTTTGGTCACTGTAGGCTCGACAGGCATCTATACCTTATGAGGTTTGTGCCTTATTCTGGCTCTGTAAGGACATTCTACTAGAATAAGGCAAAGCACGGTAACAAGGCAACGCAGAATAAGGAGACCAGAATAGAGGAAACGAACATGCCAGGCTTCGACCTCCCCTACACTACTACTACAATCCTCCACTTGCTCTAATGACGGTCTCAAGCCATCTAGGCATACTTTTAATTAAGTTCGTTATGACATCGTATGAGCTACAGTGAGAGCTCTCAGGAGGATTAATTCATCTTCTTATGCGTCGGACAAGTTCATCTCAGAGATGTTTCTATTGGATTTCATACAGTCTGAACTATACGGGGTAACCATCTTCAAATTTGAATTTCGATAGTTTTATTTTACTGTAGACCCTTCGAAATCATTCTTCTACTGTTTCTGAGACTATCCAAAGGCTCTGTATGGATCCTAATGTTGCTAGTGCAAAAACTGTTAGAAGAAGATTTACTGTATATATGCACTAACAAAGAACTCAACATATACAGAGTATTAACAAATGTAACAACTTCTACTTATCATTGAGCCAACTCACCCATAAAGCAAAATTTATGTAAAATTATTATTATTAATTAAATTTCTTTTCATTTACAGGATAATGAATCGACGTTATAATTGGAGAAAAGGAGAAAATTTATTTTGTTTGTGATATAATACGAATCTGAGAGTGCTTTCGTTAGAGTAAAATTATTTTTATATTAAAATATGTCCAGAAAGGATAACTGGACTTTAAAACATTATATTCCTGTTTTACGCGCAGGCCTCGGCCTCCCTGGTGGAAATAATTATCTTCAAAAACTTCTAAAAGTCTTATTAGCGAATTTCCTGAAAGGCAATAGAGCTATTGGTCTCGTACCGACTTTTTTGCAAAAATCACCATCTGTAAAATTTATGTCTATAATTACTCCAGCGGTCACAATTTTGATCTGATTGGAATGAAATTTGGTATTTGAGACGCTTTTGGTATTCAAAAGGTCAAGTTCGTTAATTGGTAAAATCGTACAAGGGGAAAGGGGGGTTTAGAGAGAGGAGGAAACACAAAATTTGAAATATCTCCCTTAATATTCGAAATATCGAAAAATTTGTAAGAAGTAAAGTTGTAGGTACTAAGTTTTACTACAATTTTGTTTCTTATCATTTTTTCTATTACCCTAATATTTACAGAAATATTGACGGTTTAAGATTGAAAATTACATTCCTCAATATCTCTGTACACATTAGAGTTTGAGCAAAAATGATAAGGTGATGAATTATAGCAAACATGATTTTCTACAACTTTATTCCTTACGCATTTTTCGATTGTTCTAATATTAAGAGAGATATTTTATTTTATATTTTGTGTTTTCTTCTATCTTTATGCTCCCCTTTTCCCCTACACGCATGTGCTATTTATTAATAAAATTGGCCTTGCAAATACTAAAATCATATCAGATACGATAGATATTTCATTTTGATCAGACTAAAATTGTGACCGCTAGAAAGTGATTTATGTGTATTCTAAGGAAATTTGCTAAGTTGACGGAGCTCCTGCGTAACGAATTTTCTTATTTTAATTAGTTCTCTAAAAATGTTTTCTGTCTTTAAAACATTTACTTTATTTTTTCAGAGCTTTTCAGAAGACGTTCAGAAGTTTGATTATTAAAGAATTATTCTTAATTATTATCAGTTTTTGAAGAGAATTATTTCCATCAGGGCTGCAATTAAAGGTCATAATTCATTTAAAGGAAACAGAAGCGCCTAATAGAGGAAATTAACATTCTCGAATATCGTTGAGCATTTAAGAAATTTTTTTGAGCATCAATAACTAAAAACTATATTTTTTTTTCCTCCTAATTTTGCATTTAGTTGGGATAATTGAAAATTTTGTGCATAGGACAAATCATATTTTCCTTATGATTTATGAAGGTGGTTCGTTTACATTCCACAAAATCTATGAATTTTTGTCGAGCTTTTATTATTTTTATTTATACAATTTATATGTTAATAGGATAGTTTTGGGTCTAATCGAGACACTTTTCCATCCTAGTTAAGGAATTTTTGCCAAATCGAAAACTAGAATTTTGTTTAAAAAAAAGTATTGTTTTATTATAGCTTTAATAATTTCGGCAAGAGTCTGTCCATAAAATACGTTTACGTAAATAACTGTGCGTTACAATATGTAATGAGAATTGACTGGCGGGAAACGGGACATCTTATTAATTTCATTTTTATTCTTTTGTCAGTCCGGTTTTTCTAATAACAGTTAAGTTTACGATTCGGGGGTATTTAGATGCAATAGGCTAGTTAACACTTATAGCGTTTTCTTTTGACTGCCCTCGTGTGCACTGAGAGCACTCTAAGTATAAAATGTATGTTCGATTTACCACTAAAGATGGCTCGCACTGAGTTTTTCGTTTTCGATTGAAGATAGAGAACACTCCTAGTGCGCTCCGCCTTGCTCTGACTAGTAAGGTCATAGCAATAGTGCAGTGCAATATGGCGTCGAAAAACCGAAATTATATGTACAGTGCTGACAGTACTGCCTCTACAGTCTGATAAGTAATCCAAAACAACAGTTACAATGATCATTAAACACATACGATTGAAAAAAAAATGGCCGTACAATTTTCGAGCAAGAACTGAGGTCGAGCATGGCATCATCACAGAGTAGCGAGCATGCTCTCTCGTGCTTCAAAAGAAAACGCTATTAGTGATTCCCTAAAGAAATGAAATATGTCAGTTTTGTCTCATCAAAATACAAGTTTATTATTTATGTTAACTGTCCGGTCATCTAGTTTTAAATCGTGACAACACTGTCATTATAAACATCAAATGTCATCGTTGTTTTGCATATCATAACCATAGAGAATATAGCTAAGTGCGAACCATAGACAATATAAGTTATATGCAAAACAATGATGACATTTGATGTTTATTATGACAGTTTTCTTGCGTTCTCAAAATCCTAAATATAAAATGGATTATTTAGGTCGATTTTATAAAATGCATGTGCCAACTAGCCTAATATAGACGTCTTTGAATCGTGATAAAGAGGGAGAAGACTACATCATGGTCACGTATTTAATGGACGACGATCTTTAAAGTTTATTATTTTATAGCGCTTAGTTTTCTGATGAGTTAAAACAAAACACAATGATTTATGAAAACGATTCTTAGCGAAATACGCTGACGAGAGAAGGGCGAGTATTTTTAATTTAAAACCTATAATTTATTGTTGTTAAATAAAACACCAAATGTATTTATGGTTTTTGGAGAATAAGGACTCCAAAACGAACTCCTAACGAACGGAGCTGAAAGGTAATTCACAGTTCCTAGAATGAATTTATTTATTTTTTGTTTATTAAATAAAAACTTTTAAACCAAAAATTGTATGTTTTATTGGTATTAAAATGACTGAATAGGTTAAGTTTCACATAACATTTCAAATTTTGCCCCTTTTCCTAGAACATTTGGTTGTATTTAATAAATACGTATTTCGACTACAATGTAGTCATCATCATTATGAATTAGCTAATCGTAACTATCTCTGGGATATGGATCCGAATGCTTATGTTTTCAAGTATTCGAATCTCTGGCAAATTCTGATTTTTTACAAACGAATTACACGCTATTTCTGTTTCAATGGTAGGCAACTTGTTAGACGTTGGTGTGATGATGTTGTGTAAACTTGACGAACAGCAGCTACTGGTTCTTTTTGTGATCCAATATTTTGGATCTCTGGCAAGGGGCGGAGCTTAATATTTCAACCTACTAGCAGAAGTTATTAAGTTGTTCACCAAAGTGCGACCATGAAACTTGAATGTCGGAGTATTTCACGGGAATTTGGGGTAGGAAACATCATCTACTAGCTCTGGTTTATAATTCACCCACCAGAGAGTATATCCATTTGTAATGCGATTCATATTGTTTACACGAAAACACCGTAAAAGACACGTAACTCACGATTTAAGGACAGTAAGGAGTTAAGGACAAAGTCAAACACATTTATTTATAAATAATAAAATTACTTTATTTTGCAAAAAAACCTGTTTTTATTTACAATATTCAATGAATAATTTTTTAATATTAACAAAACTAAAGTAAAAAGTCGTCTCGCTAAAAGAATAAAGAAAAAAACATTATTAGAAGATTAAAAATTTCAAAAATAATATTAAGCAGTCCAAAGACGTTCAATATTTTTTTCCCGTTCAGTTTGTTCCATGTAGCTTGAATGCTAGTGGCACAAACATTGAAAAGAGAAGTGATAAGAGTCTGTTGAGAACGGATCAATTTTATTCCGTCCCCGTTTTGGCCTTGTGTGCGATATGGATTCAAAGAAAATATACAGGAACAAAAATATTGTACTCCTATGGACCGCTTTATAAATTATAAGTACCTCTCCATTATATTCTAACACATGTTGTCGTATCCTGGAACTATCAACCCAAGTAACAAAATCTTCTAAAACACGAGTCACTATAAAAGCCGGATCTTTAACTAATTCGGGTCCAATTCGAACGTGACCTTGTTCAATTAATTTTGTAGCATGTTTTAAATTTTCAGCCATTTTATCTACGGTAAGTAAAGATTATATTAAAATTTAATAGTTACTTTGACTGCAGTTCCGATCGAATTACAAATTTTGTATACTGTCAAGGGCGCATGCATGCTTGGGGGTGCGATTTGAAAAGTGTGTCAATTTAATTTCAAAGTTCGATTGATATCTCGAAAATTGCTCACGATAAAGTTTTCGTTATACACTAGATTTCCACAAAACAATGAGTATCCAAAATGGTTTTGATAGGCCCCTATTAAGAACGTATAGAAAATTTGAAGGGTGAATCTTTTCGGATCTACAAAGACCATTATATATCCAAAAAGAAAGTTAAATGAATCTACTTACTTTTGACCATTATAATGGGTAATCGTCTACGACAAAAGCATGAAGCTGTAACTTTTTCTGCAAGACTTAAATCCCCTCGAGTTGGAATTAAACCTAATATATATAATTTTTCTATAAGTAATGCACTCATTTCGATTCTAAGTGGATGTTTTGGATCATACTGTTTTAAATCTCTTGCAACATCACGTATTTCGTTGCAGAGGTTCTTGTATCTAAAAAAAGAAAATCATTTTAATTAAATCTTAAACGTTTCGCACATGATTTATAAAATTTGGCATACATTCGAAAATGAATAATTTTTAGTGCAAAAAAACTTTATTACGTCAAAAATTGTACAAGTTTGTTTCTTTAACAAGTTTGAAACTTTACAAACTGTGCATCAGACGTTACAAAATCTTGTATCACCAATCTATGCCAAATTTTATTGATATTTCTAGGATTGTCATCTCTGAAGTTTGATTAAATCGGAGATTTGCTGAAACTTTTTTTATTTAGAAAAGTTAATTTACGATAAATATTAATAATTTAAAATGAAAAAAAACATTTCTATTTCCCGTTTTACTATTAAAAAAAGCGGAGAATCTTGTTCGAAAACCAGGGATAATTCTAAATAACCGGAGTCCCCGAATCAAGATTCGATAGGTGACAGCCCTAGATATTTTGTCAATGCACGACTTTGCAAAATATTATGAATAGTTTACTCACGCAACATAATCTTCTCTTTTCTGGATATAATATTTTTTTAAAATTTTTACTTCATGTAAATTATTATCCAATTTCTTCCAATCGATAAAATCAACTTTTTTTAAAAGTTTCTGTTCGTGATATTTTAATTTTCGCACCATTTTAAACAACCTCTTTGAGACGTGTCTAAGATACAAAATTTTATTTATGGATTCAAATGTCACACTCACATGCTTTTATTTTAGGTTAGGGTTGATAAACATTTCACACAGTGTTACCAACACTCAAATTTTGTTCCCCCCTAAAAGTCTGTAAAATCACTAAACTGACCGAAAATGAAAGATTTAAAAAATAATTGGGTGAATGGGTGGTGTTTGGGATCTTAGTATCCTAAGTTAGAATATCTAACTTAGTTATCATCCGGGACACTTTGCAGATACTTAGCAACTCAGCAGACTATGACGCCATTTAGCTTAGTATCATCCGTATTAGTATATAAATAAATTTATAACCGACAAAAAATAAAAGAAACAGATTTATATTACATAATAAAAATAATCATCATCATAAAAAACAGATTTATATTAAATATATTATATAATTATTTAAATATATTTAGGTACTTATAAATGTGTTTAGTTATGTACTGTATGTAAACATAAACAAAAATGGCTACTTAGTCAGCAAGTCTGTCAAGGTCGAAAAGCGCTGTCATGGATACTACACAAGGATACCGAACTCCGTGTAAACAAATAATTGGCAAAAAAAATATGTCAGTAGTGCCGCTTCTATACCGGAAACAGTGATGAGAGTATAAGGCGCGAGTTTTAATTGAAAAACATTACGCATTTATAGTATTATAAAAATTATTTTCAGCCAAAGTATTTTTTCAATAAAATACTTTTTTTAAATAAATGATAAGTAATTTCAATTTTTCAATAAGGAATTAGTTGAAACAAATTGCATAAATACAGTTTTAGGGCGTGTAACAAACGATTTGATTATAAATATTTAAAGGTCAAAGAAGACAAAAAACAGATTAGATTTCCAAACACAAGTTAAAATACGCTCTCCTGTAAAATCACAATTTTTTGGCCTTTAATAAAATAAAACGTGATTTATATGAAAGAATAATTTATTTACAGCTTATAAAACTATTAAATAATTACATGTACAGGTTGATCTACAAACTACCTATAGTCTGTACCTACCATTACATTTGTGAATGGTAAATAATTCATTTTATTTCATTTGATGAGTTTTAACATGATTATTTAGAACATGTTGTTGTATAAATCCACGACCACAAGTTGTACAAACATGAGGTCGTTCTCCGGTATGTATTCGATTATGTACTTTTAAATTACTTGCACGATTAAAGGACTTTCCACATATTTCACATGGATGTTTTCGTTCACCTGTAACAATGTTTTCAAAAATTAATACTTTTATTGGGAACTTTAGGCACTTGGATAGATGTTCTCTCTGGTTGGATAAATTGGAAACTGGAACTAATAGGTTTACATTTTCTGTCCCAAATCCTATGACATATCGTTCGAACAACAAATGCTTGTCACGTCAGCACGATAACTCAAAAACGAAAAAAGATATAGAGAGCTGAAATTTCTTGAACGTGTTCTTAAGGTTGTTGTGAAGAAAATTCAATTTAATGACAGGTTCTTCAAAATTTTACAGCTTATTGTTTCAATAATAAAGAATATCCTGTCAAAATTTGAAGTTGATCCTGTTTTTAGTTTTTGAGTAAAAAAATGTTAAAGTTAAGATTTTTAAGAGATTTTTACATAGCTTAAATGGACTCGTCGATGAGAACATGAATACAAAAATCTATATCTCGACAACCAGATATGCGGCCAGTGTTATGAAAAACTGCCATATTTATCAAAGTCTTAGAAATACCTGGACCAAATTTTAAATTAATCTTTTTTTTTTGTTTCTGAGATAATTAAATTCGTCGAAAAATGTTCTAAATCTAGTTTTATTTATTTTTATCTAGTTTTATTTTTAGTTATATTTATTTTTATCTAGTTTTATTTAGCTTTATCTAGTTTTATCACCATGCAACTTTTTTGAAATACATAAAAACATATTTTTAATGATTTATAGTTGGCAATGGATGAGATATCAATGCATTTAGTATAGGACAAACTCAACAACCTTAAACGGAGTTCTACATAATATCATTGAATTAGATTTGACTAACCAGTGTGTACAACCATATGTAAATTACGATCTCTGGAATTCTTAAATCGTTTATCACAAATCTGACATGGATACTTGCGTTCATCCGAATGACAAACCGCATGCTGTTTTAAGGAACTTTGCCGTGAAAACGCCTTACCACATATGGGACATATAAATACTTTTTCTTTGGCATGTGTGATTAAATGACTACGCAACGAATACCATTGTACAAAACTTTCACCTAAAACAAAACAAAAACGATCGATCGATTGATCCAAATAAACAAAGACCCTGCAGCGACAAATATAACTTACCGCAAAGTTTACAATTATATGGTTTGATACCAGTATGAATTCGCATATGTGTATTCAAATTTCCTCTTAGAGCAAATGCCTTCCCACAAACTGTACAAAGATGGGGTCTTTCTCCAGTATGGGTCTAAAAAACAAAAACATTATTCTAACAGGTTGTTGGTAGCACAGGCAAACTTACGGTTTTTGCAATAACCGTACCGGTGATTTCTGGAGGAAGTTGGGGCGTAATTCGTTTACGTTCAGAAAATTTCGAAAAAAAAAATATATGATGGAAATAAACACTTGAGTAATGCCGTGCAGAGTTTGGACACAATTGTGTACACAGTTATTGCGAAAAAATTAACAAATTTAGCACTTTTAACTTCAAATAATAATAATTAAAAAGAGGAGTACCGCAAATGGATCCCTAGTACCTAGACCAAGTGGTCCTCTATGCCCTCCTTGATAACAACCTGTCACCCAAAGGCGAGACGCCTTCGGGTGAGAGGTGCTATTTTAAGCAGATGAAGCTATGGGATTCTGTTTAGGCCAGACGCCACGCAGAAGGCCCACAACTTCTCCGCCGGATTGCTCCTAGGATTGATGGATCCAAAGTTTCGGACCCAAACATTCTATATCTGACACCCTGCAGGCTTCTGCAGGTGCATATAACATGTATGGAGGTCTCATCGTTTCACATACAGGCCCTACAAGTGGGATCATCAGATATCCCCAAGTTATGAAGATGGTAGTTCAATCGACAGTGTCCTGTCAAGAGCTCCACCACCCTTCTCAACTGCATTCTATTGAGCCTCAACCGAGCACAGTCGAATGGCCTAGCTGTGCTTATGCACAACTTGGCCTGTCGCATGCCCTGCGCAAAGTCCCAGTAATTGAAATGAACCTGTAACAACCACCCCTTGATTTGGTAAATTACGGAGCATCTTGCTATGGGAATGATAGGCTCATGTGAAAGGGGCGCTTGAGATGACCCTTCTCGTGCCAACGAGTCCACTACTTCGTTCCCCTTAACGCCAGAGTGACTCGGTACCCAGATCAGTCTGACTGTGTTACTCAGGGCCAGAGCATAATATATTTACCCGCATATGTAATTTTAATCTTGATCGTCGTCGAAATTGTTTTCCACAATCCTTACAAATGAAACCATCTTGATTTTCATGCACCGGTGAATGTTTCTCCAGCTGTTCTTTCGTATCGAATTTCTCAAAACATGTTTTACAATGATAGCCGTGCGTCAATAGATGCCGTTGCAGTGCATAATAAACAATAAATGTTTTGTCGCACACATGACATTTATGTTTACGCTCAGCGTGTGTATTTCGTGTATGATTTGCAAGCGTAGTTTTTGTATAAAATTTCTCGGAACATATTAAACATGTATATTCATTTTCTTCTGTACCACCTGCTTCTATTTCCAAGTCTATATCAGGTGATATTTCCACAACAGCTCCACTATCATCATCGTCTTCGTCGTCTTCTTCATCAATAATATCTTCAACATGTTCATCTTCTTCTAAAAATTTAGAATTTCCAATCGGATAATTTATAATATATTAGCAGTATGAGGGATTCTCCGTACAAATTAATCTATATGTAAAATGTTAACAAGAATCGTTACTTGCTGGATTAAACCCGGGGATATTGAGAACTCTAGCACTTAGATAGGCTTTCTGGTGGACAAATTATAAACTAGAGCTAGTAGGTCGATGTTTTATTCACATCTATATAAAAAAACAAGCTGCATTCTTAGTATATACATGGTATTTAAGTAATTAACTGATAGCGTTTTCTTTTGACTGCCCTCGTGCGCATTGAGTGCACTCTAATTATAAAATGTACGTTCGATTGACGATAGAGAGCACTCCTAGTGCGCTCCGTCTTGCTCTGACTAGTAAGGTCAAAGCAAAAGTGCAGTGCAATATGTACAGTGCTGACAGTGCTGCCTCTACAGTCTGATAAGTAATCCAAAACAACAGCTAAAATATAGTTAAGTATTCAACACTGACAGTCAACCTAATAATAAATGATCATAAACACCATGGATACTACACAAGGATACCGAACTCAAACGGAAGAATTGACAAAAAATGGCAACGAAATGGTAATAGTAATATTTACTTTTTATGCCACTAGCGTCACTAGTTGGTGATCCGTACTACAATCCGTACCGAAGTGAATATAGTATAATAAATAGGAGTGAAGTAAGCAAGTAACCAGTTTTATTTCGAAGTGATTATTTTGAAGTATGCAATTTGTTTCAACTAATTCCTTATTGAAAAATTGAAATTACTTATCATTTATTAAAAAAAGTATTTTATTGAAAAACTACTTTGGCTGCAAATAATTTTTATAATACTATAAATGCGTAATGTTTTTCAATTAAAACTCGCGCCTTATACTCTCTCCACTGTTTCCGGCCTAGAAGCGACACTACTGTCATCTTTTTCTTGCCAATTATTTGTTTACATGGAGTTCGGTATCCTTGTGTAGTATCCATGATAAACACGTTTGATTTAAAAAAATGGCCGCACAATTCTCGAGAAAGAACTGCGGTCGAGCATGACATCATCACAGAGTAGCGAGTATGCTCTCTCGTGCTTCAAATAAAGACTTACCTAATTTAGAATCCTGACTCGTTGGTGATAATTTAATGCCATCTTTGGACTCTTCAAAGAACATATAATCGGTGTACGATGTATCGGTACTATATTCATGTTCTTGTTTTAATGTTTCACTTTTGTTGTTCCAAAAATTTTCCTTAATGTTATTATCAATAGTTTCCGGTTTAGTTTCAACATCGTCCAATAAAAATAATAAGGTTTGTTGTGATAATTTACATTGTCTACGAAATTTAAAACTATATTTCACTTGTTGTATACAAAGGTCACATATTACTTTCGGTAGAGTATCTTCGGTTGAAATCTATTTGAAAATAAATTTTACATTTATAAAAATTTAACCCATACGAATTTTGTAAATTCTAAATTGTTTCGATCAAGTTGCTTTTTGGTAAAGAACTTTGTTTTGATGTCCTAATTAAATGTAATCCTCAGCCTGTTTTTTCGTAGAATCAATCTTCTTGAGTAAAAGTTTTATTAATTCCCAAAAAACAAATTTTAGAGGATTATTGGTGATTTATTTTTGTGGTCGAGCCTTCTTAATATAGAGGGCGGAAAACTTTAATTTAAGAAAGAAAAACGTATTCAATGATGGTGAAATCTACTCTTAAGGACGATTATATATTTTTATAAATTCACACATATTTATTTTTCGCTGCAAATTTTAAGTTTAGGAAGCTAAGATCGTTTATTTTGTCTCATTACGACAATTTATATCTACAATACAAGACTGACTTTGGGCGAACTTTTACTTTTGGGTATGTTTTCTTTTTAATTTATCAATAATGTCGAAAAGTGTTCTATACTAAAAGAAAACATACCCGAAGGTGTTTGACTACACTGTCGTTAAATTTCACAACAAAACATGAAATTTGCGTGTTTGAATGCAATCAAAATAAGTCTTACCTCAATAGAGGCACATTCCTTTAACATATCCGCAATGTTTAATTCCCAAACATCGACGTCATTAAAAACTGATATTAAATTTGTAGTTTTCTTTAAACAAGTTCGACATAAATTATTATATTTTTCGGGCGATTCCATTTTGTTACTTCTTTCAATCACTATTTATTTCGAAAAATTTGACAAAAAGAAGTGCGCTTGTAGAGAGACGAATTTACTTTAAGTCGAATTGTTTAGTTTTTTTTTTTTCGAAATTTATTTGTGTCTGCCTACTTGTGTAATTTTTGCATAAATACAAATACAAAAAGTTTCTTAAAATGTCAAATAATTTAGAGAATATATTTTTGCGAATTTAATTCTGCATTTGCTAGCCAGAAAAATATTTGTGCAATTTAATTTGTCGATGTCAAGTTTTATAGATATTACAATTTTATCCAAGTCATTGTTTTGCAGTCCGCGTGCTCATAATTATTTATGAATTGCATGAGATTTTAAATCGTAGGGTTTATCGATATCACCAATGATATTAATTTTCTTACCTTTTCCCATTTTTTATCAACATTTCCAAAATCGATAATTGGAAAACAAGTATGGGTGAGGAGATAAAAATATCGTTTGGGTTTTGATAAACCCAATCTTTGCACAATATGAAAGGGGTAAATTTGTTTTCACAAATTTCTGATAGGCTTAACCAAAGAATACATATATATGTATTCTTTGACTTAACTCTAAAACGAAACGAGATAATCGGGAATTCGTAATAGAAACAAGTGAAAATATTGCAATACAACTAACTGAGTTAATTGTTAAGTACCCTGTATATACTAATTTTTTTTTCTACAATTCATATTTCTAACCGTTACAAAGTCGAGGATAAACTTAATACTTTTATATGTAATATATACAGGGTATCAAAACTACATGAAATGTGGTAAGCCGTAAAGCTACTGACCTCTATGCTATATAGAGGTCAGTACGTAAAGCTAAAACTTTTAGTAATTTTACGATTCTAATTTCTACGTCTTTGGATGCATAAAATTAAAACTGGAATATTTTAAGGCAACATTTATCAGATGTTGGATCAAGCTCATGAGTACCAAATACAAATTTATATTTATGAGATGAGTAAAAAATATAAGAACTTGTGTCGGACATGTTTAAAAGAAGATGATCAATTAATATCAATTTTTGAACAGATAAATGAGTACAAAATTTCCGAAATATTAAAAGATTGTACTTCTGTCATGGTAAATCAAATATACAGAGTGTTACTTAAATGATGTGTAGGAAATTTATAAAATGAGATCTTTTAATATGTTCGTATCCCACCAAAATTTAATTAACAAACCATATTTCTTCTTCCAAGTGATGTACAAAAGTGTTTCCACGAAAACGCATGTATTTTCGATTAATTTCCAATTAATGAGCATTGCCGTAACTACGATTATTTTCTAGGAAGCTGGCTTCCTTAATTTACAAAAGAGTGTGTCCCCAATTTCAAACAAATCCAACTGTATAATCATTTAATTTCATTAACTTTTCTATTTATTCCAAGGACATTATACTGTAACTTTTACTTAGAGTTTCTTAAGTGAATTACGGCTGTATCGCAGTTTTGAAAAATAATAAAACTTCCTACACATTTTAAACCGAAAGTATGAACTTTATTTAAAATCAACGAACAATTACGAACCGATTTTGGTGATATTAATGTTGAATTAGATTAATTAGATGACCTAGAAGACCTAGATTTGACTCTCGTCACTGGAACCTAGAAGATCTATTGTAATACTTCCCTTCTCTATGGGGATTCCCAGATTCTTGATGAAATCCTTGATTAAATTAACTCACTTTGCTTGGTAAGAGATAAGCTCCATTTAGAAGGTTCAACCTTTTCCGAGAGACATAGTTTTTCGCCCCCCTTTTCACAAGGTATCTATCCCACCCACCACTACCAGGATCGAAGTAGTAAATTCAATATTATAAATACATGTAATCAGGGTTGGACTTAAGGTATTTTCCGCCCGACTAGTCTGGATATTTTTTGCCCTTCCCCGCAATTTGGGTATGTTACAGAATTGGAAATTTTGGAGACAAAAACTCGTTCTAGCTAGGTTTCATTTCTGGGGAAATTCATTTTTTCATAAACAAAGTAAATAAGTAAATAAATCAAATTTATTTTGATAATTTGAAATGAAATAAAAAATTTGTAATAATTGAAAATACAATTTTTAAATATTTTTTGTCACTTACCCCTTTTTTTTATTTATTTTAATTAATTTATTTTTTAAATAAAATTGACTAATAAAAAAAAAATTGAATTCGTTTATTTTTTATTTATTTATTAATTAATTATTTTCAAAAAATATGTTTTGATTTGTGTTTGTTTTTTTATTTATTTAATTATTTTCAGTTTTTTGAGTCAGTATAAAATATGTGTAGTATATTACTTGAAGTAATTATTAACAATATTTCAATTAAATTAAAATGTTGACAAAAAAAAACACACATTTAGATCAGGCATTAGAAGAAACATTTCTAGTAGTAAAAATTAAGATTACAGATCGTAACAGAAATTAACTCTTAGGGAAAGTTTAAAATAATCAAAGTCAACGGTTTTTTTTTCAATTTTCGTTGACTAAATTCGATACGGTAAATTTTTTATAGGAGAAAATGTATGGAATATTTTTTATTTGAACGATAAACATTTGTAGGCCTTTCTGTAAGAAATAACACTGGAATTTAAAATTAAGTTTAAATCAAAAAAAGTATTCCACATAATAGTTCACACTTTTGTTTTAAATGGTTCAGAACAACTACAACTAATAAACATGAAATATCATCGTTGTTTTGCATATAACTCATAGCGTTTTCTTTTGACTGCCCTCGTGCGCACTGAGAACACTCGTAAGTATAAAATGTATGTTCGATTGACCATTATAGTGTTAACTAGCATATTTTCCTTAAAATGAACTATTTCAACGTTAAGAAGTGAAAACTGTCCAAAAATAGATTTTGATCTTGATTATATATAATCCCTTCCCCCTGAATTACGTTTCTGCTGTAATATGAAACAAAATTTCTCGTCAAAATACATCTAAGTTGCTTAGATGTATCATAGATGCAGCTATATGCATAGTTGTATCATAGATGCAGCTATATGCATAATTGTATCATAGATACAGCTATATGCATAATTGTATCATAGATGCGTATCGTATGCATAGATGTATTATAAATGCATCTATGATATAGATTCAATATGCATAGTTTTATCATAGATCTATATGCATAATTGCATAAATGCATCATCTATTGCAATAATATTGCAGTATGCGATTGTGTGCCGTAGAAATAAACTCTTTTTGGAGCCTAATGACTGATCTAATGGAACACTAATAAATGGAAATATGATATACAAATTAATTTTTTCTAGTTTCGTGATTTTGGTTTTTTTTTGTGTGTGTTTGTAATTTACAGTTCTAAAGAATTTGTGCTTTTGGTTTAATGTTCCCAAATTTCGCAAATTTAAACGGCTGAATTTTCAAATTTTTTTGAGTATTTTATCCTAAATTAGCCGTTAAAAATTTGATTTGGAGTTTTTTTTGGTTTAATGAAATTTATCCTGAAAAATAAATAGTTTTTGTCATTAAGATCGAATCATGAGAGATTTTCTATGAATAAATTTTAAGAAAATAATAGGTTTTAAAATAAGTAATTTTAACAGGCCAATTATGAATTGTTTTTCACAGTTTTGTTTAGCCGAAGTCACCTGACCGGTGTTCAACTTGGTCTGGTGGATAAAGTCACCAGTGATTATACTGTTCGTTTATTTTCAAATTTTGCAACGGAATTCTAAAATAACGATCAGATCATAAATTCGCAGTTTGGAACATAAGTTGTTTTGATCGAAAAACTCTTTCAAAACCCGAATGGTTTCGGTACACAAATCGACTGTAAAAATTTGAATAATACGCAACAACAAATAATATCCAATTAATATTTGACGAGCAATATTTCAATTTCCGGGATGGTTTTTGTCACGATTCGATCTTAACTTCAATGTGAAAATGGAAAAGTCTGAATGAAAATGTATGACGTGAGATGGATATGGTACATCAATATTAACTATTAACAGTAAATATATACTTATTTGGTACTGAATAATAATTATTTTTAATACCTAAAATCAATTGAACACAGTTATTTTTGTTTGTTTTCACTTTTAACTATTTTTTATTATTATTGGTTGTGTTTAGAGTAACTAAAAGCTGCATCTTTTATGTCGGCAGTACACACTCGGCGAGACATAACGAGCACGAGAGTGTACTCACAATTTGCGGTATGACTTGTGTTGACTCGCCTTGCCTCGTCTACGCTCCATTACCAGTCGGTTTCTTTTGACACGAGTCAAAGAAAGCCTTAGAGCACCTCGTCCAGCCTTGTTTCTTTCAGGAAGTACAGGATCTGGATTGCGCCTAGGGATTGTAGCTTCCCTAAACGAATTTAGTAGACTCCCAGACATTTTATTCTTTTGTATATGAGGGCTTCACAGTCTATTAACAGGTGTTCCAGACTTTCCTCCATTTCTTCACAAAACCTGCAGTTGGTCTCATTTTCCAAGTCTAGTTTCTTAAGCTGTCCCGTGTGTGTGTAATGCCCGTGAGAAACCGCAGTCTTTTTTTGCTCAGGTTTTGAATCTTTTGGGGTTATAACTCCCGAGAAGATTATTGGTATTCCTGTCTGAACCCCGCAAGGTTCCTCCAAAGTGTACGTTAATCATTGTGAGATAACCATTCCCTGGTAATTATTACAATTAGCTAATTCATACTGATGATGACTACTTTATAGTCGAAACAATAAAAACAAATGAACTAGAAATTGGGACAAATATTTAAATCATGGATACTACAGAAAGATACCGAACTCCATGTAAACAAATAATTGGCAAAAAAAAGATGTCAGTAGTGTCGCTTCTATACCGGAAACAGGTGAGAGTATAAGGCGCGAGTTTTAATTGAAAAACATTACGCATTTGTAGTATTATACAAATTATTTGCAGCCAAAGTATTTTTTCAATAAAATACTTTTTTTAATAAATGATAAGTAATTTCAATTTTTCAATACGGAATTAGTTTTGAAACAAATTGCATACTTCAAAATAATCACTACGAAATAAAACTGGTTACTTGCTTACATCACTCCTATTTGTTATACTATATTCACTTCGGTACGGATTGTAGTACGGATGAACAACTAGCGACACTAGTGGTATAAAAAGTAAATATTACCATTTCGTTGCCATATTTTATCAATTTTCACGTTTGAGTTCGGTATCCTTGTGTAGTATCCATGATTTAAATATTGATTGAAAATTGTACATTAGTAAGTAATGGCGAGATGTGATTACTTATATTTAACCGCCATTTTGTGACGTCATATGATTTAGTCGCGTCATTGTTTACTCACTATAAACACAACCACTTTTTTAGTTTTGATAGTTAAAAATATAAAATATATTAAAATTAAAAAAAGAACAAGTATGTATATTGAAACATTCAGAGAACAAGTATTATTATAATCTAATAATAGAGGATTGTTGTATCGAGGATTTGAGGATTGTTGAGGATTCTGGATCCTCCGCATTCATCGGTGCAGATGATTCTGTGTATACAATTATGTAAAATTGAGGCATAATCACACACATACATACAAATATATCATTTTGTTACTTTTTTTTTTATACAATTTTAAATGTGTTTAAATTTACAGTACACACAGATGTTTTTACTAATCCTAGATCGCTAACAACCATTTAATGAATTTCTAGTAACGCTATATTTACTTTCCGATAATGAGAGATAGAGTTAGATTAGATAGATTGTCATAAGGTCCGTTATGATGCCTAAGGATGTGAGTGGAGTGGAAAGAATTTTTGTGTATAGACTAGGAATTTGTAGGATATGCGGCTGCAGCCGACTATGATAGGAACTATGCCGATATTCATCTGGAGTTCGTGAAGGAAACTGGAGAAAACCTTCTCAAGCATAGCTGGTTACTTCGTTCTTGTCCATACGCCGACAGTTTAGTCAATTAACCGTCCCCTTTTTTTTTCTTAGTAATTGATAAACTGCCGATATCGGGTTTCGAACCCATAACCTCCCAGTTTCCAAGTAGGTATTGCGCAGACGCCTTAGACCGCTCGGCCACTTGGACTGGTAGAGATAGAGTTAATGCAGTTCTTTATCACAAGGGCATGTGGGCCACAAAATGCCGAAACCCTAGCCCATATATTTTCCATTCAAATGTTGGTATGTGTAAGAGACGGACAGCCTATTGCGGGATTTTTGCCTATGGAGAACTGCAAGGAGCACCTAGGAGAAACATTAATATATAGCAGATGCAATTTTGAACTTTTTGGAAATCTTAATATTCCAATACAGAATTATCGCGAGCTAGGGGTAAGTACTATGGACCACAAAAGTAGCGTTCTTTTTTTAACAAACTTTAGGTTGAGGTTAAGAATAATTAAATTCTAACATCGTTGACTGTTTTTAATTGATTCAATAATTTTATACCTTTAACAATAAGTTAGCTATCTAGATTTAGCATAGACATCTGTGAGTTAAATTAAAATATACAAAACAAGCTGTTGAAATTCTACTAAATATTATTTTATATTCAAAATGAATAATGGTTCGTTTAAATAAAAGCGTGTTGTCTTTGGGCAGTGTATTTAATACGATTAATATATTTACAATCGATATCAATTATCGATATATTTTTGTTTTTAATCGATTGGAATATGAAATAAAAATTTATATATAATTTGTAAACGTACAAATATTATCTCTTCTAGAATAGAACAGGCCCAGCTTGAGAAATGTACTGGAGCGCAGAGCCATCGATATGCTTTCGAATAAATCGTAAATATGGGGGGTGTATGGAGAAACTCGTTGTACAGAAGCCGATTAAATTAAGCTAAGTTAACCTCCATCCTCCCTTCCTCTTAATTATTGAATAAAACTTCAAATTCAACTAACTACATACTATTCGGGTGTCCAGTTCTACCACACTTCGAACTATTTAATTGGATGATTTCCCACTTCGTAACAACAAGACTATTTTTACATAATTTAGGCAAAAATGACCAAAAAAAAAATAGTGTGGCTGTTTCGTGGACATGGCCATGTGTTTTACGTGAATACGTGTGCGTAACGGGGTATCACTGGATTGCTCTTGAGAAGCCCTTTCCAACCGTATACGATCTATATATTTTGATTTGGCTTTTCGACGAGTCGAGGCCGACATTGCATTATTTATTTTAATTGTTTTCTTGAACACCCTATATATTCCCTATAACTATTTCACACTAATGGTTTATATACACAATCGATAGATCTTGATGAGAGCTGACGATTGAAACTCAAACGAACGTCCTATCTTCTACGAGTCAAAAGTTATACTAAACGGAAATTATGTGACACAGTGAAACGATCTCAAAATGGCGGCGCTTCTCCCTCCGCCACGCGCGATGCGTCACAGTCCTCATTCAACGTAACGAATTCTTTGATCCTTTAGCTATCGAGTGGTGTAATTAAATTTTGGATGTAGATTTTAGATATGTAGCTGCAATACCAAACTGTATCCCCCGATTTTGTTATTATCAGTTTTCTGAATTGCCTCCCACTATAGGAGAAAATTTAAAGACGTATTCACGTCAAAATATTCGGGAAATTAGTGTTTGTTTTTGGACACCTTTACTGACAAAGTGAAAAAAATATACTAAGGGAACTAATCTTCCTAAAAATAACCGACGGCATGTTTCCTTGAATTTTCTCCACGTCTTACAAGTAGGTGAGGGACATCACCCCCTGTACAGGGTACAAAAAGTTGATTTCAAAAGTGTGACCTGAACTGGGACACCCTAAACAATTTAAAATCACAATCATTTTCATGCTTTAAAATTCGATTTCATTTTTCTTATCAAATAATTCCGTGTAAATATTTCGCCAATGTAAAATTTGCTCCAATAAACAACACACGCTTGGGCTTAGTTTTTGAAATGAATTACCTTAAGCAAAGCAGCAATAAATCGAATAACTTTCCACATATCATCGTTCATCGTCCTACACAATATTTAACAATCATATTTATTTCTAGTACAACATAGTTAAAGGGCCCACATGACGGAGTGCTTCTACACACCAATTTTTATGACGAAAGTCAAATTCTGTCACTTCATCGGGGTAGTTAATTTATATGCACTAATTTGCAGCCAGGTCATACACATAGGTAAAAAAAATTGAGCTGTCGCGGTAAGCCTGGTAGATGTGAAACATCAAAACTATTTTGTATAGTTTTCGAACCTGTATATGTACTGCCATCTATGTGCAACATTTTAAAACTGATTTGTTATGGTGCGTCCACATATGCGCGCCGCTCGTGCGCATCGAATTCGCCATATTATAGTTCAGCTTGAAAAATGTTCAAGTTGAACTAAAATATGACAAATCCGATGCGCACGAGCGGCGCGCGTACCGCGCATATGTGGATATTTAGGAAAATTCGAAAAGTGTGATCTAAAACCTAAAAAAAAGACGGCAAATTACCGTTACCCCGATACCGGGCCTTTAATATGTTCAATTGTGAAGCCCCAAAGAACATTTTGTAATAATTTTCAGGGTTATTAAACGATTTTTTTCTTTGGTTATTTACATTACTGTGTCAATAAATGAGAAAAGCTTCGGGAGAACTGTCTTTAAGTAATAGCGTTTTCTTTTGATTGCCCTCGTGTGCACTGAGTGCACTCGTAAGTATAAAATGTATGTTCGATTGACTATTATAGATAGTCAATCTCGCACAGCTCGCACTGAGTTCTTCGTTTTCGATTGACGATAGAGAGCACTCCTAGTGCGGCCCCGTCTTGCTCTGACTAGTAAGGTCAGAGCAATAGTGCAGTGCAATATGGCGTCGAAAAACCTACGAATGTTGACATTGTTGGAACTATTATCATCGACAGAAAGTTCTGATGATGAAGACGCTTTAATTACAATTACAAGCTGCATCCTGTGCATATTATTGGCTGCTTCGGTAATAATAGTACAAAGTGTCATCAGTGCCATCAGATTCAATTTTATTTACATTTTTACTTAATATTTATTTAACGCACACGGTCTGATCAGTAATCCAAAACAACAGCTACAATGTAGTTAAGTATTTGACACTGACAGTCAACATAATAATAAATTATCATTAACACATTCGATTGAAAAAAAAATGGCCACACAATTCTTGAGCAAGGACTGAGGTCGAACATGACGTCATCACAGAGTAGCGAGCATGCTGTCTCGTGCTTCAAAAGAAAACGCTATATGACTCCCACCACATGTTATTAACATTAGATCCTTGTGGGTTTATTACAATTGGAGCGGGACCATGTTTGCGCGTATTATCTGCTAAACAAACTCTATTCTATGTTATGATCTTACCCGGCGATAACAGCAAGACAAAAATTGACTTCAATAAGTTAACTATCGATAACAAATAATACTCCACAATGGGCCCTCGCACTAATATTATTTCTCAAATTTTGACTTTCTCAATATAGAAAACATGTAACATTCATATAAAAAAAATGTCGTATCTTTTTAATAAAAAAAAAAAACAATTTCTGTAATTTATATCGAAATTTGTACTAAAAAATAATATTTATCAATATTTCAAACAAACAAAAAAATCGAATTTATTATCGATTACATCTAATTTTTCCCAATTAAGGATGTTCCAGCATACCACCACTTTTCGACAGATTTTGCTCATTTTTTTTCACAAGCTAAAAATAACGTTTTCTAATAAATCCCGAAGTTTCAGAATTTTTGACCGTTTAGAACGCGAGATAATTAATAACAAAGTAATCATTCTCTCTCCTTAGAAGCATGTAAAACTTCATGCGCACCCAACTATTATCTGTTGTATTAGAAAAAATACTCGACAGAATTTAAAAAAAACTAGGAGAGTTAAGATAAATATTTAAAAAAAATCGTGTTACCGTTTTGTTTTCGAAATATAAAAGTTTAAAATTATTATTTTTCTTCAAAATAACATTATTTTGTATATATGAACAGTAAATTTGTCTATGTGTTATATATGTGTGTTTATGTATTTGTGCTATAATAAAATCAAACCGGTTTTTTATCCTGATTATATATATAACACAGTGCTGGAACGTCCTTAAAATATCAATATTTTACAAAAAACAAAAATCTTTTGAAAGATTTTATATTTTTCGTTGATTGTTTTATAATTTGGTCGTGTTTAGATCAACTAAGTCCTCAGTAAACTAAGTAAGTCAGTTTAAAAAATTTTCTTTTGAACAGTTCAACGTGTTTCTCTCAGGACACACTTACTAACTTGTCACCAGTGTTGCCAAAATGGAAATTTTCCCCTAAATTTAATGGATTTAATAATATAAAATAATGCATGCCATCCTGTATCGAAGTACAAATAAATATTTTGTATTTTGATTCCGTTAGATTTAACTTGAGTACAAAAATTTAAAAATAATCCCAAGAATAAATTAACTAGATTTTCTGTTACGACTTCATAAAATCCACTAAATTTAGGAGAAAATCCTACAATCTGACAGGACTTACGGAAGAATGTCCTGGCAAAAAAAAACTAAGTTATGTATACTTAAATGGACTTAGTTGTTCTGAACACGACCATTGAGTTTCACCTGTACCAGAGGTTTTAAACTTCACAATGAATCCGGTTTAAAAACGTTTTGAACAAACGTTGTTCCTTATAAAAATAGTTACAACTTCGGTTCTAAACATTTTTTCGACACAAATATCAACTAAAAAGCCAAATAAATTTATCGATTCCATAAAAATTTGACAATTGTTGGGTGTTTTTCGAAAGAAAAGGTAATTTTCACCAACTTAATTTTTTTTGCTCGCGAAAAAAATACATTTTTGAGGTCTATCGATGTGGCCTCATCAAAATTAAACTGCCGATCTTCTGGTAAAAACTTCGAATTTTCTTCAAAAACTTTATCCGTCGATTTAAATTGGATTCTCTCACTTTAAAAAATGTACTATCGACTCCAAAAATGGTGGTCCTTTATTCTTGCTATGATTTGTTTTTACGAAAAAAAACAAATTTCTGTAAACCGAATGGATTCGGTACAAATTTAAGGACGTTCATACATAAGGCCTGATAGTAGATAACAAATTTTTTAAAGTGAATTGAATAGCTCAATTCCGTAGTTATCCTCCCTCAAAAATTTAAAACCTGTCGTCGAGCATTTCAAAGAGTAATTATCGATTAAAAATCAAACTTTGAACACAGCCGCGTCTTATGGAGAATATAATTTGTTTTTATTTAAAATTATAATAACTATATTATTAAAGTAGGCACCATAATAAATAATATTTATAAATATTCTATGAAATATACAGCTTATATAATTTGCATTAAAAATGGTGTTGATAATTTTATCATCCCTTCCCAGATTTTCTAGAATGAGGACCGACTCCCCCTATTAAAAATAAAAAAAACCGAAACCTATAAAAGTTATTTTGACATTTGTGAAGTATTTTTAAAACCTCGATGCGGCACTCGATGATGAAACTCAATTTAGAGAGAGACCCCCCTTACATGAGTTATTTTTGGACAAAAAAAGAATAAATAAATACAAAGACGAATAATTATTATAATAACAATAATATTTTTTTAACAGAGTACACATTTTACAATTAAGACAGTTATTTTTCTTTCAAAATAGACAAACATGCGTGTTGTTTTGTGGCCCGCCGCATATCAAGGAAAACCTGCCTGATATCGTGTTCCAAAAAAAAACAACATCTTAATGCTCATTGATGTTTACAGTAAACTCCTAGATCGCTAACTATATCTCTGAAATCACACATAACAGGGTTATAGACCAATTCGATTATAGTAGAACTCACTAATTATCTGGATCGACAATTGTTCGAATCGCTTTGAGGAAAAAAAGGTCGTTTTCTAGAGGTTTTGCAATCGTGCGTGAAACCCTCGTTTAGGGCCGATTATTGGCAAAAAAAAAACAAAACTTTCAACTGAGAAAATCGAAAGTTTGTCTTTAGTAAATAGATAAAATGAATTATACAATTGGATTATCCGATTCTAATTAAGAGAGTTTAAACTTTGGTTAGTGGAAATTAATCAAAGAAATATGGGTCACCTTCGCTTAAAAATGATCAGATTCAAATTTTTTTCACGGTTTGTACAGATATTTAAAGCCGGGAGTGTACTCACAAAGCTCGGTCTGCCTCGTGTCGACTCGCCTCGCCTCGTCTACGCTCCATTAAAAGTCGGTTTCTTTTGACACGGATCAACGAAAGCGAATGGTGAATACATTTGACACGAGCACAAAGGACACTCTCGTCTACAATCGATTCAACTTTCAACCGCCATTTTTAAATATTCCAACTATCAACCGCTTTAATTGCAGCCATTAATCTAAATAGTAGAACACGAAAATAAATAAAAACTGTATAAATTTATGAAAACTTTTTTAATTCTTATCGTGTCTACACTCATTTGAATAATAATAATTTTTAATAGTTTAATTAAAAAATCAAAATTGTATACCAACACAATTTCTGGCCCAGCGACGTTGACTAACTGACGAGAACTGTATTGCCGGCCGAACACTCGGCGAGAGTGTACACAGCCGGCATAATATCTACTCAATGGCGATCATCTAGTGTTTAATATAAACATCTATGAACAAAACAAATTGTTCCTTACAAATAAATTCCAATTTTAAGGAATAACTACTACGCTTCTCTACGCTTTTTATTTAACATGTACAAAACATTCGTGTTGCATTCGTTTTAAATTCGTAAATAAATTAGAATTTTCACTGCTTGTACTTGAAAGTTTATAGTTCGATCTCGTACAATTAAAATTAAAAAGCACATACAAAATATAATCAGCTGTGAAAATTATCGCCTACACAAAATAGTTCCAATGAATTTTAAATATAATCAAAGATTTCATCACCATCTCAAGTCGAATCGAGAAGGTTCTTTCTCGAAAATTCTTCCTAAGATCCAATCTAGCCAAGTTGTTATTTCATTTAATCCCGCTAAATTCTTTAACTAAATTCATTCTACGATAATTTGGCTGAAATGGTATCTTTTAATTTACTTGAACCCATACATGTCGATTTTATCCGAACGGGTAAAACTGTTGGAAAAAAAGACGTATAAGGGTATTTTTAAAACGATGGCAGTTTGACCCCATGTTTTTAACTTCTAGCTAACGGAAAATTCCATGCACTTCAATCTATTTTCCTTGATGAAATCTATGATTTTAACATTTATTAACTATCGGATCACATAATTTTGTGGAATTAATAAATTTATTTCCACAAGATATAGAATTAAAAATAATTTATAAAAATTTTAATTCCACAAAATCTAGAATTAAAATTTTCTTTTAAATTTTAATTCCACAAAATGTAGAATTAAAAATTGCTTCTGAATTTTAATTCCACATAAATGTAGAATTAAAATTTTCTTATTCAATTTTAATTCCATATCAAAAAAAAAGTGGAGTGGAAAAAATTTTCTGAAAATTTTAATTCCGTATAAATTGTGAGAAATTTATTTAATTTAAAAAAAAACAAACAATCGTGCGTGAATAATGCCTCGCATCGCTCGCTCATAATAAACAATAAATAAAATATCATGTTACTACTAAAGTATCATGTCCATCCCATTCAACCAAATATTGTATTTTACCTTCCGGACCCAAACGACTTGCTCGTATACTAAATTTCTCACCGGAGGCAATACGATTCGCTGCTCCAAAATAGATATTTACCGAACTCTTTAAATCGTCCATGCTAATATTTGATTCACTTTTTGTGGGACTTACAACACCACCCGGTGTTATTGAATTATTTGGACTACTATTCGTTGACGACGATGATACTTTAACCTCTTTCTCTTGACGCTGTCGCAAACGACGTCCATTTAATGCATAATCTACACAATTCGGTATCGTTTGTACGGTGGAACGTAATTGACGATGATGAGTGATGATGGTGTCGTTGGGACGTGTGGGCGGTAAAATTGTTGCATTTTTACTAGCTGCCGCTTGTAACAGTGTGGAACGGGTCCGTCGATGTCTACGTCGTTTCACTTCACCATTCGGTCCGATACATATATCTTTCTCACTCAATTGTCGTTTTAGCGTTCGTATTAATGGTGGTATCACTGGTGTCAATGATAATGGTAATGATACTTTTGGAACTGTTTGAATTGGTTTTGTTACAATTGTTGTGTTATCCTCTACGGGCGTTGTGCTTGGTGTGGTATTCTCTTTGGATAAATTATGGAATGGATTATTTTTACCTGTAATTGAAAATGCAAAAAAAAAGAAATGCTTTTATTGGAACGTCTTCAGAAATTTCTTCGGTGCAAAAGAACTCTGCGAACTGTTAAATTCAGAAATATTTTCAAGACATTCAAAATAATCGAAACTGTTAAATAGAGTGTAAATTTATTTTTATCTAAATCCGTTCATAAACCTTTTCAAGACCCTCAAAATTATTGGAATTGTTAATTAGAGAAATAAGCGTTTAAAAATCTTTTCAAAACAATTAGAACATTCGAAACTGGTAAATATGTGTTCGGAAACGGTTTCAGGCAACTTAAAATAATTGAAACTGTTAAAATGGGAAACAATACGTCCCAATTTCGTTTAGAATCCTTTTCCAAACACTCGAAACTGATAAATAAGAGTAAATATGTGTTCTAAAAGTATTCAGAAATCTTTTCAAGACTGTTAAATATTAAGGAAATAAAACGAGGTGTGGTTGTGTCGTGGTCACGGCCGTGTGTTTTACGTGAATACGGGTACGTAACGGGGTATCACTGGATTGCTCTTGAGAAGCCTTTTCCAACCGTATACGATCTCTATACTTTGATTTGGCTTTTCGACGAGTCGAGGCCGACATTGCATTATTTATTTTAATTTTTTACTTGAACCCCATTTATATTCTCTATAACTATTTCACACGAATGTTTTATATACGCAATCGATAGATCTTGACGAGTGCTGACGATTAAAACTCAAACGAACGTCCTAGCTTCTACGAGTCAAAAGTTATACTAAACGGAAATTATGTTACGCAGCGAAACGACCTCAAAATGTAGGCACTTCCCCCTCCGCCACGCGCGATGCGTCACAGTCCTCACTCAACGTAATGAATTCTTTGATCCTTTAGCTATCGAGTGGTGTAATTATATTTTGTATGTAAATGATAGATATGTTGCTCCAATACCAAACTGTATCCCCCGTAACCGAAAGGAATTTGGACAAACATCGTTATGTTGACACGAAAGTATACACAAATAAACAAATATTAAATTAGTTTTCTGAATTACCTCCCACTATGGATGCAAATTTAATGACGTAGTCACGTCAAAAATATTACAAAATGCGTTTAAAAACTTTTTGTAAGCATTCAGAACAATCGAAACTTTTCATTAACGAGGAAACGGCAAGGGTGTGGGGTATTCAAACTGGAATGGGATTTTGCGCATGAATAGTAGGACGTATTACTTAGCCGTTGTCAAGAAAAATAGCCCTTAAAGTTTCGAACAAACCTAACATATCAGTTAATTGTCGATTCAAGTGTAGTATGACGTGGTGTCGAGACAACGTGGTTGCCTGTTATTTTAGAGGTCCTGGATTCAAGACACACAAATTTTTGTTACTATTTTCTCTTACGTTATTCATAACTATCAGAATTATAAGATACCCGAACCAATTTGAATACTTCACATCCTTGCCATCTCTTTGTAAGGGAAAAGTATACATTCTAACACGATAAAAATCACCCCCATTTCGAATATCTTGAAGATATTAAGTAAAAATTCTTCGAATTCGCTGTCAAATTAAAAAGATTGAGTGCAAGTATTCTTCGACTTACCTTCAAAGTCTTTTGGTGGTGGGATTATTAAATCTAAAGTACTTTTCGATGATGTTTCATCACCATCGGACGTGGTATCACACGATGGTGTATTATTCGTTTGTTTCGTATCACTACTAAGTGTACAACAATCTGACGATGCTTCTGACAACACATTGGTCTGGTTCCCAGATTGAAGTGGAGGTGTTGGTGGATCCTCCGATACAGACGATACTGGTGGTGTCGGTGGTAATTGTTGTTGTTGTTGCTTATGTTCAGAATTTTTTATTAATTTACGTAATTTTTTCATACGTACATGAAGATGATCATTATTTTCAATTCGTGTAAATTTTCTAAGTAATTTTTTATGATGGTTTTTATGACGTCGTTTACCTGTGTGTACAACGAAAAATATAAATTTACTTAAGGAGGAAGAAGTTCGATCGAACCTTATGGAAAATGATTTTCAGGACTAAACATTATACATGAATAAGGTGCGCGACGAAAACGACATCTGACAACCTCATTAATAATAATAATAATCAGAAAGAGGGGTACCGCACACGGGTCCCTAGCCCCTAGACCAAGGGGTCCTCTGTGTCCTCCTTGAGAACAACCTGTCACCCGAAGGCGAGACGCGTCCGGGCAAGAAGTGCTATTTTAAGCAGATGAAGCTATAGGATTCTGTCACGTAATCAAATACACAGGTTGGATGCAGCTTGTAATTAAAGTTAAAGCGTCTCCATCATCAGAACTTTCTGACAATGATAATAGTTCCAACAATGTCAACATTCGTAGATTTTTCAACGCCATATTGCACTACACTATTGCCCTGACCTTACTAGTCAGAGCGAGACGGAGTGCACTAGGAGTACTCTTTATTGTCAATCGAAAACGAATAACTCAGTGCGAGCCATCTATAATAGTCAATCGAACTTACATTTTATACTTAGAGTGCACTCAGTGCACACGAGGGTAGTCAAAAGAAAACGCTATTAGTTGTAAGGTTTTTACACAACTATCACGGACGTAGCCGCAACGGGAAGTGCTAGTTAACATATCCAATATACTCTAAAGCTAGAAGTGAAGCTGACTGATTGACTGATCTATACAAACTCTAAGGCATTTCTAGACATGATAGAAAGATGCGGTTTTTTGCATTCGACGCGAAATTGCTTGAAACCGACGAAAAAAATTGGAAAACTTCAGATTTTTCATTGCAACCCCCCCCCGAAAAATCGGAAAAACACTTCCCAAAAACTTTTTTTACAATTCATGCAATGTTATTTTCTGTGACGCGGAGCCAAGACCGAAGGCCGCCTTGGGGGTCAAGAGGGGTCTGATCGCCCTTGCGATCAGAGCGAGTATATATATATATATAAAGGAACATACCATTTACAGCAAGCAGTCTTTTTCTTCTCATTGAATTATTATTAATTTGTGGAAATGGTACACTCCGTTTCACAAAACCAGCACCAACTAATTGTGGTTGTTTTTGTTGTATTATTAATTGTGTCTGTTGTTGTTGTTGTTGTGTTGTTGTTGTTGTTGTTGTTGTGGGTATTGGTGTACCACTACTTTTAGTATTTGTTGTAAGATCATCTTCTGGACTTGGACATGAGAATGATTCTGTTTCAGACTTTAATAAAATATTGCTGCTATTTTGTTTTTGTACATTTTGGGGTTGTGATAGTGGTAGTAGTGGTGGTGGTATTGGACTATGCCATGGTGACAGTTCCAAATCCGATTTCATTTTATCATCATCATCATCCATATCAATCTCTTCATCATCATCATATCCTAGTACTGTTGTTGTTGTTGTCATTGTGGTGGTGGTCGTACTGGTTGTTGTCGTTGGTGTTGTTGCTTTTAATAGTTTGAAATTTGTTATAAATGTACGATTTTTATTATCCTGTGTATCATCAACAATGATTTCAGGACTCGGACATGGTGAATCTGTTTCTGATTTAATTGCATGATCGTGATATGCCATTCCCATCATTAGACCAACCATTTCTGGATCGACAGGAACGACCATTGTTAAATTCAATTTTGTACCAGAGAATGAATTTAAGTCCGTTTCATTTTTACTAGAAAGAAGAAAAAAAAACTAATTACGAAATTACTTTTTATCTTTTGCCATTTTAAGATATTTGCGTTAATGCGACCCATAAAAATCTGAATGTTGAGAGGGAGGGAAGATTTAATAATATACAAGGTGGCTCATTAATTGTGATTTACTTAAGATCCATCTTACTGCTCAAAAAATCCATAGTTAAGCAGTTTTTAGGGCTTTATTTTCTCGACTAAGAGCCATTTTAAGATATTCGCGTTAATGCGACCCGTAAAAACCTAAATGTTAAGAGAGAGGGAAGATTTAATATTATACAAGGTGGCTCATTAATTATGACTTACTTAAGATCCATCTTACTGCTCAAAAAATCGATAGTTAAGCCGTTTTTAGGGCTTTATTTTCTCGGCTAAGAGCCATTTTAAGATATTCGCGTTAATGCGACCCGTAAAAACCTAAATGTTAAGAGAGAGGGAAGATTTAATATTATACAAGGTGGCTCATTAATTATGACTTACTTAAGATCCATCTTACTGCTCAAAAAATCGATAGTTAAGCCGTTTTTAGGGCTTTATTTTCTCGGCTAAGAGCCATTTTAAGATATTCGCGTTAATGCGACCCGTAAAAACCTAAATGTTAAGAGAGAGGGAAGATTTAATATTATACAAGGTGGCTCATTAATTATGACTTACTTAAGATCCATCTTACTGCTCAAAAAATCGATAGTTAAGCCGTTTTTAGGGCTTTATTTCCGCGACTAAGTAGTGAACAGTGTTTAGATCAGGATCTATGATAGATAAATACTTACATAGTTGTAACAGGTAGGAACTGTAACCGTCGATTACCATGCCATCGTTCTTTTAATTCAGTCTCCGAAATAGGACCAACTGAAGGCAGTGTTACACATGGTGCTGGTGGGGGAAGACGTACTCTTAAACCCCATATTGTTGTACGTTTTTTTATTTCACGTCCACACTTAAATCGATTTCGATTATTTGTTAAGACTGATAGAATAAAATCACGTCTTTCTGATTTTGACACATTACGAATCTAAAATTAAAAAAAAAAAAAAAAAAACACATTTAAAATGTGACACCTTAAGGATGTTCATGCGCTACGCTAGAATCAAACGAGTGCTATCTTTCATAAAATTTATTTAGGATTTTAAAAAGTTGTAAAGTATATCCAATAATCTTACAACGATTTATAACCTTTTTTTAATTGTCCTAAATATTTTAAATGTATTTATTGGAAAATATCAGGAAATGTAAATTAGAAATTTATTTGACTTGATGTGACAGATCTGACAATAAACTATGTTGTATATTTGTGTGTATGTGTAAATTCTTTTACTGTGCGCTGTCGCCAGTTTTCAAAATATGGTGGCAAAAACAAACCTAACAAAACATTTTTTATTTTATTAAATAATTAATTCAAACGTTACCATTCCAAGTGGCTGAGCGGTCTAAGGCGTTATGTCTGCGCAGTATGCCTACTTGGAAATTGGGTGGTTATGGGTTCGAATCCCGACATCGGCAGTTTGTCAATTATTAAGCAAAAAAAAGGGCGGTTAATTGACTAAACTGTCGGCGTATGGACAAGAACGAAGTAACCGGCTATGCTTGAGAAGGTTTTCTTCAGGTTCCTTCACGAACTCCAGATGAATACTGGGATAGTTCCAACATAATTGGCTGCAGCCGCATATCCTACCAATTCCTGATCTATACACAAAAATTCCTTCCACTCCACTCATATAATCAGGCATCACAATGGACCTTATGGTCGAAGTGTAGCCCGTCCAGGGCAGCCTGTACAATCTATCTAATTGAAACGTTCGTCAATACCATTTTTTAATGCAAATATATAAACTGCATATTTCAAAGAATATTTTCAAACATTATTTATTATGGTGTCTACTTTAATAATATAGTTATTCTAATTTTAAGTACAAACAAATTATGTTCTCTATGAGACGGTGTGTTCAAAGTTTGATTTTTAATCGAGAATTACTCTTTGAAATGATCGACGACAGGTTTTAAATTTTTGAGCGAAGATAACTACTGAATTGAGCTATTCAATTCACTAAAAAAAATTTTTTTCTACTATCAAGCCTCACGCATGAACGTTTTCCTTAATGAATTATGGAACACAATTGTCAGTCTGCAACAGTTTTGGAGACAAGACCCTACTTACCTTTGGTGGTAGTTGAAGAGCGTGCCAATTATCATTAATATATGGAATAATAACTTTATCTAAGTCGTAATACTTCTTGGCATTAAAGGCAGTGAGATTAAATAACATTAAATGTACCATATCAACCCATTTCATTTCTAATCGTCGTAAAAATTCTTTACCATAGTTGCAAATTGAACATACAAATACATAAAATCTAAACAAAAATCGAATCAACATTATTAAATGGAATCGCGTCCACAAGTAGTTCAGATCAATTTAATAGTCTAGTCAATAAGTTAAAAAAACGTGTTAATTCTTTCTTATACTCTTTCTAGAGCTCGTTGAACTCATTATGACGTTTAGAAAAATGTGCAAAAATTTCAAACCCGCACATAAACAATAGGGAATATGCATGAAAATTTTTTTTCACATTTATTTTCAGAATATGAAAATACTGTTAATACTGTAATAATA
Source organism: Nineta flava (assembly GCA_963920215.1). Lineage (NCBI taxonomy): Eukaryota > Metazoa > Arthropoda > Insecta > Neuroptera > Chrysopidae > Nineta > Nineta flava. The sequence continues at coordinate 144,266,752 of OY986040.1, forward strand.
TTTAAAAACGAAATTAAAATCCGACAAATATCAAGGAAGCTATAAGCTTTTAAAGATTATTATCTGTGTCTTTCTTGCAAAAATACTAAAAACGGAGTTTTACGTGTATTTTAAATGGTGAAAGTGTAATATGACGTCACATAACATATCAAGAGGGCTATCATCCTCTTTGTCTAATCGGGAATTTCAATCATTCATATCTCGCTTATTTTTAAAGGTATTTAACAAGTAATTTTACCTTGATATTTGTCAAGTAAACATGCTTCAATTCAAGTGAACAAAAATTTTCATGCATATTCCCTATTAAAGATTTCAAAGAAAAGGGGGTCTAATTTTTTTTGAAAATTACTCAAAAACTAATGGTGCTAGAGGAATTTTACAGATTCTTAAAAATTTCCGAAAAAAAAATGTCGACTTCCGGAACTTGATCCCTTTATATACATTTTTATTTAATAATATTTCTTTAAGGTTGTTGTGAAACTGGTGAGGGAAAGTAGGGGTGGTGAGTTTGTTCTATACTAAATGCATTGATATCTCATCCATTGCCAACTCGAAATAATTAAAAATATGTTTTTATATATTTCAAAAAAGTTGTATGGTGATAAAACTAGATAAAAATAAATATAACTAAAAATAAAACTAGATTTAGAACATTTTTCGATCTACAAATTTAATTATCTCAGAAACAAAAAACAAGATTAATTTGAAATTTGGTCCAGGTATTTATAAGACTTTGATAAATATTATGACAGTTTCTCATAACACTGGCTGCATATCTGATTGTCGAGATATAGATTTTTGTATTCATGTTCTCATCGACGAGTCCATTTAAGCTATGTAAAAATCTCTTAAAAATCGTAACTTTCAACATTTTTTTACTCAAAAACTAAAAACAGGATCAACTTCAAATTTTGACAGGATATTCTTTATTATTGAAATAATAAGCTGTAAAATTTTGAAGAACCTGTCATTAAATTGAATTTTCTTCACAACAACCTTAACGCACACGGACGGACGGACATATTTATAAATCAAAGAATATATTAGATGTAGAGTGCTGACAGTGCTGCCTCTACAGTCTGATCAGTAATCCAAAACAACAGCTACAGTGTAGTTAAGTTTTTGACAATGACAGTCAATAAATGATCATAAACACGTTCGATTGAAAAAATGATCGCACAATTCTTTCGAGCAAGAACTGAGGTCGAGCATGACGTCATCCCCGAGTAGCGAGTATGCTCTCTCGTGCTTCAAAAGAAAACGCTATAAATATGTAGTTTACAAACCCTTTGAAATATTTCGAATGAGAGGTAGGTAGGTAGTAAATGTAAACATACCTATCACCACAGTACAATGGATACTGTAAACATTTGACACATTTCTCATGGAACCATTGTCTACATCGTCCACATTGTAACATTTGTGTATACCATTCACCATTACGTCCACAATAACAATAGATTTGTTCCATATTGACCCGATGATAGGTATCCCAATTTAACAGGTCCGGCTAAACGATAATTTAATATTTGGCATTAAACAACAGTAATTATTCGAATTAAAACAAGTACAACAACAACAAAAATGCAATCACTAGAATTCGGATTATATAGACCTTCTGTCTATTTGGGACGGTGCGAAAAGAGACCTTTAACATTGGACAAACATCATTTTTACAAAACACGGCAATTTTTTATTTCTATACGAACTTCTCAATCTATTCTTATACAAGAATAGAAGTTTCAAATCTCCAAGAAGTAATTTGTCCGGCCGCAGAATATTTTACTCAATTTCGGACCAAAAAATCACTGACAAAATTTATTTTTTACATAAAGAGAATTGAAGAAAAACCATTCATTCATTTTTTTGGTTGTTGGGGTTATTTTTTTTGAAGACATTGATTTCAAACCAAAACCATTTTAAAGGCCTGTCCAGAAAATAAATAGTTCCTCTATTTATGGGGGGGGGGGGGGGGTATGTTGGATTAAATTAATCTTGTAAAATAAATGGAAAAATTGTTACTTACATCGTAAGATAATTTACTACGATCAATTGGTAATACTTTATTCACTTCTTCCGGACCGGAACATATTTTACGAATTGTATCCTTGTTTCGACGTGCCGTTGTTGTTTCTCTAATTCTACGCATATTACCCTGTGATTGTATATTTTCCACACATTTCTTGCAATGCCAGAAATTACCTTTACGAGGAAAAACACACGACATTTTTATAAATTATAATCAAGCAACAAAACCTTGTTTCGATTCAAGTGGACTCTCTCACTAATTAATCAAGAATTTGTAAGATTACTGGAATATTGTTCATTAAAAATAATAGGATTTGCTGAATACCTGAATAAAATGGACTGCTTGTCCGTTTTGCTACCAAGACGCTGCTATGCTAATCTTGCATCACTATTTCAGATAGTTTTAAATTCGGCAAGCATTTAATAATGATCATTATAAAATAAGTATTACCGCTTTATATAAACATTTTGGTTTTAATTTGGCAATGATAATAATAATTCTATAACAATCAAGAAAATATTCGCTGTACTTTTGACGATATTTAATTTCACCGAGCTGAAATTTCTTGAATGTGTTCTAGAACTAAAAAGTGACTTCCAGTTCGTGAACGGTAAAAATCGGTCCACATTCTCCCATTTGAAATGAAAATCTCTGCCGTAAGAGATAGAGGAAAAGTTTAAACATGAAAAATGTTCAGGTCGTTGTCTATTGCGGCCTGGGAGTCGTAGTTTGGTGACCTCTGTTCTAGACATTATCTTTAAGATTAATCGGTTTTTGGAGAGAACTACCTTAAATTAATATTTTTGCTAGCTTTGGTAATCCTTGCGATAACTATAATTGATTCCTTACAAATTTAGGATATTTTCCAGGACATCAAAATAAAGATTCACACAGACATCGCTCGATTATCGAATAACGGAGTGTAAATCAGTTAATAAAAAGAATAAAAGAATTTTCTACTTACTTTCATTTTTATATTCCAATGAAATGGGCGGTTGATGACACACTAAATGATAGCCGCGACCACATTTATCACACACCACAATATCATTATGATCTTTCGGCGAAGATTTCTTACATATCACACACAATAGATCCTCATCGGGTAAACTAAGTTTGGTAAGATCACGTGTCGCGGACCAACTTTCAGTGTTATCACCGAAACGTAACAAACATTGATCACGTATATAATCAATTTCAACAATTGTACCCAAATAGTAACGACCATCTTTATGCTTTAACAACACATCCTCACCATGACTGAACGTAACCCGCTCCTTCTCTAATGGTGTTGTTGAATCAGGAACCGCAGCTTCATCTGCATCAGTTTCTTCATTTGATGTTACCAAATCAATGATATTCGTTTTGCTACCAATTGATGTTACTGACGCAGTATTATGACGATTTGTTGTTGTTGTTGTTGTTAATGTGCTTGTTATTTGTAGTGAGGTATTGGTCGCCATTTTGATCATTTTTATTGCAATCGGCAATCTAATTTTAAAAATAGATTTTTTTTAGTAAAAATTAAAAAAAAAAACCTAAGTGATTAGCTAAGAATCATCCTGCTTCCAAAGTAAAAGATACCGCATAGAAATCGGTTCGCCCGTTTGGTAGCTACGATGACACCGGCATATTGGGATCTCTGCCAGGGGGCGGAGCTTAATAGCTACTAGCAGTATTTACTAATAGCGTTTTCTTTTGACTGCCCTCGTGTGCACTGAGTGCACTCTAAGCATAAAATGTATGTTCGATTGACTATTATAGATTGCTCGCACTGAGTTATTCGTTTCCGATTAACGCTAGAGAGCACTCCTAGTGCGGTCTCGTCTTGCTCTGACTAATAAGGTCAGAGCAACAGTGCCATGCAATGTGGCGTCGAAAAACCTACGAATGTTGACATTTTTGAAACTATTATCATCGTCAGAAAGTTCTGATGATGAAGACGCTTTAATTATAATTACAATTACAAGCTGCATCCTGTGTATATGATGACCTGCTTCGATAATAATAGTACAAAGTGTCATCAGTGCCATTAGATTCAATATTTAGAAATCAAAGAATATGCTATATGTACAGTGCTGCCTCTACAGTCTGATCAGTAATCCAAAACAACAGTTAAAATGTACTAAGTATTTGACACTGACAGTCAATAAATGATCATAAACATGTTCGATTGAAAAAAATGACCGCACAATTCTCGAGCATGACGACATCACAGACTAGCGTGCATGCTCTCTCGCACTCAAAAGAAAACGCTATAAGTTTTTCATCACAGGACAACCACGAAACTTTTTGGTCGAAAGGTATGCCACGGGAGTTGGGGGTAGGCAACATGAACCTACTAGTTCTAGTTTAAAATTTTCTATCATGATAAAGAATTGTGATGTACATTGTTCAAATTTAAGACCAACTTGCAAGGTTAAGACCATTACCAAGGACAGATTTCGTTGGAATTATTTTTATGAAGACCCTACGCTCCACTTCTCGAGTCTCGAGAAATCTATATTATATAGTTTTCTATTGCAATTGATTGTTCACAAGGTTAGAGCCATTTTTTAAGGCTCTTTTTGCTATTTTAGGTGTCTTTCTTTCTCATCTGAGCTCTTGATCTGCTTATTCTAGAATTTTGTTATTTGTGAGCTGTATCACGTAAACAAACAATCGAATTTTTTTCTTTTTCCCAGAAAAAGAGCTGTCCTTTCCCCAGATTAAGCTACAAATTTATCATAATTGTACAACTTATCAGCGCAATTTTAGCGATGAAATATTCATCGACATTTTCTGACAGCTTTGTTTATATTCTATCAAATATTAGATAGAAAACTCCCGTTTTTTTACATTTGAATAGGATTGGAGTCTTGAATGGCACAAACGTATTTTTAAGGTTTTGTATCATAATTTTACAACGTTTCGTACAATTACCTAGACCCTAAAACTATGACATTTGGTCAAAATTCCATCATCGTTTTTTGAGATGATAAAATAAATGTTTTAATATCCTTAATATTTCCATAAATTTCCAACGGCTTTAGAATAATTATTAACTATTTTGACATTTAAAAAAAATCCTTTTAATAAAATGTCACCTACATCATTTAAATGCCATTGAATTTCTAAAATGTGAAAGTCTACAAAATAACCTAAAGCTTTATTAATTTTATCAAACTTCTTGCAATGAAGTTTTCTTGATGTAAATAGCCTTAGAAAATAATATAGTCTTGCTACCGGTGTAGGGAAATTAAAAATCTCGATAGTGATTTGCATAATATGAAAGGAAAGTTCATGACTTTCGAGACTAACATATTTCCAGGTTTCTTGACCAGTTTTTCCATGTTTTCACTTTCCAAAGCCTTTAGAATAACTGTTTTAACTTCTTTTTTTATATTTTATTAAAATACTTTTAACAAAATGTCACCTAAATTATTTAAATGCCATTGAATTTCAAAGATGTCTAAAGTTTACAAAATGACCAAAAACCTTGTTTTTCTTTTCCCAAACATATAAAACTCTTGCAATACAATTTTTTAATTTTTGTATAGCCTTTGAAAAAGTGACTAGCCTTGCCGGTGTGTTTGCATAATTATTGTAGGGAAATTAAAATCGTACTTGATGATTTGCATTTTATGAAAAGAAACTGTTGACCGTCAACGGGATTCTAGATCCGGATTTCTGAATTATAAAATAGATTTATGCATACCTTACAAGTTTCTTGTTTTCACAAAATACAAATAAACTTGATCAAAGCCAACACATAATTAAGGGGGAAAATGACAAACAAAACTTTCAACAAAAATGAATATAACAATAGGTTAATTAAAACAAATATATTTCCAAGAAATTTTCAAATAATTTTTGTTCACACCCTGAGAGACGTGTTGATATTTTCCAAACAAAAAAAAATTTTCAAATATTTAAAAAAATATTACATTTCAAAAAAAAGTGTTGATCGGATACGAACATTTAAGTAATTTTTTACTTACCTTTGAATATTCGTTAGTAAATTATTAATTAGAAATTAATAAATTACATTTCAGCCATAATATTCCCAATTGATCGGTTCCCTAATTCCTACACCATTAACCAGACCAATACCCGCCAAAGTTAACCACAAATCGTAATCAAACAATAAATCTTTATTTTAATTTACTATGCATATTGTACATGAATGATTAAATAATTTTATTAAATAAATAAGTGTTTTGAAATGAATACATTGTTTTTGAATGATATTAAATGTAAATAAACGAATTTCAAATATGCACAGACACCGCCATATTGAAACTGCAAAGTGTTTTATTTTATAACTGAATTTAGTAATATGTTTATTATTGGATACTTGTTTCATTCATTTTATGGTAATCAATTACAAAATGGATTCGATTTTTTTTAATGGAAATTTTATTTTTTATTACACATTACAATTATATTCAATATTTCAATTCAACAACAAAATATCTTTTTTATTATCCATTGAAAATATATAAATAAAGCGCGCAACTGAATCAAATGTTTGTGTTAGATTATTAGTACATGATTTTATTCATAGATGGCAATCACTATGACAACATACATTTTATATTTATTTAAATCATTTTTGATTATTAATTTTATTTTATTTATTAAATTATAGTTCGATTTTTGCAAAAATTTAACGGAAAAAATGGGATTATTTTGATTCTACCTAAGATAAAAATACAATTTTCTTATTATTTCATTACTATTTTAGTACCATTTTAACGTCTTTTTATTATTTATTAAAATTCTTTATGCAAATTAAATGGATTAATATTTATAAAAAATGATGAAATAGATTTAAAATTTACACACTTTTTATGTTGAATATAATTTATAAAAAATTAATAGATCAAAAGACTTAGTTATGTTTGGGAGAAAGCCCTACATTTACAAGAAAGGCTCTACATCTATCGAATTTGTATGATTTTGATTGTCATTTTAAATATAGGAATGAAATCATAATTTTTCAAAAGTAAAAAATAAAAACTACGGTCTTTTTTAATTCTGTTTTGTACTATAAGTTCTGTAGGGGTTGCTATAGATGTTTCCATCAGGGTTGGATTAATCTATTCTTTAAAAATGGGTAGAGTCGGAAGAAGATTCACCAAACTACTTAGTAATCCGGTCATGCGATTATATTGAAATACGGAGTATTAGAGGTTCAGATATTTAAGATGATTTATGTTAGAGCGCGCTGGAACCAAAACGCGAGATGGCTGAGAAGGTCTGGGTGACCTTAAACAGAGTAGAAACAACTACACATCTCTGGACCACACATTGACTTTCTCCGAAAGTTCCACGTGATGCCTTCCCCCTTTTAAAGCAGTAGACCGTGAATGTGGCGGTTTCTGAGAAAATCGGAAGCCACGAGCATTACGTATGAACCGGTTTAACGGAGACTTATTTGTATAAGACGGTTGAAAGTGTACATGCTAGAATTTGTATCTCTACTTTCGGTGAAATCTGTTACGAGAGGTCTTTACGAGAGTCTACAACTAAAAGGAGTCGTTAGCACACAGAAGGTAGCCCTTACCGAAAAATTATGATAATCTGTAATTAAGGAGAATTCCGTTACGTTATGAATTAGGCATTATCTCTACCGGGATAAATATGAAGTGTTCCCATTGCGATTACACCAAACTTCTTTTTTTAGTCAAAACGGTGTGAAAATAAGAGCTCTCCGTGGTGTCTTAAATTTATTCCTTTTTAGCCCTCGAGCAGTTAAAATTTTATACTTTGCCAAATTAAACGTCAACTATAATTCGCAGCTTGGAGCTTCAAGAAAAAAGTAAGTATACGGTCATTTTTTGTAGGAAATTTAATTCTCTGTCATTTAGTTTTTTAATGTGATACGCAAAAAGTTGACATGTTACTGATCTCCCGCCACCAGGACTCTTTAGTATGCCGTCAAAGGACATTAAGCCAGTTTCCAGAACTGTAATTCCACTTTTGATTATTAGGAACTCTAGCACCTGCATATGCTCTTTGCAGTGGGTAAATTATAAACCAGAACCCCAACTCCCGCGACATACCCTTCGACCAACAAGTTTCGTGGCCACACTCTGGTGAAGAACTTAGTAACTACTGCTAGTAGGTTGAAATATTAAGCTCCGCCCCGGTTGGACTCTAAATGGTAAAACATCAAAGTTTGTTCGAAGGTACACGTAGATAACCTTCTAACGGGAGATATTAGCAAGTAATAAGGTTCGACCCTTTACCAAAAGAAAAAAAATTTCGATAAAATAAACAATTGATTTTGAATTGATAACTGATGTTTTATTGAACTAATTTACATTATATATACGTTATATAATTATATGTATATTTATATATATAATGTGGTTGTTTTTCTTTCTGATATAAATAAAAACAATAATAATATATGAATTATATAATTAATTAATAATATATAATTAATGAATAGATCTAAAATAGGTTGTTTTTTTGTTGTTTTAATTTAATTTAAAAAATAAAAATACGTTTAAAATATATATAATTTACTTTTCATATATAATATAATCCATTCATATATTCATTAATGTGTTTTGTGTTGTGTTTACGTGTGTGGTCGGGTTGGGTCGGGTCGCGTGTCCAAAATCACTCAATCCAGAGAGTTTTTTTTTTAATACACATCAAAAACATGGTTATGAAATCTATTTTTTTTTAAATTCAAATAGCCTTAAGTAATTAATAATTTGTTTTTTTTTTTTTTTATACAAACTGTACCAACTAGAGGTTTTCATTTTGATTTAAATGTTAACATTTTTTTTGGTTTTTTAAATTTTCAAATCTATTTGTTTTTTTTTTTTTATTTTAATTTTTTTTTTTTCAATTTCTCAAAGAATAAATTTTAGTGTAACAACTCATCATCTCGTCATTTCATCTATACACAATAAAAATATGTATAAATTTTAATGTCGTTTTGTTTCTTTATCCCACCGCTGTCACCGTAAAATTTCTTTTGAAATTAATTTATGGAAAATTGCATACATTTCTCGATATAATTATGCTACGCTACGTATTAAACCGTAGCATCTCGGTAGCCCAGTATTTAGAGCACTGATCCGGAATTCCAGAGGTCTTGGGTTCAATCCCCAGTCAAGATGTGTCAGACTTTTCATATCAAAAACATTGATGTCATAATATTGTTACAAATGTTCAGATATATTACTTAAAATATCAAATTAGGTAAACGCTAGTCACCTCTGTTAGTATAATACAATCGGAAGACAACTATACTAAAAATGGATGGATTGACACCAAAATTTTACAAAAACAGTTAAATAATAAACTATTTAGTTTGGTTAAATTCATAAAACCATGTGCCATAACAAGCTATTCTACTTTGGAAGAATACGAAAGGTGTTTATGGAAGCTGGACTTTGGAATGAGTATATTTTTTCCTAGCACATTTGGGTGACATACTCTCCGGCCAACAAGTTACGTACACTCTGGTGAGCAACTTGGAAACTATTGCTTGTAGGTTGAAATATTAAGCTCCACCCCTACCAAAGATCCCAATACGAAACACGCGATTCCACACTAATTGAACTCAGTTCCAGTGTTCTTACAATATTACCAATCACTAGAAATGGATAAGCATTGTATGCTTAATAATCCTTGTAAAGGGAGATATTTGCTTCAAAAGTACCCAACTACGAAAAGTTTCTTTAACGTCACATAAAATTTCAAACAGATGCCGGCTCAAGCTAAAGAAGTTTCATTTCAAAATTTGTAAAAGTATAAAAATTATTACAAAAATAAGTACAAAGGTTCATTTTTAAAATGATTAAGGCAACGTTGAAAATTATCAAAAATTATACGATTTTTGGTAAAAGCCCAATTTTTGATATGATATAGGCAATAATACAGTTTTTCCCCTTTATTGTAACAAAAATGTTTTTAAACAGATTCGTCGCTAAAGAAGTTTTATATAAAAAATAAATAATTGTCCAGAATTTTCCTATTTTGTTGGAGCGGGGAATAAAGAAACAAAATAAACTATTTTCAATGGTTTTTTGTTATACATTTATCATCATCCAATTACGCATTCAGGTAAATTAATTACATTAATTAAAACTACCTTTTAAATATTAGTATACAATGTTTTAATATCCTTAAGTGTTCATTTTCTTTTTTTTAATGGTTTCTTTTTTCTATAGTAAAATTAGAAATGAAAATACTTGGCAAAAATTGTAAGAGAAAATTATAGAAGAGATTATTAAAAAAAGTGTGTAAAATTGGATATGTATTTTATTTTTAATAGTTTTTTTTTTGTAATTAATTGTAAGCTTTTAAAAACGAAACGTGTTTTATGCTTTTTTTATTTTTGGTGTAAACCGTAATAACGCTACCTCATTTTTTACAGAGACATTATTAAAAAAGTCTGGAAACGTCGTGTGTGTGGACACTCTAGCGCTTGGATATGCTCTCTGGTGGATGGAAACTAGAGCTAATAGGTCTATTATTCCTGCCCCAATAGCCATGACCTTCTCTTCAACCAGTAGGTCAAAATATCAAACTCCGCTCTCTGAGATCCCAATAGTTGCCATTTTTAGTCAACAGCGTTTTCTTTTGAAGCACGAGAGAGCATGCTTGTTACTCTTCAGTTCATGCTCGAGAATTGTACGGCCATTTTTTTCAATCGAACGTTTTTATGAAAATTTATTATTAGGTTAACTGTTAGTGTCAAATACTTCAAGTACACTGTAGCTGTGGTTTTGGATTATTGATCAGACTGTAGAGGCAGCACTGTCAGCACTGGACATCTAATATATTCTTTGATTTATAAATATGTCTGCCCGTGTGCGTTAAATAAATATTATTAAGTACAAATGTAAATAAAATTGAATCTGATGGCACTGATGACACTTTGTACTATTATTAACGACGCAGGTCATCATCTACACAGGATGGATGCAGCTTGTAATTGTAATTATAATTAAAGCGTCTTCATCATCAGAACTTTCTGACGATGATAATAGTTCCAACAATGTCAATATTCGTAGGTTTTTCGACGCCATATTGCACTGACCTTACTAGTCAGAGCAAGACGGAGCGCACTAGGAGTGTACTCTATCGTCAGTCGAAAACAAGTCAATCGAACATACATTTTATACTCAGAGTGCTATCAGTGCGCACGAAGGCAGTCAAAAGTAAACGCTATTAGAGAAACATACAAAATGCTCTCTTTATAAGTTTTAGACTAAACATGACGGCACTAATCACAACTTGCTGTATCTTGTCATCAGATTCTTATTATACTGTCTCTCTTCATCTTTGTTTGGATAGTGCCATCTATTGAATTTATTCAAAATGTTCTATCATTTTCGTAACTCCATAATAAGAGTCAATAAGTTACACTGACCTTGAATAAAATTTGACTTGATAACAAATAAAAACAAATCAAGTCGGTACTTGGGCACTGTAAGCATAGAGGTAATATTAAAGAGTGGAACGGAGTGAGCGATGTGTTGGTTGGTACTCGCGTTAATAGAAAAAGAAAAAGAGTTGATAGCTCTGATGCTGCATATTGGGATTGGCAGTTAATGCTGCGTGTTTAGACGTCTTTAAGACAGAGGACTCAGTGCACATAGTACATAATAGCATGGGGCCATTGATTCTCTTTCTCCTGGGCGGACAAGTGGCCCCTCGCTTACCCTATCTTTAATATTACCTCTATGAATAAGTCTAGTTTATACTAGAGATCTTAGAGTCAGAGATGAGACAGCTGTCATTTGGGGGGTTCTTATATCAGAGACGTCCAAAATTTGGAATGTTTATATTCAAGATGGTTTCTACAAACATTTCGATTTTATATAAAATCCATCTTACAGCTGAGACTTAAACCTCACAAATTTCTGACGTTTGATACATAACCCACCAGCCCGAATTTATGCCATTATATCAGTAGTTACCATACTTAGAAACTATGCGCGGAGCGAATATATTTGTGGATGTTTCGATTTTTATAAACTTATTAATAGCGGGATAATCAATCAGTATCTAGAGCGTGTCTCATCCCTTACTCTAGTCAAATAATTATAATACTGGAAATCTACGTATTTTATGTAGATTACTTTTTTACTTTGGCTGTAGTTTCTAGGAGGATAGCAGTCACTGCGTTTTACAGTTGTTGTTTTTTTTAAATATAAACTTAATCCATAATTTCCAATTATTCAATAAATTTTTGATCGATTTCATCAATTCGACAATTCTATAAGAGGAAAATAGCTTACAATCTTACTCGAATTCCCAGCTTTCTTGTTTACGTTAAATCTATGGTTTACATTTTATTATATTAAATAACCATGTCAAATATTTTTGGATCGTACTTGAATCTATGGAATATACTTGAAACACAGTTATAGAACTTAGCTCCTTCGATGGATTGTTGCATTCCTTTATAATAAATTGCAGAATCCTCAACCGGGATGAGAGGAATTTATTTGTTACCTTTTCGTATTGGATCGCGTATTTCTTATCCTTCCATAGAAAAAGGGATAAAATCTAGATTCATTGATCTTTTGGTTCAATGAATCTCCCCCCCTGAACAGGAAAATTGTCAAATCTAGAACAGATTCACTGGAATTGTGGTTCCGCTTGATAAGGATGCACAAGAAGGTTCTATAACTGCTACAACAAAAAAAAAGGAACGCAGAATTCTATGCGCAAAAACGGGTCTATCAATTTCTACAAGGATGCACACTTTTCGTGTTTGTTGATCGAAATGTAAAGGAAATGTAATGTCCTTAACGTAAAAAAGAAAACTGTGTTTTTCGGTTTTTTTAACAAATGATTGTTTTATTTTTTAAAAATTTTCATAATTTTGTTTCACATTGGATATTTTTCTTTTATAAATACAAAAAAAAAATCAAATAAAATAATAATAATACAAAAATATAATTCTAACAAAAAAAAAAAAAACATAATTGGAGGTGTTTGTGTTTTTTTTTTCACAATTTTTCCATGAAAAATCTAAAAATAAGAGTGTAAATATATTTAATAAAAATTATTAATTAATAAAATTTAACAAAAAAAAAAAATCAAATAAAAATAATAAAACATTTCACAAAAAAAAAAAAAACTGAATTTTCTTTTCACATTCTTCACGTTTTTTCTTTTAAGTATTTTTTTTTTCTACAAAACTCACTAGTAGTGTTTGCGTTACCTTATATGGATAAATTTTTTATTTAAATATATTAAAAATATATATACATTCTTAAATACACAGGGTGTTTACTTACTTACTGCAAAAAAGTATTCACATTTTCAAATAAATTGATACATCCTGTATAGGTATAGCAGCACACAGAAGTGAATCAAAAGTTACTTTCTACTATTTAAAAATCACTTTTCTGGTACACACAACAAGGCCACAAAATATGGTAAAATATAAAATACCTTCTATAGAAAGTGTTTTAATACACAATGTGTACTTTTCATAGAGATTTCGATTTGTTTGACAAGTCTTTTGCAGAGATGAATAAAAAATTACTGACAACGTAGAAAATGATGAAGATTTGTCAAACAAGGTGTGAAAGCTCATCACTTCCTGTACTATCTGCCACAAAAGTAACGTTCATTCTTCAAAATTAATTTGTGCTTTATTCATTCGACTTTCGGAAAATAAATTCGGTAAAAATTGTTCAATATAAATATACTAACAACTTTTATTTCGTAAAATTTTCCCCAACAAACACCGAATGATTAAAACACAAATCAACTAAAAAAATTTTGAAAAATGAGCGCTACTTTTGTGACTTATTGTACACTACACACTGTGTACAGGAAGTGTTAGAACAATGTGTTATAGCTTTTACACCTTGATTCACATTCTGTGTTGTCATTAATTTTACCCTTAAGGATGAGGCTTGTCAAACAAATCGAAATTTCTATAACAATTACACATTGTGTATTAAAATACTTTCTATAGAAATTACTTGAAGCAGTTGAAATAACTTTTGACACGCTCTCTGTGTATTTAATACAATTTTAATATTAAGTCCATGGTACAGTTTTTCTTTTCTCCTATGTTGAGTATTTAAACAACAAACTCATAATTTATAATTCATGAAAAACTTGACAATGCGCGCGCGCGCAACGCATTTCATCAAAACGCCATAATTTTTCCTGCGTTTTTTATTTTTAAGAAATAAATTTACTTACTAATTTTCATTTATATTCACTTTCCATATCCTTTAATTACTGAAATGCAATAGAAAATTTGCATGCAATCTTTGTGGGACTAGGATATAAATCTCATATTTGGAAAGGTTCCAAAAATAACCCCCTGAATTTGTCTTTCGACGCTATAATCAATGAATAATGGACATAAGTGATGCTTATTGAAATCACAACCATATATATGACGTCAGTTTATTTTGACAGCTGACCAACACAATATGGCGGCGCGCGTAGGAAATGTGGTTGTGTACGCATGCTCAACAAAAACAAAGGAAAGAAAAAAAACACATGTGAATTTTAATTAAACGAAAATCATTTTTCAGATGTTTTCAATATATTTTCAAATTTATTTCTTAACAAAAAAAAAAAACGCAGAAAAAATTCATCGAATTTATTCTTACACCAAATTTTTTTTTCTTCCAAAAATAAAAACGGCATAAAAATTGTAAAATATATATATATATAAAAAAAAAAGAAACTAAATCGTACAGAGGACACTTTGTTGGTTTGTTTGTATTTTTAAATTTTTTTAACACCATTCATATCATTCTCACACTTAATATTATAAAATTACATAGTGAGAAAGTTTCTACTACACCAGTCATTAGAGCAGCGAAAAATAGACGATTTTTCGATGGGAGCGAAGCTTCGATCAGATACTTTCGATATTATTGTATTTGGGTATGGTTTTATGATTTCACGAGGCAGATCTCACCGGAAACGAACTCAGAGGGAGAGCAAACTCAATTGTAACGCCTATCCTGGGCGGGACTCTCTTATACCGTAAGGTCCATTGTGAAAACCAATGGGGATGATCGATCCATCCTTAATACTACTTCTTAGACCATTTGGAACGGTAGATTTTAGAAGTGTTGAATACTTCTTTTTTTGTAAGTTGGCAACAATTACTACCCATATTTTCATTCGAAAAATTTTTTTAAAGTCCTGAACGACAAAAAAATATACAGGACTCGATTTCAAATAATATCCGCCCCAGCAATAGTGGCGTGCTTTTTTCCCAAAATTTTATAACTCAATAGTGCTTTATTCATTCACTTATTGAAAAAAAGCTTCAAACAAAAGTTGTTCATTGTAAAAATATACTAACAACTTTTATTCGAAACATTTTCCCGAAGACTCGAACACGGAGGAGAATACGAGACACAAATCAACTGTAAAATTTGGAAAAAATAACGCCACTGTTGGCTGTCTATTGTACACTCATATGCAATTTATTTGAAACAGTATCACGTAGAAGGTTTCAACTAGTTCAAATTTTTTTGCATCGGAGTGTACATAATTTAAGGAAATTATGATTTATAGAATTGGGACAGTTAATATGATTCGAATCCTATTCCGAGGTCTACAAATCGTAGTAATTCCCTTAAATTTTGTATTTTATACCAAGTCCCATTGTATTTTTGTCATAGGGAGGGTGAGGAGTATCTCCAAGAAAGTTTTCCGAATGAAAATATGGTCTTTTTTTCGTGTTGTTTACAATTATTTGCCTTAAATACTCAAACTCCAAACCGTGAAGTTTCAAGGATAACCGAGTGTAATCTTTCTAGAGGTTTCGGCATTCATTTACAAGTCATCATCAGGGAAGTAAACATCATTACACATTAGTAAATTTTTTAAATACGTTCATTGGCCCCCATGTTTTCCAAAAGAAAATAATTTAACCTATTTCTACAGTTTTTCACACAACTACTATTCTACGTAAATTTTTCCTCAAAATGGAGGGACCGAAAACCGGCATCATATCCGAGTGTAATTTTTCTAGAGGTTTCGGCATTAATTTACAAGCCATCGCCAGGAAAATAAACCTCATTACACATTAGTCAATTTTTTTAACACTTCATCGTTTCCAAAACGATGATTGATTAAACCGATTTGTTTTGAGTTCTTAATTTGAAGATTTCCTCAAAACTACTTTTATATACAGATTTTTCCACAAAATGGATCTCGTTTCAACTGTTACGAGGGGCCGAAAACTGACATCATATCAGTATTAATAAAAATTCATATTAGTCTATATAGTATAAGCTTGTTCTTTCATACTTATGTCTGCGTAACCGTAATGAAAATTGACATTGGTATCAAATACGTACAAAAAATTATCGATTTTTGTTTGGTTTTATATGAAATTTTCTCTGAATTCGTTTCTACTGGTGAATATGTATCAAATCAGATCAAATGCAATATCAAAAATTAAATTTCAGATTTTGCCCCCAATTCCTATAACAATTATTTGTATTTTATAAATACGTATTTCGACTAGAAAGTATGCATCATCAGTATGAATTAGTTAATCGTAACTATCTCCGGGATATAATAATTAAACCATTTTCAAAATTAGTACCTCAATGTTGAGGTTAGCCGCGAATAACATGCTAACGCTATTGGGTCAGAAAAGGATTACCGCCAATCGACGCAGTAGTTTGAGATCATCACACACTTAATCCTTGAATTGGTTAGTTAACTCAAGTAATCCCTTAATCCCTTTAATATCATTGTGAGACACGCACCAAATTTGCAACGAGTAACATATCTTTGACTCCACATCCCGGAGACAGTTACGATTAGCTAATTCATACTGATGATGACTACTTTGTAGTCGAAATACGTGCTTATAAAATATTGTTCTAGAAGAATTAGGACAAAATCTGAAAATTTAATTACAAAAAAAAACCTAGAGTTCTCTTTGATTATCTTAATAATCTTTATATATTCTCTATGGTTATGATATGCAAAACAACGATGACATGTTTATAATGACAATATTGTCACGACTTAAAACAAGATGACCCCGAACAGAGTTAGTTCTAGTTTGATTATCTGGGAATAATGTTTATATCAAAAAGAAAATCTGATCGCATCACGACAAACAACAACAACACCCCCATATGAAAAATCTTCTAATGACTTGGTCTATATATATATTTAAAAAAAAAAAAGAAAATCTTTTTTTTTTATTTTGTTCATAAGTATATTTTGTTTTTATACAATTAATTACTTTAATAATTATTTCTTACAAAAAAGTTCATTTTTCTGGTTGGTTGGTTCCAATATAAAATAATTTGAAAGTTTTGCTGTATATATATGAACACACTTTTAAAACATTCATCATGATGCTTCTGCCAAAAAATGATGCTTCTCCGTTGTCTAAACGTTTTTTCCGGGTTTTTGTTTCAAACAAATTTTTCCAAAGAACAAAAAAAAAAACTCAAAATAATATATTATATACTTAACACATTTTTCACTTTGTCTCTCTCTCTCTCTCTTTCTCTTCATCTAAATAATAATCAACTATTTTATTTTTATAATATGCACAATTGTTTTTTTTTGTTGTTGTTTTGTTTACGTGGTTTTTCTCTAATAAGATCAGTCTGTGTGTATGTATGTATGTATGTTTGTGTGTGTAGTATGTGATTTGTAGATACATTTTTTATTATCAGACACATTTTCTCAACAATGTATCTGACCATCAAGTGTTTTTAATTTGTAAATCGTCATTTGTTTTGTTTGTAAATAATTTATATGGTTCACTGTTTTAAAAAACAAAAAAACGGTAGTGAAGTTTTTTGTTTAGGTTTTGTAAGGTTTGACTAGTCGCTAATATGTACACTCTAACATTACAATGTTTCTTCAAAAGCAGCCATTAAATCGCTTTGCATATTCATATCTATTTGACCCGCCATCTAAAAATTTTTTTATTAGTTAATATTTTATTATTATAGAATTTTGCAGGGCATGGATATTTGCAGGGGGGGGGGGGGATTTTTTGATGTGAAAACATCTACAGCAGCGAGACTATACAAGATTTTATATGGGGAGTGAATTAAAATTTCAGATTATACCCAATGTCACACGGTTTTTGTAACGATCAGTTTATGTGACAGTTGGCAATCATCGACATTGTTAAGATAGGAGATAATTCATTCGTGTTTAGTTTCAGGAGTAAAGGTGACGCAATTTTTGATGTGAAAACATCTACAGCAGCGAGACTATACAAGATTTTATATGGGGAGTGAATTAAAATTTTAGATTATACCCAATGTCAAACGGTTTTTGTAACGATCAGTTTATGTGACAGTCGGCAATCATCGATATTGTTAAGATAGGAGGGATAATTCATTCGTGTTTAGTTTCAGGAGTAAAGGTGACGCGATTTTTGATGTGAAAACATCTACAGCAGCAAGACTATACAAGATTTTATATGGGGAGTGAATTAAAATTTCAGATTATATCCAATGTCACGTTTTTTGTAACGATCGGTTATGTGATAGTCGTAATCATGGATACTACACAAGGATACCGAACTCCATGTAAACAAATAATTGGCAAAAAAAAAGATGTCAGGAGTATCGCTTTTATGCCGGAAACAGTGATGAGAGTATAAAGCGCGAGTTTTTAATTGAAAAACATTACGCATTTATAGTATTATAAAAATTATTTGCAGCCAAAGTATTTTTTTAATAAAATACCTTTTTTAATAAATGATAAGTAATTTCAATAAAGAATTAGTTGAAACAAATTGCACACTTCAAAATAATCACTACGAAATAAAACTGATTACTTGCTTACTTCACTCCTATTTATTATACTTTATGCAATTCGGTACAGATTGTAGTACGGATGAACAACTAGCGCAGCTAGTGGCATAAAAAGTAAATATTACTATTACTTTGCCATATTTTGCGTTTGAGTTAGGTATCCTTGTGTAGTATCCATGGTCGCAATCATCGACATTGTTAAGATAGGAGGACAATCCATTCGTGTTTGTCAACCAATCACATTTCTCACAATAAATACGACATTAGCGTTTATATTTTCACATCATGTCTGAATTCCGGGACGTGGAAGCCGCAGAAGTTATGAGATACTGTTTTTGAATAAATTAAGGTATCTTAACTAAGGCAGATTAATTATTATAATAATCAAATCTTTGAATTCTGAGACGTGAGAGGATGTTTTATATAAATCCAGCCCTGCATTTTGTCCTGTGAATAATATTAATACTACTAATTTTACATTAAGATATCTGAAACAATTTTATATGTTAAAAATATTTTCTCAAAAAAGGACTTCTTGGAACGTCAATGATTCTCGATCGCAATCCGTAAAGAGTTATCGACTTAGGCCCTAATATTTCGTGTAATAATTACACTGTCATAGGCCACACCCCCTTAAACTCGGCTTGACGCACTGCCGTGCTATAGATCATATCCACAAGGCTCAAGTTTGAATGGTTTCAGAGTTAAGATTTTGGATCAATATGTCGGTAGTCATTGACTTACTCAAGACTCTCATTACTGATCAAATCATCGCGAATTTTCCACCTTAACCGTTGGTAGAGGTCAAAAAAATATTCCTTAGAGGCATTAATCGACAGTAATTACAGATGTTTGAGTTGAAATTAGAACACAAAACTGTTCAGTTTATGAAAATAGTTTGAAACAAGTTGTTAGGATCATTTTTGATGTGAATACGTCTTTAAATTTTCTTCTATAATGGGAGACAATTCAGAAAACTGATGATAACAAAATCGGGGGATACAGTTTGGTGTTGCAGCTACATATCTATCATCTAAATCCACAATTTAATTACACCATTCGATAGCTAAAGGATCAAAAAATTCGTTACGTTGAGTGAGGACTGTGACGCATCACGCGCGGTGGAGGGAGAAGCCCCGCCATTTTGAGGTCGTTTTGCTGCGTCATATAATTTCCGTTTAGTATAACTTTTGACTCGTAGAAGCTAGAACGTTCGTTTAAGTTTCAATCGTCGGTTCTCGTCAAGATCTATCGATTGCGTACTTAGTGTGAAATAGTTATAGTGAATATATAGGATGTTCAAGTAAAAATTAAAATATATAATGCAATGTCTGCCGATACTCGTCGAAAAGCCAAATCAAAATATAGAAATCGTATACGATTGGAAACGGCTTCTCAAGAGCAATCCAGTGATACCCCATTACGTTCACGTATTCAAGTAAAACACACGGCCGTGTCCACGACACAGCCATACTCTTTATTTATTTATTTAAAGATTTCTTCTGTATCTTACACGGTTTTGAAGGTAGATTTATTTGGTTTCGTTTCAGAAGAAGTTGGGACTAAACTTATAATATCCTTTTGTATATATTATACATAAACAGGATATAAAAAAATAGTTGCAGATATCTTTATGTAATCTCGTATAGCATTATATAGAAAAGAAAAATAAAAATTTACCGCTTCTCTCCTTCGCCTATCTTGTTCTCTTTGTCGTTGTCGTTCTCGTTCCGCTGCGTCCTGTGATGCTGGTGGAGGCATTGCTGTCGATCGTGGTGACACACTACCACCATCATTTGAAGCCTTTAATTGATTCACACGTGTGGGTGTTAATGGTTGTTGTTGTGATTCAACAACGCCAGCTTTCCTGTATTCAAAAAGAAAAAAACAATCATTAGAAAACCATAGAACCTTTCCAAATCATGGTGTTTTCTATTTGATAAGTATATAGTTTAGAAGGATGTCCAGATCTTTCAGACTAATGTAATTACAGCATTTTCCAGAATATCCCGTATATTTGAAGTACTATTTTCTACCGGGTTATCAATTACAAAAATAATAATTTATAGAGGATACATGTCCGGGTCTCTAGAGCATAAGGCAAGGTTCTTTATTCCCTCCTTAAGTGGAATATTAATGCCATTTGAAACTATAAAATCCTGTGTAAATAATGAATGATGGGAGTATATACATGGTATTTAAGTAATTAACTAATAGCGTTTTCTTTTGAATGCCTTCGTGTGCACTGAGAGCACTCTAAGTATAAAATAATAGTACGTTAATAGCGATGTTGCTACCCAGAAGGATATTTAATAATAGGTCTATCTAGAGCTCTGTTGAGTAACAAAAAAAGTTACTGAACCTTTTTTGTAGGAAATTTAATTCCCACTTATTTTATAATCCAATGTGGCACGCAAAAAGTTGATATTTAGGAAAATTCGAAATGTGTAATCTAAAATCTAAAAAAAGACGGCAAATTAACGATACCTCGATACCGAGGCTTTTAATTTGTTCAATTGTGAAGCCCCAAAGAACATTTTATAATAATTTTCAGGGTTATTAAACGATTTTTTTCTTTGGTTATTTACATTACTCTGTCAATAAATGAGAAAAGCTTCGGGGGAACTGTCTTTGAGTAATAGCGTTTTCTTTTAACTGCCCTCGTGTGCACTGAGTGCACTCTAAGTATAAAATGTATGTTCGATTGAATATTATAGATTGCTCGCACTGAGTTTTTCGTTTTCGATTGACGGTAGAGAGCACTCCTAGTGCGCTCCGTCTTGCTCTGACTAGTAAGGTCACAGCAATAGTGCAGTGCAATATGGCGTCGATAAATGTACGAATGTTGACATTATTGAAACTATTATCATCGTCAGAAAGTTCTGATGATGAAGATGCTTTAATTATAATTACAAGCTGCATCCTGTGTATATGATGACCTGCTTCGTTAATAATAGTACAAAGTGTCATCAGTGCCAGCAGATTCAATTTTATTTACATTTTTTCTTAATAATATTTATTTAACGCACACGGACGGACGGACATATTTATAAATCAAAGAATATATTAGATGTAGAGTGCTGACAGTGCTGCCTCTACAGTCTCGTCAGTCACCCAAAACAACAGCTACAGTGTAGGTAAGTATTCGACACTTAGAAAAAAAATCGATAGAAAAAAATGGCCGTACAATTCTCGAGCATGAACTGAGGTCGAGCATGACGTCATCACAGAGTAACGAGCATGTTCTCTCGTGCTTTAATTAAGAAAGCGCTTTTGAAGCACGAGAGTGTGTCAAGTCAGTATTGAACCTAAGTATGAACCTAAGTATGTCAGTGTTGAAGCTAAGGCTGGGCACATTTGAATGGTTTAGGTGTAATTATACAAAGCTTGGCTACTAGAAAACTGTTTTAAAAAATGGATAAAACTTGTTTAGTATAAAATTTCTTATCTAAAACAGTTTTAACGTCGAATATTCCAAATTTTTTTGAAACGCTCTAACAAAGGTTTACACAAAAATTGAACTGACAGGAAATGTTCGATCCCAAGATTAATTACTAAAAATTTCCGCTTTAAAAAAAAACTGGGCTGTATCAAAGAAGTTCTGGTCGCTAGACATTCTCAGGGTAAAAAATCGAAAAGGAACTTTATGAATAATAAATATTAACAGATAAAATGACTAACCGAACTTTCTCAAGTGCATCTTCCTCTTCTTTCTCACGTTTCTTCTCATTCTCTTGACGTAATCGTTCACGTTCCGCTTGCTCTTTCTGATGGCGACGTTGTTCCTGCTGTTCCATGAGCGCACGCTGCTGATCTTGTTTCTGTTTCGCTTTATTCTTAAATACTTGAAAACTATCTTGCATATTGTGCTGTTTGTTACCACCAGGTAAATTTGAATTTTGTGGTGAATTCGCTTGCGCAATAATATTCGACCATGACGTAGCATTTTTAATATCTGATTTTGTTTTAAATGCAGATACAAAATTTGCACCTGGATTGTTATTTTTATTCTGGATATCGGGATTATTACTATGTACAGATTTTTTATTATCTGGTAAATAATTTGAAGGAATTGGATTCGTTAATTCCTCAATTGGTTTTGGAGTAATTAGCGGTTTATTATCTTCCTTCTTCAATGGTTGAATTTGATTTATGGACGGCATTTGTTGTGATTGTTGTGTGGGAATGGTTGGAATTGGATCAAATATACTTGACATTCCACCCACCATATTCATGGATACTCCTCCTCCTCCTCCTCCGGGACCACCACCTACTCCTCCACTCATGGCTGCTAAACCATTATTATTGTTTAATGGTAAGTCCAAATCCTGTTTGATACCACCAAAGCCATTATTGCTGGAATGCATCATGTTTGAGGTAGGCGCACTAGTTATTGGAGGCATAATCGATGAAATGTCGTTGCCCGGCATTGTTTGATGCATACCACCAGCAGCACGATGTAACGAATTATTCGACATTATATTATTCATTTGCATTATGGGAGTTGAATGCATCACAGGATTGGGAAACGATGGATTTGAGACAATTGCATCTAAAGGATTATTACTAATGGAATCATGTTCCAAGCTACGTAAAGAATCCTCTAAAGGATCGCTAAAATTATTTACTAATGGTTGGGGTAATTTATTTATGGTAGGAGGTATTGGCGACGGGGTTGTGTTTGTGGAAGGACGCGTTGCAGAAACACTGTTAATATGTGGTCCCGGTAACGTTTGGGGTGGAAGTGATGGTATGGAGGATATTGAATTTGTTACAGGAATACTTGGGGGAGGAACTATTTGTGATACACTAGGTGTTATTGTCGATGGTGGTTTCACGTCTACCGCTGGTCCTGGTACACTGTTTTTTGTAATTGGTGTTGCTGTGATGGAATTGTTATTATTGATTGTGGATATCGAGGTGACAGATGTTTTACGAGACACCGCTGGTGTCACGGTAGTTGTTACCGATGTTGGAGATATTGTTGTTGATTTTGGAGCAGCAGATTGATTACTGTTTACAGTAGTTGGAGTATTATGTGGAACTGCGTTGTTTATTGCAGTTATTGCTGGTTTCTGAAATATGTACCATGAAGAAATATTTTTTGATGATCCAATAATTATTTTTTGGAAGAATAGATTACTAATTTTAGGGGTTGTGGACAAACATTATTTGTGGACGTAAGTTTCGAGTTATTTAAGACTATATTGGCTGCTATTTTTCTTTTACCAAACTCGAGATAGATGGGCATGTAGAAATAAGTTTGAAATAATATTAGCCGCCATTTTGTTTCGTTCACTATCTAGAGTTAAAATGGCGGTTGGCAAATAACAATTGTCACTAGATTCTATAGAAGACAGAGCTTTAAACTCTTTTTATGACTCTAAAGAAGGTCAAATTTTCAATTATACCAGAAATTATAAACTCATAATTAAATTCGTAAAAATTATGGAAATTCAATTTACAATAAAAATAAATAAATTGGGTAATGGATTCACAGTACAAACTGTGACGATGGTTTTAATAATTGTTTTAAAATTACTTTTAGGTCCACCTTCATATATGTAAGAAATCTTACGTAATATATAAAATTATGATACACTTTGTAATAAAAAAAAATTTATAAAAGATTTATTTATTACTCACCATTGGATTGACCGGTGGATTATTCGTGATTGGCTTTTTAGTTTTTTTTCTAGGTGGACGACTTTCACGACCTAAAAAACACGTAATAAAACGGCTATAGCTTTAAAAAAATTTAAGAGTTGAACAGTTGGAATCAACACCAGCACAGCTACACTTGAGTAGAAATTACTTTGTTAAACTTTTAGACCAGACCACTAGATCACCACAAATTTTTGTTTAATAAGTTTTTGATGTCGAAAATTAAACCAAAAAAAAAAACTTGAAAAACATATAAAATGAAACAAATAATTGGCGCAGCTTAAAATTTAAATCGATCAATTTTCATCACCCTCTAAAATTTAACTTATAAAAATCGTTCCATATAAAAAATAATACTAACAACTTTTGTTAGAAACCTTTCCTTGGAAAATCGAATACATTTAGTCAAAATCTATGTTTTTACAGTCGATTTGTTCCAAATTCGTTCGATTTACAAACAAAAAATGGTAAGTGAATAAATTTTGCTAACCTTTCTCCACCCCAAAACAGTTTTCATTTCATTAATTTTGTAATATTGTAACAAATGGATCCCCACCACTAATTTTTGTAGATTTTTCTGCTAGTCTACTGTGTTGAAGATACGAGAATGATGCCCGAGAGTATATAATGGAATCAGACGGCTGAGTGCGAACAAGTTGTATTTTACATGTGATACTGATACATTGGGTTTATAAGGGAATCGGACAGTTGTATTCTAGATGTGATACGGTAAAGATAACAAGCGATTAAAAGCTGCGATTGTTTATATTGTAGTGTTATATACCCTTCTTCCCTTCAAAAAGTGTTCTATGATCTTGATAGATGTAAGGATATCTCTTGGCGATACCTCATTGATTTCATATGACTGTAGATCTGTTCATCCCAAATGATAGTGTCTTTTGAGATAGAAACTTTCGCATTCATCCAGAATGTGAATTCCGGTTTCCTACTCCTCATGACAAAATCTGCATAAGTATCTTCAATTGGTTTGTTTTTTAGTTGTAAACGCTCAGAGATCTTTTTCCATGAGAAGCTTTTTATAAGAACCTTTGCATGATCTTGACCACGAGTATTTACCCAAGGTAAAATACTCGGTTGGACTCTAGTACCGCCCATTATTTTTATATTTTATTGTGCTTTTCGGTACTGCACTAAAGGGCCCTAGGTAATGGAACACTAGTATTCATTCTGGCGAACTCATTAGCCTTCTCGCTTCCATTAAGTCCTGAATGTCCAGACACACCGGGCTAATAGTGACTTAGTTTTGTTTATTGGATTCAATAAATTGTAATTGTTTTAAATTGTTACTTGTGGGTGGTCTCATTAAAAGAGAACCTAGTGCGTGTACAGGTTACGCCCGTTAAAACGTTACAATATTTGTTTCATTTTTAAATAGATTTGTCATTTTGTTTGTTTGTTTAAGGACGTTCATGTGCTACGCTATCAAATGAGTACTATCTTTAATAAAATTTATTTAGAATTTTAAAATAGTTGTAAAATATATCAATAATCTTACAACGATTTATAACTTTTTTTTATTTGTCCTAAACATTTTAAAAGTATTGATTGTAAAATATCAGTAAATTAGAAATTGATTTGATAGTGTATATGTTTTTTTACTGTGCGCTGTCGACAGTTTTCAAAATATGGTGGCAAAAACAAATCTAACAAAACAGTTTTAATTTTATTTAAATAATTAATTCAAACGTTCGTCAACACCATTTTTTTAATGCAATTTATATAAACTGTATATTTCAAAGAATATTTATAATCATTTTTTATTATCGTGTCTACTTTAATAATATAGTTATTATAATTTTAAGTACAGAAAAATTTTCTTCTCCATAAGACGGTGTGTTCAAAGTTTGATTTCTAATCGATTAATTACTCTTTGAAATGATCGACGACAGGTTTTAAATTTTTGAGAGAGAATAACTACTAAATTGAGCTATTCAATTCACTAAAAAAAAACAAATTTGTATCTACTATCAAGCCGCATGCATGAACGTCCTTAAGATATGATTTAAAAGAAAAATAAAAAAGATCGAGAGAGTTAATCGACAAAATATTTTATTAAAAAAAGTTTTTTAATACGTTTATATTTCTCAGTTATTTATATATATATATACCTTAAATATATATTGTTGACAACAGTATAATTGTATTTAGTATATATATATATATATATAATATAAATTCTTGTGTGTATTCATATATAATATATATACATAATTTTATATTTGTTTGTATCTAATATACGCACCATACGAAAACATTTTCAATTGGCGTTTAATCGAATCATTTCACAATTAATTCATTTAATTAATTAATTAATTCATAGTTTTTTTTTTTCTTTTTATTAAATTTATATTTCTTTTTAAATATATTATATCAAAAAAATAATAGAAAACAAATAATATATAGAAAAAAAGCAAAAGCATAGTCGCATAAAATGTTTTTTTTTTTTTGTTTTTGTTCAAAACACAAATTTTTAATTAATTTATTTTTTTTTATTGCAGTTATTTATTTTTAAATAACATATAGAAGAAGTACCAACAACCAATTTTTTTAATCCATATGTTGCGTGGATTAGGAAAATTTTTCAGAGAAAATGCACGTGTTTTACTTCTTTTGTTTTTTTTTTTTACGTATGAGATTATATGCGAAAAATATAAATATAATGATTTTTTGTAAATTTTATTTATTGGATTTATTCAAATTTTAAGGTTTTTTAGACTTGGCTTCGTCGACAAGGTGTATTTTGTTTAGATCTCTTGATTCGTTATCAAAAGTTAAGTGGAGTAAATTCTCAACAAACCAAAAATATCGGAATCGAACTCCAAGTCGTGGACTATAATGAAGTAATCTAACTAATTAGAATTCGGTTCGCCATCCATGCGGACGTGACAGTCCGGTCTCGGTACGAAGAGCTGTGAACGAACTAGCAGATTGATAATTATGCTAATTTGAAATTCTCACAACAAAGCCGAAGAAAAAAGTGTTTACTATTCGAAAAGGGGACCTTTTGTTCTGTGATTTGATATATAAGGGTTTCCACTTACAACCCCTTTTGTGATTGGCTAGCTGGAGTATTTAGCTAACAAGATTTTTCGAAAACAAGAGCTTAGTGTTTTTACCTCCTAATTTTCGATTATCTATCAGGTTATGGGCCCAGGATACCCTAGTTTTGACGGAATTCATCACTAGTGAATATTTTGTGTTCAGGTTCTACTCTAAGAAGATATCTCAGAACCTTTAGACCAGTCTGAGGTACTAGAAATCCGGACGTAATCATCCTGTAATTTATTTGGTGATTGGGCTTGCATTTAATGATTTTCTAGCTAGATTTCTGAATATCAATCTAAACCGCCTCTACTATTTTCTCGAAAACGAGAAATGATAATTATTTTGCTTGAATTTAGACATCTTTTATCATCCAAATTGAAAATTTTGCTCTAAAATGAATCTTTAAATCAAAATTGATGATAATTAATCGAATATAAATGAGATCCAAATAACAAAACAAAATGAAACCTTGTCTATTTTGATCCCATAATACAAGGTGGTGCATTTAAAGTTAAAAAAAAAAACGAATGAAGATTTTTATTTTATAGCTTTTAAGTAGAATTTTTAAGGATTTAAGAAATTATCTCAATTTCTCACCGAATATTTTCAGCTCATTAATGCAAACTCTCACTTTAAAGTAACCCCAAGAGAAGAAGAAGTCAAGAAGAGCAATGAGATCCGTAGATCTTGTAGACCATTTCAGATCATTTTTGGAGAAACATTACTTCAAAAGTTGGGTTGTAGCACCACCAATATGTGTTATAGCACCATTCTGCAAGGGCGCTCAGTAGCGCTTTTACAGCAACAATTCTCCAATCGAAAAATGAGTATCTGAGATGGTTTCCAAGATCTCTGGATCTCAGTCTTCTCTAAATAGACATTATTAGAAAATAAATATCTGCTTTTTGTCATATCTTGTGTTTTCTGTTTGAAGTGGGGGGGGGGGGGGTTACCACCGTTTGTGAGCGCGCGCGCCACTCTGTATTTCAGATTCATGGGATTGTGTGTTTTAATTTGAATAAATACAAGAATTAAAATTCAAAAATGATTCTGATGAAAGATGTGTGTGACACAACAGACATTTTTGTTTTGTTTAAAAACTGTTACAACACGAGTATTTTTTTTGTTTGAATCGCGACAACAAAATGTCACTCTTTTTTTTATTTACAATAATTGTTTTTTTTTTTTGTTGATTTCAATAATAAAAAAACGTTTCAAGAATTTGTTTGAAAAGTAAAAATTTGTTTAAATCTATAGAATGAATCTCTTATTTTTGTTTGTAACAGTATAAATATTTTTGATTTACTCTTTTAAATCATTGATTTGTTTTTTTTTTTCTTGTTTTTTTGTTTATACATTAAGACTCAACTATGGGAGGGGACAAAAACAGTGATGTTACGATGAAAATTTTTACATTTAAACAATTAACACCAACATCAATTGTCTTAACTATATGTTTTTTTTTTTTTATAATCTACACGGAAAAAAGCACAATTATTTAAAAAAAATTAGCAACAACAAAAAACCCCGCGGTTTTTGTTTCATTTATAAGTTCACCAATTACAGTTTTAATCGCCATTTTTGTACATTTATTTCCATCCCCTTTTTCATACAGACGATTCGTGTATTACATTTTCCAGTGAAAATACCATCAA
The DNA here is from genome assembly GCA_963920215.1 of Nineta flava. Lineage (NCBI taxonomy): Eukaryota > Metazoa > Arthropoda > Insecta > Neuroptera > Chrysopidae > Nineta > Nineta flava. The sequence goes on from OY986040.1 coordinate 144,295,923, forward strand.
AATCAGGTCAGTAGTTTAGCCATAATATTCATATGAACGGGGCGGCGGCCTTTGGCTTGGCTCCGGGTCATTGACATAGTGCAAAAAACCGCACTCTTCTAGCATGAATCGAACCAAAAAAAGTGTATTTTTGGGATTTTTTCCCCATTTTCGGGGGAAAAATTAAGTTTTTCGATTTTTCTCGAAGTTTGATCCTTCTAGACATCCTTCTAGCATGTCTAGAGTGAGCTAAAAAAATTGTATATGTGAGTCAGACAGTCACTTAAGGTGGCGATCTGCTTTAAAAACTTTGCGCTCGATTTGTGCCGAATTCATTTGGTTCTTGAAAAAATGTCTCGAATAAAAGTTGTTCATAATAGAAATCCTAAAAACTTGTAAACATTTTATCGAATACAGAATGTATTCGGCACAAATCAACAGTGAAATTTTTAAATAAGAACGCCGCTTAAATAGCTACGTTTACGAAATTTGTTTGGTGTACGATAAAATAAGTTCAAAACAAAAGTTGTTTATCATTCAAATTTTGCTCTATCTATGATCGTTCAAATAGATTTTGAGATAGATGCAAGAAATTGCAAATTCAAGGATCCAATGCGAAAAATTTACATTGAAATGTGATTCACAAATCCTCGTATGAAAAAACGACGGAAACTGGTCCGTCATTCGTGTACTTCCGTTTACTGATCAGAGATTTAATCTAGTGAATATGATTTTCCGTGGCGTAGAATTAAAATGAGATTCCACAAAGATAAAAAAAAAAACGTAACACGTTTTCTTCTGAATTATCGACTAATTTATGCAATATATTATGGTAATAACTTACAACACTAGACGGGGGGGGGGGGTGGCAGGGCAAGAAAGACAGCTTGAATATTCTCTTATTTATACAGCAACTATTCTAATTTTTTTAAGATTTAATAACAAAACAAAAAAAGACAAACAGGATCCAATAAGTTTAACCATATTTGAGTCTCGTTGCAAAAGTTCTAAAATAATACATATCTGCAATTTACTCATGGAAATTAATCATTTAAAAATATAGAAAAATGTGTTTTTAGGAATGTCATCATTTTTTTTAGGATTCCGTAACCGTATTAACTACAGAACCCTTAATTGTTTTTTTTTTTTAAATACATTACTTATCTATTTTTTTTTCTTTTGTTTAAGAACAACAATCTTATAATACTAAAATTTTAGAACTATTATTATTTTTTTTTTAATTTATACGACACAGACCTTAAATATAATTTAAAAAAAGTTAAAAATCAATAATCTTTGATAATCAATAAAAAAAAAATACTCAAAAATTTAATTTATTTCAGCCATTTGGTATAAATGAGTCAAAGCGAAGAGTTCTGTACGTAAACGAACGATGGTTGTAAACACTTGGATTTTCCGCTACCAAAGAGATGGGCAAATGATAGGCAAGCAGAGGCCATCCCGTGCGAATTTTGACGTGAATACGTCTTTAAATTTGCTTCCATAGTGGGAGGCAATTGAAAAAACTGATAATATCAAAATCGGGGGATACAGTTTGGTGTTGCAGGTACACATCATCTACATCCAAAATTTAATTACACCGCTCGATAGCTAAAGGATCAAAGAATTCGTTACGTTGAGTGAGTATTGTGACTCATCACGGTCCGTTTAGTACTAAATATTACCCGTTACGTACACGTATTCACATTAAACACACGGCCGTGTCCACGACACAATCACACCCCGGTTTTTTTTTTGAGAATAATTAATATATACCAATATTCTACCTTATTCATTAAGAAACGCTTTGTATTAGCTAAGAAAAACCGATATTGACAACAAAATGATTAGTTTTAGTGTTTCGTATTACGAAAAACGGAACATTCTTGGAATCACCTTGGTGTCTGTCGGTCTATTGGTCTGACTGGAATTATCGTGACTTCTATAAAAATAAGGGGAAAAGGAATTAAAATCCCTTTATTAAGCGTAACATTATTTATGAATTTAGGATCGTCTTCAGAAAAGCAGAACCATAAAGATGTCTAAAACGCGAGTACGGTCTAACCGAAACATGTACTGAATCTGAACAGGTTACAACTGCGGAAGCATCTGCACACAATAATGGGACTCCATAACGGATCCATTATGTGCAGATTGTGTGGCGAGGAGCAAGAAACATCCAGCCACATTATCTTTGACTGCGAACCTCGCGGTTACAGCAGATACAAGATATTCGGTGCATCTCACCCTGAATATATGAACCTTCAAGAAAAATCTGATCAGCAAGCTCCTAGCTATTTGTCAAGATATGGGAGATGCGAATCACGTCAGACTGAATTCGAAGGGGGAACACAATGGGCCATAAGGTCGAAGTGCAATACTTTTTATACCCCAAAATATATCTATTTATCTATCTAACCGAAACAAGTTGAGAATTGTTCGTCCTCCAACTTTAGTTGAATATTGGAAAAGAGCTTTTATCAATACTAATTTTTTTCTTTTCTGGTGTTTCTGGTATGATCCACTGGCATGAATAGGGTGAAAACCGTCAGAGAATTTATTTTGATCCTACTAAATTTTGAATGCAATCGATTTTTATTATTTCAGACTGATAGGTTAGAGTGGCTGTCCTGGGGTGAGACACACTTGGATCAAAGAGTCCATTGTGATACCGAAAAAGTACGCCTATCCCCGGCCACTACTCTATGAACCATTTGGAGCTGTTTAAGAACAGAAAGAGTACTTTGACGTGAACGGACTTAAGATCGGAGAGGTCGTGAAAGAAAGGCTGACTCAGATGAGTCCATCTCCTCATGGCAAGAGCTGGGCAGTGACAAAGAAGATGAGACATCGTTTCCCCCTCCTTCCCACTGTGACAGCTCCTGCAATAATCGTGATGCACTGGTAAACCCAGTCGTTCAGCTTGCCGGCCTCCTTTAGCCAGTGTCCTCAGGCAGAAATAAACTAAATTTTCTATGTGTTTTTCTTTTAAACTATAAAAATTTCCAAATGTAAAAAACAAACATAACCTTAATTTAAGACACTTGTTTTTTGCTTTGTATAGAAAAAAAACAAAATTGATTTAAAAATATGTGCAATTAAAAATTGAAATAAATAGTTTTTTGTGCGTAAAATACTCTTAATAATTAGTTCTAATTAATGAATATGAATAATTAAGTTTTGTTGAATAATTAAAGAAGACTCGAGAGTATAATGCAGATATATAAATTAAATAGTTTTTTTTTTTTAAATATTTACAAAATTAAAAAAAAAAAAACAAAAAAAACGTCACAACAAAACCTATTTCCGATTCAATTGAAAAAAAATATTAAAAAAAAAAAAATTGGGTGAAAACCTTGGAAAAATACTTTACGAATTACTAAGAATAAAAGATGTAACATGTTTCGATTTAAAGTGGAAAACGCAAGAAATACGGCATTTTTTTTCAATTAGAAAATATATATTCGTTTCTTTTGTCTTAGAAAATGATTTTTTTCAACACCCCCCCCCTTTCCCTAGCACAAAAAGAACCGTTAGTCTCAAGCTATTGTATAGGCCCGTTTTTACACATGTAACTTCAGATGTAATTATTCATGCGATTGATTTGGTGAGCAAGCGCAGTAGTATTTTTTTATGCATGTTTTTAGCTGGACGAAATAGAGAATCTATTTTGACAATTTATTTCATGAAATCTTAAGGTGCGTCCACACTTGCGCGCTCGTGCGCATTGAACACTTTTAATGTTCGCAGTTCATATTTGGATGGAACCGTGAAAGGTTTGTCGTTTTTAGCACGCATGTGATAAACCTTAAGGTGCGTCTACACTTGCGCGCATTGAATTCGTCATATTTGAACGGGACGTGCGCTTGGCGCACAACGATCCATCTCATGTCGGTTTTTTCAACGAACACTTTGTATGTTCGCAGTTCATATTTGGACGGAACCGTGAAAGGTTTGTTGTTTTTAGTGCGCATGTGATTATTGTTTTTTAAGATATTAATTGAAATGTAGTATTTTAGTTCAACTTGAAAATTTTTCAAGTTGAACTAAAATGTTACATTTTAATTAATATCTTTAGATTATTTTCAGATTGATTATTTTGACCAACGTCGACGTTTCTTTTTGTTTTTAGACAAACTTGCCATTAATAATGTCGCACCACTAATCACCATAATCGCGAGATTTTTCCGTCACGTAGACATGTTTACAACTTCACTGCAAAATGAATACTATGTTCGTGGGTCTCCTATGGATCGCCGGAGGTTCGTTGAAATTAACAATTCCAACGAACCAAAGGCAAGCGGCGCGCGCGCGGCTCACACACCGCTCGTGGTTTGTGACGCGCAAGTGTGGACGCACCTTTATATGTAAGAGTAGTGTATACGATATGTTGATATCCTACTTCCTTATCATTGGTATATTCTGATCATGTGACGGAAGTGGTTGACAAATATAGAAATAGTAAACAAGACGAGAGTTATAGCTGTTAACAAAACATGCGATTGATATGTTTCTAGTTAATTTCATCGTGTAGACAGTAATGTAATTTTAGTAATATCAAATACTTTTATTGCGATTGAATACTTACTTCAAAAGTTACATGTGTAAAATAGCCCTATGATGTAACACAAAGCCTTTCTTACCAATTGATTAATTGATCTATCTAGCGTTTCAGAAAATTTTCGAGACGATTTTTCATGTACAGAACAACTTCTAGTTGAAACGATTATCATTATGTTAAATCAAATAGATTAAATAATTGGAAGACATTAATCAAATATTCCAAATCAAAATTCATAGTAAAAATTTACGAATATATAAAATCTATTTAAAAAAAAATCAAATACGAATATATAAATACGTTAGGGGAAAATTATCGGGGGTAAAGGGGGGCGGAACGGTGAGAGAAAATGGGATGTGATTGGAAAAAATGATCCAATATTATATAAAAATTTCCACTTATTATTTTGTTGTTTTTTGTACATTTAAATTTACTTCCAGTTTTTTTTCTTTCAATTGACCTAAATAATTTATGAAATCAAAAATTCAAAAAAAACTGGACAAACCCTTAGCAGTTACTTTTTTTTTTTTATGAATAATAAATTAATTATTAATTCAAAAGGCGTACCCTAATATACTTTTTGTTTATAATTAATGTACGTATATATTATTTATTTTTCTCTTTAAAAATTAATCTTAGCACAGCTTAATTATTTTTTTTTATATATATATATAAGATTTTATATAAGAAAAAGTTTGCCGAATCGAGAGCATTATTTTTCGTTAGAAAAACAAGAATACTGCTGGGAGGGACGAGAGAAGAATATTTTCTGTGAGATATCCAGCAAACCTTTTGGTATATAAATTTAAAATGTGATTTGTGTTTTTTTTACAAAAATTATAAAAGATTTCTAAGCCTTTTATTGAGTGCAAACAATGTGTAATGGAGGCCAGCCGCTATAAATAAGGTTTAAAATCAAAAATTCATTGCTATGTTCTCTAAAATTTGCATCACCGTTTTGTTAAATTATTGGGTTAAGTTCACAAGATTTAAGAGATGAGTTTTTCAGCCGCCATACACATTGTCTGCATAAATTAAGCTTAGCGACGGGAGAATGCAAAACAAATAAAATAATTGCAAAATTCAAACTACTCATCCTGTTTTCGTATGGTTTTTTTTTTTTATCACGGTTGCGGGGGCGCATATGGGTGGTGTAGATTTAAAACCTTAAATTCTAGATCTCTAATATCTATTATGTGACCTCTTTATTCATTTTAAAACTAAATAAAATAAAATAAGTAAAAAAAATATAAAAACTTACGGCGTCGTTTGCGATCGTTGGCTTAAAATGAATAAAGAGTTTTTAAAAGTGTTTTGTTTTTTTTTTTCGACGATAAATTTTGAGGTGATCGATCTCTGGTCTTTAAATTTTGAGTACAGATATTTATTGAAATATCACACTTGTGGTGGGGTGTAGCAATGCTGGCGGATCCCTACACAAAGACTGCACTCAGGGGCTCTTACAACAAACAATACATGATGGGTAAAATAAAAAAAAAAAGGTTTTTTTTTTCAATATACTCTGAAATGGGCCTTGAAAAAAAATTCTTTAAAATGTTTTTCTGGTTTATAATTTATCAAACTATCTATCTGTGTGGGGGAGCGAAGTGTTCTCACCTAAGTTTGATAAACTATAATTTATTTTAAATACTTTATCACAACATTTTTTTTTTTTTTTTTGTTAATACCACTTAATTTTTTTTTTCTCAACAAATTTAATAAAAACATTTTGATTTAAATATATAGAAATTTTTGTCTTGTTTCAATTTTAAATTCACTTTTTTACGGTGTACTTAGTTGTGTGTAGTAAACTGTCGATTTTTTTTTTACAATATAGTGATAAATATATTATTTATTTCTATATAATAATTTGTCATTTTTTAGCTTTTATTTTTTTTTACAGATTTTTTGTTGATTTTATTAAGTTTTTTTTGTTTGTTTTTAAATCAGCACATACTATTTTAAAAAATTAGAACACATTTTTTTTTTTGGGTGTGACGACAACGACGACACACAGACACAGTAGTCTCTCTCAAATTAAACCGTAAAATTATTTTTAAAAAATACGCGCGGGGGCACAACGAAAAATATATTTATGTATATATATAAATATTATACTAAAAACAAAAAATTATAAACAGATACTACCGTAGTAAACATGTTTTCGATTAAACCGAAACAAACAAATTTATATAATAAAAAAAAAAATGAAAAAAAAAACACGATGGCACATTTAAAAAAAAAAAAACCAGGCATAGAAACATATACCGGATGGTTCAAGTACTAAATTGTTACGAACTTATTATCTTAGAAACAAAACTACGGTTATATTTTAATTAATCGTATCCATCATAATCCATATAATTCGGTTGGAAGATCGTAGGGAGTTGGAAACTAACGAAAATGAGTTATATTAAATAAATGGAACGTTTCGTTCATTTATTTATGACTTCATCAGAAACTGCAATAAAATAAATACATCGTTGATATTCTATCATTGTATTTATTTTATTATGGTTACTGATGAAGTCATAAATAAATGACGAAACGTTCAATCAAATTTAACTCGTTACTTTCCCAACTTTCTATTTTTGTACTATTGGTGACTGTTTTCACAGCGATTTCAAAGTAATTTGAACTGATTGTGCACAGTCTAAGTTAATCTATATGTGAAACTATCAAGATTTTACAATCGATTTCTACCGTTTTTTTGGGATAAAAAAGAATATTCTTAAGCTGTGTCGACCTCGGGAGTTAATCAACCTCTCGAGTTAATCAACGTTAATTTTACTATCAAGATTTCTACCGAATTCATTCGGGTTGCGAAAAAATATTTCGAATACAAATTGTTTGTTATAAGAGTACTAACAATTTTTGTTCGAAACAATTTTTTTTGGATAAAAAAGAATATTCTTAAGCTGTGTCGACCTTTCGAGTTAATCAACGTTAACTTTTACACGATTTTATATTATTAAACTTAAGCTTTCGATGATTTTTAAAGCTTCAATAGTGCGTTTAGTATGAAGAATTTCAATTTGTTTGATTGAATTCATCAAAATTTTTTCTTGAAAACCTTTTAAAATCAGTTTTTTATTCCAAATTTCCCGATTAGTAACCAAAGAAAAATTGAATTAAAATTCCATCGTAATGAATCGACAATTCCTGAATCAAGGATTGAAGTCAGTCCAGCACATATTTTCGAAATCATTTAAAATTACCACAAAATGGCGGACCATACCGAATGCTACTAATCGTTCAGTTCTTAAAAAAATAGTTTAAAGCCGTTTAGATTTTTGCATCAATTAAATTTATGTTACAAACGATAACTGAACCTAAATTTGACCTTTAAATAACCTTGAAAACTCCATATCTATCGTATACTCAAGCTACAGAGTCCAGCCTTATAAACAAACAAAATCGCGTGATCATAGCACATGGTGCAATACGATTGGATTCCTTCGCTATCTTGGACCTTTAAATCTGATTGAATACAAGTCTCAGTTCATTCGTATGCGAATTGTTGTTTACTGCTAACCAATTTTTGTGATCCAATATAATTTATTTTTAGTTTTTATTGTTATATTTGTTCTTGTTTTTATTGTTTCCATTCGTTATATTTATAACAGAATAATATGAATAGAAAACGAACACGATAGAACGAAATTGGGAGAGAGTCTGTTTTGACAAATGTTCTCACATGTTCTGTGAAATAACACGCTAAAAACTACATTCGTATGTGGCCATAGGGATAAGGCGCAAGAGATTCGGGTTCAATTCCCAGATTCCTTTGTCTTCTTGCGAGTGTTTTTGTTTCCAAGATAAAAATTTAATACGAGGGGCTTTTTTTTTCTATATCGAATGAAGTTTAATTTTTTTATATAAAAAAAAAAAGATAAAAAATGAATGAAAAAAACTTTGAATAAGTGGATTTCCGTTTTAAATAAAAATTAAAAAAATAATATATTTACGTTAAGGCAATTTTCGAATTGCACACGTTTGTTTACGCAGACGCGAATAGTGCGCGAGTCACGACACGTTAAATAAAAACAAATGCTTTGATTTAAAAATACATAGTATTTATATATATATATATATATAGTTTTTTTTTTTATAGCTATATTTATAATACCGATCATTAAAAAAAAACGAAGAAAAGTAAATGAGAAAATTTTCCGTAAAAGAAAATTTCAATAATTAATAGCGAGTGTGTCCTTTTGTAATAAAAACTTGTTAACTTATAAAATTATATTATTTATTGCAAAAATGTGTGCAAAAACGTTTTCGTTTTGTTGTTGTTTAAAGCAAAATGAAAATAACTTTCACCAATATTTTTTACACAAAAAAGTCTTTGTGTAAATCAAAAATTGTATTGGATGAGAAGGGGGGGGGGGCCAGTCATAGGCCATTTATTTTTATATTAGAGAGAGGGTAGAAGGAGCTTTTTGATTGAGCTAACCTGCTTCGCTATCACTCGAGTCTGATGAACTACTGGACATACTCGAGCTACTGGAATCGGAATCCGTGCTACTTGACGAGGAGGAAAGTCGACCTGAGGGACCGCCTCCACTGCCTGGTGCAACTTCAACCTTATTATTTTCATCTGGAAATAAATAAATGCGAAATTTCTATTGTGTGTTTGTTGAACAAAAATTTTATGGAGAATTTTTTCAAAATAATCCAGAAAAAAAATTTTAATTGAACCAATAACCCAACTAAAGTTAATTTTATGGGGTCAAAGGTCATGAACTGGTAAGATCTTTTTCGTAGGAATCTCATAATCTGTAATCTCGCGATTAAATTGGATCAATATCGAAAAATTTAAGGACCAAGTGTCCACTTTTAAGTTTTAAACTATTGAGATTTTTTTAATTCCAATGGATATCCGCCGCTTTTAAAGCGAAAACAAATGTTGGCAATAAATTTTTTTTGGCTAATTCAAATATCAAGCAAGAATATTTCTGCTTCCAAAATTAGATTGGCTAATAAAATTGTGAGTTTTTTTTTTTATTGATCCAATAACAACGGAGTGAAAGATTACGAAGTTCCTATGAAGAAAAAAATGTTCCAATTGATTTTCATAGCCAGTTGAATCACTTATAAAATTATTCTCTGGATTTTTTTCCTGGATTAACAATTAACATTATGAAACAGCCATCAACAAATGAATTAGAATAATTTTTTTTCTTTTTTAAAATGGTGTATGTACACTCTCGTTCATAAAAACTGAACCATTCTAAGTGTTATTGTATGTACTATACATATATTTAGTAATATATACGAGCTTAGAATGTGACTTACCGGTTGTTCAATTTTTATGAATGGGAGTGTACTAATATGAGCCACAAAAGTAGCGCTCCGGTTTGAAAATTATATATGGTTGATTTGTGTTCCTTAATCAATCGGTTTTTGGGAAAATTCCATATATGTAATACTCCTATATTGGACAGTTGGTATATGAAAGAATGTCCCCCAACATTACGGTACCGACTAATTTTATTCTCTCTCTCCTCCGAGATACATTGTCTATGTTGCGCATGCCTGGAAATTCTCTAAAATGCGCAGAACAGAATTGATCGCTCGGAGGATAGATAGATTTTAGAGGCTGTCCTGGACGCGCTACACTTCGACCATAAGGTCCATTGTGATGCCTAAGGATGTGAGTGGAAGGAATTTTTGTGTGTAGACTAGGAATTGGTAGGATATGCGGCTGCAGCCGACTATGATAGGAACTATGCCGATATTCATCTGGAGTTCGTGAAGGAAACTGCAGAAAACCTTCTCAAGCATAGCCGGTTACTTCGTTCTTGTCCATACGCCGACAGTTTAGTCAATCAATTTTCTTAATAATTGACAAACTGCCGATGTCGGGATTCGAACCCATAACCTCCCAGTTTCCAAGTAGGCATACTGCGCAGACATAACGCCTTAGATCGCTCGGCCACTTGGACTGGTTGCTCGGAGGATAGAGAGCACAAGAGACAATCTGTCTCACTTTGTCGGAACAGCTTCCACTTGGGACTGACCATATAGTATTACATATATGGAAAATTCTTCGAATATTTATAATGAACAACTTTTATCCGAAGCTTTTTTTTTTCGAAAGCTCACTGAATAAGACACAAATCAAACTATATAACTAAAAATGAGTTGCTACTTATGTGGCCTGGTGTACATTTTACATAAAATGGCGGTAGATGAATTTCAAGCGAACAAAATGGGATAAAATTGAACCCTTAAAATACAAAATTTAGCGCCATAAAAGCAAAAATAAAAAAAAAAACAAAAGACACCCAAACAGATATGTAATTTGTAGTAAAAAAAAAAAAAAGTTTCTTTGTTTGTGTGTGGTCTTGAAAGAAGAACAAAATGATGATTTTGATTTGTTACCGTACCTTTTTTTGTGGTTTTTTTGACGCTGCCTAACTGGCCTGTTACGTCTTGGAGTCGTTTTTCTAACTCTTGTTTCTTTTCTGCCATCTGCTCGTCTTTTGACTTTCCCGATATTTTCTTGTCTGTGTTAGAACATACATATTGCACTTACATATAAACAAATAAACAGCACCTTTCTGCACTAACAAAGCAATTGTACTTACAAATGGGCACTAGTTGTGCTAAAATTTATCCTCTTATGAAGCACTTAAATTGTAAAATAGGTAAAAAAAAAAATTTATATTATAAGTCACGTCAGATTAATTAGCTTGCAAAAAATAATATTTTATGAAATCCAAAAAAAATTTAGCACAATTTAAAAATTTTGAAATTTTATGTTTTTTTTTTTTTTCTGATGTGTCCAACATTATTAATAAAGCTTCGAATTCGGTTTTCTTTTGGGAGAAAATATGAGAAACTGATTTTTAAATGGTACTAAAAATTTCTTTTTTTTTTTTTTTTTAAATATATTTTTTTTAATAGATCAGTCATTAGAGCAAAAAAAAAAACTGAATGGGACAATTTCTATACGGTTCGAATAGGGATATACTCGGAGATATTTTTGTATTTTCTGGTGCTTTTTTGATCTAAAACTAAAGTGTCTTAATGCTGAAGAAACGAATTCAGACGATATGTTATATATAATCAAGATAAAGGAAGGTTTTTTTTCCTACTTTAAATGGAATCCATTTTAATGAAGGAAGCTTGTCAATTAAACGGATCCATTGTGTGCAAATTGTGTGGCGAAGAGGAAGAAACATCTAGCCACATTATCTTTGTCTGCGAACCTCGCGGTTACAGCAGATACAAGATATTCGGTGCATCTCACTCCGAATATATGAACCTTCAAGAAAACCTGATCAGCAAGCTCTTGACTATTGCCAAGATATGGGAGAAACGAATCTCGTCAGACTGAAGTAGAAAGGGGAGCACAATGGACCATAAGGTCGAAGTGCAATACTTTTTAGATCCCCAGATATATCTAAGTTTGTCAATTAATTCTGAAAGCGCAAGGATTACACGCTTTTCGCTTTTGTTCGTAATTTAATTTAATAATTTCCTCCAAAAATTCAAAATTGCGCAGAATACTCTGCGACAACAGATCCAGAGTTATAGCAAAAAAAACACAGGGGGAAAAAGCTTTTCCATATTTTCATTCATGCAAATCTTTTGTACAAGTGAAAATAACTGGTGAATTAATTGCTTAAATACCCGGTAAGAGTAATTACAGAGATATTTGAGCTGAAATTGCGGTGAAACTAATCGGTTTATGAAAAAAAGTTTCAAACAAAAGTTGTTGAGGCAGGTTTTAAATAGGAAACATTTTTTGTTGTAAAATTTTGTTCGTACTGTTACGATTCCAAAGATGGATATTTTCCTCACTGTCGGTGAGGGATGTTTAACCTAAATTTGCCCATTCACGAACTTTACCTCATTGTTTAGCTGCTCTAGAACGGACATACAAAATTTCAGTTCGTTATCTCTGTTCTTTTTTGAGACATATAGACGGACAGGCGGATAAATACCCAAAGTCGGGACTAAACTTAATATACCTTGTATGTATTATTTATATCATCGGGTTTTAAAAATTGCGACTCTACAATATTTTTTCCCATGAGCTTCGAGTACTTCAAATCATGTCATCAGCATTTTTCGATCGCTTGGATCTTCAAAGAAGTTTGTCCAACGAAAAGAGAGTTCAATTTCTTTGAAGTATAATTTAGAAAAAGGATATATATTCTACACACGGTGTATCAAAATTTGGAAGAAAATGACCCTTTAACTTTGATTTCTACTGTATAAGACATTAAATTTTGCATCAAACTAACACTGAGAAAAGGCCAAAAATAGATCGTCTGAGAGTATCCCCGGAATTGTACCGTAAATCTTAAATGACTGGTCTAAAAAAAAAATTTCAAAGAAAAACTCTAAATAAGACAGTTACAACTAACATAAAAGCGTTCAAAAGTTTAAATTGTTCCAATTTTCTTTTTTTTGATCATGATTTTGGAATTCTCGATTGAGAAATAATTGTGAATTCTCACAACTGCACTAGAATTGTAATAATTATACGAAAAATATAGTTTGCTCTATAATATTTTCGCTCAAAGTTTTTGTTTTTGTTTTTTTCTTTCTTTCTTAGTTTTGACAATTTGAAGTAGTGCAGAAAAAATGCTGTCAGATTTTAATCATATTTTATTTTAATCAAATAAAATAACAAAATTATAAACACATGCGTGGTAAAAAAAAACTATTATCAATTTATTATAAATAAATATGCTAAGTAAGAAAATAAAATAATAAATAAATAAATAAATGATTAGACATGAACACAACACCTCCACCGTGTGTAAATAATAATTTGAACCAATACAACAACCAACAACAACATCCCCCAAAAACAATAAAATCCAAATAAAATTGATGAGTTCATGCTTAAACTTATTTTATTTTCGATTTCACAGATATGGTATCAATTTTTGTATTTAGAAAAATTCCTTACGTTCTTAATTCTAATCACAAGTCTATTTTTACCGACGAAAGAAGGAGGTACGTATAAATATTTAACTAGCTGACCTGTATGGGGCTACGCTCGCGCGTAAAAGCAAAGATATTTTGGATAAATTCGGATAAATACAAAAATAAGTACAAAGGTTCATCTTTTAAATTATTTTGGTACGATTTTTTAAAACGTCCATTTTTTTATATGTTAAAGGCAATAGTCCACAGTACAGCACGATTTTTTTTTTAATGATTAGTAACAGACTAAATTTTTGTCAGTAGCTTCCTTTCGACGAGACGCCCAACTTTTCTCTCGCGAAAATTCTCGATGATAGTGACTAGCGAGCGCGTAAGAAAGTAACTTTTGTTTGTTTAACGATAGCAAACGTTTTATCAGCAACAGTTAATTTGTTAGTTAAATTAAGAGACAATGTAATAAAGACTTCAAAAAAACTTGTGTCTCTACAAAATGGATGGTGTGACAGGCAGGTCCTCCCTCCACCCCGAACATGTTCAAATAACGGGGTATACATAGTTATTAGTAACAAGCTGATTTTTATGCTGTTAATTAATAATGGTATGTATAGTTTGATGGCCACCTTGTCCTACAAATTCAGTGGTTCAATTTCCCAGTCCTACGCTCTGAACAGGTCAATGTAAAATTTTCATTTATAAATTAGAAAAATGTTTTCTTATTTCAATGACACACAACGTTTGTACATATTGTAGGTCTCATTTCTTTAACCTTTAGTTCATAAAAGACTACTAATATTGTTTTTATCGTGAATACACTCAATCGCACCAAGTAACAGTTATTTAAGTAGCGCCAAGTAATAACTATGTATACCCCGTTTTTTGAACATGTTGGGGGGTGGAGGACCTGTCTGTCACACCATCCATTTTGTAGGACACAAGTTTTTTGAAGTTTTTATTACATTATCTCTCAATTTAACTAACAAATTAACTGATACTAATAAAATATTTGTTATCGTCAAACAAACTCCAAGTTACTCTCCTAAGCGCTTCGTTAGTCACTATGATCGAGAATTTTTGCGAGAGAAAACTTGGGCGTCTCGTCGAAAGGAAGCTACTGACAAAAATTTAGTCTGTTATTAATCATTAAAAAAAAACCGTGCTGTACTGTGGACTACAACAATAATTACACGTAATTATATTCTCCTAATACAATAATATAAAATGTAATTCTTTCCTTTCTCACACTTTTGTCTCTGATTTCCCCTCTATTGAATGAGTCATTTCCCCTTTATTGTGACAGAAAATTTCAAACATACGTCGCTAAAGAAGTTTCATTTCAAAAATTCACAGTCGAATCCATTAGAACTTCGAAAAAATATTTTGGAACTAAATGCATAATAAATTCTAAATAAGGAAAGACTTTTAGTGTCGAGATATCTTGTTCGTTAGTTTATGGCTCGTTTATGAACGATTCAAGTAATGAAAATTTTAATTAATAATTTTATAAAGCTTGGAAAAACTTTGCATCTTTTTCATGTAATTTTTATATATCAAAAACGTAAAGATTTTTTCCCATTAAATAAATGAAAAATTGTTAGTTAAGAAAAGAAAAAGCGAAACATGGAGAACTATTTTAAGTGACTTGATCTAAATCGACGCAAAAAAAAAGGTTTACTCTAATTTTGAATGAGTCAAAGTCGAAAGAAAAGCAGAGATGACTGACAAGTCAGTTTATCATTTAATTCAGATTAAAACTCTTAAATTATTTAAAACACGTCTGTTTTTATTCGTCCCTCGATCCCAATCTTCAATATAGGTTTATTAAGCCGTATAGCCACACAGATTTCTATACCAAATCTAGAACGCTAGACTTTACTCTTTGGATAAGTAAACTATAGTTCCAAACTGAAATCCTAATATATTTTATAGAAGGTAATGACTGTGGTATTAAAAATTCGGAAAAGTTCATTTCAGGCATGTTTACTAACAGCGCGAGAGAGGATGCTCGCTACTCTGTGATGACGTCATGCTCGACCTCAGTTCGTGCTCAAGAACTGTGCGGCTATTTTTTCAATCGAATGTGTTTATGATCATTTCTTAATAGGTGGACTGTCAGTGACAAACACTTCAAGTACACTGTAGCTGTTGTTTTGGATTACAGATAAAACTGTAGAGACAGCACTGTCAGCACTCTACATCTAATACATTCTTTGATTTATAAATATGTCCGTCCGTCCGTGTGCGTTAAATAAATATTATTAAGTCAAAATGTAAATAAAATTGAATCTGCTGGCACTGATGACACTTTGTACTATTATTACCGAAGCAGGTCATCATATACACAGGATGCAGCTTGTAATTATAATTAAAGCGTCTTCATCATCAGAATTTTCTGACGATGATAATAGTTCCAACAATGTCAAGAGTCGTAAGTTGTTCGACGCCATATTGCACTGAACTATTGCTCTGACCTTACTGGTCAAAGCAAGACGGGGCCGCACTAGGAGTGCTCTCTATCGTCAATCGAAAACGGAAAACTCAGTGCGAGCAATCTATAACAGTCAATCGAACATACATTTTATACTTAGAGTGCACTCAGTGCACACGAGGGCAGTCACAAGAAAACGCTGTAAGTTCTCCATTTAAAAAAAAATAAATAAAATTGCTGCTAAAGAAAATAAATGAAATAAAATTTAAAATAAACGACACCGAAAAAATTCTATATATAAAAAAATTTTTTTTTATATAAACATGACACCATCAACTCTACCATGCTAAAAAATTATATATGTATATTGTTCCAATTACATACGCCAGATAGCACCCCCATAGATATTTAAATATCTTATTTTGATAACACAGAAAAGTTACTATGGAAATATATATATTATTATATTTGTAAAAAAAAATTGAAATTGTTAATTATGGAATATATACTATGGAAGTGCTCATAATCGGTGGATTGTTGTATTCCGCCGTTGGACGTTAAGTAACGGAACTTACAGTAAGGCTTACGTGGCTTTTTTCGTAGACATGATGCTACGTAGCTTTCAAGCTCACGTAGTGTTGATGGTTTTAATGTCTCGAAATCAATTTCAATTTCATCTGGATTTGAATCACGTAACGATGGTTCTCGAGATTGAATTATGTGTACAACACGTCCTAATTTGTCACCTGTAATATACAAAAATTATCGTTATCCTAATTTATCTCCTAAAAAGAAGTCCTTGATATCTTCCAATAGAATAGCAATTAAGGTTGTTGTGAAAAAATTCAATTTAATGACAGGTTCTACCAAAATTTTACGGCTTATTAATTCAATAATAAAGAATATCCTGTGTCAAAATTTGAAGTTGATCCTGTTTTTAGTTTTTGAGTAAAAAAAATTTTAAAGTTACGATTATTAAGAGATTTTTACATGGGTTAAATGGACTCGTCGGTAAAAACATGGAGACAAAAATCTATAACTCGACAACCAGATATGCGGCCAGTGTTATGAAAAACTGTCATAATATTTATCAAAGTTTTATAAATACCTGGACCAAATTTCAAATTAATCCTGTTTTTTGTTTCTGAGATAATTAAATTTGTAAATCGAAAAATGTTCTAAATTTAGTTTTATTTTTAGTGATATTTATTTTAAAAATGAAATTTAGGATTTAAGTTTTAAACAATATGTTTTTTTTTTTACAAATATTTTTATGTTTTTTACAAAAATTAAATTATTTGAAACGATTTAATTGCAAAATTTTTAATTATTTAGAGTTGGCAACGGATGAGATATCAATGCATTTAGTATAGGACAAACTTACTACCCCTACTTTTCCTTACCAGTTTCACAACAACCTTAATACATATTATCACTGGCCAGGAATAATTTCATTCGAAATTATTGAATCGAGGGGAAAATATTTAAAATGAACATCTTGTAGTGTACTCCACTACCTTTACCTAGATGTTCCCTGAGTTACCACGGTAACTACTACCTAACTGATATTAATTCATTATTTATAAGGCAAAATAAACGTTTGGTTTAAAATTCAAAATATTGTACTTTAATTTAATTATTTCTCAGAGTAGGTTTTAGGATTCCTTGGAATCTTCTCTCCTTTGATTTGAAATGCCCCCGAGCATTGACCAAAAAAACAATCGGTTAGGTATTTCATTTTCAGGATGATATTAAATAGAGGGTATAGAAAATGAATCGAAGATGTAGAAAAAAATGCGTAAATATAGAAGATTCTACGCTGATAATGGAAAAAATCAGCAATACTAAAAAGTAGCAGACTTTTAGAAGGTTTGACCTGTTTTTTGGGGAAAAATAAGTTTCCATGAAATATGTTGAAATCGAATAGCAATAAGAGTTTGGCTAGATTCATAATTTTGTACGCATATTCCCTAGAAAAATGATTGGAAAAAAAAAAACGTGGAACTTACCAGGTAACTTATTAATATCCAGTGACAGTTGTCTTTTTTCATCGTAAGACATTGGTTTCGCGTTATCTTCGTCTTCTGAATCAAACGCCAAATTAGGTGCACTTGCTGTAGATTTTTTCTTCCCTCTCGGTGCGTTTGAATTTGTTTTAGGTCTCTTCGGTGCAGAAGCTGTTGGACCGGTTGCTGCTTTTGGTCCGCGAACTCCTTTACAAACAAATTAAAAAAAAAAAAGGATTGTTAACAAAATGGATTATAATCAAACAACAAAGAATAGTTACCTTTACTTTTGGGTGCCTTCGCTGTAGGCGGTACATGTGGTGGATGCGCTGGTGCATGATGCAGAGCCGCTGCCATCGATTTACCACCAGCCGGTGGTGTTGCATGATGCAGGTCTGGTAACCTCACATCACCAGCACCCATGGCCACACTCGCAATACTAGCACCTATACTATCCGTTACGACTGAATTGTTTTTACTTCCAACATTATGGCTACCTTTACCCGATAGGCCACTACCACTAACTGTTGGTTTTTTCGTGGTTTTCAGTTCTTTCTCTTTCTGTTTTTTCTTCATTTTCTTTTTACTACTGCTTTCTTCGACTAACTTTCTCATTCTTTCTTGCATCGCTAAAAGCTATATAAGAGAAAACAAACAAACAAAATTTAGAAAAGATTCATAATTACAATCGAGGGAGAGTTCGCAGAGGGCATCATATCTCGAAAACTATCCGTCAAATAGTAATAATAATAATTAGAAAGAGGGGTACCGCAAATGGATCCCTAGCACCTATTTATTTTACTCCTTGACAACAACCTGTAACCCGAAAGAGAGAAGTCTCCGGGTAAGAGGCGCCATTCTAACCAGATGAAGCTATATGATTCTGTCGAGGCCGGATGCCACACAGAAGGCCCACAACTTCTCTGGATTGCTCCCAAGATTGATGGGTCCAAGATTTATACGTCAAATAGTAAAAACTAATTGGATTTTAGTTTAAATAAATTCTAACCCTCGTCAAAATTTGAGATTTTTTATTTCAAACGCCGATTAGAGCTTTTCTCATCATAAACTATCAGCCCGATTTGGATACAAATTGGTGAGTCGCCTAAGTAAAGCGTAACATTCGAACTCGAATCTATCCAGGGTATCCAAATTTTCTGCTACCCCGTTGCATCCTCTCAATAAACTCCGATCACCAAAATTTTTTTACCGTCTTAGCCCTAAACTCAAGTTGTCTACAAACTTCCAAAACTCGATTTGATTCAATTGTTTAGGAGCAAGTCGGACGGCAAGAAATTGTAAATTTGTTATGGTTTTCGTGAAAATAAAATTTTTGTAGACGATTTGTTACATTTTCCAGGAGCGTACCATGAAAAAATGGCACCAAATCGATCAACAATTCACTATTTAAGATAAATTGGATTCAAAAAAATACAGAAATCGTGTTGATTTGACGAATTCGGGAGCGGAGTTTAAACGATTTCGTCTGAAATCGTATAAAAGAGGGCAACAATATTTTAAGAAACTTGTGGTGGTGACTCGATAAATTCTTATTTTCAAGAGTTACATCAAATTACAAAATTCTGAAGCTATTTTTATCATTTTCCCTAACCAAGACTAAAATTCTCAGATAAATTTACTGGAATCTAAAAATTCGGCTGAAATTTCTATAGATTTTTCAAATCATAAATTTTAACCCCCTCGGATCGGAATTTTGATAAAACACATTTTAAGGAAAAAAACGTTTTGGAAAGACATGTTAAACAATTATTACCTCTTGTTCTAATATTTTAAGTTGATTGTTCCGTTCTTCTTCAGCTGAATCATCCGAATCACTGGATGATTCTGAACTGGAACCAGAAGAACTGGAATCTGATTTAGCCATAATACGTTGTGTCTGTGTTGTTGGTGGAGGTTCGTCAGGTATTTTAGCATATCTAAAAGAAAAACATAAAAAAAAAAAACAACTTAGAAACGAACAAATTTTTATATAATATTAAGGGAGAAATTGGGGATAAACGGGTTGGGGGTCTCAATTGATGGTAGCAAAATTCAAAATTTTTAAATATAACAATTGACTGAGTTAATTGTTAGAACTTTTACTTTTTTACTTATTACGAACACATAGATGTAAAAAAAAAATACAGACGAATTGAGAACCATCCTCCTTTTTTGAAGTCGGGTTAATAAAAATATGACTAATACATATGTAGTAAACACATGCTTCTGTAATCTTGAGTAATTACATGTGTTTGAGTTAAGAAGGTTCATGCGTGAGGCTGGATAGTAAATAAATGTTTTTTTTAGTGAATTGAATAGCTCAATTCAGTAGTTATCCTCCCTCAAAAATTTAAAAACCTGTCGTCGATCATTTCAAAGAGTTAATTATCGATTAAAAATCAAACTTTGAACACAGCTGTCTTATGGAGGACAGAATTTGTTTGTACTTAAAATTAGAATAACTATATTATTAAAGTAGGCACCATAATAAATAATGTTTATAAATATTCTTTAAAATATACAGTTTATATAATTTGTATTTAAAAAAAATGGTGTCGACGAACGTTTGAATTAATTATTTAATAAAATTAAAACTGTTTTGTTAGGTTTGTTTTTGCCACTATATTTTGAAAATTGGCGACAGCGCACAGTAAAAAAATATACACAAACACTGTCATATCAAGTCAAATCAATTTTTAATTTATATTTCCTGATATTTTACAATAAGTACTTTTAAAATATTTAGGACAAATAATAAAAAGGGTAATAAATCGATGTAAGATTATTGGATGTACTTTACAACTATTTTCAAATCCTAAATAAATTTTATTAAAGATAGTACTCATTTGACTCTAGCGTAGCACATGAACGTCCTTAAAATTGATACTTTTAAATTTATAAAAAAAAAGTTGTTTGTCAACTTCAAAATTTCATATCTCTAAATTAAATATCAAATTTGTAGGTCAAATAATTATAAATTTTGGTACGGATCACTAAAACGGATCTATTAAAATATAAGAAAGTGTTTGAATAAAAATTGAAATTTATACAAAAATCGTGTGAATTTCTAGGCCATGAAATGGAAGTGAAGCATAAAAATAAATAAATTGATGTACACTTACCTCATTTCAAAAACGTCTTGTAATTTTCTGGCCATAGCGACGACATCATGATCCGGAGGATTGTATTTATAACAATTGGTAAATATCAGTCTAACGTCAGCAGCGAATTCGTTTGCTGTCCTATACTCTCGATTATCCATTTTCTGTTTGACGGTACCCAAATCCATGGGTTTTTTGATAATTTCATGGTAATCATGTAATCCAAGCAGCTCAGCGTCAACCGGTTTATAGAACGGCCACGCATAGCCTGAATGTTTTTTCGAGAATAACTCTTTTAAAATTTCATTACATGATTTCAGTGCATCAGAGAGTTTTTCTTTCGGTTTTGGCTGACCATGTTGTGGATTATTATTGGGTTGTGTTGGATTGATGTTTGCCATTATCGGTACAGGCTGATGATAAGGCAACAAACCATCTTGCTCCTGTCTTGATGGTTTTTTAATTTGTCGACCAGATTCACGCCTCGTTGATATTTTCGCTGATTTCGATTCCATCATTGGATAGTGTGTTTCTAAAGGTGTCGCCGTTGGTGTTGTTGTGTCCGCCTTTCTTTTCACCCCCTTTTTCACTTTGACTGGCTGTGTTTGTAAGACCGTTGTTGGAAGCGATGTACCATCCAATGGGTTGCTTATCGTTTGTGTGACATGGTAAGTATTCGACGGCAACTGCTGAGGTAGACTACTATGAGTGGTGGTGGCACTTGCAGCCGGCGCAATGGTTGTTGTTGCCGTACTTCCCGGAACCGTTGCAGGAGCTGCCGAACCTAAAGGTAAACTTGTACGTTCAGTAGAGCTGGCTACAGGAGTCGAAACTGTAGATGAAACGGATGCTGAAGGTCGACCCCGATTAGCACCAATACCGGGTAAACTACCTCCTACCCGACCTTTCTTACCCTTGCCGCCTTTTGGTGGAGGTGGATCCAATTCAACTTCGTCTTTTGGCATCATCGCCACTTTCGTTAAAAACAGCTTCTCTAATGTTTGCGCCATAACAACCACATCTTCTCCAGGTTTATTGTACACGTAACAGTTCGTGAACATGGTATTGAAGTCTTGTATACATTCTTTGCCGGACCAGTAATAATTGTTGTCTAATCTCTTCTTAATGGTTCCCAAATCCATCGGTTGTTTGATTATTTTATGATAGTCCTAGGACACATATCATTTATTTTATATAAATACATCCTATTGATTTTAACCTTTTAATTAATTAATTAATTATTAATTTTAATATTAACAATGTTTGTTATATTCATAAATATTTACAATTAATTATATTCATTTCAATAAATATATATATATATATCAAATTATTTGTTTTAATTCGAGTCAAGAATTTATTTTGTCATTTGTTCAATCAGAATTATTTCTAGGTAAAACAACGGATATTAAAACTGTCAATATTTAATACATAGATGTCTACACTCAACCATAGATCGCTTACTTTAAAGTTAAATTATCACAAAAATATATCAAATACAGTAGACAGCTCCAATTAATTTAGACCAGAAATCACAATAAATTTTATAATTAAAAATATGAAGAAATGATGGCGCTATAGAAGGATTACTCAAAGCTGAACCATTTGAAATCAAAATTTTGAAATAATTTAGTTAGTTTTCACAACGCTTGTTCGTGAACGTTGAAATTTATTTATCATCAAACGACAATTTCATCAGTATGACGACAAATGATAGTAAAATTTTATATTTTGCTAATGAACGAAAAAACTGTTCAATAAAATTGAAACACCTTTCGTTCACGAACAAACTTTAGATATATATATAGAAATTTTGTGTCCAAACTTAATCAAGTCAGTTAAATGTTTTTCGAGATATCTTTGTTACCGTCAATCGGTTTTCAATAAAAAAGTTTTAGCTTTATTTTAATTGAAAAAATTGATTATTTTTAAAAATATCGAAACTCAAGCAATTTTTAGTTGATTTTGATAAAACTTCGAGGAAATATTGTTAAAGTATTATACTAGAAGATTCAAAAATCGATTATTTGACCCAATGAATAGATATAACCCCTTAAAGTGTCGTAAAAATATATTGATTTACGCTTGGAAGTTTAAATATATGGAAACGGGAATCATGTAGCGATCTATGTATAATATAAACATCTATGTGCTGAAAATAAATAATGATAAAAAATATAGACAACATCTTACCGGTAAATTAAGTCTTTTTGCATCCACAGGTTGCTGAAAAGGCCAAGCAAATTGATGTTTCCACACAGCCTTAAGAACATTTTTTTGTAGGAATTGTAACTGATTTGTTACACGACCTGGTCTGTCTGGTGCAGGTGTCACCAATGGTTGGACAACCCCGTTAACGGGCTCCACCGGTGGATCCATTCTCGGTGGAGGTTCTTTAGTTTCCGATTTACCGGTTACCGCCTATTTTATATGTTCCTCAATATAAATTATCTAAACTTAAATAGCTAAAATGCATTTTTTTTTTTTTTTTTAATTCTCAAAATATTTCAAAAAGACATTTACCGTATTATTTTGCGAAATTGTGTCTACTTGCTGCATTCTTTTTTGAGACTGTCGCTTCTGTGAGAAAAAATACAAAAATAAAATTCGATTATAAAAAAAATTGTTATCAAACATTTTTCAGTTCAGTTAGAATTTAAAAAAAAAATCGGCTAAAAATTAATGTTTATTTCGATCTGTTCCCAAATTTTTGAATACTTAAAAACCATTTTCCATCCTACGATTACAATCACCATAAAAACACGAAATAAAAATGTTTGCCATTAATTTTTGTATGCGATTTTATTAAAAGAAGATGACCTACGAGTTTGAAAAAGAAAAATGACCAATGCCAATAACCATTGTTGGGGCGAATTTCACGTAAAACCACTCATTTTTCAATAGATTGTACAAAAAATTATTTAGAAAAAAAAATCTGATTTTTTTCGCCAATTGTAATCGGTTGGTAAAAAAAATTCTCCCAACAGATTAAAGCATTAAATTTTAACAAATTTTCGATTCCATCTGAACTGGAGTTTTTTCTATCAATCACCTTAAGACAGCAAAGTATTCCAATTTGTTTGGGTAATTTGTTTTATAATTACGTAGTTTTCGAAAAAATTGGTAATATTTTGCTGTCTTTAGCTTCTTGAGTTTTTTTTTTTGTTTTTTGGACCAACTTACTGTTCAAATATATACATTAAACAACAGTAACTCAATGCAAGACAGTCAGCTGATTTGTAAGTCAGGAAATAACGTTGAATGTGGGCTTTTCATACCCTGATAGTGCTCACGAAACATACTATCAGCGGAACAAGTTACCGGAAAGACATTCTGCATATACCTACAGATAAAAAAAATCAAACTACTTAAATTTTATAATTATATTTGTAACTTAAAACACGGGAAACATCATCAAATCCTCAAAAACAAAAACTCACAAGTTTTACGCATCAAGGCATCACAATTTCTTGGACGCCTAATTTTAACAATAAATTCTGTTCGTTTTTGTGGAAGCTCGTTACGGATTATGGAAATATATTTACTGAACATATAGATCAAATATCATACAAGTTTAGCATTATTGAATGAAATTTGAGACCAATAAGAGAACAAAATTTTGGACATTTCCCATATTTGTTAATCTAGTGAGTTTTTTAAAAACTTTATCGTCAAAGCTATAGACCACAAATTAGTGGATTTTTTTCCAAAGTTTGATAGTTGAATTTGTTAGTATATTTATAATGAACAACTTTTATCCGAAGCATTTTTTCGAAACCCGAATGTAAAAGACTCAAATCAGTTCTAAAATTTTGAAAAAGAACGCTATTTTTGTGCACTTAGTATAAAAAGAACGTCTGTGGCCCCCTGAAATAATTCAATCTTCTATATCTACATTCATCTAAAGATAAAATATGAAATACTTAAGATAACGAATGATTGTGCGTAAATTGAAACAGAGTTACATCGCATTGCAATAATTGTTATTTGTTAATATTTTAAATACATTCGATGGGCCCTTCTAAAGACCAAGTGTTATTTAAAAACGCGATTATATGAGAATAATAAGCGATACGATGCAATCTGCCAAAAAAAATCTATTCAATTACGTGCCCCAAACTTTTGTAATACTTTGTATTACCAAACTTATCCCCCCCAATAATAATTAAAAAGAGAGGTGCCGCAAATGGGTCCCTAGCACCTAGGCCAAAGGGTCCTCTGTGCCCTAGCCCCCCAATAAAATATACCTATTTTTTGTAGAGTACTCTTTTTTGTACTGAATCAAAATTAAAAATCATAAAAATATTTTAAAACTCACACAACTTAAAAGTTAAAACAAAACAGTTTATCGAAATTTTTTTTCGTCAACACTTAACTAACAATTTTTCACACGTACTGAAATTTCAATACGAAAAGGTTAACACAAACAGAACAGATCTCATGTCAACACGAAATAAAAAAAAACAATATTCAAGTAAAATTTTTACTTAATAAATTAACTTATTTTACATTAGAAAAAAATTAGTATTCACAAATTTTTAAGCACAAATTTTTTTTTATACATTGATGCATGAAAGTCGTCCGCTTTGTTTTAGAACACAATATTAATATCTTCTTCACAGATTTAATGGCGTTGAAAAAACAAAAGGTATTAAAAAAAATATTGAAATTTTTTTATAGTATCTGAAATCAATACAAACAAAACTAAACTTTAAAAATCACATATCCACACTTTTTGTTGGTTCATATAAAATGGTTGATTCCGATAACAATAAATTCGAGAAATGGGAGTACTCTCGTTATACCAATTACAAGCTATGAAAACAAGATCGTAAAAAAAACACTAATAACAAAAACTTTACACTTGATTTCTATAAACAAACGTCATTTTTCAACAAATAATATTGAAAACAACAGAGAATTGATCTCGACAAGATTTCACAAATAAATGAAATGATGAATGCTCACAATTAGAGACCTTGGGTATTGTAATGATGGGATGTTAGTAAATCGGTTTATTACCGATGCAACGGTCAACTTGAAACAGAAGCTAGACTCTTGTGAACGCGGGAAAACTTAGCAAACTTCTCAAA
This sequence comes from Nineta flava, assembly GCA_963920215.1. Classification (NCBI taxonomy): domain Eukaryota; kingdom Metazoa; phylum Arthropoda; class Insecta; order Neuroptera; family Chrysopidae; genus Nineta; species Nineta flava. The sequence continues at coordinate 144,321,998 of OY986040.1, forward strand.
CTCTACATACAAATAGCTTAATTTGTACAAAAATTGAATGAATTCAAACACATTAAACTGTAAATGAAAGCAAATATTGAATTTTCTGCTAGCTTTCATACAACATGGCGGTTTTACAATCTTAGATGAGATACAACATTTTGACATTTTTTTACAATCAAACAGACTCTCATGCAGTCAATGTATATAATTTTCAAGTAATTTATGCTCCCAAAAATTTGAGAGACACATTACCTGTGATTTTTTAGTAGAATTCCGCATGAGAAACGTAAAAAAACACGGGAGCTACACTGCACACAGCACTTATGTGAGACTGGCTTGCTAAGCTTGGTCAAGGTACCGTGATGGCCGACCTGTGCGCTATCATACAAATTAATTCTGTCTTATAATTATTTATTTCCATATTAGATGTATCATTATTTTTGTAATAAATATCATTCAAATTTCATGTACGATTGATTAATTTTAATTAAAAATTTACAAATATCTGCTGATGTTTTAAATAATTACAGATTTTATTTTTTAATAGATTCGATTACTATTTATCAAGTTCATTTACACATAAATGGCGACTGTGCGGTCATCCTCTATGGCATACTGTGATGGATCAATAGAAAGTGGTAGTTTTTAAAAATGTTTTTATTCATCCAAATATCTATTAAATCAATGCAAATTCATTTTTAAATTATTTAAAACATTTTTTAAATGCTTCTGCTGTTACATTTTTAAGATTTTAGCCAAAGTTAAATAATTATATTTACGAGTCAAATCAGTGTCTACATTCATTATTTACAAATTATCTTTTTTTTAATTCAATGTTTGTATATTTTATTGTAGGTATTTTATTAATTGTTATTATTTGAAAATTACATTCATTCGAGACCATTTATTCTATAAAAGATTGATTTAATTCAATTTTCATAAAATAATGCAATTCTTATAGATTATAAGCGCCATCTAATCAATGTTCAAGGCTGTTCTAGAAAACCCATTTATGAAATTTGGTAGCAACTAATTTATCACGAAAACAACAGATTTTTTTTTGGATAAAATTCTCATTTTTGTTAATTTTGGGAATTTGAATTCTCCAAAGTATTTTTTTTTTAAATATAGTTCTTTGTCTTGGCGATATATCTTTTTTTGGGCGCCAAGTATTGACCAAGGAATTTAATAGACCTCGACAAGATAAACGAATATTTTGCTTATTTTTCGAGATATTGAAAATTTAAAATGAAATGAGCCAATAAAACTATGTTATAGAAGTTTGAACCTATATAGTTTCCCAAAAATAAACATGCCCGCTGGTTACCAAATAAACTATTCCTGTAGAAAATTAAAGTTTTCACGAAAAATAAAATTAATATTTCAGATTTCCCTGAATGTATATTTAAAATTATTTTCTATTAATTCGCCCCAGGAATTAGTCATTTTTGTTTGGTTTTGTCTAAGAGTGCTAGCCCATCGTTGATGCCCATTGAAAAATCTCAACTTGAATCACCCTAACCAGGGCGATTTCCTTTTGGATGGAAATTTGGTATTTCCTAGGTACACAGTTGTCGAGACTAGCGACAATGTGATACAAATGTACAACACTACGGGACTGGTTCAAGGCTCGGCTATAGTTTATCCACATGACAAACTGTAGCCGAATTTTGAACCCGTCCCGTAGTGTTGAGCATTTCTATCACAGTGTCACTAGACAACTTTGCACCTAGTGAAAACGAATATTTCCAAGCATATGAAAGAACATTGTATTCCCTGAAATGAAATTTCTTCCATCTGTCCACAGAATGTCGTAAAAAAACTTTGTAGCAACCGTTATTTTACTCAGGATAGTGCACAATTTGAACCATTGATTAAAGCTCCCGCGAAAATTTTTTGCCTACCGGAGTCAGAATGTTGGATTAACTTTCCAAATTTTCGCTGGCTATATTCTACTATTAGAACATTATTGTTTGAGGGAAATATGAATGTTAGGATAAAAATAAATTTCCATGAAAAATATATATACAATTTTATTTTATTTTTTCATCGATAAATAGAATTTTCGTGCTTTTAAAAATAATACATTTTTTATTTTATAAAACTCCCCACGCTTCCTCAAAAGCAGAACACAATTTTGAGCAAGTTAATGCCCCTGAAAGGGGATAATTACTGATTGAGACATTATCTTCTATATAATCGGCATTGATCTGTCCATGCGCAAATGCACCAATTACAAATGCAATTGGACTGTCAGAATCTGGTATCAATTCGGATGGTTTTTTTACCTAAAAAATTAAGATCAAATATTTATTTCTGCGGCAATATTCCAAAAGTGTGGGGATCAGTCATCACGAACCTTTGTAGATGAAAAACTCATTCCAACTTTTGATATTCCAACTGGTAGATGACTTGTAATTGGATTCTTAATTACTTTTAATAATTTTAAATTACCATCGTTAGCTCGTACCGCAAATTTATGGAGTAATTGTACTGAAAACAAACAAATTTATTATGTAAAGATTTATTATTTTTGTTTATCAAAAATAAATCATTCATTTTGACGTATTTTAGTCTTTTAAGTTGTGGTGAACGTAATTGCCTAAATTTTGGGTATAAAAACTTTTGAAAACTGTTTTGCAAATTTTTCAAGTCAAAAAACAATACATTCATTATAGAAATAACGAAAAAAAATAACGGTTTATAAGAAACTGAAAAATAATATAAAAAAATACATACCGATAAGTCCAGCAAATCGTTTAAATGTTCGAGGTATTCGAGTTTGTGGATTAATTTCAATTAAAACATTATTTTGAGTATGTACATAGACTTGAAGTAATCCGGCTCTGTTGAGTGGACTGTCCAATAACATAAGTAAACATTGATGAGTGATATCTGGTCGACAACTTTTTGTATCTCGATTTTGTTTCCTTAAAATATGAGCATGATCGTCACAATTTAATAGCTCAAAATTATTTCCAACCTAAAACAGTTTTATAAATATTAATCAAATTCAGATTAAATTTACCATAAAACTTAATTCCGTAACACTAATATGTACTTACTTTAACACTTTCAAGTTGGGCCCCTTCTAAAATTACAATTAAACGTTTTTCATTAAATTTTTCATGTACGGATACCAAATGTTTTGGTGTTGGATCGTATTCATCTTCTAAAGGTAATTTTCTCTTATTTCCCATTATTTATACAATATTTTCTTTTCTTTTCCAAAACAAATTGTTATTAAATTATGTTTTGACACCACGTGTTATTTACCTACTCTGGACACTGACTGATATATTTGTAAACAAATGTTCGACAAAAACACAAATTAATAAAAAAAACTATTATCTATTAAAAATATAAAGTTTGTTACTATTTAAAAAAACTTTGAAAAAAAGCTTTAAAGAATGTTTGTTTATATTTAACGATAAAAATAAAATTTTTAAATGGTTAAAAAAGAATAAGTTATTTAAAACTGTCTTTAAGTAAATTTAAAATTGGTGCTTCTTTTTCATAGAGTATATTATGATAAATAATATGGTAGCTACTTACTATAAATGGTAGAGTAGGTAGTAAACTAATCTCTGGTAGTAACGACAAAGAATGCAATACGCTTACGTAGCAACATAATTTGTCTCTTTTTATCTTATAGGACATAAATACGCTAGATTTAAATTAAATTTGTTGATATTTTTTTTAGTATTATCGTTTGCTAAAAACTTCGATTAAAGATTTTATTTAGCTAGAAAATCATAAATTTCCATCCTCCTAAGAATATTAAATATGAAGCAAATTTACCGATTAATTCAAATCAAAATCTAGAAAATATAAAATACGAATTATTCGCATACAAAAATGAATTATTACGCACGCGTTGGTTGATAATGATTTTTAGCTAATTCACCAATCTGCAATCATTGCGAACCATTAATCAGAGAGTCTGAACGTGTGGTAGTATCATGGGTGTCATGGCGCCCTTTTTAAAAATAAAAGCCTGAATAAATTATTTAAATAGCTTACGTTTTAGAAATTCTCACTTTCTCCCAAAAATATTTCTGTTTGAAAATTTTAATCGTAAATATAACAGACTAGTATTATCCGTTACGACTTCGCAGTTCACCCGCGAAAATTGTAATTATATCTTATAAATGAGTATCATATTTATTTTCGTTAAATCTGAATACCAATTTGCATTTTTCTAAATAGAAAAAAAAGGGACCTCATTACAAAATTTCATACCTTTAAGGGTTGATTTTCGAAAAACGATGAAATTCATATTTCTTTATGTTATTAATTGCCTAAATACTAATTTCCGTGTCTCATCTATAACTTTAAAAAAAAGGGACACTAATACAAAATCTTATCGCCTATTTCACCTCCTTAGGAATTGATTTTCCAAAAACGCTGAAACACTTATTTCTTTATTTATTATTAATAGCTTAAATATCAATTTTCATGTCTGTAACTTAAAAAAGGATTTCTAACTTTGGGATTGATTTTCGATAAATTCTTGTTTAGTGCACCTCTACGCTCTCTAGAAAGCACATTTGCCAAATTTCATGTTTCTAGCCTCAATAGCTTATAGATGGAATGGAATAGTTACGGAATTTACTTTAGGAGAACTTAGAAATGTCATGAAATTTTGTTTCATGAGAAAATTTAAAAAAAAATCGTGAACATTGAGAAATATCAGGATACAAAAATTCTAACGTATACAATTTTTATAAACAATTTAATTTTTTAAGGAGAGATAAATTAGTTTTTACAGTTATATACAAAACATTAATGCAAAACGGGATAACAATGACGTTCGATTTTCATTATTTTTCTTTGGATGAATTTATTCTTGTGTAATTAAACCATGTCGATTAGAAAATTTGTTGAAATATCATGTGAAAAACAGTGGTGCAGCTACCGGGGATGTTACAGGTAACAATCACCGGTGCCCCCAAATTCCGGGTCAACGATTGCAGCAGCTTGTAGTGATACCAGATAACGATTTATGCGAAAATTCTAAGAAGTTGATCGAACGATATGATGTAGATATCAGTGACAAATTTCATGCTTGTCTCAAAAGTCGTATAAAAAAACTTCATTCTGTGAAAGCTACGCCACTGGGGAAAAAAGTATTTCTCTTGTGTGAGTACGTTTATGTTTCCAAAAATTGCCTCGATTCTTAAAACTTTTATCACAAACATCACACGAAAATGGTTTTTCCCCGGTATGAATCCGTTTATGTCCATTTAAACTACTCCTGTGGACAAAACTCTTATCGCAAACATCACATGCAAAACGTTTTTCACCCGTATGAATTCGTTTATGTTGCAGAGCATAGCTCTGCTGATTAAATGATTTCTTACAGATATCACATGAAAACGGTTTTTCTCCCGTATGAATACGTTTATGTTGAACTAAATTATGTTGCAAGGCAAATGTTTTCGAACAAACATCACACGCATATGGTTTTTCACCATTGTGAATACGCTCATGTAAAACTAAATTACTTTGGCATGTAAATTTTTTCATACAAACGCCACAACCAAATGGTCTTTTACGTTTTTCTCCGATATGAATTCGTTTATGATGTTTGTTTAAATCACCACGCGTATAGAATGCTTTATCACAGCGATCACACTGAAACGGTTTTACGCCGGTGTGAATTCGTGTATGTACCGTTAAATCGCTGCGTTGAATAAATGTTTGATCACAAAAATCACAAACAAAAGGTTTTTCCCCGTTGTGAATTCGTTTATGTGGAATTAAACAGCTTTGACTGGGAAATGCTTTCATACAAATATCACACGAAAATGGTTTTCGCGAATGAATACGTTTATGTCGCACTAAAGTACTTTGATGGGTAAATGTTTTCGCACAGTTGTCACATGAAAAACATTTTTCACCGTGAATTCGTTTATGTCGAGCTAAATAACTTCGTCGTGTAAATGTTTGTTCACAAATATCACATGAAAATGATTTTCCGTTGCTGTGAATTTGTTTATGTTGATTTAAATTGGTCTGTTGATCAAATGTTTTGCCACAAATAAGACAGGAAAATGGATTTTCTTCGACGTGAATTCGTTTATGTTGAGTTAAATTGTTTTCCTGTTTAAATGTTTTGTCACAAACATCACATGAAAAAGATTTTGGGTCAGTGTGAATTTGTTTATGTCGAATTAAACTGCTTTGATAGTCAAATGTTTTGTCACAAATATCACATGGAAAACGTTTATTTTCAGTATGAATCGATTGAATTTCTTCTTTAATTATTAATTTGGTATTTAATTGTTCATGTTTTATGGTTTCCGATTTCTCTGTGAAGATCTGCTCGTATTCGATTTCATCGTCTAGTATTTCCTCTTTAATTACTTCCGAAACATTTCCATCGAATGTTTTATCCTTTATGATTAATTCTGTATTCAATTTTTCGTTGGTGTGATTTCGTTGATGTCGATTTAAACTACTTGGATAGTTAAATGTTTTGTCACAAACATCACATGAAAAATGTTTTGGGTCGGTGTGAAGTCGTTTACGATGTTTATTTCGACTGGATGGATGAGTAAATGTTTTGTCACAAATATCACATGGAAAACGTTTATTTTCAGTATGAATCGATTGATTCGATGAAATACTTTCATCGAATTTTTCTTCTTTAATTGTTAATTCGGTATTTAATTGTTCAAGTTTTATGTTTTCCGATTTCTCCGTAAAGATCTGCTCATATTCGTCTAGTATTTCCTCTTTAATTACTACATGTTCCATTTTAATATGTTCTTCTTTAATTAGTTCATGTTCCATTTTGACACTTTCTTCTAATGTTCCAGCTTTATTAAGTATTGATTCCATGATTTAATTATTTTTCTAGCTTAATGTTTTCGTCGCTGATAAATGAAGGGATATTTAAATCATAGAATATTTTAATTAATTAATTCACAAATATTGAATAAATTTTCGAGTCAAGTGAGAGTTCCGTTGTCATGTCAACAACGGAAACATTTGATAACCAAGCTGTCTTCGATCTGACAGCCGAACATACGGAAATGGAGTTGAAACATTTTATGAACATTTATACCAAAATTTTTTTCTATGCTCCAAATTTCTATCTGTTACAAAGTTGGGACTAAACTTTTCTCTAAATTATCTCTTATCGAGGGTTGCCAGAATAATTTTTATTAAGTAGCCCCATCTGTATTGAAAAGAAGCCTAATATAGTACTCAAAGCGCCTAATTATTTTCAACCAATAATAACATATGCAGTGGCGCGTAAAAAAGAGTCTAAATTTCGATACAACATATTCCCGAATGACAGATTGTAGGCGCTGCCCTGGACGGGCTACACTTCGACCATAAGGTCCATTGTGATGCCTAAGGATGTGATTGGAGTGGAAGGAATTCGTGAGTAGACTAGGAATTGGTAGGATATGCGGCTGCAGCCGACTCTGATAGGAACTATTCCGATTTTCATCTGGAGTTCGTGAAGGAAACTGTAGAAAACCTTGACATAGATTATAAAAAGTTTTTGTAATATACAACCGTGCCGGCGTGGCAGCCACTAAATCCGTGTTCGCATGCCATGCTAAAAACCTAAGTTTTAAACGATGGGAGATAGAGAAAATCTTTAAATATCAAAAATGTAATCTAATAAAATCAAACAACTTTTGTATGAAATATTTTTTCATTCAACCAATAGTTTAGACACTATTTCAGTACGAAACCTGAAGCGGGTCAGATAGATATAATATACAAAGAAATATACGTTTCAGCATTTTTCGAAAATCAACTCTTAAGGGGGTAAAATTGTCCATACACCGACAGTTTAGTCAATTAACCGTCCCTTTTTTTCTTTTCTTAATAATTGACAAACTGCCGATGTCGGGATTCGTACAGCTCTTAGTTCCAAGTAGATATAACGCCTTAGATCGTTCGACCACTTTTCGATCCAAAACTTTTGCAGATGAAGCCGCAACGGGTAATGTAAGTACATATATCATAAATTGGATCATATTAAGGGCGTTTATATGCAATCTCTGTATCAATTTTTATTCAATTTCAAGGCTTAAAGATTTCGAGAAAACGAAAAGGTTTTTATAATTATTAAACAATATTTTCATAGCATTTGGCTTATTTAGTAAATTGCATTAACAAAATTTTGGAAATAAATTATTTGTTAGTAAATTTAAAATATATAAAGTTTGGCGTTTAAAAAAGTTAAAATTTCGAAAAAATAATTCGACAAAAATTTCCTGTAAGTGTAAGATATGTTTGAAGGCCGGACGACGCCTACTTTTTCAATTAGTGTATGAATAAATAAATTGGCGAGGAAGTCATGTGGAGAACAAGCTAAGATAGCATTTTGACCATTTGCAAATTCTCTGTATTTGTATTACAATTACAGAGAATTGTATTTCTGTAGTAATGAGTAATGTCTCGATTTTATGACACATTATGCGATTATATCTGACCCTTTTTTTATTATACCCGTATGTATACTTAAGTCTTAAACTTAAAAAGTTTAATTTAAAGTCTTAAACATCTGCGGGATGGAATTTACGTATATATATCTCCTTAATAATAATTATATTATATTATCCTTGCAAATTTTATGACATAGAAAAAGGTCATTTAATCATTAAATGACCTTTTTCTTTTTTATTACCTAAGTTTGTTAATCCTCGACCCGCCCGTTTTTATGCGAGCGGTTATTTACATATAGCAATTAAAATATGAATAATAACTCTACCACCCGCTATCACTAGTGAATCACCTAAAATTCTAAATGTTTTTCGTTTGTTATGATTCATGTTTATGATATGATATGGTGCAGCAAGTGGGGACCAACTTGTCGTTTTTTCTTTACTTAGAAACTTAGGATGTATTCGTTTTGGGCGCTTATTTTATTGGCATGCGTTTTGACTTATGAACGCTTACTTTACGCTTGAAAATGTCGTTCGTTTTGGAATTAAGAGTATGTGTAAGCGTCAATTGACATAAATATTCAATAATGAAAACAGTTTAGCTGTTTTTCAAGCAATGGAATGTTTGTTTGAGTAAACCAAAACACCTTAAAAAACTAACTTTGAAAAAAATTTCGTTAATGTAGGTTTTTTTTTCTAATAAAATTTTGTTATCTGGGTTTTTTTGTTTAGTCAAAAAGAACAATGATAAAATATTCAAAAAATGCAAAAAACCTCTTCACATTTTTCCCTCATAAAAAACTCTAAGGTGACTACACTGTAGTATACGACTTAGCGCTGACGCTTTTGCTGTCCTCGATAGATAAAGCGTCTGTGAACGTGTTGTCTATCGTGGAACTCAACCTTTAACATGCTTTGACAGCATACATAGCATGCTGAAAGCGTCCAAAACGAATACACCCTTAAATCTACTTAATTTCAAAATTTGTGCAAAACTTGTTCCATCTAAAAATTTTGAAAAAAAAGTAAAAACCATTATTTTTATTGGAATATATTTTTAATATTTATTTTGCAGTAGAATATAGCATGGGGGTTTGCCAATTTTTTGGATACAGTAGTTAAAGAAAAAATTTACGTATAAATTTCTTGTTTTCAATTTTAGTATGATATCATCCATAGTTGCAGACAGCGGAATAAATAATTGGAACTTTTTACTAGTTAATAATTTGTATATAGTTTAGTACACACAAGTGCGGTATCAGCAGGCCAATGTTCCAAATTTTCGAACGAACGCCATTGATATGTGACACCTAATTGAGCTTCCTCTTCTGTCAATTGCCACATTGGAGCAGTTGCATATAATTCGCCATTTTCGAGTGTTGGTGTGACCAACATCTCGCCCTTTCCGTCAAAAACGGTCCACTTAATACGTCTGAAGTTCAAACTCGAAAGTTTAGATGCAAGGGTTGCAAGGTTCCAATTGCAAATCCAGTCTCTATCAATCGACCAATAGTTTTCCGGGATAGGTCGACCACTATCACGCAAAAGATTGTCTGGGTTGATAGACTTAAAGCAAGGTTTTTCCATTTCTTCGCGAGATGAAAACCATGGTACAACTGTTACACCTGATGCTGTTGTATATTTTCCAAGGGCCTCAATGTAATCTGCTAGTTCCGATGGGAGTCGTAAACTCTGTGTACTTTGCAGCAGATCACTGATTTCGGGGATATCTTGGTTTAGACATGCGAACTGCCAAGTCATGGACGCAAGTCGCGCCCATAAAGCTAGGACGACACAGTATTTTAACTGGTTCTCCGACAAATTGGCAGCTGTTCGGAAGTCTAGGATTGAAATTTTTTCAAATAAACGTCCACATAACTGTCTTGCACCGGTATTACTACATAGTATTTTATAAGTTCGCCGTTGGTACATGTCCCCGAGCCCATGTAAGGTGGTCCATTCCTCCTCATCAAAATTACGTCCGTAAAATAATCTAGTACACACACGTGCGGTCTGACCAGGCCAGTGTTTCATATTATCAAACGATCGCCACTGATATGCGGCACCATATTTTGCTTGCTTTTCTGTCAATTTCTCTGGAGCAGTTGGCCAAAATCCATTTTCATTGAGTATCGGTGTGACCAACATCTCGGCTGTCCCATTCATCTCGGACCACTTAATGGGTCGCAGGTCTATGCCAGGCAATGAACGTAAAGGGGCCGAGGCCCTATTGTTCCAATGCATAATCCACTCTTCATCAATCGACCAATAGTTTTCCGGGATAGGTCGACCACTATCACGCAAAAGATCGTCTGGGTTGATAGACTTAAAGCAAGGTTTTTCCATTTCTTCGCGAGATGAAAACCATGGTACAACTGTTACACCTGATGCTGTTGTACATTTTCCAAGGGCTTCAATGTAGTCTGCTAGTTCCGATGGGAATTGTAATCCCTGTGTAAGTTGCAGCAGATAACTGAATTCGGGGATACTTAAATAATATACGAGATTCATAGCTATGTACGCTGATCGTGCCCATAAAGTGAGGACAACACAGTATATTAACTGGTTCTCCGACAAATTGGCAGCTGTTGAAGAGTCTAGGTATGAAATTTTTCGGAGAATATGTTTACATATCCGCCTCGCGCCGGTATTACTACAGAGTATTTGATAATATCTTGGATTTTGGTACATCATCATGTCTCTAGCTGAGGTGACCTTTTTATGATTGACACACGGTCGATTTGAACCTTGTGTTGTTCAGCTTTGCTTGTTTGGGTGCTATTCTACTCTTTGATTTAGCATTTGTCATTCGTTTTTGAGATTGTTTTGATTGTGGTTTTGTCTTGAAATTGAGTCGCGCTGATCTATGCTCCATCGTATATGCGCCGGTTCGGTATGTACCTGTCAGCTTGTGACTCCAAATATGACTTTTATATATATACTACTTTTTTTTTTTTTTGTTGTTTTTATTAATCCACAACTTCATAAATTTCTTCTATTATTAAACGTGGATTCTTGGCAATTAATATTTTTCGATGATAATGATTGTGCGAAAATTGTAAAATTCTTTGGATAAAATCTAACCAATTTTTATTGCCAGTTAAGGTCAACCCAAGGACGTATATTCTAACTATAGACAATGTATACTTAAGTTGATTAAATATACACTAATAAAAATTGCATTTGCTTCTGTATATACACTCCCGTTCATAAAAATTGAACCAGTTGAGACTTTCTAATATGTATGTAATACTATACATATATTTAGTAATATATACGCTCAGAATGTGATCTTACAGGTTCTATTTGTATGAACGGGAGTGTACATAGGTCGAGCTATTACACTGTGTTTTACTGCCTTATTGTGTTTTACAATTGCCATTTGAGAAGCTCATGCGAAGTATCAAGATAAACATTGATATTATAAGGCCATACATGTTTAAGCATCATCATGCTTGTGCAAATATTGATCCATACATCTTCCAACACCTTGCGCAACGCTCAATTAATTTTGTGGTGTTCTCGAGAGAAAATACTTGCTCAAACGAATGTTGTGTCGCGATTATTATTGTGGTCAAACACTACACCTTATACACGTTCAAACCACATGTCAAGCACGGAAGTGTTGCGCAATAAATATCGATCCCGACAGATTTGTTTTAATTTCAAACCGTTGTGCAAGAGCTTAATCCATGACATACACCATCAAAATTGTTTGCGCAATCACAGTTATGGCGCAAGTTATTTGATCGTGAATGGGGGTCTTTAGTGGTAGTTTTTGAGAACGTCAACCGTTCATGCGTATTAAAAGTCACACATTGAAGGATTGAACCATGAAGAATAGATATATTAGGAGAGCGAACGTAATGTTAAAAAAACGGTCAAGAATTGGTGTAACTATCTTTTATCAGTAGGGGTCACTGGTCTCAGTGCCGTACGGAATTTAAATGTTTAAATGTAGGCGCCAAGAAATCACTTTCATTCAGTTAATAAGAAGTCTTAGTTTTATAGATAATAAAAAATTGTTTTCGATTATCAAGTAATAATTAAATAAATATTAATAATAGAGAATTCTTAATAATCTGCAATAAATTAAAAGATGAAGAATCATAGTGATAATTGCAATTAATAATTACAAATATATGTTTACAATACTAACATATATTAGATAAAGAAAGAAGATGACAACCGGTAATTACAGACCATATTCCTTTCGTAAATGCAGACACGCATTCCTAACCTTAAACAACCTTCCACTCATAGATATATAACAGTATATCTATGCTTTCCCTGTACAACATCGTCCCATTTTTTCACATTTATAAAATTAAAAAATTTTTATACTTACAATTTTTATTTGTAAGATGTGATAACCGTTGATTTTAATATGTAATAATAATAATAATTCCGTACGGGCAGATTCGCACTGCCGCTAGTGGCGAAAATAATAACTATGATCTCTACACGTTTTTGAGGACACAAAAACAGACGAATTGCCTATGTCGTTCAATCTCCTAATATATCTATTCTTCATGGATTGAACACTCCTGAAGTGTGTACTGAGAAAAACACGCTGAACTATAGACAGAGACGGACTTTACACTACGCCAACAACGCCATGGCGAGGGGGCGGCAAAAATCGGAGAAAAAAAATTTTTTTTATGATTTAGAAATAATGTTTAAGTAAAGAATAAGGATCAAAACATCTAATAAAACTACATTATTTCTTAATTAATCTTTTTATTTCTCTTTTCACTACATTTTTGGTCAGTACATAATAAAAATTTTAATTATAATAATAATTATCATAAAAATAACAGAAGTTATATAATTTTTATATATCAATACCTTTAATCACAATAAAATTTTTCTAGCTTTTTTTGCCGCGAAATCATTTATTAAATTTTCATAATCTAAATCTTTGTTAAACTCTGCTTCAATACATAATAAAGCGAGGGCATTCAGTCTTTCATCTGTTTGACTAGCTCTTAATATATATATATATATATATATATATATATATATATATATATATATATATATATATATATATATATATATATGTATATATATATATATATATATATATATATATATATATATACGGCAAGTTATAGACAGCGTTGGGGCGGCAAAAGTGTTAGTTCGCCTCTGACTATAGATGCTTACTTAGTTCATATATCATTAAGGACTTTAAGTTGTTCAGAAAAGTACCATTATTATCTTACGAACACATTGGGTGTGTTTAGCCGATACAAGCGCGACTGCCAACTATTGAAAGCAAAATGGCAGCCACTCATCGCTGACGAGCGTATATCCTACAAAACTAGTGGGTAAAGTTTAAAACAAAGTGCATCACATTGATTTTCGTCAAAACTCCAAAAAAAAAACATTAAAATCTCATTTCCATCGAGCCGATTTCGGTCAAAAGCTTATTTTTTCTATAGTAATGTAATATAGGGTATGTTCCAAATTTGCTGCGAGCGCTGGCAGTTGTTCACCGCGCGTTCCCGAATTCATACAGCACGCTGCAGCAGTACTGTGAAAACAAAAGACGTTATGAATTTTGTGCTGTGACTGCTGCCGCTGAAAAGGTGAAGCAGTGAAAGCAAAGGTGAAGCAGTGCTGTGAACCGCGTTCCAATTTTCACGGCTGCAGTAGCAGTAGCAGTGCGCTTGCAATTTTGGAATGCTGTTCGCAACGTGATTCATGGCGTTAACACTCAAGCGCTGGCAGCAAATTTTGGAACATACCCATTATATTATGAAATTTGAATGTTCTAGAAGAAATATTAAAACATAAATTTTGGTAAAAACTGAACATTTTATTTGAACATTTAACACTCAATCCTTAATTACAATAATTACATACTACATGTATATGGAGGTTAAAAAAATCAAAACGAAAACAACGTGGATAAGGTTTTAGCATTTTTTATATCAAAACTTGTATTTTTATTAATAAATTGTAAAATAAAAGAAAAATGGAAGATTATGAAAATGTTTGTCGAACATGTCTAAGTAAAAAGAACACAATTAAATCAATATTTAATGTTGACCATATCGATTCAATTGACTTTGTAACTATTCTAAGAGAATGCACTTCCATACAAGTAAGTAAAACAACTCTCAAATTTATAAACAAAACACAATCGTTGCTGTTTTTTTATTCAACAAAAAATATGGAAACTAAATTCGAAGTAACATCTGAACATCAATTGAATGGCAAAATATATATAAAAATAAGGTCAAATTCAGTTTAGCGGTTTTTCCAAAAAAAAATGATAAGTTTTTGATTCGAAAAAGGGGTATATTTGAGCCTCTGGATCAATAAAAGCCGGGGAGAGGGAGATATTTTCAATTATTTATTTATAAAAATTGTGTAATAATTACTATTCCAAACGAGTTCTACAATCTTCCACTTCATCCGTCATACCTCGAGTTGATCGGCTTTGCGTGTTTTTGGGCCCCCGCACTAAAAGGCGTTCTATATATTTCAGATATTGTGGAATTAAAGAAACGGTCGTGCTGTTGGCACAGGATCCGGAATCCGTGAATTTAAATAGTTATGGAAAAATCTGTGAATTTAGTTAAAATGATAAACTTTATTGTGAATTTTGTCGAAAAAACGAACAAAAAATGTTCCTTCTTTCAAAATAAACATTCGTTTGAAACTTTTCCCCATAAACTTAGTATATACCAGATATTTAAGCAAATTGACTCAATTTGTTGTTATTTTTACCAGTCTGTGTGGTCAAGTTGTTAAAGGCGCCCTGCTCGCTCGGAACTGAGAGATTGCTGGTTCGATTCCCAACACTGGCAGTTTGTCAATTAAATTAATAAATTAATGAGGCGGTTAATTGACTAAAGTGGTTTTTTTTACAGTTTCTTTCCACAAGCACCAGATGAATATCGGTATAGTTCCTATCAAAGTCGGTTGCAGTCGCACAACCTATCAATTTCTAGTCTACATACAAATTCCTTGTCCTGTAGGGTTTCGTAATAAAGACCTAGAAAGGCCTACTTGCCAGGGTTTCGACTTTCCCTCCGCTACTGATAGATAGACAGATATATCTTGGGGTATATAAATTAATTTCACTTCGACCTTAGGGTCCATTGTGCTCCTCCTTGTACTTGATTCGCTTCTCCCATATCTTGGCAATAGCCAGGAGCCTACTGATCAGATCTTCCTGAAGATTCATATATTGGGTTGAGATGCACCGAATATCTTGTATCTGCTGTAATCTAGAAATTCGCAGTTAAAGAAATGTGGCTGGATGTTTCCTCCTCCTCGCCACATAATGAATCCGTTGTGGAGTCCTATTGTGTGCAGATGGCATGCACAGGGCATGCGACGGGCCAAGTTGTGCATAGACACAGCTAGGCCATTCGACTATGTTCGGTTGAAACTCAATAGAATGCAGTTGAGAAGGGTGGTGGGGCTCTGGTCAGAACACTTGGGGATCTCTGATGATCCCACTTGTAGGACCTGTATGTAGGACGATGAAACTGCCATCCATGTTATATGCACCTGCATAAGCCTGCAGGGTGTCAGATATAGAATGTTTGGGTCCGAAACTTTGGATCCACCAATCCTGTGAGCAAATCCGGCGGAGAAGTTGTGGGCCTTCTGTGTGGCGTCTGGCCTCGACAGAATCCTATAGATTCATCTGCTTAAAATGGCACCTCTTGTCCGGAGGCGTCTCGTCTTCGGGTGACAGGTTGTTCTCAAGAAGGGCACAGAGGACCTCTTGGTCTAGGTGCTAGGGACCCGTATGCGGTACCCCTCTTTCTGATTATTATTATTACTAGTTGTTATTTTCACTTCCTAAGCTTAAAATTTTCTTTGTAGATAGCCGAATTTGATAGATTACCAAAATTAATCTGTCAAAAGTGTATCGAACAAGTCAATACCAATTACAATTTTAAAAAACAGTGTTTAGAATCACAGGAAAAACTGTTTGCAATCGATAAAACACGATCGGAACTCAAACAATCGAATGAAATTAAAGATGAGCTATTTGAGCTACCGACTGTAGATTGTCTGGATGATGACGATCATGACGATGACAATGACGATGATGTTAAAAGTGAAGACGATTTCTGTGACGATGCAAATGATTCGTTAGATGCTAGTGAAAACTATAACGAGTATTTCTGTTTAAACGAACGTGATATTAAATTCGAACAGGAGACAACATCCGCCGATAAGAAACATAATAAAGGTGCTAGTAAAAAACGGAAAAACTCTTTGGATGATGATCGTATCAAATGTGAGGAATGCAGTTTAACGTTTAATAAGAAAAGTGGTCTGGATCAACATGTCCGTTTGGAGCATTCGAATCGTAAATATAAATGTGATCAATGTGATAAGAGTTTTATTCTATTGGGTTGTTTGAAGAATCACCAGCTCAGTCACGGATTTAATTGTAAAATATGTTTACGCAGTTTTGACAGTGCCGATATTTTGAATGAACATTTGGTGGAGCATAAAAATCAAAATGGTTTTGTGTGTAAAGAATGTGGAAAAGAATTTGCGAAAAAAGTTAAATTAAAATTACATTTAAGGGTATGTATGTAATTATTTTAAATCTATTTTTTTAAGTCACAATTAAGGACGTCCATATACATGAGGTCTGATAGTAGATAAAATAATTTTGAATAGCTCAATTGAGTAGTTAACCTCCCTCAAAAATTTAAAACCTGTTAACGATCATCATTTCACAGAGTAATTATCGATTTAAAATCAAACTTTGAACACAGTCGTCTTATCGGAGAACAGAATTTGTTTGTACTTAAAATTAGAATAACTATATTATTAAAGTAGGCACCATAATAAATAATGTTTATAAATATTCTTTGAAATATGCATGTTTAAATAATTGAATTAAAAAAATTGTTTTGACGAACGTTTGATTCAATTATTTAATAAAATTAAAACTATTTTGTTCAGTTTGTTTTTGCCATCATATTTTGAAAACTGGTGACATCGCACAGTAAAAAAATATACACACAAATATACAATATTGTTTATTGTCAGATCTGTCAAATCAATTTCGAATTTACATTTGCTGATATTTTCCAATAAATACTTTTAAAATATTTAGAATAAATAAACAAAAGGTTATAAATCGTTGTAAGATTATTGATATAGTTTTCAAACTTTTTTAAAATCCTAAATAAATTTTATAAAAGATAGTACTCATTTGAGTCTAGTGTAAGCATGAACGTCCTTATGTATGGGGGGAGGGGTAAAGAAAACTATGTCCATGGAATTCGAATAGGATTATTTATTTTATGATGCAATGAATTATTTCCTAATAATTAATGTAACTAATTATAAAATTTGCTTTTAAAACCTCAAACATCCGATATTTTTACAGACTCATACGGGTGAAAAACCACATTTATGTACCGTTTGTGGACGAACTTTTGCACTACAAGGAAATTTAAATACTCATATGCGAATGCACAACGGAGTCAAACCATATTCATGTAATTTGTGTAGTAAGTATATATTGTTCGCAAAATTTCCATCCCCCAATCTACCTAATAATACTAATCTAATAACTATCTAATAATACATACTCTTGACTGTATATGAGGTACATTCAAGTAAAATTAAAAGTATAGTCTATAATCTAATAGCGTTTTCTTTTAAAGCACGAGAGAGCATGCTCGCTCGCTACTCGTGTTGACGTCATGCTCGACCTCAGTTCTTGCTCGCGAATTGTGCGGTCATTTTTTTCAATCGAATGTGGTTATGATCATTTATTATTAGGTTGACTGTCAGTGTCAAATACTTAGGGCTTATTCCGTAATGGTTACATCAATAAATTGTAAGTTGGCATCACTTAAAAAGGAGGGGTAGGGATGGATGGAGCTATGTTCCACCATCATAAACATCATCAATCATAAATCTTCTGCTGTAAGAATCATGCAATGACTGAGAAACAAAAAATTAAATAAAATTGAATAAAAACAAAAAATTATATTTTATTTTGTTTAATAACAGACTCGGCCTTGCGCACTACCGTGCTCTAGATAAGATTAACTAAGTATAATTTATAAATAAATAATAAAAATGATTCCTCTATCATTACAATAGCATACGTCATACGACTTTTGATGATGTTTATGATGGTGGAACACAGAACCATCCATCTCTACCTCTCCTTTTTAAGTAATGCCAACTTAAAACTTATTGATGTTACCATTACGGAATAAACCCTTAGCTATATTTTAACTGTTGTTTTGGATGGCTGATCAGACTGTAGAGGCAGCACTGTCAGCACTGTACATCTAATATATTCTAAGATTTCTAAATATGTCCGTCTGTGTGCGTCAAATAAATATTATTAAGTAAAAATGTAAATAAAATTGAATCTGCTGGCACTGATGACACTTTGTACTATTATTAACGAAGCAGGCCATCATATACACAGGATGATGCGCTTTGTAATTGTAATTATAATAGGGAATATGCATGAAAATTTTTTTTCCCATTTATTTTCAGAATATGAAAATACTGTTAATACTGTAATAATATTTAAAAACGAAATTAAAATCCGTCAAATATCAAGGAAGCTATAAGCTTTTAAAGATTATTATCTGTCTCTTTCTTGCAAAAATACTAAAAACGGAGTTTTACGTGTATTTTAAATGATGAAAGTGTAATATGACGTCACATAACATATCAAGAGGGCTATCACCCTCTTTGTCTAATCGGGAATTTCAATCATTCATATCTCGCTTATTTTTAAAGTTATTTAAAAAGTAATTTTTCCTTGATATTTGTCAAGTAAACATGCTTTAATTCAAGTAAAAAAAAATTTTCATGCATATTCCCTATTAAAGCGTTTTCATCATCAGAACTTTCTAACGATGATAATAGTTCCAACAATGTCAACATTCGTAGATTTTTCAACGCCATATTGCATGGCACTATTGCTCTGACCTTATTAGTCAGAGCTAGACGGAGCGCACTAGGAGTGCTCTATATCGTCAATCGAAAAACTCAGTGCGAGCCATCTATAATAGTCAATCGAATATACATTTTATACTTAGAGTGCTCCCAGTGCAGTCACAAGAAAACGCTATAAGTCTATTGATTTAATTGATATGGTTTCGGAACTAAAATTTTTTAACACGATTACAGCAAGACAACTAAAAACTACCTTGTAATAATAATAAATATGTTTTGTTTTTTTGTTCCTTGCATCGAATAGGTAAAGATTTCGTACAATGGTCATCGTGGAAAAGTCATATGATAACACATGAAAATGAACGGATTTATGATTGTCCAAAGTGTAATAAAAGTTTTACACGCAAAGCGGTATTACGTAATCATTTGGCATTCCATTCGGATGTACGAAAATATTCATGTCCATTCTGTCCGAAAAAATTTAAAACATCATCGGAGCTGGTTACACATCGTAACATTCATACTGGTTTGTATAATCTTTTTTGTTTTGTTTTGGTTTTATTATCGCAGATCTGCGGGCACCGTATCGGGGAAACAGTACTTTAAGTAATAGATAGATAGATAGATTGTAGCGGCTGCCCTGGACGGGCTACACTTCGACCATAAGGTCCATTGTGATGCCTAAGGATGTGAGTGAAGTGGAAGGAATTTGTGAGTAGAATAGGAATTGGTAGGATATGCTGCTGCAGCCGAATATGATAGGAACTATGCCGATATTCATCTGGAGTTCGTGAAGGAAACTGCAGAAAACCTTCTCAAGCATAGCCGGTTACTTCGTTCTTGTCCATACGCCGACAGTTTAGTCAATTAACCACCCCCTTTTCTTTTTCTTAATAATTGACAAACTGCCGATGTCGGGATTCGAACCTATAACCTCCCAGTTTCCAAGTAGGCATACTGCGCAGACATAACGCCTTAGACCGCTCGGCTACTTGGACTGGTACTTAAAGTAATAAATGGTACCAAGTACAGGAAAACCTCGTTTATCCGAGGTAATGTGAGAAGGAGGTACCTCGAATAAGCGAAAACTCGGAAGAAACAAAAAAATTCGAATATTTTAATCATCGTTTATTTATTTGAAAAATGATAGAATTAAATTTAATCACAAAAGTATATATAAATGAAAATCTAGATTGGCTGTCCTGGACGGGCTACACTTCGACCATAAGGTCCATTGTGATGCCTACGGATGTGAATGGAGGACAAGGAATTTTGTGTGTAGCCTAGGAATTGATAGGATGCGCGGCTGTAGCCGGCTTTGATAGGAACTATGCCGATATTCATCTGGAGTTCGTAAAGGAAACTGCAAAAAATCTTCTCAAGCATAGCCGGTTACTTCGTTCTTGTCCATACGCCGACAGTTATGTCAATTAACCGCCCCATTTTTTTTAAATGGACAAACTGCCGATGTCGAGATTCGAAAACATAACCACCCAGTTTCCAAGTAGACATAACGCGTTAGACCGCTCGACTACTTGGACGGTACCCAGTACTACAATAGTACTTCTATCTAAGGGTACTGTCCAGCTCTGGTTTTTTAGAGCTTGTGTATTTTACCAGTAAAACTAATTGATGTGTGTCTTTTCAGGTGAGAAGAGTTATAATTGTTCATACTGTAATAAAAGTTTTAATCGTGCCAGTACAT
Organism: Nineta flava; assembly: GCA_963920215.1. Taxonomy (NCBI): domain Eukaryota; kingdom Metazoa; phylum Arthropoda; class Insecta; order Neuroptera; family Chrysopidae; genus Nineta; species Nineta flava. The sequence goes on from OY986040.1 coordinate 144,343,022, forward strand.
TACGTGTTCATAAACGGATCCATACGGGGGAACGACCTCATGTATGTAAAATATGTTTTAGAGGTTTTATTCAATTACATGTTTTGAATACACATTTAAAAACACATAAAGTTAATGAATAAACAAATACGTACGTTTGAAATGGACCGACGATCCCATTGCCGCATCCACGAAAGAACTGTACCTAAAATAAAACGAGACAAAATGTAAATAAGTCTCCGCCGCTTGTTGGTGACTTAATTATGGGAAAATGGAATGAAGATATCTACACTGTTATCTACAAAAATGTATTCATATATTGGGATCTCTGGCAGGGGGCGGAGCTTAATATTTTAAGCTACTATCCAGTAGTTATTACTAATAGCGTTTTCTTTTGACTGTCGTCGTGTGCACTGAGAGCACTCTAAGTATAAAATGTATGTTCGATTGACTATTATAGATTGCTCGCACTGAGTTTTTCGTTTTAGATTGATGATAGAGTACACTTCTAGTGCGCTCCGTCTTGCTCTGACTAGTAAATTCAGAGCAATAGTGCCATGCAATATGGCGTCGAAAAACCTACGAATGTTGACATTGTTGAAACTATTATCATCGTCAGAAAGCTCTGATGATGAAGACGCTTTAACTATAATTACAAGCTGCATCCTGTGTATATGATGACCTACTTCAGTAATAATAGTACAAAGTGTCATCAGTGCCAGCAGATTCAATTTTATTTAAATTTGTACTTAATATTTATTTTACACATACAGACAGACGGACATATTTAGAAATCAAAGAATATATTAGATGTACAGTGCTGCCTCTACAGTCTGATCAGTAATCCAAAACAACAGTTAAACCGTACTTGTCACTGACAGTCAACCTAATAATAAATGATCATAAACACGTTCGATTGACGTACAATTCTCAAGCAAGAACTGAGGTCGAGCATGACGTCAACACGAGTATGCTCTCTCGTGTTTCAAAAGAAAACGCTATAAGTTGTTCACAAGAGTACGACCACGAAACTTGTATGCCGAAGGGTATGTCTCAGGGGTGAGTGGGACAGAAAACATCGGCCTACAAGTTCTACTTTATAATTTACCCACCGAGGAGAGAGCATATCCATTTGATAGAGTTTCCAATATACCGTGGCCTAAATAACGAATTTTACGTGATCTACACAAAGCAAATCTCAAAAGAACCTCAAGTTTAGTATTTTTAAACGACGAAAAATTATACTAAATTTAATTTTAATAAAAAAAAAAAACTTTTTTAATAAATTGTGTATTTTCTATTTTTCCGCCCTCGTGCTCATTTTGTTTGTCAAATTATACCCTTATTTCCCCCACCCACCAGGCTTATATTTCCTAGCTTATGAATTTTTTATGCAATTGAACCATTTTTTTATTGAAAAGTAAACAAATGATTACATTTTCTATCTTTAATACTAATAAAATTTGGTCGTGTTCAGCACAACTAAAGCCCCATACACATGGGGACAGTAGTGGCAGCCAGTGAAATGGCTGAACAGTTGGTTTAGACACGAGGATAGTGATGGCTTTCATTACTTGGCAGCCAGTAGCAGTTTTGTGTGGACTTGCTGAGTGCAATATGACCAGTGGATATTAGCGGCCAGTACCTTTAAAGGTACGTCCAATAATGGCTACCACAAAGCGCTTTCTGGAATCCACTAATGAGTTTACTGGCCTCCAGTAGCAACTGGACGTTGAAGCGATAGTACCCCTGCATATGAGGACAGTCGGAGGATAATTACTAGCGGTCATTACTGGTTAATACTACTTGCCGCTGCTACTGTCCCCATAAGGGTATGTTCCAAAATCTACGAGCGCTGGCAGCGCGTTCCAGAATTCATGACAGCACGTAGCAGCAGTACTGTGAAAAAAAATGACGTCATGAATTTTGACGTAATTTCCTGCTGTAACTGCTGCATGATCACAGCTGAAATAAAGGCAGCAAATTATGGAACATACCCTAAGTAGGGTACTTAGTTTGTTGCTAAGACACTTGACAGATACAAATAGGTGCTGCCAGATTGGGGAATTTCCCCTAACTTTAGTCGATTTAATAAAGTCTAGTAGAAAATCTAGATGATTTATTCTTGGGATTGTCGTATTTGTTAAATTTTTGTATTCAAGTTGAATAAAACGAATCAGAATACAAACTATATATTTATATTCGATACAGGATGTCATGCATTATTTCATTTTTATTAAATCCACTAGATTTTAGGGGAAAATCCTGCAATTTGTCAACACTGCTGACGAAGTTAGGATGTGTGACTTGAGAGAAAAACGCCGTACTTAGATTCACAGACGTATATTTTTTTTAGACTAAGAATTTATTTGTTGTGACCACGCACGACACCAATGGCATCGTCCATAGGACAATGCAGGAGTAGCTGGAGAAGGTAAAATTAGTGAGTAAATAAAATAACTGATGCAAAGTTTTCATATAAAAATGATGAGATATACTGTTTGAATACCAATTCTTTTTGTTTTTTTACATAGTTATATTACACAATTTTAATTTTAAAACTACAATCATCTTAAACTTACAAAATGGAATCACAATACAATTTATAATACTGCACGATTTCAACTGGTTGTCCAGCAGTTTATTTCCCGCCGCTTTAGAGAGCGACATCGCGACATCGAAAGTTAGAACCTAGACCCGTTTTTACACATGTAACTTCAGATGTAATTATTCATGTGATTGATTTGGTGAGCAGGCGCAGTAGCATTTTTGATGCATGTTTTTGATTGATTGATTTATATTGGGGTCTAAAAAGTATTGCACTTCGAGCTTATGGTCCATTGTGCTCCCCCTTCTACCTCAGTCCGACGAGACTCGCTCTCCCATATGTTGGCAATAGCCAGGAGCTTGCTTATCAGGTCTTCTTGAAGGTTCATATATTCGGGGTGAGATACACCGAATATCCTGTATCTGCTGTAAGCTAGAGGCTCGCAGTCAAAGATAATGTGGCTGGATATTTCTTCCTCCTCGACACACAATCTGCAAACAGTGGATCCGTTATGGAGTCCCATTGTGTGTAAATGTCCGGTAAAGGACATTATTTGTGTGTAGACTAAGAGTTGGTAGGTTGTGCGGCTGTAGCCGATATGAACTATGCCGATATTCATCTGGAGTTGGTGAAGGAAACTGCAAAAAACCTTCTCAAGCATAGCCGGTTACTTCGTTCTTGTTCATACACCGAGAGTTTAGTCAATTAACTGCATTCCCCCTTTTTTTAATAATTGACAAACTGTCGATGTCGTGATTCGAACCCATAACCTCCAAGTCCTAATTAGACAGAGAGCGTTAGAACGCTCGGCTACTAGGCCGGTAATGTAACTTTAGTTATATTAAATGTTTTTTATTGCGATTGAAAACTTTCATGTGTAAAAATGGGCTATAGTAGTAAAAATGGACAAAGAAATATTATGTGTATTTCTTACTTTACGGGTTCACGAAAAGTTGTTACCTATAAATATACAAACAACTTTTGTTCTAAACATTTTTTTTAACGAATACTGACTGGAACGAGTATTGCATATCTCCAAAGATGCCTAAACTTCAGAACGAAACGTTGCGCACATCACTGTAAGGTGCAGTGCAGTTTAGTTGAATTCGTTGATTTGATAAAAATTAGAGACTTTTGCTAAAATAGTAAAAATATTATATACCGGATGTTCTCAATATAAATGGAGATTGATTCGAGAGTATTTAGGTTTTACGAAGGATTAATGTCCTTTTTTTTTTAAAAGAAACTTAATATTTTTTTATCTCAGAGTAAATTGAAAATTTGTACCACTTTTCAATTGAACATCCGGTATATTAAACAGTCTATATAAAATTCTTAAAATAGTCTAGGAGTTCATTATCAAGTTTTCATCCGTACCTTCATAGTTTCTATCTTAGCTTTGTCAGAATTAATTCAAGGGTGCCCTCCAGTTCAAACCTATCACACACCTGGAATAAATTGAAGTTTTCGCCTCCAAGAATACATAGAAATAAATTTTACAGACGGTGATTTTCGACATCTACTAGGTAGGATCGATGGACATTTGAAGAAATTTTTGCAAAATTTTGAAGTCGGTACGGGACCAATAGCTCTATTTCCTTTCAGGAAATTCGCTAAAAAAGGAACATTCACCCCAAAAAAAAGTAGAAAAATCCGCTTATAATACATTGGATAATTCAGTTCTCTGTAAAAGTGCACTGTCACAAAATTTCTCTTCTTTTTTGTAGAACGAACTGGTATCGGATGAGGACACCGCTGACGGAACTTGTTGTTGCTGTTGTTCCACAACAATGGCACTGCCATCACTGTTCGGAGCGGGCAACGCACAATGCGTACGAAACCGTTGCATAGCACACTTTGCTTCGTGGGCCCGACATACTTCGGATCGTGCAAACGCCCGCGCACACAACTTACACGAATACGGACGATCGCCGGTGTGCACCCGTATGTGAACAGTTAGCTTGGATTTTTGTGCGAATTTCTTCAAACAAAATGAGCATTCATGCTTCTTCTCTGGATTGTGTATCCGCCATTTGTGATCGTTCAGTCGCCGTCGCGATGTGAATATTTTGGCACAAACATCGCACACAATCTGATCGTTGGCATGTTGTGTCATGTGTGTGTAAAGACCGCTCGCTGTACGTCCCGCATACGAACACAGTTTGCACGGATACGCACGAATATCACTGTGCGATTTATTGTGAGTTTTGAGGGCGGATTTTGTTTTGAAACGTTTGCCACACGTTTCGCAAACGTGTTCACGAATTTCGTTGTGTACGAGAAAGTCGTGACTTTCTAATTGTTTTTTATTGCCAGTACGGACGCCACATATGGTGCATCTGAAAGAAAAGTTCAATTTGGAATTAAATACGAGTCAAATGAGTACTATTTTTAATAAAATTTATTTAGAATTCTAAAAAAGTTGTAAATTATATGAATCCTCTCTCTTACAACGATTTCATTTTTTATTTGTCCTAAATATTTTAAAAGTATTTATTGGAAAATATTAGGAAATGTAAATTAGAAATTGATTTGACAGATCTGACAATAAACTATGTTGTATATTTGTGTGTATGTGTATATTTTTTTACTGTGCGCTGTCGCTAGTTTTCAAAATATGGTGGCAAAAACAAACTTAATAAAACAGTTTTAATTTTATTAAATAATTAATTCAAACGTTCGTCAACATCATTTTTTTAATTCAATTATTTAAACTGCATATTTCAAAGAATATTTATAAACATTATTTATTATGATGTCTACTTTAATAATATAGTTATTATAATTTTAAGTACAAACAAATTCTGTTCTCCATAAGACGTTGTGTTCAAAGTTTGATTTTTAATCGATAATTACTCTTTTGATGGAGGATCACTACTGAATAGAGCTCTTCAATAGGGAATATGCATGAAAATTTTTTTTCACATTTATTTTTAGAGTATGAAAATACTGTTAATACTGTAATAATATTTAAAAACGAAATTAAAATCCGACAAATATCAAGGAAGCTATAAGCTTTTAAAGATTATTATCTGTCTCTTTCTTGCAAAAATACTAAAAATGGATTTTTACGTGTATTTTAAATGGTGAAAGTGTAATATGACGTCACATAACATATCAAGAGGGCTATCACCCTCTTTGTCTAATCGGGAATTTCAATCATTCATACCTCGCTTATTTTTAAAGTTATTTAAAAAGTAATTTTACCTTGATATTTGTCAAGTAAACATGCTTCAATTCAAGTGAACAAAAATTTTCATGCATATTCCCTATTCACTAAAAAAAATTTTTTATCTACTATTAAGCTTCATGCATGAACGTCCTTAATTAAAATTATTTTAATTAACAAATTGCGTTATACATTTCTCTTGTGAGGAGTAGCCCTTTGAATGTTACTAAGCGTCATTATTTTTAACGGACTGATCAGTTTATATCCGATCCAACCCGTTTGTATTAGAAACTAGCACTGCCCGCCGCAGCTTCGCCCACGAAAATTGTAATTTTACAGACCTTATATTCCTTAGTATTTAAGTAAATATACTGAATGTTTATGCAAAATTTTAAGTAGATTGGACCAAGGAATCACGTTGTCCCATACAAACTTTGCCCCCGTTTTTCACCCCCTTAGGGATAGAATTTCGGAAAATCCTTTCTTATCGTATGCTTACGTCATACAAAAAACACACCCTCCAAGTTTCTGGTCTCCACTTTTAGCGGTTTAGGCTGTGCGATGATCCGTCAGTCAGTTATTCAGGACAAAGCATTTTATATGTATTCAATCCAATTCAGATCCAATCCCAATATTTTCCTTTCTAAATGCAATCTGGTCTGGATATTATGCTAAGTGGGATTCACTAGACCGGGAAGTACAATAGATCATTTAGAACAAGAAATTCTTCTAGATCAATCACTTTGTGTCGAATGATTTAAACAATCAAAGAAGGAAGATTGAGAATTCCAATAAAAATTTAAATTTACTTACTTAAATTTGTCTGTATGTGAGACCATATGTGTTTTTAAGCTAATAGGACGCACCAATTTCCCACAAGTGGGACAAGGAACTTGATGTTGACCTTCATGGATAATGAGATCGACTTTTTTATTATATACCTGGAACAAAAAATCATCCTTAACGAATATTTGGATCCAAGTCGAGTGATTCCTTTTTAGTGTTCTTAGAATTTAACGGATCGACGGTGGATCATTTAAATCATACCAACCTCTGGACATCTTTCACAATGAAATACAGGTTTTCCTTCGTGATTTTCTTGATGTTCCAGATAATCCAACATTGTTTTTGATGAGGCAAAACAAATATTACAAATGTAATTACATTTTGCTGCTTGTTTTATCTGCAAAATATAAAAAAAAGGTATCAAATTCATCGGCCATTTTGTCTCCAGTACAATATGAAATCTACCCATTCTGCGGACTGGATGATATCTTCTATCGAGAGGAGATCAGATAGGGAAAAGATACTAAGAAAGCCACATTCTAGAGGCGATTAGAAAGGGAAAAGATACCAAGAATCTTCTCGGGAACTTTAACCGCCAAAGATACAAAACCTGCATTGGATTGAGCAAAAATAGACTGCGGCTTCTGACGAGGTTTCTTACGGGGCATTGTAAACTCAGGAGATACCTTAAAAAGCTAGGCTTGGAAAATGAGAGCAACTGCAGGTTTTGTGGAGACATCGAAGAAACTCCGGAACACCTCCTAATAGACTGTGACACCCTCATACATACAAAAGAATAAAATGTCTGAGAGTCTACCAGATACGTTCAAGGAAGCTAAAATCACCAATCCAGATACTGTACTTCCTGAAAGAAACAGGGCTGGATGAGATGGGAAGCTCAATAGATTAAATGCACCAAATTCTCCCCAATATCTTCTTTCATGATATGGAAGGAGATAATATGGAGTCTCTTAATTTTAAGACAATTAATTCACTGCCTTGGGTCATCAAAATCTTACAATCTAATGTCTTACAATCTGCGGTCGCGTCCCAAACTATATATTTTTTTGCAATGAAATTTGGAAAAATAAATAGCATTACCATATCTTGCCTCTCCAAAGCTATTAAATAACTCTCCAATGAACCATCATCCGAATCATACAATTCATAATCTTCCTGATTCGTTGAAAATATTCGTTTTTTCCTGATCGATTTTGTTATACAGGAATCTTCGTCCGATGTTCTATTGCTATTCTTTCTTCCCGGTGGACGTCCTCTTCGATTCCCTGGATGTTTCGCATAAACCTATTTAAAAAAAACACCAGTTATTGACAAAAACATGAATGTCTGTATTAAAATTAGATCGCTAACTTTAACCTAACAAGGATTTGGAAAATTTTACCTGCGATGCCTTATAATCCAAATCATCATCTAAATGCGGATCAAATGAATCGTCTGGATGATCAAACGAATCGTCATGATTTGATTGTTCATCATAATCGCCGCTGATTCCGACATCATTCTGGATCGTTGGTTCTGGTTTTGTTAAATATTTGATCTCATCTTGACTGCTTTCGTATTGTTCGTCTTTGAAGGGCGTTGAATCCGTATCGAATAACGATTGATCGATATCGGTATTATCTGAATTCACTGACTCCCGTAATAATTCATCCGCTTTATGGCATATTTGTTTAAATGTTACAAATTTGACAATTTGTTCGAAGCATGCATTGCATACTGCATGTGGAAGTCGATCATTTTGTATTACCTAGAAATCATCATCGTCAGTTTATTAGCCTGTGTCCAAATGTGGATTATTTGCCAATTTAGGATTTTATTTAGTAAATTGTTTGACTTTTACAAAGAGGGGGGGACTTTTTTTACTTTCGGGTATGAAAAGAAATAAAATAATATTGTAACCGAAAATTTATGGGCCGTGCTATTCGGACACAGGCGGGTCTCCAGCGTGAGTTAAAATTTAGATTAAAGTTCAGATATTGTGGCAAAAACTGTTGAAATTAAATAAGGTAACTATTCCAACCGAGTACTTTAGTTTTTGCCACAATATGTGAAATACATAGAACGCCTTATAGTGCGGGGGCCCAAAAAACACGCAAACCCAACCAACTCGGGGTATGAACGATGAAAAATATATTATAATGGCTTTGAAGACACGCAAGAGACCCGCGTGGGTCCGAATAGCTATATCGAAAAATTATTCCTAATGCGTGCATTTTTGAAATGTGGTTTTCAGTGTGCTGTCTGACAAGTGACTAGGGGAAAAAATTGACAGGAATATTCGTTTCAATGAGTATCCATTGATTTGAATATTGACAATAATATTGGTTGTCTAGGGGTTCCTTTAAGTTGTTGTTTGAATACGATCAAACACTTTTATGATATTCGGGAAAAGTAATTCTGGGGCACCTTGCACAGACAAAGTGTAAACGTAAACACATAAATAATAATAAATAATTTTTCAATAAAAAACAATAACACTTTGCCCCTAAACTATCATAATTATTTGCATAATTTGTAATTGTTTACAAATATAAAACTGGACTTGTGTTATTGTTTACAAAACTTGTGAATTTCGGATAAACAAATATATGAAGCTTAAAACTAATTATAAAGTTGAACTTACACGTAATGACGTACAATAAAAAATATTATTCGGTAAATCTGGTACATTTTTATCAAAAATTTGTATCATACTAGTTTGTGGTGCTAAACATAACCTACATGTTGTTGAAAATGAGAAAGCTTTTGTTGTTTTTTTCGCTTTCATTATTCTTTAGAACATTTACCAAAATTGGGTTTACCACATTAAAAGTTTTGTATTTTTGGATCACAACTTTTGTTTAAAAAAAATTTGGAAGTATTATTTATGTTTGTTTAAAAGGAGTTAAGTGTTGTTTTTTTTTTGTTATGATATTATGGGTGGATGTTTTTGTTAATAAAAAAAAAATATATTTTTGTTCTCGTTTTGATGTATGTACGTTGCGTATGTTTTCTTTCTTTTTATTTGTGGCAAAACAAAATGGAGATGAATGGCTCATTCTAGTCACAAAAATTGGATACAAATCAAAATGTACTCAAAATAATAAGATATCTAATATCTCGAAATAGATATACAGACGATACGATCTCAATCTATTATCTACGGTACGGTATCCTAATATCATTCAGTTTCGTAATGTTTGGGTCAAAATTATTGTCGAAAATCATTTTCGAGAATTTTAGTTAATACCAAGTTTCTGTCAAAATTTGAGATTATTATCGATGTTTTTTGGATCTCAGGATACCATATCACTGCACTGTTGGATTAGAATCCAAGACTACCTACCAAATCGTGGACGAATAGGGATTCAAATTTCGGGGATTCATGTCATAGAAAGGATACACATTGACTTTTTGTTAAAAAATTTATTTATACACAAAAATATACAAACATACATTCATTAATTTATAAAACTTACAAAGTTTTTTGGTGAAAAATTAGAACAAAAATTTAATTAACACTAAATTAGTGATTGTGTCAATTTTTGTTCGATGTATGACGGCATTAGTCAGTAATTGGGAGTTGATTTTTTTTTATTTCGCTATCGTTTATATAAACGTTAAAATTATTTGAAACACGGGGGTATAGAAAATATCGAATTCTAAAGGTGCAATTTGACGCTTAAAACTAGCGTCAAGCGTCAAAACTAAACATTGTTTAGTTTTAGTACCTGAACTGTGCTAAGAACCGAAAGTACCCAAACCGAAAATATTCGGTAATATGTAAAAAGATATCAGAAAAATATTATATTTCATTCAATTATATTTATTGGATATTTAAAACGTTTATTTGATTCAAAATAATAATAAAAACGTTGAAAGAACTTTCAATTTGTCTGTTGTTATTGATTGCGTTCTTTGACGTTACTTTGACACTTGACTAAACTTGACGCTCAAAAAGAGCGTCAAACGTCAGAATGAAATTGCACCTTTACGATAGTTTTAATCATGATCTATCTATACTATATACCGTTAGTGGCGTTGTATTCAAGAAGTGTGATTATATGGCTAGACTTGTCCTTTGATACCGTGGTTTTGACGCATTTTAAAAGTGAGGTTAAAAATATTTGGATAGAAGCCAACGACGAATTGAAAATTATTGTTAAAGTTATAAAATGTTATGTATTAGAATGAAAACTTTGGAACTCAATGGAAAAGATTGCGCGAATGGATTTACTATTCTAATTGAGTTGAATATTCAAGTCACGGGAACTTATCGAGTATAACCACGATAACCAGATACATAACCAGGTAAGGAATAACCACCACGATACGAATATGGATTTCTACTGTACGAATTGGAATCGTAATTTGGATAATTTTGTGAATAATATCCATAACCTAAATTACCCGGTAACGTACTATCATAACCTCTTAATCCATTATTATATTGGCCTTGATGTTGATATCCACTATAACTTAATAAACCACCATTACCCCCGTAACTACCATAACCTCCATATCCATTTAATGGATAATTGGAATAACCAGTGCCTACGTTTGGATAAAAGTATGTATTTGAACTTCCATAACCTTTACCGTAACCGCTATAACCACCGTATCCACTATTATCATAGCCAGAAGATGAATATCCATAATTATTGGATCCATATCCGCCACCATAGGCACCGCCATAGCCACCGCCATTGTATAGTCCATTGGTATATGGGTATTTTCCATATCCATATCCAGCATATTGATAAACTATAATGTTCATAGAAAATTGGTCACATTAAGCTCTCTTTTTAGAAAATATAAAATTTGTTGTTGCCAGCCATTTAGAGGGTCGAAGTAAACAGTTTATGTACTTTCATTTCTCCGAATTGTAGAGAAATTGCTGGGTTCATTTAAAACTTGAAGCTATTTTTATCCACAATTTTATTTGTTCCAAAAGTTTATTACTAATGTTTCCATAACTAAATGTACCCGTTGTCCATAATACAGAAAAATTTATTCCATTTTACAATCATTTGATTTGATATTTTTGAACCCCCACCCATTAAAACATTCGACATTTACAGATTTTCTGCTCCTATCCATTTTTTACAAATGTATTTACAATATCGTTCTTAGTTGATAATAAAATCAAAATTCGGATCAAAAGAGAATCCCTGTTTGTCCCGGAAGATAAAAAATGAATAAAATTTGTAATTATAGGCAACTTTATGTACAGCAATGTAATAGCTATAGCATATCCGGCTAGAATTATATTTACATTTGAATTTTTGTACTATTCTAATTTCGTCGAAAGCATATTTCTTAGAAATCTTAGATTAAACATCACACGCGGCTTTCATCTATATTTCACTTCGGACACACGATGGATGGAAAAAATTTTAGATAAAAAAAAAGACATACTTCCTGTACTGGCAGCTGTTTTTAATTCTTCTTTGGTATCGTCATTTTCTTTGATTTTTAAATTATCAAATTCTTGAGTTTGTGGTTCACACAGGCTAATGGTTAAATGTACCGCTAACACTATAAATAATTCCTGAAAATCCAACAGAAAATCAAATTATAAAAACAAAATTTTCCAATTTTGTTTGAAATCAAATGCACGAAAAAAACGTCCATAAAAATTGTAAATTGCGAAAAATTAAGTTAATATACTTTAGGGGGTCTCTTTACAAAGCCCTCCTGTTTCATTACATAAGGGATGAAAATCCTCAGGAGTAATTTCCATCGAATAAAACTTAATTTTATCTGAAATGAAGTTTCAATTAGAAAATCGTTAGTGATTGTCGTATTTAAGGAAGCTGGAGAATTTTCCTCCTCTTTCTAAAGAAAAAACTCTAGTTACCATCTTTTAATCATTCCGTTAAAAATATCGATATTTTTTTAATTTAAAATTTGACGTTAGTGTACAAACTCATATATAGATGACACCACTTATTTTCAAAATTAAATATGATTTTACGCGAAACTTGCTGAGCGTTACGCCTGTGCCTCTGGTGGTCATATGATATAACTAACAAAAAAACCAAAATAAGAAATAAATTTACATGGCATTTATGTAAATTTAATTCAGTAAGCGTTTTTTTAGCAAATTTTATAATTTAAACATGTTTCAATCTTGTTCAGTTGCCTTTGTGTTCACCAAATAAAAGAAGATACCCAGAAATTTCGTTTCATTCTTTTCCAAAGCTGGGCGAAGTAAAAATATTAATTGAATTTAAATTGGGGTGTAAATCTCTAAAAGATCGACACAAAGTGTGGAAATTGAAATTGAAAATTGAGAAACCTATTCGCAAACCTTTGAAAGTAATATTTACAAAATTATTAATATTTACTAACTAACCAAAAATGTCGAATTTATATTGCAGTTGCAATTAAATACTTTTGGCCACAAAAAAAAAAATACACAATGGCACACCTGTTATATTTATAAACTTTGGCTATAGATTCAGTTTATTAATTGGTCACGCGGCGCTACCATCTTAAATAGTATCGCGTATAGATGCAAAAAGTTTGTTCCCGCATCATGTTAAAACGACTGAACCGATTTTTAAGCAGTAGAGAATATAAACAGTTTTATGTTTCATATTTGATCTAACGTGTCTAAAAATGCGCGGTAGAGAAAATCTTCGAATATAAAAAATGTTGATCTCATAATTTAAACAAACAACTTTTGTTTCAAACATTTTTTTCATACACCCAAAAAAGTTGGGCTTAAATACGGGCTAAAGGAATACTATTTTTAAAGGAATGATTACGATATAACTCCCCAAAAACTATTTAAACAGACACTAATATTTATAACACTTTATCGGAATAAATGATTACACACTTTCCCGCCAAAAACACTTTACAAAAAATCTTTCACAAAAAACAACCAAACAAGAAAATTTCTCGTCGAAATATATGCCAAAAAAAAGTGTTGATTACCTTTAAAATCATTTTTAAACAAAATAATATGTTCTTCTCTGATATTGAAAGGCGAGTTTGATGGATGGATTAAACAGTTCCACTGAAGGATATTGTTAATAAAACCTTTTATATATAGGAACTCCACCTTCATGAAGATAACAAAATATAGGTACATACTTACCTCTATTAGTATATAAAATTATTGTTTGTTAATGAATACTAAAATGGTGGGTATTGTGTATTGTCTTTTTTTTGTTGTTGTTGATGTAAAAAATATTAACTTTTAGCCTTCATGGGTGTAGTTACTGAGTACTGACTGTGTGTCGTTTATTACTCAATAAGTGTCATTTTAACCATTAGATTGAAATATGCCTCATAATATCTGTGATATGTACAAGATGTTCCTTATTATTAATCTGTTATGTAACCGAGAAATGTAATGCCGGCAGTACACACTCGGCGAAACAAGGCAAGATATAACGAGCACGAGAGTGTACTCACAACGTTCGGTCTGCCTCGTGTCGACTCGCCTCGCCTCGGTCAACGATCCATTAAAAGTCGGTTTTTGACACGAGTCAAAGGAAGCGAGTGGCGATTGCGAGCACCCTCAGTACACTCTCGTCTACGTTTGATTTAACTTTCAACCGCCATTTTTAAATATTCATTTATACATTTTTCGATTGTTCCAATATTAAGAGAGATATTTTATATTTTGTGTTTTCTTCCATCTTTATGTCCCCCTTGCCCCTTGACGTATGCCATTTATTAATAAAATTGGCCTTGAAAATACTAAAATGATATCAGATACGATATTTCATTTTGATCAGACTTAAATTGTAACTAGAGAGTGATTTATGTATTCTATGGAAATTCGCAAAGTTGACGCAGCTCCTGCGTAACACCTTTTTTTAAATATGTTAGCGAAATTTGGTGAATATTTTATGATTTCTTTTATAAACATCGTACCTAGCTCAAGGATATTTTGCCAAATCTCGGATAAATCCACAAAATCCTGTTTTGTGTTACATAACATTTTTATATTTGTTACTCCCAATATAACTTAGAAAAAAAGTTAATATGTGAATATAAATCACATATAAGGTAATTATTACTCTTTTTTTAAACACTTTTAATATAAAAAAAAAAAAAAACAAAACTATTTTATTTATTTATTTAAAATCATAAAATATTTACCGCAAACAAATAACAAATTTTTTTCTTTTGACATCTATGGAAAATATTATTTATTAAAATACCTTATGAATAAGAGTAATTGTTATGAATTTATTGATATTTGTATTAACCGTACCTACCATATTGAGAAATATGGGGTATTCTTGTAAAATAAATGGGCATCTTGAAGGTTCTTGTGAAAGTTATTTACATATTACGAACGCTAATTATAAGCGTAACAAATTTGTATTTCACAACTAAAGTTGTTAAAGCAATGGCACGTCAAATTTGCACGGCGAGGCAACCGGATGGTGAGTGGTAATCAGTATCACTTACCACTCGCCATCCGGTTGTCTCTCTGTCAAAATTTGACACGCCATTGCTTTAGCTAACAGAAGTTTTGGTCATTTTTCATAATTTTATAATTTATGCCTTATTTATTCGGTTTTCGGAAGAAATGTTTCGGATAAAAGTTGTTTATTATACATATAATAACAACCTTTATTTGAAAAATTTTCTCAAAAACCGAATGATTAAAGCACAAATTAACTATATAAACTTTGAAGAAAGAACGCTATTTTTGTGGTATCTACATACATACACTCCCGTTCAATAAAATTGAACAGACATGAAATATTAATTTTCTTACATTTCATAAAACTCCTCACTTTTGTGACTCTCTGTATAATGATTCATTTATAAACAAAGATAACTAGTATATATATTTTAAGTGTGAAAAAAGAAATGGAAGTATAGTAAACAACATTTACTACAAGAATAATCAAAATTGTGAGAGACTGCTTGGATTCAGATCTGTTCAATTTTATTGAACGGGAGTGTACATACATGCAGTTGAATTACGTTTTAAAGGACACCACGTTATATTCCTGGTTTTGAGTCATTCAAATTGGAAATCATAAACCATATAAAATATGATACTTTTCAATGTTTTCTTGACGAACCACGAGAGCTATCAAACCGCAATTATTTGTGCATGGTTCAATTGTGTCATATTATTATTTACTTCTATTTATTACGTTTAAGGATGTACGAGCACTAGATATAGTATCCATTTATAAAATTCTTCAAATTCTTATATAGTACATTCATAAAAGTCAACAATAAAGTTTCATATTTTTGGTCGTAAGTTAAAATTAAAATTTAATTTAGGCCCGCCATACCAGGCCTAAAAGAAAAAGATATTTAAGAAAAAAACCTGAGATATCGGGTAGTTAAGCTACCGCCGACAGAAATATAATTTACCCGAAATCTCAATTGTTTTCTTAAATATCTGTTTTTGTAGGCCCGTCATATCGGAATTTGATTGGATCAATCTCTTTATTAATATTTCTATTTTCTATTGCGTAGTTTTTTTTCTTATTCGTCTTTTTATTCCAAGTGAAAATTATCAAAATATGTGTGAAAATATAGGTTTCTCCATAAGAGCAATGAATTCAAACTCGAACTTTAACATTAAATTCTTAATAGGGAATATGCATGAAAATTTTTGTTCACTTGAATTGAAGCATGTTTACTTGACAAATATCAAGGTAAAATTACTTTTTAAATAACTTTAAAAATAAGCGAGATATGAATGATTGAAATTCCCGATTAGACAAAGAGGATGATAGCCCTCTTGATATGTTATGTGACGTCATATTACACTTTTACCATTTAAAATACATGTAAAACTCCGTTTTTAGTATTTTTGCAAGAAAGAGACAGATAATAATCTTTAAAAGCTTATAGCTTGCTTGATATTTGTCGGATTTTAATTTCGTTTTTAAATATTATTACAGTATTAACAGTATTTTCATATTCTGAAAGTAAATGTGAAAAAAAATTTTCATGCATATTCCCTATTCAAGATCCCGGCCCCCCCCTCTCACCCCTCTGAAACTTCTATAATTGATTTATATGCACTTCAACTACATATAAACAAAAATTAAGCCTTAATCTTTTTGAAGCTCCAGTGTTCGTACATCCTTAAAAAGGATTTAAACTTTAAGCAATAAAGAGACACGTGTTTTTAGTAAGTGTTCTACAGAACTACAACAAATGTGGCTCGAAGTATCAGTTTATGATGATCCCTTGAAACACTGATGAGAACTGTATTGCCGGCCGAACACTAGGCGCGAGTGTACACAGCTCCACTCGCGTCTCCTCGCCTTACAAATGTCTCGCTGAGAGCTCCCATCAAGTGTGTATTGCCGGCATTACGGTTTAAAAAATTGACGAACTCAAAATCATTTTTTAGCTTTAGAATAAGCTTGAGAAATTTCAGCTTGTCATATCGTTCTCGTTTTTGAGTTATCGTGCTAAGAAGAGAGCAACTAATTTCGAATTAATATCATGTGGGTGGGAGCTTGTCATATTTATTCTACGCCACTAATTGTAACCATATATGCCGCGCCTTAAAAATATGCTAAATTAAACATTACTTAAGAGCGATAATAAATCAAGTGATTTTCTATGGATCTGCAGTTGTGAAAAGATAGTAAAACGTGATCTAATAAGACCCCTTGAATTATATACAGACCATAAACATAACATCTTACAGATAGCTTAAAGCGTTTTCTTTTGACTGCCCTCATGTGCACTGAGTGCACTCTAAGTATAAAATGTATGTTCGATTGACTATTATCGATTGCTCGCACTGAGTTTTTCGTTTTCGATTGACGATAGAGACCACTCCTAGTGCGGTGCTCCGTCTTGCTCTGACTAGTAAGGTCAGACCAATAGTGCATGGCAATATGGCGTCGAAAAATCTACGAATGTTGACATTGTTGGAACTTTTATCATCGTTAGAAAGTTCTGATGGTGAAGACGCTTTAATTATAATTACAATTACAAGCTGCATCCTGTGTAGATGATGTCCTGCTTCGGTAATAATAGTACAAAGTGTCATCAGTGCCATCAGATTCAATTTTATTTACATTTGTACTTAATAATATTTATTTTACGTACAAGGACGGACATATTTATAAATCAAAGAATATATTAGATGTACAGTGCTGATAGTGCTGCCTCTACAGTCTGATCAGTAATCTAAAACAACAGCTACAGTGTAGTTAAGTATTTGACACTGACAGTCAACCTAATAATAAATGATCATAACCACCATGAAGAATAGATATATTAGGAGATTGAACGACATAGGCAATTCGTCTGTTTTTGTGTCATAGTTATTATTTTCGCCACTAGCGGCAATGCGAATCTGCCCGTACGGAATTATTATTATTATTACATATTAAAATCAACGGTTATCACATCTTACAAATAAAAATTGTAAGTATAAAAATTGTTTAATTTTATAAATGTGAAAAAATGGGACGATGTTGTATAGGGAAAGCATAGATATACTGCTATATATCTATGAGTGAAAGGTTGTTTAAGGTTAGGAATGCGTGTCTGCATTTACGAAAGGAATATGGTCTGTAATGACCGGTTTTGTTATCTTCTTTCTTTATCTAATATATGTCAGTTATTGTAAACATATATTGTATATTATTATTATTATTATTAATTGCAAAATTATCACTATGATTCTTCATCTTTTAATTTATTGCAAATTATTAAGAATTCTCTATTATTAATATTTATTTAATTATTACTTGATAATCGAAAACAATTTTTTATTATCTATAAAACTAAGACTTCTTATTAACTGAATGAAAGTGATTTCTTGGCGCCTACATTTAAACATTTAAATTCCGTACGGCACTGAGACCAGTGACCCCTACTGATAAAAGATAGTTACACTAATTCTTGACCGTTTTTTTAACATTACGTTCGCTCTCCTAATATATCTATTCTTCATGATAAACACGTTAAATTGAAAAACATGGCCGCAAAATTCTCTAGCATGACGTCATCACAGAGTATCTCTTTCGTGCTTCAAAAGAAAACGCTATTAGTTATATATGGTACTTATTCATATAACTAATAATACGATCATGATGGGGTTTTATTTACCTACGTGTGCAAATCAAAATAAAAAATTTACCAGTGATTTAATATTAATTTAATTAGCGATCACACCAAATACCTGAGCCACGATTTAAACGAGGTTATTCTAATTACGTTGTTCGTATAACAAAGCCTTGAAAGATTATTTAGTTTTTATGAAAATATTCCGGAAATTATTATATTTGGTAACTATTTTGGTTTATTATTAAGAAAAAATTCGTTACGCAGGAGCTGCGCCAACTTAGCGAATTTCCCTTAAAATACATAAACTACTCTTTAGCGGTCAAAATTAAATAAAACTTAAAAAATAATTTAACAATATAATTATAAAGTTTGTAAATAAATCTTAAAGCCACGAATACTAAGAATCAATTCTTGATTGACTTTAAAAATTAACAGGATCGATTCTTAATAATCGATTAATTTAGCAGAAAAATCGATTCTCGAATAGAATCAGAATTGATTTTGCTATCCCTAGTCACTGTCATTGTGAAAAGCTTGCGGAAAAAGCCCGGTCCTAGCCGTTGTATCATTTAAATCAAACACTGCTTAAATTAAAACATTAATTAAACAACAATAATTAAGGTAGCGTTATTTTTAGCTTGTGAACAAAAAATGAGCAAAATCTGTGGAAAATTGGTGGTATGCTGGAACATCCTTAAGTGTACAATCCAATAGTGTGATGGATGTATTAAATAGATATACTATACGTTGCCAAAGTAATAAAATAAAAGTAACTTAACTTAAAAACATGAAAATGTTTATAAATACAATAAATAATTGCATTTATCATTCAATAAATGAATATTTTACTGAATAATGTACTACAGAAGGTCATCCATCATCGCGTTGTTATTTTATTCACCATTGTTGTCCAACAAACGAATTGCAAACATCTAAACAATAGTCAATGGATTTGATTTATATGTTTATAGAAATAAAATCATTGACTTTTAAATTAAGAGCTGGCTACATAAAAGTGAACTGTTAAGGTACAGTCGTGATTTTTATACCCAGTATATTTGTAAATATACAAGGTATATTAAGTTTAGTTCCGACTTTGTAACGCTTGAAAATATTGATGGCAGAAAAAAATTTTTGTGTCAGCGCCTCCTCTTTTGGACACCGCCTCCAAAAATAACAATAATTGTACATATATATATTTAAAATTTTTTGCTTAGGTGAACTAAAATTGGCACAAGAATATGTAATTATTTTTTTACTTTTTAGTGCATTTTTTGTTTTAGAATATTTGATTTTTGAAGTCGGGTTTCCATTTTGTCAAAATAGGTTTTATTTCTCGCTTTTTAGTGACTTTGAAGTTCTATAACTGATTTTATTTGTTTAAATAATGGTAGACCTACTAAACGACCTACTTAAGTTTTTTTACAAGCATTTTTTTTTTTTTGTAAAAATTTTTTTTTTGGGGTCGGTTTTTTTTGTAAAAAATTTTTTTGAAGTCGCTATTTAAAAAAATTTTCTTATTTTCCCAATGAATTATATCATTTAAAAAAAAAATTTCGCAGAAATCAGTTATCACATATAAAATGAAGGTTTTCCTCGATTTCCCGGGGATCCCCTCATCAGAATGCGATTTGGTGCCAATGGGAAACCAAACCCTTTAAAACAAAAAAAAAATTCAAAATTGGTTCATAAATAAAAAAAAAAAAAAATACAGACGAATTGAGAACCATCCTTCTTTTTGAAGTCGGGTTAAAAAGGTTATAAATCGTTGTAAGATTATTGATATACTTTACAATTTTTTTTAAATCCTAAATAAATTTTATGAAAGATAGTACTCATTTGACTCTAGCGTAGCGTATGAACGTCCTTTAGTTCAATTGGATATTTAACTAATATGCAAATCATGTGAACAGTTTGTTATACTGCGCTGACCATTAACAGTTTTAATAGGAATTAATTACTATTGTGTGTCATCTGTGATAAACCGCGGTATTTTCTCACGTTTTTCATAGTCAAATATATTAGTTGTCACATAGCCTTGACATAAAATTGTCATACATAGCTGCTTCCGTCGATCGGTCATCATCTATCCATCTATCTCTTTAAGGACGTTCATACACGAGGCTTGATAGTAGATACAAATTTTTTTTAAAGTGAATTGAATAGCTCAATTCAATATAGTTAACTTCCCTCAAAAATTTAAAACCTCTTGACGATCATTTCAAAGAGTAATTATCTATTAAAAATCAAACTTCGAACACACCGTCTTATGGAGAACAGAACTTGTTTGTACTTAAAATTAGAATAACTATATTATTAAAGTAGCCACCATAATAAATAATGTTTATAAATATTCCTTGAAATATGCAGTTTATATAATTTGCATTAAAAAAATGGTGTTGACGAACGTTTGAATTAATTATTTAATAAAATTAAAACTGTTTCGTTAGGTTTGTTTTTGCCACCATATTTTGAAAATTGGCGACAGCGCACAGTAAAAAAATATACACATAAATATACACAACATATGATCAGATCTGTCAAATATAATCAAATCAATTTCCTGATATTTTACAATAAATAAAAAAAAGGTTATAAATCGTTGTAAGATTATTGATATACTTTACAACTTTTTAAAATCCTAAATAAATTTTATTAAAGGTAGTACTCATTTGACTCTAGCGTAGCGCATGAACGTCCTTAATATAAACACAAAATATATTCACAAAACTTTGATATTTTAATTTATTTAAAAAAAAAACGAATATGAATAGATTTAAAAATTATTCAAGCTTAAAATTTCATGCGTCAAAGGTTTCGTACTTTTAAAAGAAATTGTCCAAGTTAAACAATATCTTTTTCAAATTCGATTACTATAATAACCCGTGTCTTTGTCCGTATTAAAATCTAAACTATTGCGTGTATGAAAAAATGTTTCAAATAACAGTTGAAAGATTTTGTTTATCTCACAACGTTTAAAACGTAGGTGGAAACCTAAATGCTACACAGTACAGATACAGGAAACACCACCAAATAAATATGTTAAGTATAACCATACGGTGAAAATTGCATCAAATCAGTTCAGACATTTGAACGTGATGCGAAATTTTGAAAAAAAAAGGTTTTTTTTGGTATCTATTATCGTTAGATTATTTTCTATGTGATGAATAGGGAATATGGATGAAAATTTTTGTTCACTTGAATTGAAGCATGTTTACTTGACAAATATCAAGGTAAAATTACTTTTTAAATAACTTTAAAAATACGCGAGATATGAATGATTGAAATTCCCGATTAGACAAAGAGGATGATAGCCCTCTTGATATGTTATGTGACGTCATATTACACTTTCACCGTTTAAAATACACGTAAAACTCCGTTTTCAGTATTTTTGCAAGAAAGAGACAGATAATAATCTTTAAAAGCTTATATTATTACAGTATTAACAGTATTTTCATATTCTGAAAATAAATGTGAAAAAAAATTTTCATGCATATTCCCTATTGATCTACGATTTTCACTATGTTAATAGTGTGAATTCAGCCCAGTTTGGGTGAATCCAGTCCAGTTTCGAAACGAACTCGAACTCGAATGTTTTTACAAAAGAAAAATTATGATCATATTTAATATTGACGTTTCCCATTTTGATTGTTCCTATCACACTACAAATTTTATCCGATATCAATGATTTCGAAAACATCTATCGGTGATTAATTAATGGGGAAAACAATTTCAACCTCGTTCATGAGAAAAATTGGAATAAACGATAAAGGAAAATAGTGTTTAGTGAAATTAGTTCATATGGGAAAAATTACAATATTTTTGTAAGTGTAAAATAAATTATGAATCAAAATAGAATATAAATGCGGTACCCAATTAAATCATCTATACTCAATTTTCTCATGACTCTGTTGGATAATCAGTTCAAAATTTCCTTCTTTAATATTTGTCGGAATGGGAGTGTAACTCTAGTCTCTCACATAGTTTGACGTTTACAGTGATTTATAAATACATAACCTTACATTGGAAATGAAATCAATTATTCATTCGTTTTCGTTCGATGAACTGTCTGGTGTTTCGTATTTTCCATGATACGAATAGACAAGGTATGTCATTCCCACTATAATACTACATATTATTATTATATAATTCCCACTATCTAAATATACGTCCTATTTTGTCTGTCAATTGAATAATCAATATGGCTTCGAATGGCAATAAGATTCTTCCACAACTGAATAATAATTTGTCGATTATTATCATGATACCAATAAATTTGAGCAGAAATTTCGTAAACTCATTAAAAAAAACACTAAGCTCTAGACCCCTAATGATTTTATTAAAAGTAATTCTCTACCACATTTCATCTTAAAAATAATAAATGCAATTAAAAAATAATCTATAAAATTAACATTCGAAAATATTTACAGAACATGATAGGAAAATCTTTTGGTGATCGTTTGCACTAAGGTCTTTGGTCTAAGAACATAAAATATCGGAACTCACAACATCTAATGCCGGCAGTACACACTCGGCGAATGTCTCGTCGAGGCATTTGTAAAGCGAGGTGCCGCGAGTGGAGGTGTGTACTCTCTCATCGAGTGCTCGCACGGCGAACACAGTTCTCATCAGTCTTGTCAACGTGGATTAGCCAGAAAATTAGTTGGTATACCCGGAAAATTACATTTTTAAATTAGAAATTACGGAGTAGTAATTTTTTGATTAAACTATTAAAAATTATTATTATTCAAATGAGTATCAATGACACTATAAGAATAAAAAACTATTCATAAATTTATACAGTTTTTATTTATTTTCGTGTTATACTATTAAGTTTAATGGGTACAATTAAAGCGGTTGATAGTGAAATATTTAAAAATGGAGGTTGAAAGTTGAATCGAATGAAGACGATAGTATCCTGAGGGTGCTCGTATTCATCAGTTGTTTTCTTTGACTCGTGTCAAAAAACCGGCTCTTCAAAAAAGGGAGCGTTGACTAGGCGAGGCGAGTCGACACGAGGCAGACCAAGCGATGGGAGTACACTCTCATGCTCGTTATATCTCGCTTTGACTCGCCAAGTGTGTACTGCCGGCATAAGAGATAGCAATGATGAAAGTTTCCAATTAGTTTATTAACTTCTACTCTAACATTGATGAGACAATAAAGTAATTAAATTATTGCATCCCATATTTAATACATATTTAGATTATAAGTTTAAGTTTGAACTTTTAATGATTCATGATCTCTTAGTATTAATACAAACTAATTAATTCGAGTCAGTTAGCATAATAAAAAAAATCCTTTAAACAAACTTTATTACTTGTTAGTTAAAAATGAGATTTCCTCGAAAATGTAAACAAATTACAATATTTGGTACCAGTGACCTCCATCAAATAGTGGAGGTCAGTGGTATTTACTGTTCATTTCATTTAATTATTACTTCGAACTTCTATCACTAGATAGAGCTACCATTTAATAATTGTAAAACAAAACACTAACAAGCTTGTATTTTATAAAAGTGAAAAGTTGATATTTTATTTTTGTTGTTGTGTTTTTAACAAAAAGCAATAAAAAAAACATTTAAAAATTAGTTATGCTTTAAATATTTCAATAAATTAATGTTTTACGGACAACATTGTTCTATTAAAAGTACCTACAGTACATACAAAAATGTAAGTCAAGTTTAAATTAGTAATAATATTATGATATCAAATTTTTTTAAAGTAATCTTATTGTCAGTATTACATCTTTGAAAGGTAAATTTTACAGATCGGTTTTTATTTCATTTTATTTACATACAATAATTCAAAGGCTAAACGCTAAAGTCTTATTTTAAAGAAAGAATTAATATTTTTATAAATTATGATTACTACACTATTTTACCTATTAATTAATAAAATTATTTTTATGAACTAATCAATATAAATTAAATTTTAGTTGAAACGACCACTTTAAGAATATTATAAAAAATTATTAATCGAAAACATAAACATGAATTATATATTTTGTTGTGGACAATAATCTTGTTTTTTTAGCATTCTTATAAGCATTTCCAATTGCAATCAATCTGAAAATGAAATTATTTCATGAAATTAAATTAAATCTTTTTTTCTGAATCTGGTATTAAGCAGATTTTCATCTAGTGTTGTGTGATTAAAACCATTGATTCAGGAATTGATTCATTTGATTCGGATTTGTTTTCATATGCTTTGAGGGAAATGATTGATAAATTGATAATAAATGCATCGAGTCCTGAAACGTGGAGTTATTTAGTATAATTTGGGCATCTTGGACAATTTTTTACACGATGCTTTAAAGATTGTGAATTAAACTGTACCTGTGAACTCGACTTTTTTCTGGCAAACCGTAACATGTTAGTATTCCTGGACCTCTACCAGTGCTGAAGACTTTAAAAACCTCTGAAAGCAAATCGAATAGTTTTGAAAAATTCTGGTTCCATATCGATTCTACTTGAATGCCTGCTATATAGACTCTCGACAAGAGTATTCGGTGGCTTCGGTGGTTTCGCTTAACCTCGACGAGAGTATAAAGCAGGCAGTATAACTTACCTGAAGTACTATCTTGCAAAATGTAAGAGAGATACTTTAGTTTCTTGCCAAAAGTTTCCATGTCTAATTCCATTAATGGATCACCAGGTACAATATCTTTTTCCATTATTGATAAAGTTTTATATGTAATTGTTTGAGCAATTTCAGCATTTTCTGAACATATTGCAGCATTATTTGCTGTCCCATTGCAATATTGTACGCAAGAACTGTAAAATATTACATTGTAAATAGGGTATATGCACATGTAATTTGAAATCAATTAAAGTATTATTTCTTACTTTGTGCGAATATCACGCTTTGTGTATTCAGGACACGGTGCTGGTAGACATAAGTATGATCCTTTAGTGTTTAAACATGTATGTGCTTTGGAACATATACTGGGATCGTCTGGGAAACATTCATTTATATCTAAAAAAAAATTAAAAAGTTTATAAAATTTTGCAGATTCTGTTCAATTTTGCTAAGGGGCTAGTCATAAATTACGTAACGGCCAATAGGAAAGGGGTTAGGGGCAGTAGTGTTATTTGTTACGATTCGTTATAGGGAGAGGAGGGTACTGGTCGAAAAAACGTCACGTAACACAAATAAATTTCAACTTGTTGTTGAAAGTTCATATTTCGCGCGTCCTGTATGAAGTACAGATGGTACTTGTATTCCTAAGACCTATCTAGAAAACAAAGAACAATCAAAGTATACTCAAGCCTTATTTACTAAATAAAAATAAAAATTGACAACTCTCGTCAGTGACCTGTTCCATTGGGATGGGTATATACAGCTATCAAAGCACCATAACAGGTAAGTATGATTTAATTTTATGTTTAAATAGTATGCATGCGAACATCATGTAGTCAGAGTTAATACTGGAACTGAACTCTGTAGACAAAAATATTACAGAGATCAGTGATTAATTGAAGTTGCAACCCAAAGTGATAGGGAATTTGTTTGTAATTTGGTATAAGGCATGCAAAACAACATGAAATAAAATGATGATTAATACATTGAATGAATTTATAAATTTTACGTCAAACTTATGAATAATTCTAACCAACTATATATACATATATATGTACACTCCCGTTCAAAAAAAATGAACAGACCTGAACCTAATCAGTCTCTCACAATTTTGATTATTCTTGTAGTAAATGTTTTTGTTTACATAAATTGTTTACATAAATAAAAAATATAAAACTTCCATTTCTTTCTTCACATTTAAAAAATATACTACTTATCTTTGTTTATAAATAAATAATCTACAGAGAGTTACAAAAGTGAGGAGTTTTATGAAATGTAAGAAAATTAACACTTCAGGTCTGTTCATTTTTTTTTGAACGGGAGTGTATATATATATATAGTTCAATAGAATGATAGCAAATACATCGCTAAAGTTCAGAATATGAATTCCTCCAGTTCGCCTGGATGTAGCTCGAATGAACTACGTTTATTTTCAATTTACCCAATTTTTTTTTACTGTGTAGAAATATTCTTACCAAGACATTCGCTATTCTCATGATAAAATCCTGTAGGACATTCTTCACTTGTATTCAAGAAAGTAAAATCCGAAATTGGATAATCCATTTCATTTGAATAATTATTTGGATAATCATTTATGAATTCATCCATAAAATTTCTTGGATTTATATATTCATTTCTGTTTGTATTTACTCTGTTTCCTGGAAAATTGTTTTATTAGTGTACTTTTAAACAGTGTATTTGGGGGGGGGGGGGGGGGTCGTAGGTTGGACACATACTTCTCTGGCTTGCTATGCACGTATGACGATCATCACGTAAAATCATTCCATCTGGACAGTCGCAAATGTATCGGCCCGGTAAATTTTTACAATAATGTGAGCACTTATGAGTCTCTAATGTACATTCGTTAATGTCTGGAAATGAAATTTTTTTAACGGCAATTTTCTCAACTATAAGAAGGTCTCATGATTGATGTCGTCTGCGATTTCAACGTCGTAGCGCTTGGGTGAGTAATTAGCCAAAAGAAATGTTCAATAAATTTTAAATTCGATGAAATCGTAGACGAGACAATCTTGAGAATTTCTTTGTAAGTAAATATGATCTCAATTATTTTCTAAGTAATCTTACCTAAACATCGATTTCCATTTCTCAAAGATTTATATCCGTTCGAACACGAGCATTTATAACTTCCCACAGTATTTTCACATATCTGAGATGAGTGGCAAAGATTTTTAGCGCATTCATCAACATCTGAATTGAAAAAAAATGAATAATATCTACTTAATAAACATTCACAAACTCACTAACAGACAACGAACAGCTTAAACCTAAACAGTTTTGAAGCAGGTCAATTTTGCACAGGAGTTCCTTATTTAACGTTGAGGATCACTAAGAAAGGATTTTTGAAAATTCATCCCCTAAAGAGGTTAGATAGGGGATTCAAGTTTGTGTGGAAGTTCCTCATTTTTGAAGTTAGAAATAAGGATAATTAAAATTTGAAATTTGAAAAATTCTCTATCAAACTAAAAAAGAATTATCAAAATCGGACTACTCTGTAAAAAGTTATGCGTGATCATACATTTAAAAAAAATATACAGGTTGAATAGAGTACCTCCTTCTTTTCGTCTGTAAATAAAAGTCAGTTGTATCAGCATTTTTGCAAATTCATCCCCTAAGACGATTAAATAGGGGACGAACGTTTGTATGAGAAATGGATCATTTTTGAAGTTAGAAACATGGAAATTGGTTTTTAGGATTTTTACATTTGAGAAAACTTGGATCGTTTCTGAGATGTTGCCGATGGGAAATCCCATAGGGCACATGGCTAGTAAATTAAAAAAAAAATGTGGAATAATTAATTTATTTACCCACGCAAATATTTCGGGATCGATCTGTTTCGAAACCTTTTGGACAATCTAAATCATCTTCAATATTTGTAGTCATCATAAGATTTAATTCTCTTTTTCTTGGATCATAATTTGCTGCAATATTTTCTGCTGAGATTTTTTCTACCATAAGCCTGTAAAAAATTTCAATTTGTTTTTGTGGGAAATTTGTGGAAAAAATGCAAAATTTTCAAAAGTTTTCCCCCTTACTTTCTCAATTGTGGGCGGTTTTTATGTTTGATTTCACTGTTCCAAGAGTATTTTATGGGTTTTCCGTCGATAGTCATGTAATTATTGGCTGAAGTTTGTCGAGTCGTTTTACTTGTTGGGATGGAGTTTTCTGAATATGAAAAGGAAGAAAGTTTAGAAAAGTTCTCCATGCCGTCAAACTAATACAAAATTTTTTTTAGGTTACCTGTAAACGGATCAATAATCAATTTGGATTCGGATTGTACAATTGGCATTTCTCCATTCATTACAATAGTAACTTCCATAATTCCATTATCCAAATTTTTTCTAGCTTGCTGTCGGATTTCCACTTCTTGACCTGTAAAAAAAAGACACAGAACAAGTTTGGTTACTCGACCCGAAAACTGCTAATATGAAATCGTTCAAGGGTCTTGTCCAGAGTACTGAAAAACACTACTTTAAGTAATAAGTAGGGGACTCGAGGCAGAAAACGGGGTACGAAGTTAAAAATATGGTTTAAAAATATCAAAGAATTTATTAAGAGAGTTGCAAATTTTTCTATGAACACATTCGAATGTTATAATCACAAAAATACAATCATATTGTAAGAAAAAATTCGTTACGCAGGAGCTGCTTCAACTTAGCGAATTTCCTTAGAATACATAAATCACTCTCTAGCGGTCACAATTTTAGTCTGATCAAAATGAAAAGTCGTATATGATTTTAGTATTTGCAAGTCCAATTTTGTTAATAAATGACATACGTCGAGGGGAATGGGGGGGGGGGGTTATAAAGAAAGAAGAAAACACAAAATATAAAATATAAACTGTGACCGCTAGAGTGATTACAGATACAGATACATATACATATGTATATATATATATATATATATATATATATATATATATATATATATATATATATATATATACATATATATATATGTCCATAGATATTTATAGATATAAATTTTACAGATGGTGATTTTTGACATCTACTAGGTAGAATCGATGGACATTTGGGCTGAATTTAGCACTTGGAGTTGTTTATTTTTGTTTTCTAAATATCGAAAAACATTGAGTTCAATTTTGTTGCCCGTCTGCCCTGGAAACAGAAATTAATTAGCGGAAAAAGTGAACTCAATATAGATCATACTTAGACTGTAGACAGTTCAACTTGAAATTAATTAATAGAAGCTCTCTGTCCGCCTTGATGAACAACAGTGAGTACTTGAACTTAGTACTTAGTTTAAATTTCAAGAGATTTCAGCAGAGATTATTCTACATACCTGTTTGGAATGAAACTTTAGATGTTTGTTCGAAATCATTTTCATCATCATCAAGGTCATAATCATGATCATCATTAATTTCTGTTGATAGATCCTCATTTTCTAGCATAACCATATTCATAGACGTTGGTGATACCAAAAATACAAGATATGGAAGCCAACTATCCTAAAGAGTTACGTTAAAGGGTAAGTAATATATAAAGATCGAATCAACTGAGATTCAGGTTTACCTTGGTCCTATTTCTTTGATATTCTTCGAATGATTTGAATCTAAATATTTTTGTTGAACCCTCACTTGAAGTATGAGCCGAAACACGATGATTAGAAATAGGTATGCCACTTACATTGCTGTAGATGCTATATTCAATGGGATCATCGAAACATGGCCGAGTTACACAACCTTGAAACTTTTGGTGTAAAATATTAATTAGTAAGAAACCAAAATATTGTAGTAAATTTTATTACCATAAGTGCTTCACCCATACATTTCTTGCCGCCATATTGGGGTACAGGATTTGTACAATGTCGTTTACGTACTTTTCTTCCTAGGGCACATGTTGCTGAGCATGGACTCCATGGTTCCCAATCAGTCCAACCTCCGTTTACTAAAAATAATTTAGAAGTACTTATGTATCGTAGTACTAAATTTTCGATTACGAATGCATGCTCCTTCCTAAACTTAAACCTGCTGTTTGTTGGTGGGTCAATTACTGGAAATTCTTTATAATTCAGATGGACTTTGAGCTTTCGACTACTAGTTTAATTAATTTGGCAGCCTCCAAGTATTTGAGGATGTAATAAACCCACTTCTCTTTAGGGATCGCTAGCTTACCTGGACAAGGCTCCTGACTACAATCCATTGTTTCCATATCATTTCCTTCGCAATCTTTTCCTCCGTATTCTGGTTTTGGACTATCACATTCACGACTGCGAAAACGAACACCATATCCACATGTTGTGGTACATGAACTCCAGCCTGACCAGTGAGACCAATTTCCATCTTTAGGACATGGGCGATCATTGCAAACAGTTTGTTCTATAGTTGGACCAGAGCAGTTTGTACCACCATAGGCTGGCAAAGGATAATTACAGTAGCGATAACGATATTTAACTCCAGAACCACAAGTGGCTGAGCATGATGTCCATCCAGTCCAATCACTCCAACCACCGTTTACTAAAAATAATTGAATAGAAGATCGAAGCCAAGTAAGTAGGAAATCTTGTTCCCTCAATGATCAAAAAGATATATTGCCCCCAGAACCATTACCCACTTATCTTCTCTTTAGGGATCGCTAACTTACCTGGACAAGGCTCTTGACTACATTCCATTGTTTCCATATCATTTCCTTCGCAATCTTTTCCTCCGTATTCTGGTTTTGGACTATCGCATTCACGACTGCGAAAACGAACACCATATCCACATGTTGTGGTACATGAACCCCAGTCGGACCACTTAGACCAATCCCCATCTGTAGGACATGGACTATCATTGCAAACAGTCTGGTCAATAGTTGGACCAGAACAGTTTGCACCACCATAGGCTGGCAAAGGATGATCACAGTAACGATAACGATATTGAACTCCAGAACCACAAGTGGCTGAGCATGATGTCCATCCAGTCCAATCACTCAAACCGCCGTCAATAGCACATGGATATTGTATACAACTTTGAAATTCGGATGTTTGGCCTTTACAACCACTTAAATCGATGGCTATTGTTCTATTTTCAAATTCTTCGGGATGATTACAACTGCGTGAACGTTTTCGAACACCTTCTCCGCAAGTCACACTGCATTCACTCCATTCTGACCAAGGATTCCATTCGGCCATTACTGCCAAAATCATTTTAAATTATAATATATTTCAAGATAAATTTTCGAAATGATCTCGAAATACCTTTTAGAAAAACGTTAAATTGACGTCGAATCATTCCAACGGAATTTTGAGCTTCGCATAAATATTTTCCAGCATCCGTTATTTTTGGATTTGTAATTTGTAAATTTGTTCGATCCGATGAAATATGGTATGTTTTGTTATCCAGTCTGTTAAACAGTGGACGTCCTTCTTTTTCCCAAGTGATATTTGGTTGTGGATTCCCTCCAATATCACATCGTAATACAAATCCATGTTTTATAGAAGCGTTAATGTTTAATTCGGCTGGAGAAGTGTCCAGAAATTTTGGAGGTTCTATCAGAGATATAATAATGTAAAAAATTTCAGCAGTTAAATGGGCTGGAATTTTTATGCCTTACCTAAAACTTTAACATTGAACGACATTTTTGATGTGCCAGCTTTATTAAGCGCAACGCATGTATATTCACCACTGTCAGTAGTCGAAACTTTTGGAAGGATCTACAAAATTATTCAAATATATAGATTTTTGGATAATCTTAATAACCCAAGAATCGTCTAACATTAAAAAAATTAGATACAAGTGATTCCCCATCGACTTGACAGTCGCGAAATTAATTATACGTGATCATAATAGTGGAGAAAAACTATTTGCTTGTATTTAAATTTGAAGCCTTGATCTAATTTTTTTAATGAATAGGTTCCATTAAATTGTACCAGTAATTCCGCAGTTGAGTTTACTTCTTCAATTGGAGAAGATTCTTTTAACCACATTATTGATGGCTTCGGATGACCAGAAATATCACAATATAGTTTTAAATCATCGCCAAACACAACATCAATTGGAACTTGCGAATCACTTTCAGTTTTCGGTGGAACTGTTTACACATCATAGAATTTATAAACTCAAATGAGTCGAAAAAAATCAAATAGAAACATACATACCTAAAACGTCGAATTTAAATGATTGTCCAATTTTGCCAATGGAATTTGAAGCACTACAACTGTAGGTACCACTGTCGCCGTTGTTTGCATCCAAAATTTTTAAAACTGTTCCATTTGATTCCAGCCTAATTTTGGTATAATTCGTTAATTTTTTGTTATTCTTATACCATGTAATCTTTGCCGGAGGATTTCCAAGGTCTACATTACATACAAATGTTGCCGGTGAATTTTCAATTGCTTCAATCGAATTGTTTTGGCGGTTTGTGCCCAACTTTAATTTAGGAGGTGCTAAAACAGATAGAAAATTGGCAATTTTTCATTTTTGTTACATTATTAAAAATCTACAGAGTGCTACGGAATATCTATTCCTGAAAACTTCCATGGATACCAGGATATGAAGATCTATTTAGACTTTTATTTCCTGCTCCTGAAATTCCCCATTCATAGTTAATTTGGGATACCCAGCATAAGCCTCTTAAATCAACTACCGTGAAAATGTATGACAGGGGTCGTTCATAAATTACGTAGCATTACTTTGGTCACATTTTAACACCCTTCCTACACTTTCGTGGACTCTTTAACACCCTTCCTTCACTTTCGTGGACCAGGTAGTTTATGAACGGACCCAAATCAAAAAAGACTTACTCAATATTGTAACATTAAATTCCGAGGAACTTCTACCCAATGTATTACTTGCATTACAATGGTATTTTCCGCTGAGCGCAGCCGTTACGTTTCGAGCGATTAGAGTATATCGCGTTAAATTTGATTGTATTGGAGAACTACGTGCGGTGAATTCACGTTGGAAATTTTCAATTGTTAATTCTACACCATCTTTATCCCAATGTAATTCTGGCTTTGGGATTCCTTCCACAATACATTCCAAAATAAATTTCTCATTTTCTTTTACTGCTATCGTTTTGTTTTCTGGTGTTACAGTTATTGTTGGCTCCACTGTAAAAAGTAGACACGTTTTTTTAATGAAAACAGTATTGTTAGTGGTGTTTAATGTTACCTTTAATTTTAATATTGATTGATTTGGTTGAAATACCTTCGGTATTTTTGGCTTTACATTTGTAGTTACCTTGATGTTGATAGTCCATCGAAAGGATTTTTAAATTGTTATCCACAATTTCAATTCCAAGTTGCTCTAATGGTATATCTGTACTATACATAAAATAAAATATTTTAGGTGGAAACGTAAATTGGCCCATTTAGGACGAAGTCTTTGGATAAGTGACGTGTCCAAGCAATTGAGAATGTACGTTATGGTAGTAGTTCTGATCATACGAGAATCTCTGGTCTATTTGGTCCTTTACTTGCCACAGTGTTTGCTGTATCATTTTCACTCCTTCCCACATGTATTGGGACACAGAGGAGGACCGAAGCATGACAAGTAGGCGTTTCTAGACCCTGAGAAGCCCATTTAAATTGTTTTACCTCATTTCGTTTTAGACGAAAAACTGGGTATCTCATTCTGGCTCCGCAAGAACATTCTGCCAGAATTTGGAACGACATACAGTCCATCCCGTTATAGTCCGGGTAAATCTCGCTTTCTCACCAATCTCATGAGGGGTAGATTTTTTGGACCAGGTACTTCCACATGTCTTCCACCCAAATCTTTGATGGGTGTTTTACTATCAAAAAGAATTGTTATGTTCTGATGCTGGAAAATTTACCCCAAGGGAATTGATTCAAGTTGTTCTCTTGGGAGTTTTTGATTCTTAGCTCTTAGATAATACACATATATATTACGCACCTTGATTTCGACCATAAAATTTCTGGTTGTGGATATCCAGTTACTTCGCACATAAGTACTGACGTGTGACCACGAACTACATCAAATTGCTCCTGACCGGGACCTTGAATTTTTGGAGGTTCTAAAAACCAGAAAAACGAGTTTTATGTTTAAATTTTTCTTGTTCATATCCACTTTTCACATAAAATAATTACCTAATACATCTAAAAAGTAGACATTTTGATCCCTCCCAATTCGATTACTCGCTTGGCAAGTATAATTATCACGATCATTTAGGTCTAGTTGATCTATTGATAAGGTCGAACTGTCATTCGAAATGACCGTACTATTACGAAGCCATTGAGTCTAAAGGCAAATTAAATAATGATAGTCAAAATCCAATTTCGGAATTGCGGAGAAAACAAATTTTTTTGAATCTAGCCAAACAACTTACTTTAGGCACTGGATTGCCATCGGCTTCACATTTCAATTGGACAACATCACCCGTATGTTTCTTTATACGAATCGGTGTATTTTGTTTATTTTTGATTCTCGGTCGATACAAAACCGTTAAATATATTTGGGCTTCAGTTGTACCAGCCATATTTGTGGCAATGCATATGTAGATTCCATCATCGGCAATTGTCGTTGTTTGTATGAATAGTAAATTATTTTTGGTATAATTCTTTGGAACCAGTGTATTTTCCACACTGTTGCCATTCTTAATAAATGAGAAAAGAAAAACTCGATGTAAACGTGTATTTTAAGTATCAAGCGAGGCGCGAAATGACTTAGAGGATTACCTGAAACCATTTTACAGTTGGCGGTGGAAATGAATCCGTAATTGGACATTCGATTTGGACACTTTTTCCTTCAATCACTTCAATATTATTGTTTACGGAATCAAGAGCCTCTGGTGGAACTGTAAATACGATATTAAAGAAATAAATATGATATTATGGACAGCTACGAGTGTCTTATGCATTTAAGAGGTTTCCATTAGTGAGGGCCCATTTTAACAGCCATTCATTGAGCACCTGGATATGGTAATCACACATTTTGGCGAGAACTACTCCCTCCCATGACAAAGAATCTGTTACACACATCGTCCACTGGGTCCCAGGATATGTGGGAATAGAGGTTAATGAGATAGCGGATAGTATAGCGAGGAAGGAAGCATCGATAAGCCTTACAGGGCCGGAGCAGAAATAAGCCGACAGTTTATTCAATTAACCGCCCCTTTTTTTAATAATTGACAAACTGCCGATGTCGGGATTCGAACCCATAACCTCCCAGTTTCCAAGTATGCATACTGCGCAGACATAACCCCTTAGACTGCTCGGCTACTTGGACTGGTTATAAAAAGGATCTTGAGTTGGATGCCTGAAAGGAGGATACCTTACCTAATACTGTAACATTATTCACCAAGAAATCAACACCTTCCGAGTTTATTGCTTCACACTTGTAAATCCCTGAGAAATTTCTTATAATCGATGAAATACTTAGCGAATTGTCGGCGCTCATTACAAAAGAGCTTTCATTAGTAATTATTTGATCATTTAAGTACCATGTAATGCTAGGGATTGGATTCCCTTCGGCTTGACAAGGCATTACAAGTGTTTTATTTTCCAGTATATTAATGCTGTTATAATGTTCTGTCAGTAATATTGGCGGTGCTGAAAATATTTAAAAAATCGAATAAAAATTTGTGTAAAACTAATTTATAAATATTTCCAAGACGGAAAAAGTTTCAGGCAGGATCGTTTTTCATTTTTTCCACTACTAATACAACTAATAAAAAGTTTTCTTCCAGTGGAAAAATTTTAACCAAACTAACCTTTGACGATAACAGTAAATGTTTTATTAACGATTCCAGCAGAATTTTCAGCGATGCAAGTGTAATTCACTAGTGGTTCAGTTCGTTTCCCAATTATTGTTAGTGTTTCATTCTCGGTGAGACTAAGAAAAATTTTTACACTTAAAACTAACGATCTAAACTTGCTGAATACATCTATGGTTTTTGGAGTTTACTTCTTAAGAATCGATTTTCATATAAGGCGCCCGGTTTGAAAAAATATGAAGAGTAAAATTTAGTGAGCGAATGACCTCGTTACATTTTTTGTGCGCAACCTATCGTGCGCACTTTTTAGTAATGTGTGTGTATAACTTGTGTGCTGCCGACGTACCCAGGGTATGCTGCGAGGGTATTTTGTTTTATTATTGATATTGATATCGATAATTAATATTATTACTGTAGATTACTTCGTAGGTTTACTTCAATCTCGAAAAAAAATTTTAATTCAAGAAAATTTATAGAAAGACAGATTTTTCTAGCTCCAATATGATATCGGTCTTTTTTGTAAGCCTAGTAACTCTTTTTTTCTGTGCCTGTTCAAAGACAATCGTTCTTAAGGAGTAAACTCCATCGTGCGTCGGAGCTGACACACTTACTTTTTTTACTTACAACTTATCTGCTATCCAATTTAAATTGGGTTTTGGATGCCCTGTCGTACGACATTCTAATTCCAATGATGCATTCTCGACAATTTCAATAATTTCATTGAACGGCGGTTCGATAATTGGTCGTGCTGAAAAGAATTTTTTTCATTTTCGATCAAATTATTGTTTTTATGTGGCTGCACTTAAAATATGTATTACCACTCACTGAATACGTCCAAATACCATACTCGACTATCGCTGCCGTAAGCATTCTGGGCTCTACATTCATAACGGCCAGAATCGTTTACATTTGCTACAAAACTTTGGAAAAATTTCATTTTGTTAATGATTCGTCAAAAATTTGTTTAACAATCTATTGCACGTAACTAGAAGTGATTTCTGGTATTAAACTCTGTCATACATACATCAGCTTGTAGTTACGTCAATGTTTACGCCCTTGTTGCAAAATTCTTTCTTACCTCATATTCGTGTTATCGCTTGTGGCATCGTACGATGTTGAATTAATAATCCAAGAAACAGTTGGTTTAGGTTTCCCAAAAACTAAACAGGGTAGTAATACTTCGTTGCCTTCTATCACTTGAATTGCATCATCGATGTCAGGACTTTGAATGGTTGGAAGTACTGAAAATACATTTAATCTTTCAGTGCATCATTCATAGTATCAAGTTCTTCGTCTTTTGGTGAAAATATGAAGAACTTTAAGACTAAAAGGTCTAAATGTTGTAACCAGGAATGGGTAAGTTAGAAGGATTTACGTTTCGCAAAGTTTACGTTATCAGAAAAGCAGGCGTCACCACTTTGAAAGCCTATATATACATTAGAACCCATATTTTGCTTAGAACACTTACCAAGGACAGATATAGAAATTGATTTGTTGACAGATCCGACTCGATTGAATGCAATACAAGTAAATAGTCCTTCATGATTTAATGCTAATTTTGGGATAATCAGTGTTGTGTTATCATCGAAAAGCCTAAAATTAATTTTACGGAAGATTACATTTGTCAATAAGTGGAAGAAAGATGTTTAATGAATCAAAAGTTTGAACTTACTGGAATTCATCAGTTGGATTCAATTTAATTCCATCTTGTAGCCATGTAATAACTGGTTTTGGAACACCATTCGCTTGACAATGTAACTCCATACTTTTACCCACAAATTCTTTAATAGTTGCTGTCTTATTTGCTTCGCTATCTATGGAAAAACTTGGCGCAACTAAATGAACAATAAAAATTGATTATTAGATTGAAATTTCCCAAATTTAAGGGTAGGCAATTTATTGTGCACAAATACATTTTGAGATACCATTCAAATTAATCAAAGTTCGAATTAACTTGTAGTTATTTGAATGGCCCTTAAGCCTAAATCTGGACCTAAAATTTTACCTTCTACACGAATATTTAAATTATATGTATCAACCCCAGCCGAATTAGCAGCAACACATTGATATAAGCCTTCATGGTCACTTGTAACATATGGTATGGAAAGCGTCCCGTTTGAAAGGATATTAATTCCAGAATCTGGAATTCGAATATATTTACCATAATAAATAGATATTTAAATTGTAAATATTCTGAATACCAGTTGTAATTATTTTTTCGTTTTTCATCCATTCAATGCTAGGCGATGGAATTCCTGCTAGCGCATAGCAATCTGCGGAAAATGCAGAGCCTGGTCTTAAACTTTCGACTAGTTTGTAAGGTTTTTTCACATCTGGTGGTTCTGAAAAAACAGATAACAATTAGTTTCGATAAAAATAAAATCTTTTATGTAATTTGAGCAACTATGAAGCTTTTAGAAAGTTTAAATTCTAAATTCTATTCCGAAAAATTACATATTATTTACCAATCATGTGAAGTAAAATATTTTCTTCATTTGTTCCTGCTTCATTTTCAACTTTGCAGGTATATAATCCAGCCGTATAAATATTTGGATACATATCCGACCAATGGAACCAACCAGTTTGTCTAGAATTATAAAAAGTCTGAGAATTAAAAGTCTGAGCTCATTTGTATTGAACCCTCGAATATTGTCAGTCGAGTTTGTGTGGATCAGTCTATTTTCAAAATAAAGGGAATGAAACATATGAATGTTTTCTCCATTTTAACGCCATTTATCATTTTAGTAAGAGGTGTGAAATATGATCAGTGACAATCAACAAATGTATCCTGGTCATATATGCAGCACAACAACTAACATTCGCATATAATTGTTTAGTCCCGCTTTGTTTAAGTTGTTTAATTTACTTAATATAATAAATAAAGATGAATATATGATATTACTGTATACCTAAATTTTATTTTTATTATAGTAGGCATAGCAATATATAATTATACAATTAATTTCAAATGGAAAATAAGAAAGGACATTGAATTTACATGGTAAAGAAACTATTTGTCCTTTTAAGGACGTTCCAGCTCTGTGTTATGCAATCAATACAAAAAACCGGTTTGATTTTATTATAGCACCAATACATAAACACACATATACAACACATAGACAAAAACACTGTTTATATATACAAAATAATGTTACGTTGAAGAAAAGGAATAATTTTAAACTTTTATATTTCGAAAACAAAACGGTAACACACGATTTTTAAAAAAAATCCATATAATAAATATTTATCTTTACTCTCCTAGTTTTTTTTTAAAATTCTGTCGAGTATTTTTTTAATACAACAGATAATATTTGGGCCGGCATGAAGTTTTAAAAATGTTTGATATTGGTATGGATCAGATATGGATCAAAAGTCAACATATGGTAAACGACTTTATATGATTTTTTTCGGACTTACTTTTTTATTAGGCGATCGCTAACTGCCTTTCCATTTTTAAACCATTGCACTGTTGCTGGTACTAATGTTTCTACATGGCAACTTAAATTTAATGGAACATGAATTAAATGGTAAACTTCTGATGCTTTAACGCTTACAAATGGTTTTTCTGGAACGTAATAAAATTAGTTACTAAACTAATATTTGAAAATCGTACATTCAATGTATAACACAAACCTGGAAACTGAGTTTTTATAGCCGTATCGGTTAATCGAACAAATGGATTGCCATTTTTATCTTCACCTTTCATCTGAAATTATTTTTGGAATTAAGATGAACGTTAACTTATGGTTTAAAAGATATATTTATGGGATGGTGTATGGGCCGATTTCTCCCCTTCACGAATTTGAAGTTACTTTTTAATTCTAGAACGAAGTCGTTCGTTTTTGAGGTGCCATGTTAACAGATAGACAGGCAAATGGAAATCGAATATTTAAAACATTTAATGAACACCTGTACCAAATTTATTGTCGAATATGCCCAACCGGTTAAAGCCTGAGACTAAATTAAATTCCAAATTTTGCCCAAATTCCTAGAACAATTATTTGTATTTTATAAATACGTATTTCGACTACAATGTAGTCATCATCAGTATGAATTAGCTAATCGTAACTATCTCTGGGATATGGAGACATGATATTAGTTGCTAATTTGGTGCCTGTCTCACAATGATTTTAAAAAAAGATTTGTTTTTTATATGATCGAATTGAGATATTACCTAAGAGATTACTTGAGTTAACTGACCAATTAAAGGAGTAAATGTGTGATGAATCCAACGCACTGCGGTGATTGCCGGTAATCCTTGTCTGACCATATGGTCTTGTTATTGTCAATAGCGTTAGGGTGTTATTCGCAGCTAACCTTGACATTCAGGTATTCATTTAAAAAATGGTTTAATTTTATTAAATCAGAACTTGCTCTGCTCGCAAGGGGGGTACCCTCCTTGACCTCCAAGGCGGCCTTTGGCCTTGGCTCCGCGTCACAGAAAATAACATTGCATGAATTGTGAGAAAAAGTTTTTGGGGGTGTTTTTCCGATTTTCCGGGTGGTTGCAATGAAAAAATTGAAGTTTTCCGATTTTTCTCGTCGGTTTCAAGCAATTTCGCGTCGAATGCAAAAAACCGCATCTATCTAGCATGTCTAGAAGTACCTTAGAGTTTGTATAAATCAGTCAGTCAGCTTCACTTCTAGCTTTATATCATAGTGGATTTGGAATTGGTCCACTATCTAAATTCGCACCAAATTAGCAACGAGTAACATATCTTTGACTCCATATCCCGGAGGTAGCCACGATTAGCTAATTCATACTGATGATGACTACATTGTAGTCGAAATACGTATTTATAAAATACAAATAATTGTTCTAGGAATTCGGGCAAAATTTGAAATGCAATTCCAAAAATCTAGAGCTCTCTTTGATTATCTTAATAATCGTAATATCTGTGACTAAACTTATAATACATTTTACAAACACAATTTAAATATTACTTACGAAAAGATTGAAAAATGAAACAGGTGGTTTAAAATTTTCCGAAATATATGTATCGGTTGTTCCTGGCAATAAACTCAACGGTATGTTGTGCCTTAACGGTTGTCCATTAAGTCCAATAAGATCGACCGATGCTATATGACCCACAATTGCGTTATTTGATGGTTTTAACAGCAAATAAGTATTTTGACCTGCGAAAGATATACATATGAATAGTCTGCCGTAACATTAGGAATATCATAAAATGATAACGCACCATGCAAAGGTCTATGATTTGTTTCGTCCATATTTTTTGGGACATTCACTGAAAATCCATGATCAATACGTAAATCAGTTAGACCCGATAATCGAATTGAGTGATCTGATCCACTTGAAACATTTATTTCCCAACTACCATTCGATGGATTATTTATATTTAGGACCTGAAATTAATTTATAATTTAATAATAACTGCCCGGGACATTTTAGGACCCCGAAAGTGGTAGTCGTTTTTTAAAATTTTACAGTTGATTTTTGGTGAATCCATTTGGTTTTCTAATAAAAATTCGTTACGCAGGAGCTGCTTCAACTTTCTAGCGAATTTCCTTAAAATACATAAATCACTTTCTAGCGGTCACGATTTTAGTCTGATCAAAATAAAATGCCATATATGATTTCGGTATTTGCAAGGCCAATTTTATTAATAAATGAAATACGCCAAGGGGAAATACGGGCATAAAGAAAGAAGAAAACACAAAATATAAAATATCTCTCTTAATATTAGAACAATCGAAAAATACGTAAGGAATAAAGTTGTAGAAAATCAAGTTTGCTACAATTCATCACCTCATCATTTTTGCTCAAACTCGAATGTGTACAGAGATATTAAGGAATTTAATTTTCAATCTTAAACCGTCAATATTTCTGTAAATATTAGTGAAACAGAAAAAATGATAAGAAATAAAATTACAGTAAAACTTAGTACCTACAACTTTACTTCTTATAGATTTTTCGATTTTTCGAATATTAAGGGAGATATGTCAAATTTTGTGTTTCCCCCTCCCTCTAAACCCCCTTTCCCCTTGTTCGATTTTACCCAAGTCGGTACGAGAACAATAGCTCTATTTGCTTTCAGGAAATTCGCTAAAATGTTACGTATAAAAATTGTTCGTTGTAAAAAGCCTAATAGACTGTAAAAATTTGAAAAAAGGCTGCACCAATTTTGGATATAATTTGCCCCACCTGTATGTTATCTAAATTCAAAATTTTTTCAACTTTTGGTGGCTCGTTAATATGTTCACCTTCTGGATTCACAACATCAATTTTTGGGTTGGTTCCCGACACGGATATTGTAAATTGATCCAATGAACTGTCGATTGCAACCTTATGTGGTGATACATTTGTGGGACTAACATTGGTCACAACTAACAAATTTTCACGTCTTGAATCTAAAGTTTTTCGTACAAAATCTAACACTTGAGTCACGTCCGATCTATTTAAATGAAATACTTGGCCAGAACTTGCGGCGGCTATTTTCTCGTAAACTGTATATTCTGGAATAGTACGATTACCACAATCTCCAGTCAAAACAAACACAACCTGTAAAGTGATTGATAAAATATTAGATCATCGATTGGCCCTGGTAAATTCTCTGCCTAAACTCAGCAAAATGTAATCGAATCGTTACCTGTATTTGTTTTTGAAGGACTTTATCCAAAATGCTGCCAACCAAAACATGATCAGCTGCCGTAGCATCTGTTAACACATAAATATACGATCTTGGTAAACTGACATCAATCGCCAAACTAATACCGCCCAAAGACATTTCTGGACAATCTCCACCACCATAAACATCTATTTCTTCCAATTTACGTCGAAATAATTCTTTATCTTTTGTTACAGTTACTGGTCCAACTTCTACAACCCAGGAGAAAAATGGTAAGTCATAGATTCAGAGAATATTTTTAGATAAATAATATTTACTTGGATCATGAAATGGTACCAATATATAATTGTAAATTGGATTATCATCACGTTCCTCCATGGCGGTCATAATTTTTTCAGCACCCTCTTTTAATTGCTGCAAATCATCCCACATTGATCCCGTCGAATCGAATACAAATGCCAAACTTCGCTGATTACTAAAAAAATATTTTTTTATATATTAAATATTTCACAATGTTTAAGGATGTACGAGCACTAGATATAGTTTATAAAATTCTTCAAAATCTTCTAAAAGTCATTCATAAAAGTCCAAAATAAAGGTTTTTTTTTTTTGTCGTTAAAATTAAAATTTAATTTAGGCCCGTCATACCGAGCCTAAAAAGTCATACCGGGCCTAAGAGATT
The DNA here is from genome assembly GCA_963920215.1 of Nineta flava. Classification (NCBI taxonomy): domain Eukaryota; kingdom Metazoa; phylum Arthropoda; class Insecta; order Neuroptera; family Chrysopidae; genus Nineta; species Nineta flava. The sequence continues at coordinate 144,386,084 of OY986040.1, forward strand.
TCGGATAATTAAGCTAGCGCCGACAGAAATAAAATTTACCCAAAATCTCAGTCTTGTTTTCTTCTGTTATTTCCGAGGCGCCAAATTGTTAGTCTTGTTAGTACCTAAAAATGGTTCCTTTACTTTTTTTCTGTCAAATTCACAGTTTCATCGCTATCGCTCAAAAACCTCTTTTTTTTCCATTTCGGCAACTTTGAACGCGTGGGAAAAAAAATGAGTGGTGAATCGGTGGTTGGAAAATAGTAGGTCTTCATCTGGGCTATCAACCCTACAAGAATATGCAATTCGCAAATGTAACGGAGAAGTGCCATAAAAATGCCTCTTTTTGTACCCATTTCCTGCATTCTAATATTAATAATACTTACTTCGCATGTTTTCCATATAAATTGGGAAATTTATTTTTCAAATCAATCGTTTCATTTAGAATATCATCCAAGCGAACAATGTGCGTAATGTTGTTGTTGTTTGCATCGATTTCACTTTCTGTGCCATCTTCTGGGAATGTTACAACCTTTCGTTTTGTTTCGGAAGTTTCCAATTTTTCGTTACTTGATTCAATGACTTGACTTGCTCCATTGGAATTTGATCCATCATCGGATGACCTATCCAAATTTTTAGGTTCATTTATTTCGTTGTCATTTGCATTACTTTCAATTTCTGATTGTTCTGTCGGAATAACGTCCAAATTATCGGGCATAGACCATTGATCGTACGGGGCTGATTCAAATTCTTCTGATGACTCTTCGCTCGATTCAGGTTGTTCTGTTGTGAATAAATCCAATTTTAATGGATGATCATTTTCGGTAGTGGTAATAACTTCATCATCGAACCTTGCATCTGCATTCGAGCCGGATACATCATAGGACAAAGCGTCCAAATTATTAGGCTCATCTACTTGATGTCTTTTATTCTTTGCACTACTTCTGGTTTCTGGCTGTTCTGTCGTAATAATACCCAAATCATCCACTTCCAAATCTTTTAATGGCTGATCATTTTCGGTGGTGATAATAACTTCGTCCCAATCAACGGTTAACTCAGTATCATCTAGAGCATCATCGGTAAAAGCCGAATCATTCGATTCGGCTAACGATATTAAATATTGTAAATCATCATCAATAGTTTCGTCCGATGTGAATTTCGATGTTTCATTCTCTGTTTGTAGGTTTGGTACATCATTTTGATACACTTCTGTCAATTGTGAGTCGTCATTTGAATGTAAATCTGCCAAAAGTTTATCCCATTCGTCGGCATTGTTTGGCGAATCATTTTGATACATTTCCGTTGAGAATAAACTTCCGTTGTTTGTATAATTTTTGCCCTGTTCTCGAAGTAAATCAAATAGTTTGTCATCGTTTTCCACGCTCGTTGTAACAGTTTCGTTTGCCGTATGGCATAGTTTTAAGCCAACCAATAAGATTATTAATTTGAGGTACATTTTTTTGGCTGAAAAATTTGAATAAACCATTTTAAACTCTTTATTTTGATCTAACTCTTACACTGATATAAGGAATTTCTTTCTTCAAGAAAATATATTTTCTTCAAAATATTTGCTTCAATAAAGAAACCCTTATTTTCATTCAAGACTACGCAGTCGAACCAAAAATATGTGTTTAGTTGATCGAACAAACTAAAATTCTTGAACAGTGTTGAAAATTCTTTTTTAAATATAGTTCGTTAGTCTTGGCCTAAGAAAGTCTTTCTTGGCCAAATACTCTTGTGATTCTTTAGTCAAGAAAATCAAATTTTTGTAAAAAACAAGTATTTTTCTTTATAGAAAAAGAAAAAAAAACTCAAGACGAGAAAGTTTATGCAGCTTCTTTAACTGAAGTATATATATTTAACTGAAATATATTTAACTGAAGTATATCATTACTTCTTTAAAAAGTTTTATTTGCTTGGATTAAACAAATGTTTGTTTTGGCCCGAAATTTTAGCATCTTGGTCTATTAGTGTACGACTTAGCACAGTTGGATAAAGGTAAAAGGGGGGGGGGCTGAGAAGGCTGAACAAAATTTCTGTTCTATAGCAAAAAAGTGAGGTCAAGTTCGTTAATTGGCAATATCGGAACGTGTCATAATCATCTTTGAAACCGTAAGAGATAGAAAAAAAATTTGATAATAAAAAATCTTCTTCTTTTTAAAATAAACAACTTTTGTTTGAAAAGTTTTTTTATAAACTCAATAGTTTTCACATAATTTGTGCTCAAAGAGCAAATGACATACTATTCATACGAAAGCGGACATATGTAGATACATAACATCTCATATACTATTGGTATACACAGTAAAGGTAATAACAATTCGAACATTGATATACAACTCAGTATACACGGGGTATTCAAACAATTAACTCAGTTAGTTGTTACATGACTTGTTTTTAATTAACTTTAAGAAAACCTGTATCTCGAAAATGAAGCTTGAAAACATCCAAGTGCAACAAGTGAAAACATCTTATTTTTAGGAGACCTATAGCCTATTCAATTTTCCGGATTAAAATCTGAGACACCTTGTATGGTAGAGTTTTAGGAAAAATGATCAATGATTGTATTCAAGTTGATTTTCTACAACTTTACTACGAATACATTTTGCGACTTTTCTAATATTATGAGAGATATTTTTATACCCGGTATATGTAAATATACGCTGGGTATATCAAGTTTAGTTCCGACTTTGTAACAAAGTTGAAAATATTGATCGCAGACATAAATGTTTGGCATAGGTGTTCATAGAATGATGTAATTCAGCCTTTTTTGCATGTCCGCCTATTCGTGGATGCGATAACTCAAAATCGAAAAGAAATAACGAGCTGAAATTTTGTATGTGTGTTCTAGAGCAAAAAAGTAAGGTTAAGTTCGTGAATGGACCATAAAATCGGACCATGTTTGAGCAAAATGGGAAAACTGCCCATCTTTGAAACCATAAAAGATAGAACAAAAATGTAAAGATAAAAAATGTTGCTTTTTTAGAAATAAACAAAACTTTTTTACATAAATTCAGGATATACCTGGGTATTTAAGCAATTAACTCAGTTAATTGGTATTTTCACTTGTTGATTCTGTGTTTTCCTCTTTTCCTAAGCCCTCTCGCACCCTTCTTGCTCCCTTGACCGATTGTACTTATTAGCGAACTTGATCTTTCAAATACGAAATTTCATTTTGATCGCACTAAAATTGTGATCGCTAAAGAGTATACAAATATTTGGAATATATATATATATATATATATATATATATATATATATATATATATATATATATATATATATATATATATATATATATATATATATATATATATATATATATACAGTACCGGATTAAGGCAGCGCGGGGCCCGTAGCAAATTCCATTTAATCTTGTAGTTTCCAGATTTAATGTGGACAAATTTAGAGATTAAACTATTGATATCGTTTTCTCTGAGTAAATCAGTTTCTATATTCATCAAGCTGAGGTGATTTAGACGTTTTTGGCCCATCGTATTACTCATTTTTTATACGCTTTAACGTTGAAAAAGAACGTTCGCCACTGCAGTTGGTGATCATGAGATACAAGTAAATGCGCTAGGCAATTTCTACATTTGGGAAACACGATTCTAAAGTCCAGTTCCTGAGCCTCGTTCTTCTTCCGGTCAATAGCAGTAACCACATCTGTTTTGAGCAGCTCAGCGAACTGCCCTAATTCGTCACCTAGACAGTCCTCCAAATCATGTGCGTAAGCACAGACGATAATTGAAGATTTTTTCAAAAACTCGTCTTTGTAAACAGATTTTAACTGATGAAATACTCCAAAAATACTAGTTATTTTATGGTATGCTTTCATACGTTTATCTAAAGCAGACAGTAGGTTATCAATAATGACTCAAAAAAAATATAACATCAGTGACTTGTAATTTCCTTAAATAATTGTTTTTACGCTCAGGTAGGCGTGGGTGCGCGGGGCCCCCAAATACGCGGGGCCCGTAGCATTTGCTACTCTTGCTACGTAGCTAATCCGGCACTGTATATATACATATATATTAAACGCCTAAAAATAGGTCTCTTGTAATATTTTGATCTACTTTTTCAGGAGTTATCCAAGGTTTCAATTGTTGACTTTTTCTTAATTTTAGATAATATTCTTATAAAAAAAATTAATTCTACTTAAAAAATATGAGGTTTGACAAGAAAAATTGATTATTTTAAATATTAATATCAATATCAAGCATCTAAAACTCAGTTTTTTTGGACAGAGCTACTATTAAAACACCAAAAAAGTAAAAAAAACATCAACTGCTGAAGGTATAGATATATCAAAATATTACAAGAGACCTTTTTTGTAGAGCGTTTAATTCAGAGGTGGGCGCAGACAGCTCGTTTGAGCCTTACGGGCTCTCCATAAGCTGGGTGAGAGTAAGTAAAGAAGATATGTTTTGAAGCAAGACAGAACGATGTTTCAATACAGGTTGTCCTACCGATTATTGCCCAATAATTTATTCAATAATTTATTACTTTTATTTTTTTTGAAAAACAAATTATGCGAAAAATAATTTCCACTACTACAAATAGTACTTTTCACTTTTTCAATTCAAAGTAGACTAACTCGAAGAACTCAAATTCCCACTTTATGTAAAATTTAACTTAATTCATCAAATTCCCATGACACTATACTGAGCATACTCCATACGAAGAAAAAATAATTAAATCAGGTAAATAATTCTTTATTAGTTCTCGGATATGAATAGTAAAATATTTAGACAAATTATTTGGAATTTCCAAAACTATAATTCTATTTAAATTATCCTTTGCAAAAATTTCCCTCTTTTATTACAATGGTCCAGCGGTAAACTTAAAGGTTCAAAAGATTTATATATATATTTTTTATATATTTTTATTTTATTCATACACAAATATGATATATTCTAAAAAGGTACATTTAATGACCCTAATTACCAGCCCAAAATTCCAGAGTATGTATTGAATGATTGTATGTATTATTTACTTTGTATAATAGTGACCATAAAAAAGATTTGGTATTATTATATTTTTTCAGAAAATGTTTTAATTAAAAAAAGAAAATATTAATAATTGGTAGATTACCCTGTATTAACTCTATCTCTCTTCCCTACCTCTCACTCAGAGCTTGGCCGAGTCAACTCTTGCCCACCTCTGGTTTAATTTCCTATAAGAATTTGCTCTGACCCTACAGGTCGGATAAGCCGTTCAAAAGCTACAAAATTTCAAAGGTTAAAAAAAAATTTTCCCATGTTAATCAAATGGGAAATGGAAAATCGCGATGAGGCACCCCTTAATGTTAAAATTAAGAGCTACCGTTTTAACAGGGTCATTTTTTCGGAATCCTGAACAATATTTTCATAGTGCATTTTGAAAAAAAAAAGAAGTCGATTTTTTTGATACAGTTAATTATGATCGATTTCCAAAAGAGAGAAATAATATATTTATTCGGAGGAAATTCGCTACGTTGACGCAACTCCTGCGTAACGAATTATTTTAAAGTAAGTTTTCATAGATTAAAAAGTTTTTATAGGTTACCTGAATATTTATCTAATCCACCCGAAAAAAATAATCGAAAACTTTCCACACAAAAATTTTATGCAAAAACCAGTTTTGTTGTGCACCACAAACGATAAAAATAATTTTCTAGAATAAAATTAGTTGTGAATTATGAGAATTGAACAATAAATAATTAATAATTAACAATAATAATAATAATAAATATTGAATGAAAATAAATTAATATGATAAAATTCTGTATGTTGACCTATATGACATCTATCTGTGTATTGAATGAGATAAAACAGACGCATGACATCATTTTCAAAGTCATACAAAGTTCGTTTTATACGAAAAAAACTATAATTAAATCGCACATTTGCTCTCTCGAAAGATACGATGCATTTATTTCTGGTATTTTTTTTTTTTTAAATTGTAGAATAGTTTATTTTCCTGTTTTTTTGCCAGAGGAAATATTTATGTTGAAAACGAACAAAAAATATCTAAATTTCTTTCTTTAAGACCAACGAGTGGATGAAGGTTAAACACCGTGATCACTGGGAAAATATACCACAGCAAAAGCTCGTGAAAATACTGCTTAGGAATACATCCAAGAGGCTGTCCCTCGATGCACTGAACCTGAACAGGACACTACTGCAGAGGTGGGCAGGAGTTGACTCGGCCAAGCTCTGAGTGAGAGGTAGGGAAGAGAGATAGAGTTAATACAGGGTAACCTACCAATTATTAATATTTTCTTTTTTTAATTAAAACATTTTCTGAAAAAAATATAATAATACCAAATCTTTTTTATGGTCACTATTATACAAAGTAAATAATACAAGCAATCATTCAATACATACTCTGGAATTTTGGGCTGGTAATTTGGGTCATAAAATGTACCTTTTTAGTATATATTATATTTGTGTATGAATAAAATAAAAATATATAAAAAATATATATAAATCTTTTGAACCTTTAAGTTTACCGCTGGACCATTGTAATAAAAGAGGGAAATTTTTGCAAAGGATAATTTAAGTAGAAATATAGTTTTGGAAATTCCAAATAATTTGTCTAAATATTTTACTATTCATATCCGAGAACTAATAAAGAATTATTTACCTGATTTAATTATTTTTTCTTCGTATGGAGTATGCTCAGTATAGTGTCATGGGAATTTGATGAATTAAGTTAAATTTTACATAAAGTGGAAATTTGAGTTCTTCGAGTTAGTCTACTTTGAATTGAAAAAGTGAAAAGTACTATTTGTAGTAGTGGAAATTATTTTTCGCATAATTTGTTTTTCAAAAAAAATAAAATATTGACTATACTATAGACGATACTATATAATTATTGGGCAATAATCGGTAGGACAACCTGTATTGAAACATCGTTCCGTCTTGCTTCAAAACATACCTTCTTTACTTACTCTCACCCAGCTTATGGAGAGCCCGTAAGGCTCAGACGAGCTGTCTGTGCCCACCTCTGCACTACTGCGGTTACCGGATTCATCACCGGGGCATTACTACCAGCGGAAACATTTGCACACAATAGGACTCCATAACAGATCCATTATGTGCAGATTGTGTAGGCGAGGAGGAACAAACATCCAGCCATATTATCTTTAACTGCGAATCTCTCGGTTATAGCAGATACGGTGGAAAATGTATATCAGTAAAAAGGCGGAAATGCATATCAGTAAAACCCTACGTTTTACTCTATTTCTCATTATATTAAAAATATACTTTAATTACGGGAATTACAACATTTAAATTTGTAATAAAATATTTTTAAATTAATATTTTATTCGCATAATAAATGAAATTTTGACCTAATTAATATTTGACCCAAAATTTGATCTCATTATAGTATTTATGTTGAACATGTTGTTTGTATCAAGGAAATTAATTAGAAGAAAATTATTTTGCTAAATGCAGTTATTAATTATTTCGTATATATATATATATATATATATATATATATATATATATATATATATATATATATATATATATATATATATATATATATATATATATATGGGTACAGTCTTTATTTTTCAACAACCATATTGTTTATTTATAGATAAATAGATAGATATATCTTGGGGTTTAAAAAGTACTGCACTTCGACTTTATGCTCCATTAGATGAAGTGTCCATTGGTCAAAATGTCCATTGTGCTCCCCCTTCTACTTCAGTCTAACGAGATGCACGTGTCCCATATTTTGGCAATAGCCAGGAGCTTGCTTATCAGGTTTTCCTGATAGTTCAAATATTCGGAGTGAGATGCACCGAATATCTTGTTTCCGCTGTAATCTAGAGATTCACAGTTAAAGATGATGTGGCTAGATGTTTCCTCCTCCTCGCCACACAATCTGCACATAATGGATCCAGTGTGGAGTCCAATTTTGTGCAGATGCTTTTGTAGGTGGCAATGTTCGGTGATGAATCTGGTAACCTTTTGCAGCTGTATTCTGTTTAGATTGAGTGCATCGATGGGACAGTCTCTTGGATGCATTGCTAAACAGTATTTTCTTGTATATATTCCTAGTGATCATACGGTGTTTAACGTTCATCCACTGGTCAATCACTTGGTTACAAGCTATCTTTGGAATTCCTAGAATAGGCTCTGGGCTATTAAGGGTATTCCGACTACATTCTTTTCTAAGGTATCTGCTTTTTCGTTTCTTTCAAAACCACTGTGACCTGTGGCATCCAGATCAATTTGACATTGTTCCGTTTTACCAGCTCCAGTAGTTTCTCTAGACAATCTCTAACTACCCCTGAGGTGACTTCATTTGCAGGCAAATCTCAACACACATAATATATATATATATATATATTTATTTTGATGACTCATACTGAAACAATCAGGTTGTTAAAACGTAAAGTCTGTACACACAAATTCTCAATTTACCCAATACTATCACTGAATCACATCATTTATATTAATAATACAAAAATCATTCGCCGCGGCTGAAAGGTGACGGTTTTTGATAACCTTTTTCTTAATAATAATAATTGTATTAATGCTGTCATTCAATTAAATAAAAAAGCCTTGATAAGAATTTTTTTTTTACTCCAAAGTACTCGAAATCGAATAATTGCTAATATTAATTGTTTTGGAATCGCATCAACTAGTATTTTCCAGCAGAGGCAAATATTATTGCTATATTAGTGTGTGTTCACTTTGGGCACTTACTTCAGGCTTTCAGCCTCCTCAAGCCATACTAAAATAGCTGATCTAGTGTGCGATAAATATAGATCACCAAATTTACTTGCCAAAAAACCGTTAAAGGTAATCTATTATTGTATGTTGTTTGCTAAGTGGTCTTAACCTAGCTGGTGATAGGATAAATAATGATTTTATCGGGTAATACATAAAGATTTGCTGTTTCTTGTAACACGTGCCGGCTGCGCCAAATACCTATCTTACAGCTGGAGCGAGATAGATAGACAAGCAATTTTTCTTTGAAACATTTGTATATTTGCTAGACACAGGGAAAACACCCCTGAACGATGGTTGAAAACACATCCCCGGGCAGGAAAAATCTGAAATTATCAAGGAATTTTTGTAGGTCATGATATATCATAGGAACTATGATATATCATGAACTTTATCATAGGAATAACTTTATCATAGGAACTATTATAAAGCTCTAAAATTAAAAAACGTAACTTTAGCAAAATAATTTTATTTATTTTATTGAAAAAATAAAATTAACAATAAGATATTTACAAAAAATATTTAAATGAATGAATATGAATTTCAAAAAATAAAAAAAATAAATGAAACCAACTTTTTTTTTGAATCTTCATACCCAAAATAATATCCCACATGAGAAATATTTATTCACAATAAAATCCATTTTTCTTTTTAATATATTTTGAGCAGAATGATATGAAAATATTTTTGCAGAGAATTTGACCATTTTATTTTATTTACATTTCATTTACAATATTATTTCCAATGACCCCAAAATTAAATTAAATTATTTTTCATACACAATAAAAATTTACATATAATTTTAAAAATAATAGAAAATTGACATGTTTTTCTGTAATGACTAGTTTTCAAAAATATTCGATTTAGAGCGACGGCATTCTAATTGTTTCAAAATATGTGGCATTTTTTATTTGCGAGATTTAATTAACAATCTAAAACAAATTTTTTATCAAATACGCTTTGAAGCTCCGCAAGTTTTTGTATTATAAATTAATTAATTTTTATTTCTCATTTCACCACTAAGAAGGGTCAACATTCCGGACAGACTTCGAGGCTCCAGGACCAATTAATAGGACTACATAACCATTTATGACCAATTAGATGGTATAATTAGTTTTTCGAAATTCCATGAATGGGGTGCTAGCAGTCGAGAGCACATTTCAGAAAATTTTTGCAGCTGAGTATTGCCAAATCCATCCGATTTTTGAAAATTAAAGTTGCTCATTACATAAATACGAACAAATTTTGTGCAAAAAAATGCATGTCTTAAACCGAATGGATTCACCTGTTTTTACATTGATAGTTGATTGCTAAATGAGAATCCTTAAAGTAATAATTTCAAGTTTTTCTCTACATAATTTCGTACGCAGGCGCCGTAAACCCGTGGCGCACGACTATGTAGTATAGTTATTAAAGTATTCTAACGTTAAGTACACAACACATTATATCTCTTTCTACCTTTTCTATTTGGCACTATTTCTAGCTTTGAAGCTGAGTATCTCTGAGTTTGTGGCTGACATCTGGTGTTTTAAAATAGAAATAAATTATGTAAGAATGACTAATTTGCCTTGAAATTCATCCTACATAGATATATGACGACGCTACTGCCATCTATATTCTAATTTAATTGCCAACAATTACAATAAATGAGCTTATTATGAGCTTATTCGTTTTGAGATGCTGACAAGCTTTCAGCGCCATCAAGCGTTGTTTTTAGTTTTAATGATTAAGTTTGTAAGATGATAAATGATAATATTTGAATCGTTAATAATTATAATACATTTAATAAATTAGAAGACAAGTTGAAAAGATATAAATTATCTTTATTGAAAATATAGAATTGAGTGTCTAATGTTTGTTCATAATCACCTAGGTACTTTACAATAACAATTACCGTGGTAACTTGGGGAGGATATATTTGAGGAGCAATGGTTTTAAAAAGAAAGCATACTTGTTTTTAACAGCGTACCGCTACAAGTTTCACGATATGCTCACAGCGCCAAATCGTACTAACTTCCAAAACGAACACTGTTAAAACGTTTGTTGATTTATCTGTCACCGTGCACCGGCGGTTTTTTTTTGCATCTTTTAATTTTTTAAATATTTTACATCATTTTACAAGCTTTTATTTAACTTGCTATGTATGTATGTATGTATGTATGTTCGAGTCAAATCTTGCAAGCTGAATTAGAACCACTTCCTGTTATCCTACGAAGTTGAATTTTTACATGTTGGTTCAGTTGCGATGACAATGCATTTTTATGGTAAACATGACAAGAATCGACCAGGGGTAAGGGGCGATTAGAGGATGGGAGAAACACAAAATTTGGTATATCTCTCTTAATATTGAAAAAATCGAAAAACACGTGAGAAGTAAAGTTGTTGAAAATTAGTTATACTATAAAAAGCTTGTTTTTAAAAATGTTTTTTTTTTTAAATAGAAACTTATTGATTTCTGAATAAACAAAAAACCCCACTGAACATACAACTTATTTTTCGAATAAAACCTACATTTCCGATATATTTTTTCAAATTGTCAGTTTAGAGGAGTTTTGTTTTGATTTTGGAGTCACTCAAACAAACATTCCATTGTCTGAAAAACAGCTATAAACTGTTTTCAACCGTCATATTGAATATTGATATCAACTGCCGTTTGCACATACTCAAGAGTACCGTAAGCATTCCTATGCCAATTCGAACGCCAATAAATTGCGCTTATATGCGTGTAAGCACCCCAAAACGTATACACCCTATATTTTGAAGTATTTCAGATAATTTTCGGTTATAAAAAATAAATATTATATATCACATAAAAAATCTAATTAATACAGCCTTGTTTTTCTTTTATATGCGTAGCGCGCGCGCGCAGCACGTATAATATTATGCATCACCGACTTTTGTTTCCGTTGTAGTATTACTGGATTCTTTTCTACGTCCTGTAAAATAAATTTAATAAAAAAACGTTAAAATTTATGTTTTATGGTTTTCACCAAACATATCGAAGTACTTTTTGAGCTAGAGGTGTTATGGGCACTCCGTTTTCGAATAGCGTTTTCTTTTGAACCACGAGAGAGCATGTTCACTACTCTGTGATGACGTCATGCTCGACCTCAGTTCTTGTTCGAGAATTTTGCGGCCATATTTTTCAATCGAACGTGTTTATGATCATTTATTATTAGGTTGACTGTCAGTGTCAAATACTTCAAGTACATTTTAACGATCAGACTGTAGAGGCAGCACTGTCAACACTGTACATATAATATATTCTTTGATTTATAAATATGTCCGTCCGTGTGCGTAAAATAAATATTATTAAGTACAAATGTAAATAAAATTGAATCTGATGGCACTGATGACACTTTGTACTATTATTAACGAAGCAGGTAATCATCTACACAGGATGCAGATTGTAATTGTAATTATAATTAAAGCGTCTTCATCATCAGAACTTTCTGACGATGATAATAGTTCCAACAATGTCAACATTCGTAGGTTTTTCGACGCCATATTGCACTGCACTATTGCTCCTCTGACCTTACTAGTTAGAGCAAGACGGAGCGCACTAGGAGTGAACTCTATCGTCAATCGAAAACGAAAACCTCAGTGCGAGCAGTCTATAATAGCCCTCGTGCGCACTGAGGGCAGTCAAAAGAAAACGCTATAAATTTGATTGTTGTAATTGGATGTGACATACCTGATCGAAGTAAAATTCTTTCGACACCATGAATTGGTGATTCAAACAAAACGCAAAGAATTAAAGCACCCAGGAAACTTAGAATCACGTGAGAGAGACATCGACAAGTCTGTAACAAAAAAATGTTTATGAGAAAATAAGAGAAGATCTTTTGTTAATTGGGAAATTTTATTTTTCAAATCGATTATATTCAATCAAAAATTTGCATTTTGGGTGAAAAAAAAAAACCAATACCAAAATGGATACCATCATTTGTTCTACGAAACTGGATTCATATCCTTATCCAACTTATTCTGGATCCAAAATAGTGCTATTCAAAAAAATAGGATAAAATTTGACACAGATAGAATAAAGGCGTATTTCGGGTCCGTGCAGGCGATTTTTCGTGAAAATGTGACGCGTAGCACATTCACACGTAGACGTTTGGACTGCCACTAGCCGCGGTCAGCCCGATGGACCAGCTACGTAATTGTTTTGAGTGTTTTTCTTCATTTCCGTTTCAACACTGTCGTAGCTCTCGCATTCTTTTGGCACTGGACTTTTTAGGATTGTTGGATTGATCCTTTTGACGCGAGCTTTTGCCTCTGATATGTGGTTTCTTTAATTACGAGCAATGTTTACGAGTCATCTAGAGATAGATAGATTGTAGCGGCTGCCCTGGACGGGCTACACTTCAACCATATGGTCCATTATGATGCCTAAGGATGTGAGATTGTGAGTGGAGTGGAAGGAATTTTTGGGTGTAGACCAGGAATTGGTAGCATATGCGGCTGCAGCCGACTATGATAGGTTTCTATACCGATATTAATCTGAAGTTCGTGAAGGAAACTGTAGGAAACTTTCTCAAGCATAGCCGGTTACTTCGTTCTTGTCCATACGCCGACAGTTTAGTCAATTAACCGCCCCCTTTTTTTTCTTAATAATTGACAAACTGCCAAGACCCATAACCTCCCAGTTTCCAAGTAGGCATACTGCGCAGACATAACGCCTTAGACCACTCGGCCACTTGGACTGGTGGTCTCAAGCATTGTAAACACATTACTAGTCTTGAAGTTATTCACGATTGAATTCTTACAGTATTTCGCCACACAAAAAGAATGTTTGGACAAAAAAATTTTCCTTACCAATTCATAAACATTTAAAGGAATTTGTTCTCTTGTGACCGCACTTCCATAAATAATGACCAAACCATTAACCAAATATGCACAATACGTTAATTTTCCAAGCGGTTGAAATATCGACCATGATATCATTTTATAGCAGAGTCCTAGGAAAATCACAAATAAATTGTATTAATTACTATATATTTACTGTTTCGAAAGAAATTTTGATTATACCTCCATTTTTGGTAATACATGCCACAATTATCCATCCAATACCAATATTCCATAAAATTTTATGTCCAATATTGTATATGGCCCCGGTTAATGGATCAATTCGTTCATCCGTTTCGTATAAATATGTTATAGAACATAATGATGAGACTCCGGCTAATATTGAAACTGTCCAACCAGAAAGTACCATATATTTATTGAATGAAAATCTAGGAAGATGAACAAATTTCATTGTAATTTCATTATTGTCAATTATTGAAAATTTAAAACATTTTCAGAATTCGATTGGGTAGAGTTAGGTAATGGCATAGCCTTAAGGATGTACGAGCATTATATATAGTCCATTTATAAAATTCTTCAAAATCTTCTATAGTACATTCATAAAAGTCCACAATAATGTTTATTATTTTTTGTCGTAAGTTAAAATTAATATTTAATTTAGGCCCGCCATACCGGGCCTAAAAAACAGATATTTAAGAAAAAAACCGGACATTTCGGGTAATTAAGCTACCGCCGACAGAAATAAATATCTTTTTTTAGGCCCGACATACAGGAATTTTATTGGATCAATGAATATTTCTATTTTCTATTGCGTAGTTTTTTTTTTGTATTCGTCTTATTTTATTCCAAGTGAAAATTATCAAAATATGTGGACCCTCACGGGTTTCTCCATAAGAGCAGCAATGCATTAAAACTCGAACTTTAACATTAAATAATTAATTCAAGACCAGTGCCGAATTAACAACTGAGGGGCCTATAGGCCCATTTCTTGTGGGGGCATCGTTAAGGCCGGGAAAAATAAATCATTTTCATTTGCTTTCAGCAATCATAAAAATAAAGTTGAATGAATTTTTGAATCTGGTGATTCAAAATTTTTGTATATTTTTTTATTCGCTGCGCAGTTAACCACAATTTTTTTCAAAGTTGTAGGGGCCCCCATTACGTGGGGGCCCCTAGGCCATGCCTAGTTGGCCTAGTCTATAATCCGGCACTGTTCGAGACCCTCGTATCCCCCCGAAACTTTTATAATTGATTTATATGCACTTCAACTACATGAAATATAAAACAAGCCTTAATTTTTTTGAGCTCCAGTGCTCGTACATCCTTAAAAATTTCATTACAACGTTTTTCAATGTGTTAGTCAAAGTTTCCTGTTCAGAATGAACCTTCAGGAAAATCTGTTAAACAAGCTCCTGACTATTGCCTAGATACGGGAGAAGCGAATCTCGTCAGACTGAAGTAGAAGTGGGAGCACAATGGACCATAAAATCCAAGTGTAATACTTTTCATACCCCAAGATTTATCTATCTATTTAGGATTTTCAAATTGTGTCTCGTAAAAAAATGTAAATAAAAAATCATTTTTTCGGCATTTTAAATTCAATATAAATTTCATAATCAACCGCTCTTAGCGTCACGTGCGCTTAATTACCAATAGCTTTGCGTATTCTTTTGAATTAAACGTTCTTATATGAAACGCCTGTATGACGTTTGACGGTATTGCTGATATATTCTTCATAAATCTGATTAAACAGTAACTTTAAAATACGCATGTTAAGTGTTCAACATACTGACGTCTTAATTCTAAAGGAAACAAGTCTACTAAAAGTTTCGTGCATTCGCATAGCTTTAGGCTTGTATAACTCTATAAATATAAATGAGTTTCCCTTCAAAAAAAAAACAAAGTGTTTCGTTAAAGTTCCGGGATTCTCAAAATGTTCCATCAGACAAACAGTTTGGAAAAGTTTATCGTCAATCACACGCCAATTATTGTTTGCGCCTATATGAAAAAAAACAAAAAACTCTTATTATTAAAATTAATACTTACTTTGATTTTTGTAACTCGTACAGAAAATATCCAAGTAATAATCCCAAGAAGTAAGAAGATGCTCGCATATGTGTTTTGATGTAGGCAGACATAAAATAATAATTGTATTGTAAATCGGGATGTTCGCTAAAACAGACAATTGGAATAAAAATTTGTTGTGGCAGTGATATTAATTGTAATTTGTTTGTTTTGCGTTAAAATGGTCCACTAAAATAGGCACAACGTTAAAAAATAAGTGCATAAAAGGAAAAGCATTTTCTTCAAAGTATGTAACGTCGTTGGTGTAAGATTGCTGGTTATTTTGAAATATTGTAGTTGATTGAGGAGTTTGCCGTCATCAAAGGATGGCTGCGACAGGCTCATCTCGATTACTGGGACTTTGGGCAGGGCATGCGACGGGCCAAGTTGTGCATAAGCACAGCTAGGTCATTCGACTATGCTCGGTTGAGACTCAATAGAATGCAGTTGAGAATGGTGGTGGGACTCTTGACAGGACACTGTCGATTGAACTACCACCTTCGTAACTTGAGGATCTCTGATGATCCTACTTGTAGGGCCTGTATGCAGGACGATGAAACCTCCATACATGTTATTTGTATCTGCAGAAACCGGCAGGATGTCAGATATAGAATGTTTGGGTCCGAAATCTTGGATCCATCAATCCTGGAAGCAATCCCGGCGGAGAAGTTGTGAGCCTTCTGTGTGGCGTCTAGCCTCAACAGAATTCTATAGCTTCATCTGCTTAAAATAGTACCTCTTACCCGGAGACATCTCGCCTTCGGCTGACAGGTTGTTCTCAAGGAGGGCACAGCCTTGGTCTGGGACCCATTTGCGGTACCCCTCTTTCTAATTATTATTATTATTGCCGCCATGAAGAAGATCTCTGGCAGACATCTGCCAAGGCAGAAATATCTAAGAGGTGTTTAAGATTATGGTCAGTATTAGATTCGATAAACTCTTGAGATTGAAGTATCCCTCTTCTTAAAGAGTATGCCCATCAACATCAATGGAAGTCAAAGATTGTAAAATGAAAAAAATATATTGAAAAAAAATTCGTTACGCAGAAGCTGCTTCAACTTAGTGAATTTCCTTAAAATACATAAATCACTTTCTAGCGGCCACACTGTTAGTCTGATCAAAATGAAATGTTGTATATGATTTTAGTCTTTGCAAGGCCAATTTTTTAATAAATGACATACGTCAAGGGGAAATGGGGGCATAAAGAAAGAAGAAAACACAAAATTCAAAATATCTCTCTTAATATTAGAACAATCAAAAAATGTGTAAGGAATAAAGTTGTAGAAAATCATGTTTGCTACAATTCATCACCTTATCATTTTTGCTCAAACTCTAATATGTACAGAGATAGTGAGGAATTTAATTTTCAATCTTAAACCGTCAATATTTCTGTAAATATTAGCGTAACAGAAAAAATGATAAGAAACAAAATTACAGTAAAACTTAGTACCTACAACTTTACTTCTTATAAATTTTTCGATTTTTCGAATATTAAGGAAGATATGTGAAATTTTCTGTTTACCCCTCCCTCTAAACCCCCCTTTCCCCTTGTCCGATTTTACCCATTAACGAACTTGATCTTTTGAATACCAAAAACGCCTCAAATATCAAATTTCATTCCGATAAAATGAAAACTGTGACCGCTAGAGTGATTACAGACCCATATATATATATATATATATATATATGTCCATAGATATATATATATATAAATTTTACAGATGGTGATTTTTGACATCTACTAGGAAGGATCGATGGACATTTGAAGAAATTTTTGCAAAATTTTGACTTCAGTACGGGACCAATAGCTCTATTTCCTTTCAGGAAATTCGCTAAAAAGTGTTGATTGCACTTACCTTGGAAATTCCAGCAATGTTGGATCATAATCTTGGACATATTGTACTACGAATGGTATTAATAGTGTAACAACAATTGAGATTCCTAATAAATATCTTCCAAATTGTTTCCATTTCCACAATGGATAAATAATAAATGGTGCAATTATGAATAATTGTGTATCGACGGCTAAGTACCACGATTGAAACATACACTGGCAACAAAAACAAAAAATTTCTATTTAGAAAAGTTCTTCAATAAATCTCGATCTTTTTGGTGAAAACTATTGGTGTCTGCCATAAATTAATAGGGAATATGCATGAAAATTTTTTTTTCACATTTATTTTCAGAATATGAAAATACTGTTAATACTGTAATAATATTTAAAAACGAAATTAAAATCCGACAAATATCAAGGAAGCTATAAGCTTTTAAAGATTATTATCTGTCTCTTTCTTGCAAAAATACTAAAAACGAAGTTTTACGTGTATTTTAAATGGTGAAAGTGTAATATGACGTCACATAACATATCAAGAAGGCTATCACCCTCGTTGTCTAATCGGGAATTTCAATCATTCATATCTCGCTTATTTTTAAAGTTATTTAAAAAGTAATTTTACCTTGATATTTGTCAAGTAAACATGCTTCAATTCAAGTGAAAAAGAAATTTCCATGCATATTCCCTATTGGACTAAAAAATTCATCAAGAGGAAGTCCATTTATGATCTCAAAAAAGCATAGGTAATGAATAACAGATAGCGTGACTCTTTATATATGACAAACTGCCGATGTCGGGATTCGAACCCATAACCTTCCAGTTTCCAAGTATGCATACTGCGCAAACATAATGCCTTAGACCGCTCGGCTACTTGGACTGGTAAATAACGCAAAACTAAACTTTCAACTTACCAGATTATCAGTACTGACATAATTATTGATATACAATATATCCGACCACCATGAATTCAGACAACGGTCCCGTTCTAAGGACATACGTTCCATCCACAATGGTCCATCTCCCATGTATATCATCCATGTACAATAGAATCCAATTACGATGATAAACGCTGGCGTCAATCGTATATAACGTCCAATATAGATAAATAGAAAATTAATGCGACCATTACGTTTATCTAATTCGATTAATAGCATGAATGCCATAAGGACACCACTCAGCAATAGGAATGTTTCCACTAATACCAAACTATTTGAAAATATTACGTAACGAAATTGTTTTAATGCCTGGAAAAAAAAATCAAAATTTTATAATTATAGTTATAAGCAAAATTGCTGAAAATTGTTAGTGACAGATTTTATGCCTCAATAGGGAATATGCATGCAAATTTTTTTTCACATTTATTTTCAGAATATGAAAATATTGTTAATACTGTAATAATATTTAAAAACGAAATTAAAATCCGACAAATATCAAGGAAGCTATAAGCTTTTAAAGATTATTATCTGTCTCTTTCTTGCAAAAATACTAAAAACGGAGTTTTACGTGTATTTTAAATGGTAAAAGTGTAATATGACGTCACATAACATATCAAGACGACTATCACCCTCTTTGTCTAATCGGGAATTTCAATCATTCATATCTCGCTTATTTTTAAAGTTATTTAAAAAGTAATTTTACCTTGATATTTGTCAAGTAAACATGCTTCAATTCAAGTGATAACAAATTTTCATGCATATTCCCTATTATTGTATGCCTGGCTTAAAACTATCGCATTCGCATTGTTAGCTTCTTTCAGTCTAATCAGACATTCGAAAAGAAAGATCAGGGAAATATTGTTGAATCTGTCAGTTTACCAAAACTTCGGAAGCTCACGATTAAGTGATTATGTCTTTCCAAAAGTCTTATTTTTTAACCTTGAGAACTTGAATTATACCTCCTTCCCAGATGTTTCAGAGCACATGATTTGCAAATGGTACTTTGCAAAAAAAATTTTTTAGGGTATGATTTCTGTGTACCAACTTACCTCTGATCGAAATTCTTGATTTGATATTGGCCCAAACAGTGAAAACAATAATGAATGTCCAGAGATCACTAAGAGCATAGCAATTGTTCGTATGCCACCAATAAAATTCAAATTGTGTGGATTTGTTTGTTTGCATGTAAATATTTTACGTAAATTATTCATTACGGAAAATGATACAATTACTTCTTCCAATACCGATAGATTATTATTGATCTTATCATCTTTTGATGATTCCAGACTGCAAACATGGAATATTGTGGCTAATGTTGTTAATAATAAAAATCCAAGGATTATACATCTGAAAAACAAACAAGCATAGGATTAGTTTTAGTGGATTATATGTCTATATAGCAATGCTTCGTTTGTTATTGTCATAACTCTCTAGCGGACACAATTTTATTTGATATGCTTATGGCATTTTGGAAGGTCAACTTTGATAATGTGTGGAATCGGTCTAGGGCAAAGGAGGGATTAGAGAAAGAAGAAAACACAAAATATAGAATATTGAAAGTTATATTTGTAGTAAAGTTGTAGAAACTCAACTTTACTCAATGTATATACAGAGATATTTAGGACTCTAAACCTCTCTTTTCCCTTCCCTTCCCTTCAGAGCTGCTTTGTAGAGGAAATTCGCTAAAAATATCGGATTCTTCCAACTTGCTGTCGCTATAATGTTTCAGACAGCAATTGGGAAACTTTGACGGTCTAAAAATTTGCAAAACTGTTTTCAAAGGCTAGTTTGAAGGATCAATTTTGTAAAAATTTGCCACTAACCCGTAAGAATATCTGTAATTTCTAGTCTTTTCGAAGCCACACTTACCCATAAATGATGTCAAGTCTGTTAGGGTAAATTTTTTCTGTAGAATAACATAATTTGTCGTTTAATGTTACATTAAATTTATTTTTTGTATCAAGGACAGATGCAAGGAATACTTCAATCTCATCATGGGAGCAGGTCGATGGCATACAAATCCCCCAATGTATTGTTGTATTTGGACGAGCTCGTTCCTGAAAAACAATTTAATTCCTTTAGCTGATAAATTGTGATTAACTTGTCATGACATCCCATCCCAACTCTTAGTCAGTGCCTCGTTTTAAGGATAATAAATTGGAGCGAAGCTTTTCCAAATTTAGCGTATCTCTTAAAGATTTCGAGAATGCTGGATTAAATCTTTTTATACCCAGTATATGTAAATATACAAGGTATATTAAGTTTAGTTCCGACTTTGTAACGCTTGAAAATATTGATCGTAGGCATGAATTTTTGACATATGTTTTCATAAAATGGTCCATTTCCGCATGTCCGTCTGTTTGTCTGTCTGTTAGTGAACACGATAACTCAAAAACGAAAAGGGATAACGAGCTGAAAATTTGTATCTGTGTTCTATATCATAGTGATGTCAAGTTCGTTAATTGGCAAAATCGGGCCATGTTTGGGCAAAACTGCTTATCTTTGAAACCGTAAGAGATATAACAAAAGTTTTAAAACAAACAATCTTCTTCTCTATATAAAACCTATTTTGACAAAATGGAAACCCGACTTCAAAAATCAAATATTCTATAACGAAAAATGCACTAAAAAGTAAAAAAATAATTGCATATTCTTGTGCCAATTTTAGTTCACCTAAGCAAAAAAATTTAAATATATATGTACAATTATTGTTATTTTTGGAGTCGGTGTCAGCATAGAGAAATTCACATAACTTTTGGACACCGCCGCCAAAAATAACAATAATTGTGCATATATATTTAAAAACTTTTGCTTAGGTGAACTAAAATTGGCACAAGAATATGCAATTATTTTTTTACTTTTTAGTGCATTTTTTGTTATAGAATATTTGATTTTTGAAGTCGGGTTTCCATTTTGTCAAAATAGGTTTTATTTATCGCTTTTTAGTGACTTTGAAGTTCTATAACTTATTAACACTTTTTTTTTATTGAGAACCATCTCCTTTTTGAAGTCGGCTTAAAAACATATTCTGTTGAGAAAGGAGCGACAATTAATAATTTTTAAATTTCTATAAGAACTTCCTCTATGAGTAATACAACGGAAATAAAAGTTAAAAATGGGAGGGCATTATCCTTGGAACAAAGTATATGATATAATAAAATTGCAATTCAATAATTGGCAACTGACTGTATAATTACTTAGTAATAAATTATGAATTTAATTAATATATTCATAAATTAATATATTCAATAACTCTCTTCAGTTGAAGTGTTAATTCTTCTATTTGCTTTATTCAGTAGAACAATGTATGTTCTATTTCGAGAATATTCGCTTTAAGGTAGTTCCAGCATGAAAAACCTTTTCGATAGATTTTGCTCATTTTTTTTCACATGCTAAAAATAACGTTTTCTAATAAATCCCGAAGGTTCAGAATTTTTGGCCCTTTAGAACGCGAGATAATTAATAACACAGTAATCATTCTCTCTCATTAGAAGCATGTAAAATCTTCTCTCTCATTAGAAAGCACTCGACAGAAATTTAAAAAAAAAACTAGGAGAGTAAAAATAAATATTTAATAAATAAATTTTAAAGAAAGTCGCGTTTTAACGTTTTGTACCCGAAATATAATAGTTAAAAAATTTGTTTTTCTTTCAAATTTACATTAATTTGTATATAAATATATGTATATGTGTTGTGTATGGGTGTATATGTATTTGTCCTGATTATACAAGGCAATGCTGGAACTACCTTAAGTAGGGTAACTCCTTTAAAAGTATTTTGCATTGTATAAGCTTACCTTGTACGAACGTTTTGTGGTAATTGATTGCGGTAATACTGGAATTGATTTATGTGTAATATCAGCTAAACAATATTTTCCTGTAAATAGCGGTTCAGACAAATCTCCCAGGAATGATTGTTGCTGTTGTATTCGATCATAGTCGTGTGGGGACGATGGTATGAATTCTGTGTAGATACATTCATCGAAATTACCAAATTCATATCGGGTTCCAGCTAAATATCCATCGATTTGTTTTGCTGATGAGTCGTACACTGAAACAAAATAAGGCAATTAATAGGGAATATACATGAAAATTTTTTTTCACATTTATTTTCATTTATTTTAAAGATTATTATCTGTCTCTTTCTTGCAAAAAATACTAAAAACGGAGTTTTACGTGTATTTTAAATGGTGAATGTGTAATATGACGTCACATAACATATCAAGAGAGACATCACCCTCTTTGTCTAATCGGGAATTTCAATCATTCATATCTCGCTTATTTTTAAAGTAATTTTACCTTGATATTTGTCAAGTAAACATGCTTCAATTCAAGTGAAAAAAAATTTTCATGCATATTCCCTAGTAACATACTTTTATTAGCATGACTTGTATTCATCTATGTATATACAATACACTCCCGTTCATAAAAATTGAACCAACAGTAAGTCACATCCTAAGCTCGTATATATTACTATAAATATATGTTATTTACATACAAAAACACTTACATTGTTTCAACTGGTTCAATTTTTATGAACGAGAGTGTATGTATGAATGTAATGAAATTTGTTAATTGAGTTTTCACCCACTTCCGGATTGCAGAATAATCTGAAATTTTGGAGACGTATTAAGAATCGATGATAATACAATAATATTATTTTCAAAAAAAATAAATACTTTTATAAAAGTAGAGAGCACCCCATGCTTTTGTTTACATTAAAGTTAATTTTATTGACAATCTCTTTATTCTATTTTAAATTTCTGTGCATTTATTGCAATAAAAGCCTGTTTTTTAGTTTTTTAAACTCAAAACTGTATTTTTAATTTATTGTTGGATCTTTTGAATTCTATTTTACCAAACAAGAAAGATCTAAAATAGATTTGGGAGTTTATTTGTATTCATTTGTTTCCCGGTCTGATAATTCTGTATCAATTTTGACTGATGTCCTTCTTTGTTAGCTAATCTTCTCTACAAGGGTCTAGAGCAACTGTTGTTGTACCGATGGCAACATTTCGCAAAACTTCCTTCAAATTTCCATCAATCTTACCTAAGGTGTATTTGTTTTGGACGTTTCCACGTTTTAAGTGCTTCCAAGCGTTATTTTTAGTGTTCATCTTGACGCTGAGTATGCTGGTAATGCACGCTAATGGTTAAGTTCCACGATAGACACCTCGCTCATAGACGCGAGAAGCATAAGCGTGAGGGCCAAACAATTTGGGCGTACTAACTTCCAAAACGAACACCCTAAAATCTCATACATTTCCTATATACTTTTTCAAATTGTCAATTTAGGGTTTTTTAGGGTCCACTTTTCCAACTCCCCCCCCCTCTTTCTTGAAAATGGCTGCTATATATATATATATATATATATGGTATGAGAGAAAATGCTCCCCATCGACTCAGGAGCTTATTTATCACATGGTAGAAAGTTAGGGTTCATGGATTTTTTGATGCGCCATATCCTAGATTAGAACGCCAATAAATTGTGCTTAAAAGCGGAGCGTTGAAAGCGTATAAGCACCCAAAGCGTCCATGTGTACCTATTTCGACTAGTGCCCTTCATTATTTGATCTATTTCTAATGGATTTGAGAACTATAACCCCGTGTTTTATTGTGACCAATATAAATTTTGATTGATTTGTGATTTCACAATATTGCGACGCACAGGACACCAATACTAATAATATGTAAATAAAAATGATACCACCTACCACGAAGGTAAGGTGAAATATTCGTAATAAATAAATTTTATTCAGTATACACGATCAAAACATAAACATGGACCTACCTCGCATTCACCCAGCTAGACCTACAGTTTAAGTCTCTAACTCTTAAGTATTCGTATACAGTATGTGCATTTGAAAAGTTTTCAGCTAAATACTTTTTTTTTAAATATGTATTTTAGAAAAAAAATATTTCAAACAAAACTTTCACAGTTTAAGGACGTTCATGCGCTACGCTAGAAACAAATGAGTACTATCTTTAATACAATTTATTTTGGATTTTAAAAAAGTTCTAAAGTATATCAATAATCTTACAATGATTTATAACCTTTTTTTATTTGTCCTAAATATTTTTAAAATATTTATTGGAAAATATCACGAAAATGTAAATTAGAAATTGATTTGACTGTGTATCTGTGTATATGAATGTGTACATTTTTTTACTGTGCGCTGTCGCCAGTTTTCAAAATATGGTGACAAAAACAAACCTAACAAAACAGTTTTAATTTTCTTAGAAAATTAATTCAAACGTTCGTCAACACCATTTTTTTAATGCATTTATATAAACTGTATATTTCAAAGAATATTTATAAACATTATTTATTATGGTGCCTACTTTAATAATATAGCAATTATAATTTTAAGTACAAATTCTGTTCTATATAAGACGCAGTGTTCAAAGTATGATTTTTAATCGATAATTACTCTTTTAAATTATCGACGACCGGTTTTAAATTTTTGAGGGAGGATAACTACTGAATTGAGCTATTCAATGCACTAAAAAAAAAAATGTTCGTCTACTATCAAGCCTCATGCATGAACGTCCTTAAAGGGGGAAACATATTGCAATAATTATAAATTGTTCCATGCATCCGTGTCCGCGTGGTATAATTTATCTTTTATGACTTGTTTATCTCATAAAAACAGACAACAGTTGTTTGAAACTTTTGTTTGCATACATCCCCTGTAGTTTTGGTGTAAATACGGCGTACATTTTTTGTATATACGCCAGAAATATTGGATGTATGCAAAAAAAGTCTCAAACAAAAGTTATCTATTTATTTTTTCTAAGAACTTGTAGCGGTGTCGTTTCATCATTAAATTATTATAATAATTTTGTTCTTCATTTCTTATTGGTTGCATTTCAACTATAACTTCCCTCTATTATCACGGTTTCTGTGAATGTTAACAACCTTGGTAATTTACATATAAAAATAATAACATTTCATAAATCAAATTAATAAAGATCAATTATATCTTTTATATATAAAAACAAACTATTGTTGTTTGAAACTTCTTTTCCATGCATCCAATATTTCTGGTGTAAATGCGAAATTTACGTGCTCCGTATTTACACCAAAACTCTGGAATGTATGCAAATAAAGTTTCAAACAAAAGTTGTTTATTTTATAAGATTTTTATCACCTTGCAAAAGTTTTACTACACGGATACGAATTCATTAGGCTCACCCCCCCCCCCTTTTGCAACTGTGAAACTTTTGTTTGAAACATTTTTCTTTCGAAAAAGCATATTTTAACAAAAAAATTATTTAAATGGCAACTTTTCAAATGAACACTCCGTATATAATAATTATATATTCATAATATATATTTTTTATTATGGCAATAATGTGTTTTTTTTAGTCATTTTTATTTATCAAATGATTATTGAATATAAACGATCAGTTTAAGTCACAAAGTTATCGACTTAAATTTGGCATTCCGTACCGTAATAAGTAGTACAAACTTACTTATAAAGATTATTAAAATAATCAAAGAGAACTCTAGGTTTTCTTAAATTAAATTTCAAATTTTGCCCCAATTCCTCGAATAATTATTTGTTTTTTATAAATACGTATTTCGACTGCAATGTAGTCATCATCAGTATGAATTAGCTAATCGTAACTATCTCTATGATATGGATTCAGAGATATGTTGCTCGTTGCTAATTTGGTGCGTGTCTCACAATGATATTAAAAAAGTGCTGTCTTTTATACGATTTGACTGAGGGTATAATCCAGAGGTGGGCACAGACAGCTCGTCTGAGCCTTACGGGCTCTCCATAAGCTGGGTGAGAGTAAGTAAAGAAGGTATGTTTTGAAGCAAGACGGAACGATGTTTCAATACAGGTTGTCCTACCGATTATTGTCCAATAATTATATAGTATCGTCTATAGTATAGTTAATATTTTATTTTTTTTGAAAAACAAATTATGCGAAAAATAATTTCCACTACTACAAATAGTACTTTTCACTTTTTCAATTCAAAGTAGACTAACTCGAAGAACTCAAATTCCCACTTTATGTAAAATTTAACTTAATTCATCAAATTCCCATGACACTATACTGAGCATACTCCATACGAAGAAAAAATAATTAAATCAGGTAAATAATTCTTTATTAGTTCTCGGATATGAATAGTAAAATATTTAGACAAATTATTTGGAATTTCCAAAACTATATTTCTATTTAAATTATCCTTTGCAAAAATTTCCCTCTTTTATTACAATGGTCCAGCGGTAAACTTAAAGGTTCAAAAGATTTATATATATTTTTTATATATTTTTATTTTATTCATACACAAATATGATATATACTAAAAAGGTACATTTTATGACCCAAATTACCAGCCCAAAATTCCAGAGTATGTATTGAATGATTGCATGTATTATTTACTTTGTATAATAGTGACCATAAAAAAGATTTGGTATTATTATATTTTTTTCAGAAAATGTTTTAATTAAAAAAAGAAAATAATAATAATTGGTAGTTTACCCTGTATTAACTCTATCTCTCTTCCCTACCTCTCACTCAGAGCTTGGCCGAGTCAACTCTTGCCCACCTCTGGTATAATCTGACCTGAGGATTATTTGAGTTGGCTGACTAACGGATTAGGTGTGTGAAGAGCTCCACCTATTTATTGGCGGTATTCTTTTGTGACCATGCGGCGTTTTTTTGTCACTACAGTAAGGGTATCGAAGCTAACCTTGATATTCAGGTATTAGATTTTTTGAAAATGGTTTAATTTTATTTAATCAGAATTTGGAATTGGGCCATTGTCTAAATTTATTCTATCCCAGAGATAGTTACGATTAGCTAATTCATACTGATGATGACCACATTGTAGTCGAAATACATATTTATAAAATACAAACAAATGTTCTAGGAATAGGGGCAAAATTTGAAATGTAATTTCAAAAAACCTAGAGTTCTCTTTGATTATTTTAATAATCTTTATTAAAATGTTTGTTATTCATCTTTAAATGGGATTTATGTGGGATTTTATATGGGAAATATGTTCAGAATTGATCTTGTTAAAAATTTTGACTATCAAGTAGAAATACTGAACGAATGGAAAATGTGTTTATGGAATCCTTTACAGATAAATAATGTTCATGTTTTAATCGACTTTGATTACCTTTTTCTCAGCTTAATAATTATTTATCAACAACATATTACCACCATATACTACGCATAATTGAATGTATGTGCAGTGTCGTACTGGCCATACGTTCAGGGTGGCGTTTACCAGACGGGACCTAGTCTGCGTGAGCCCCGAGGCTTATCACATAGGGGAACCCGGGGCACAACGGTGTGCCGGGGCGGAATGAAGTTTGATGATTTTCGGTGACAATGAGGTGCTACTAGCGAACGACAATACGTAGTAGTAGACCAACCCGTGGCTGTTCAACTACGACATTTATATTCGTCTAGTTTTTTTGGTCGTTGGTGCATGAAATTTTAGTTCTGTCTTTTTTTGGCTCCTGTATTGTAACTGACGATGATCTTGTAACCAAGATAAGGTACATACACTCCCGTTCAATAAAATTGAACCAACCTGAAATGTTAATTTTCTTACATTTGATAAAACTCCTCACTTTTGTAACTCTCTGTATAATTAATCATTTATAAACAAAGATAAGTAGTATATATTTTAAGTGTGAAAAAAGAAATGGAAGTAGAGTAAACAACATTTACTACAAGAATAATCAAAAATGTGAGGGACTGATTCGATTCAGATCTGTTCAATTTTATTGAACGGGAGTGTACATACTTGTTTACATTACAACTACAGTTAGTACATGCTTGAAGTACGATTAATTATCTTTAGTTTGGTGTAGTTAAATGTTTGTTTACGTATCTTTTTCGAGTGAACTTACTCCCATAACTCGAATCGTGTTTCTGGGGCGGAATGGAGCATTCCATTCTGCCGTAATGTTTCAACAATGTCTTCAAGCAGACACAACTCACATCACAATGGATAGGTCTTCAAGTGAAGAGGCTAATTTTAATACACCGGGGTGTTCTTGGAAGACAACTAACAACAGAGTCTCGTCATTTCATTTTTCACCTGCGGGAATACATAGCGAAAATGATGAGGCTGCCCTAGTGTATGAATTTTGTGCACAAACTTATTTTTTCGGCATTTCCACCGGTTTTATATGTGTTTATAATAACCTGTCATTACCACCTCGTTCTGCCGCATGCCCGGGGCAAAATGGGGTAAATGAGAGAATTTTCTATTTTTGAAGAAGAAAAATATTGTTCTTTTATTTTAATATGATTGTATTTTTGTGATTAGAACATTCGAATATGTTCATAGAAAAATTTGCAACTATCTTAATAAACTCTTTTGTATTTTTAAACCATATTTTCAACTACGTATCCCATTCTGCCCCGCGTTCCCCTATTTTAGAGAGAGAGAGATGGGGGGGGCACATTTACATAAATACCATCCGTGTTGTTGTCGCGACGACCCTGCTTATAATTTGTGTAAACATTATAATTGCTTTGTACACAAATTTTTATTATATTTAAAGGTTAAATACACTTGGTGGAATCAAGGTGTTGTTGTTGTTATGGTTATGTCGTCGATCATTACAGAAAGAAACAGTTTAGATTTTAAGGAAGTTCCAGCATCAAATCACTTTTCGATAGATTTTGCACAGATTTTTATTCATAGGCTAAAAATAACGTTTTCTAATAAATCCCGAAGTTTCAGAATTTTTGAGCGTTTAGAACGCGAGATAATTAATAACAAAGTAATCATTCTCTCTCATTCTCTCTGATTGAGAGAACACCCCCCCCCCCCAAATATTATCTGTTGTATTATAAAAAATACTCGACAGAATTTAAAAAAAAAACAAGTAATGTAACAACTAACTGAGTTAATTGTTTGAATATCCAGTATATTCTGAGTTATGTATCAATGTTTGAATTGTTAACAATTTTTGAACTGTCCCACAATTTTAAAAAAAAATCTCGTTTTTCAAACAAAAGTTGTTTATTTCAAAGAGAAGATGATTTTTTTGTTGAACTTTTGTTATAATCTCTTACGGTTTCAAAGATAGACAGTTTTGCCCCTATTTTGCCCAAACACGGTTCGATTTTGCCTATTAAGGAACTTACTTTTTTGCTCTAGAACACAGAAAAAAATTTCTAGCTCGTTATCTCTTTTTGTTCTTGAGTTATCGTGTTCACAGACGGACAGACAGACACACGGACATGCGGAAATGAACTAATTAGGTAATTTTATGAACACCTATGGCAAAAATTTTTTTCTGCCATCAATATTTTCAAGCGTTACAGGCGTTAAAGTCGAAAGTAAACTTAATATACCTGGTATATTTTCATTATACTGGGTATAAAAACTAGGACAGTAAAGATAAATATTTATTAAACAAATTTTTTTTCAAAACTCACGTTTTACCGTTTTGTTTTCGAAATATAATAGTTTAAATTATTTTTTTTTTCAAAATTACATTAATTTGTCCATAAATATATGTATGTTAGTATACTGTGTGTTTTGGACATCTTTTCTTATAGTGAATCAATGTTAAATATTATTTATTACTGCCTGTCCGTCTGGTACTGTATGAAGTATGTCAGTACACATGTGATGAGAGTACACTTTAGTATATGCATTGTGTCCCCACTCTTAAATTACAAACAAACAACCATACGCATACAGTATAGCTATGAGATAACTAACTGACTTTATTTACATGTGTACTGACTGACTTCATACAGTACAGACGGCCAGGCAGTAATAAATAATATTTAACATTGATTCACTATAAGAAAAGCTGTCCAATACAGTCTGTATATGTTTTTGTTCTATAATAAAAGCAAACAGGTTTTTTGTCCTGATTATACCAGACAATGCTGAAACTACCTTAAATGCAGTTATTAATTAATTAATATAAATAAATATAGAAATTAGAATAATAGACCGGAGAGAAGAGGATTTACAACACGCTATTAATTAATTCAAATACTATCAAAAACAACAATTGTATAAAAGGGGCAAAGTTTTCGCATATACAAAGTAGTAATATCTCAAACACAAAAAAGGTTCGTCTTCAAATGTATTATAGGCACCATCTATGTAAGGGGCAAGTTTTCTTCTATTTCTTATCATTTTTGAGGTAGAAATAGCCGCCCAACCTTTTGAAGAAGTTACCCTTCCATTTTCTGGGTGGTTTGAGCGTAAGACCTATCTTCTTACCAAAAATCATCTTTCTAGGATAACTGGAAGGACCCTAGAAATATTAATGATAAGTGAGTCAATCCTATAATATGGTCACCCAATATTCCAGTCCAGACATTCAGTTTCAGTATGTATGTGTATGTATGTATGGTTTTATAGTAAATATTTTATTTAAATTCTTTTGAAAAACGGTCTGTATACGAGCTTAGAATGTGACTTACTGGTTCAAATATATTTTTAGTTCTATCCAAGTATGTATGTGTATGTATGTATGGTTTTATAGTAAATATTTTATTTATTTATTTATCATTGATTCTCTATTAGAAATGCTTTTGAAAACGGTCTGTATACGAGCTTCGAATGTGACTTACTGGTTCAAATATATTGAATGAGAGTGTATGTAGGGTTTTACATATAATGCGAGCTTTAGTTCTATCCAATTTCTTCTATATATTTATATGTACAATAGAGTACAAAAATAGTGTCCGTTTTTCAAAATTTTATAGCCTTTCCATTAATTAAACCTGGATCAAAATCCATTTAGTTCAATACTTTTCCAGATTGGCGCTCACAGACAGAAAGACAGACAGACACGTGCGTGCCGATTACTTCCTTTTATACTTCGTAGAGATTATAAATATTGATGAGGCCACCCAAAATCTATGATAATTTATAATTTGACAATAAATTGATAAAATGTTAATTTCTATGAGGGCAAAAACAATACCAACTATTCACGTGTAAATAAAACGTGCCCCGAATTGAATAGCAGCTATAAAATAATCCGGTTTTTTTTTTAACGTTCGCGTGGCTTATGTATAATTCTATAGGCAACAAAAATAGAGATCACTTTACAAAATTTTATTATTGATTCATTGGGTTATCGAAAAAATGATTCAGATAAAAGTTGTTCATTTAAATATACTAACAACTTTGATTCGAAACGTTTTCCCAAAAGTCGATTAAATTAGGTACAAATCAACTAAAAAACTCTGAAAAATGATCGCTACCTTTGTGATCCATTATAAGTACGTGTAAGCGTTTGTTGACATCAATATTCAATATGAAGGATAAAAATAGTTTAGCTGTTTTTCAAGCAATAGAATGTTTGTTTAAATGACTACTTGTCTCTAAAATCAAACCAAAATCCCCTAAACTGACAGTACGTCAAAAAATACGTCGGTAATGTTCAGTG
This sequence comes from Nineta flava, assembly GCA_963920215.1. NCBI lineage: Eukaryota > Metazoa > Arthropoda > Insecta > Neuroptera > Chrysopidae > Nineta > Nineta flava. Next base: position 144,417,845 of record OY986040.1, read on the forward strand.
GCTTTTTTTATTTATTCAGACAAATTAAAATTTAAGTTTATGTAAGTTGGAGAAATTGAACATGCGCATCTTCATACACATGGTGAAATAAAATGCACGATTCCGACTGTTTTTACTTCGAACTCTCTCAATATAGTTAGTCGGTTGTTCTGAAATTCGACACATACTTTCCTCAATTCCTTGGAAATGTTTTTCTTTAAAACTTTGGGAGAATGACCATCGGGTTGTTAAGTTTTTTTGATAAAATATGCGCAAAAAAGTGCATTTTTTTCATGTCCGCAGCAGAAGATTATTTTTTATGGTTCAGTTGGCATCCTGAATACCAGCGCGCTGTTTGAAAGTCGTTTGAAATTATATACTAGTATATGTATGATGACTAGTATATGTATGATATATTATGTGACGAATGGGAACACTGACATTGAAACATTAAAACATTCAAAACATTCAAAAATGCACTAGAATACACTAAAAAAACTCCGGGTGCACGGTGACAGAAAAATAAACAAACGCTTAGACCAGTGATTCTCAACCTTTTTTTGTCGCGGCACACTTTTAACAATTTCAAAATATGACGACACACAAAGAAAAAGATAAGAATACACTCCATGAGTGTCTTTCACTTATCAAATTATTGCAGACGATTTGTGCCGAATACATTTGGATTTCGAAAAAAAAACTAATTCGAGAAAAATTGTTTTTATATTAAAATACAAATAATTTTTAATTTTTTTATAATTTTACTAAATTATTTAGTTCGGAAATTTCCCAAAAGTATTTTTATTGCAAAAAAATATTAAATGCAAATTGTATGGAAACATGGAAAATTTTCGTTCGTTTTTTTTATTGCACTAAGCAAAAATTTACCACACAAAAAAAAAAAACCACAACAAATTAAATAAATTAAAATAATGATTAAATATTTAAAATTTAATATTAATAAATTCAATATATATATATATATATATATATATATGTAAAACTAATAACTATAATAATAAATATTATATTTAATTATAATTAAACATTAATTATTAATTATTAAATAGTAAATTGACGTCATTTTAAATGTAATCAAATAATTTTAAAATATTTTGCATTATCTAATTTATTCATCTTTTTTATTTATTTAATTCTTCTCCTACATATGGATATGGGTGGGTATTAGCCATTAATCGAGTATTCATAGAAGGTTTTCAATATCAAGTTTTGTTGTATACAAGGGCGTCGCCAGCCGATGGCCCAGGGGGAGGGGGGCACCAAGTTGATATATAGAAGGTGGGAGAAGTATCAATTTTAAATATAGTCAAAAGCACATGTTTTTATATTTATTATAGTTAGTTATTATACTTATTAGAATAATAAATATAATTAGAATAATAAATAATAAAGTAGTCGAGCGAGATTTAGTTTTTTTATTAAGTTAATTGGAACACAATCTTCGGGGTTTTTTAACCCGACTTCAAAAAAGGAGGATGGTTCTCAATTCGTCTGTATTTTTTTTTTTTTTTTTTATGTTTGTTACCTCAGAACTCATCTCATTTATGAACCGATTTTGAATTTTTGTTTTTGTTTTAAAGGGTTTGATTCCCGATTGGTCCCATTGTCACCAAATCGCATTCTGATGAGGGGATCTCCGGGAAATTGAGGAAAATCCTCATTTTATATGTGATAACCGATTTCTGCGAAATTTTTTTTTTTTTTTGAAAGGGTATACTCATTCATAATGGGAAAAAAAATTTTTTTTTTAAAAACCGACCCCAAAAAAAAAAATTTTTACAAAAAAAAAACAAAATGCTTGTAAAAAAAACTGAAAATCTGTTATAAAAAAATGCACTAAAAATTACAAAAAAAAAAAAACGGGTAAAAAAAAAGTGTTCAAAAAAAAATTCACTAAAAATTAGTTGGTCGTTTAGTAGGTCTACCCATATTTAGACCAATAAAATCAGTTATAGAACTTCAAAGTCACTAAAAAGCGAGAAATAAAACCTATTTTGACAAAATGGAAACCCGACTTCTAATATCAAATATTCTATAACAAAAGATGCACTAAAAAGTAAAAAAATAATTGCATATTCTTGTGCCAATTTTAGTTCACCAAAGCAAAAATTTTTAAATATATATGTACAATTATTGTTATTTTTGGAGGCGGTGTCCAAAAGTTATGTGAATTTCTCTATGTTGACACCGCCTCCAAAAATAACAATAATTGTACATATATATTTAAAAATTTTTGCTTTGGTGAACTAAAATTGGCACAAGAATATGCAATTATTTTTTTACTTTTTAATGCATTTTTTGTTATAGAATATTGGAATTTTGAAGTCGGGTTTCCATTTTGTCAAAATAGGTTTTATTTTTCACTTTTTAGTGACTTTGAAGTTCTATAACTGATTTTATTTGTCTAAATATGGGTAGACCAACTAAACGACCTACTAACTTTTAGTGCATTTTTTTATAACACATTTTGTATTTTATAAATACGTATTTCGACTACAAAGTAGTCATCATCAGTATGAATTAGCTAATCGTAACTATCTCTGGGATATGGAATCAGATATATGTTGCTCGTTCCAAATTTGGTACGTGTCTCACGTGAAATTAATTACTAATTCATACTGATGATGACTATTTTGTAGTCGAAATACGTATTTATAAAATACAAATAAATGTTCTAGGAATTGGGTCAAAATTTGAAATGTAATTTCAAAAAACCTACAGTTCTCTTTGATTATTTTAATAATCTTTAATAACGGGAATATTTCAAGGACAGAAGCGTCACTCACGGGGGAAACATCTAAAGCTTATAAAAAGCTTGTTTTTTACATTTCATATTTAAATTGTGTACTTACTCTTTAAGGCCCATTTTGCACCTTCAGATAAATTTTCAATATAAAATTGTAAATGCTCCTTACAAACATCATCTTGTAGTACATTTAGAGCTTTTTCATACCGTAAGATATCCGATTCGATTGTACGATGTTGAAACAATTCGAATAATGATTCATCAGTTTCTGAAACAAATAGAAAAAATTATGATAAAATAAAATTTAAAAACAGTGTGTACCCACGTAAGAAGTTATACTTCTTTTTTAAAAAATTTAATCAAATAATATTAAATAAGGTCAACACTACTATTAAGCCACAAAAGTTTAATAAAATGATATAAGTAGTGAAAAACTACAATAGAAAAAAAAATTCGTTACGCAGGAGTTGCTTCAATTTGGCGAATTTCCTTAGAATACATAAATCACTTTCTAGCGGTCATAATTTTAGTCTGATCAAAATGAAATGTCGTATATGATTTTAGTATTTGCATGGCTTATTTTATTAATAAATGACATACGTCAAGGGGAAAGGGGGCATAAAGAAAGAAGAAAATACAAAATATAAAATATCTCTCTTAGTATTAGAACAATCGAAAAATGCGTAAGGAATAAAGTAGAAAATCAAGTTTGCTACAATTCATCACCTCATCATTTTTGCTCAAACTCTAATGTGTACAGAGATATTCAGGAATTTAATTTTCAATCTTAAGCCGTCAATATTTCTGTAAATATTAGTCTAACAAAAAAAAATGATGAGAAACAAAATTATAGTAAAACTTAGTACCTACAACTTTACTTCTTATCAATTTTTCGATTTTTCGAATATTAAGGGAGATATACCAAATTTTGTGTTTTCCCCTCCCTCTAAACCCCCCCCCCCTTTCCCCTTTTCCGATTTTACCCATTAACGAACTAATTGACCTTTTGAATACCAAAGCGCCTCAAATACCAACTTTCATTCCGATAAAATGAAAACTGTGACCGCTAGAGTGATTACAGACACATATATATATATATATATATATATATATATATATATATATATATATATATATATATATAAATTTTACAGATGGTGATTTTTGACATCTACTAGGTAGGATCGATGGACATTTTTGCGAAATTTTGACTTCGGTACGGGACCAATAGTTCTATTTCCTTTCAGGAAATTCGCTAAAATATCGATTTTTTTTAATCTTGAAAATTTTTTGAAAGTCTAGATGAAGCTGTGAGCGTGATTAAATGAACGTGGGAATCTTTGTACAGTAAATGTAAACAACAAAAATATCTAACTGTAAAAAGTACGATTCGTTTTTCATGGTGTAAATTATTTAAATTATTTATATTTTAAAATAATTCTCTAACACAAGGATTTCTTTGACGTGATCACTATTAAGTTCATTGTTTCTATTTTGTTTTGTTGTTGTTGTTGTTGTTGTTTTTTTTTTTTTTTTAAATAAAATGCGTAACCATGGCGTAATAATTATTTTAATTACATCAAAATTTTATTAATCTTTGTATTGTTGTTGTAATATTAATGTAAAAAAAAATGTATGATTATTTAGATTAACTAATTATTGTTAGGTGCATGTAATGGAATTTTTTGATGAGATGTAAAATCATTCCTATGTATAAACATATTTAGGAGTCTGTACCGAAATGGTAAAAAAGTTGAGACCCTTTTTATTTCATCATATCCATCTGCGTCTAAATTAGTCGAAAGCCGACTCTTCAGCCAATGGTACGAATGCTCGCTCCAACATTGGACTGCATGTTTGAGACAAATAAGTTCGACAGTTGATGCAGCAAAAGCTCCTTCTACTCGACGAATCGAATATTTGATCTAATACATATGAAAACAGTTTGGTACAAACTGGACGAGGATAGATAGATAGATATATCTTGGGGTCTTCGAAAATTCTTCGAACTTATGATCCATTTTGCTCCCCCTTCTACTTCAATCTGACGGAATTCCATATCTTGGCAATAGCCAGGAGCTTGCTGATCAGGTCTTCCTGAAGGTCCAAATATTCGAGGTGAGGTGCACCGAATATCCTGTATCTGCTGCAACCCAGAGAAGTTACCAAAGTTATTCAAAGTTAATTCTGAAAATAAAAAGCAAAAAAAAGTGTGTGTGTGTCAGCTCCGACGCACGTTGGAGTTTACTCCTTAAGAACGATTGTCTTTGAACAGACACAGAAAAAAAGACCAACTAGACTAAAAAAAGGACCGATATCATATTGGAGCTAGAAAAAATTGTCTTTCTATAAATTTTCTTGAATTAAATTTTTTTCCAGATTGAAATTAACCTTTGAAATAATCCACTATCCGTATCACTACAGTAAAACTGATATACTATATATATATTCATCATTTTTAGACGCTGTACAGTATATATTTTATATATATATATATATATATATATATATATATATATATATATATATATATACATATATATATATACATATATATATATATATATATATATATATATATATATATATATATATAACATGTAGGTATATACACATATATACTTACCTGCGTCGCAGCATACCCTGTGTACGTCGGCAGCACACAAGTATCTAATATACTATACAGCTAGACATGAAGCTGACTGATTGACGGACTGACTGAAGTATACAAGTTATACATACACATTACTAAAAAGTGCGCACGATAGGTTGCGCACTAAAAACGTAACGAGGTCATTCGATCACTAAATTTTACTCTTCATATTTTTTTCATACCGGACGCCTTATATGAAAATCCATTCTTAAGAAGTAAACTCCAAAAATACGTAAACAAAAAATTTATTCACTAAATCATAATGTTACTTATGAGCCACCTCATATATAAGAGTTGAATCACCTATTTTTCTTGAAAAATGTTATTACTTAACATTCTTTTTTTCGGTGGCCAAAAAATTATAATCTCATTAATTGTCCATTATAAAAATCAAATTCTTTTGAAGTTGTATTTTTCCATTGATGTTAATGTTTTTAATATCCGTGTAGTGTCATGTAGTAGAGTTAAATAAAAAGCAGAAGTTATCAACCTTTTTATTTTTTTTATTAAATTCATGATGATTTTGAAATTATTAAAATCTATACAAAATAATAAGTCAATATTCTATGTAAAATCAGATTCAGGTTCAGGGACAAAAATTCGATGAAAAAATTATTCGAAAAAAAAAAAGTGGTTTATTATAAACTGGCAGAAAAAAAACCGGCTTCAAAAATTAATTTTTTTATATTTTAAATTTATTGACAAATAATTTATTTCGAAAAATTTTGTTCATGTATTTCTATCTAGAGCATGGTAGTGCGCAAGGCCGAGTTTAAGGGACACATTTGGATAGAAACTATAAACTAATTTAGAGATTTAGCGGTGAGAAAACGTTACAGTTGGTATAAAATGGCTACAGCTTTGTAACGGTTTAGAATTGTTAACTTCTGAGAGGTTTTCTAGAAGTTTACGAAAAATTTACCTAGAGTCTTCGTTCATCTTTTAGCGAATTTCCTGAAAGGAAATAGAGCTATTGGCCCCGTACCAAAGTCAAAATTTCGCAAAAATTTCTTCAAATGTTCATCGATCCTACCTAGTAGATGTCAAAAATTACCATCTGTAATAATAAATTTTGATCCCGTTTAATATTTGGAAATATATAATATTATATATATATATATATATATGTGTCTGTAATCACTCTAGCGGTCACAGTTTTTCATTTCATCGGAATGAAATTTGGCATTTGAGGCGCTTTTGGTATTCAAAAGGTCAAGTTCGTTAATGGGTAAAATCGGACAAAGCGAAAGAGGGGTTTAATGGTAGGGGAAAACACAAAATTTGACATTTCTCCCTTAATATTCGAAAAATGGAAAAATTTATAAGAAGTCATTCCCTACCCTATGTTTCCCTACCTTACCCTAAATTAAATTCCTTAATATCTCTGTACACATTAGAGTTAGAGTATAAAAGATAAGGTGATGAATTGTAGCAAACTTGATTTTCCACAACTTTATGCCTTACACATTTTTCGATTGTTCTAATATTAAGAGAGATATTTTATATTTTGTGTTTTCTTCTTTCTTTATTCCCCCCTTTCCCCTTGACGTATGTCATTTATTAATAAAATAAGCCATGCAAATACTAAAATCATAAACGACATTTCATTTTGATCAGACTAAAATTGTGACCGTCAGAAAGTGATTTATGTATTCTAAGGAATTTTTTCGCTAAGTTAAAGCAATTCCAGCGTAACGAGTTTTTTTGCTGTGAATTGTATACGACAATTTCAAAGAAGATAAAAAAATAAAAAATTAAGAATCACTGATATAAAATCTACAATGCTTCAAGATCTTCTTGCACTGATTAGGCATTCAATAAATGTTCTCATTAGTTTTTTTTTTTTTACAATATAAACATTCTACTCAAAAACGTGTTGATAATTTTTAAATAAAAAATCAACTATTATATAAATCATATTGTTGTTGTTCATGTAATAATAATATCAATGATCTAAACAAAACAAGTAAATTTACGTTTCAATTTGTTTATTTGTTAGTTATTTTTTTTTGTACATGCTTCCTACAACTCTATTGTAGTGTTATGAATTTTTACAGTAATGGAAAATTACATCTTGAAGGCCAGCTGTCATAGCCACCAAACAAACTGCTATTGAATTTAATAAAATTCGTGTTTGTACAGTAATTTATATTTAAAAACAAGTAATGTAACAACTAACTGAGTTAATTGTTTGAATATACCCAGTAAATACTGAATTGTAGTATATCAATGTTTGAATTGTTAACAATAGGGAATATGCATGAAAATTTGTTTTCACTTGAATTGAAGCATGTTTACTTGACAAATATCAAGGTAAAATTACGTTTTAAATAACTTTAAAAATAAGCGAGATATGAATGATTGAAATTCCCGATTAGACAAAGAGGGTGATAGCCCTCTTGATATGTTATGTGACGTCATATTACACTTTCACCATTTAAAAAACACGTAAAACTCCGTTTTAAGTATTTTTGCAAGAAACAGACAGATAATAATCTTTAAAAGCTTATAGCTTCCTTGATATTTGTCGGATTTTAATTTCGTTTTTAAATATTATTACAGTATTAACGATATTTTCATATTCTGAAAATAATCTGAAAAAAAATTTGCATGCATATTCCCTATTTTTTAATTGTCCCACAATTTAAATAATTCATTACGCAGGAGCTGCTTCAACTTAGCAAATTTCCTTAGAATACATAAATCACTTTCTAGCGGTCACAATTTTAGTCTGATCAAAATGAAATGTCGTATATGATTTTAGTATTTGCAAGGCCAATTTTATTAATAAACGACATGCGTCAAGGGGGGTATAAAGAAAAAAGAAAACATAAAATAGAAAATATCTCTCTTATTATTAGAACAATCGAAAAATGCGTAAGGAATAAAGTTGTAAAAAATCAAGTTTGCTACAATTCATCACCTTATCATTTTTGCTCAAACTCGAATGTGTACAGAGATATTAAAGAATTTAATTTTCAATCTTAAACCGTCAATATTTCTGTAAATATTAGGGTAATAGAAAAAATGATGCGAAACAAAATTAGATTAAAACTTAGTACCTACAAGTTTACTTCTTATAAATTTTTCGATTTTTCGAATATTAAGGGAGATATGTCAAATTTTGTGTTTCTCCCTCCCTTTAAAAATAAAATTTGTTTATATTATTTAATATAATTTATTGTTTATATTGTTGAATATTTTGTTAATATTACATAATAAGAGTTTTATGTTACATGAAAAAAAAAGGATTCTAAATTAAAAATCTATTATTTAATTGTAAAAAAGCATTTTATTTAAATTTACCGAATAAATCTAGAGCACGGTAGTGCGCAAGGCTGAGTTTATAATCTAATTTAAAAACACAATAATGTTACAATACATAGAGCATACAATCTATAGATAGATTGTAGAGACTACCCTGGACGGGCTACGATTTGACCATAAGGTCCATTGTGAAGCCTAAGAATGTGATTGGAATGGAAGGAATTTTTGTGTATAGACTAGAAACTGGTAGGATATGCGGCTGCAGCCGACTATGATAGGAACTATCCCGATATTCACCAGGAGTTCGTGAAGGAAACTGCAGAAATCCTTCTCAAGCATAGCCGGTTACTTCGTTCTTGTCCATACGCCAACAGTTTAGTCAATTAACCGCCCCTTTTTTTTTCTTAATAATTGACAAACTGCCGATATCGGGATTCGAACTCATAACCCGTCAGTTTCCAAGTAGGCATACTGCGCAGACATAACGTCTTAGACCGCTCGGCTACTTGGACTGGTAATATCAACATATGACCTTTAAATTTTTTTGGGTCTCTAAAAAGTAGTAAATTTTCCATTAAACACCACATCCTGGTTTATAAAAATCATTATTTTGTTAATGGAATTTTTTTATTGAACAAAAAAAGTGCGAATACTTTAAGCAATATAAATATAATACTTTTTTATAATACGTTTTTTTTTTTACTTTAATATTTTATTATTGATTTTGGTAAATTTTTTCCTTGGATAGTTTCAATAATTTTGATATTAAGAGGGATGTCTATCTATTCCATATTTTGTGTATTCTTCTTTCTCTAAAAATCTAAACGCCCCTTACCCTTGATCGATTCTATTCATTCACGAACTTGACCTTTGAAATACCAGAAGCATATCAGATACACGGATACAAGTAATTCCTTGCAGTAAGAAAAATTTGTTTAAACCAAGAATTTCTAACTCTCATATATAGGGAAAATAAAATATATTTGGTATAAGAAAATAATTATCTTGACATCTATAGTTTTGACTTGAGAAAATTATCTTAACTAAAGATCAACTGACTCTTAACTCAAGAATCTCGAAATTCTTAAACTGAAATGATGATTTCTTTGGACCAAGATGCTAAAATTTCGGACTAAAATAAACATTTGTTTAATCCAAACAAATGAAACAGTTTAAAGAAGTAATGATATACTTCAGTTAAATTAATTTCAGTTAAATATATATACTTCAGTTAAAGAAGCTGCATAAACTTTCTCGTCTTGGGGTTTTTATTTATTTTTTAATAAGAAAAATACTTTTTACAAGAATTTAATTTTCTTGACAAAAGAATCACAAGAGTATTTGACCAAGAAAGACTCTCTTAGGCCAAGACTACCGAACTCTATTTAAAAAAGAATTTTAAACACCGTTCAAGAATTTTAGTTTCTTCGCTCAATTAAACACATGTTTTTGGTTCGACTGCGTAGTCTTGAAGGGTTTCTTGAGGAAAGAAATACCTTCTATCAATGTACGAAAACATATTTATTTATATATGTATCTGTAGGCACTCTATAGCAGAGGTGGGCACAGACAGCTCGTCTGAACCTTACGGGCTCTCCATAAGCTGGGTGAGAGTAAGTAAAGAAGGTATGTTTTGAAGCAAGACGGAACGATGTTTCAATACAGGTTGTCCTACCGATTATTGCCCAATAATTATATAGTATCGTCTATAGTATAGTCAATATTTTATTTTTTTTGAAAAACAAATTATGCGAAAAATAATTTCCACTACTACAAAAAGTACTTTTCACTTTTTCAATTCAAAGTAGACTAACTCGAAGAACTCAAATTCCCACTTTATGTAAAATTTAACGTAATTCATCAAATTCCCATGACACTATACTGCGCATACTCCATACGAAGAAAAAATAATTAAATCAGGTAAATAATTCTTTATTAGTTCTCGGATATGAATAGTAAAATATTTAAACAAATTATTTGGAATTTCCAAAACTATATTTCTATTTAAATTATCCTTTGCAAAAATTTCCCTCTTTTATTACAATGGTCCAGCGGTAAACTTAAAGGTTCAAAAGATTTATATATATTTTTTATATATTTTTATTTTATTCATACACAAATATGATATATACTAAAAAGTTTTATAACCCAATTACCAGCCCAAAATTCCAGAGTATGTATTGAATGATTGCTTGTATTATTTACTTTGTATAATAGTGACCATAAAAAAGATTTGGTATTATTATATTTTTTTCAGAAAATGTTTTAATTAAAAAAAAAGAAAATATTAATAATTGGTAGGTTACCCTGTATTAACTCTATCTCTCTTCCCTACCTCTCACTCAGAGCTTGGCCGAGTCAACTCCTGCCCACCTCTGCTCTATAGTTTATATTAGTAAACTAATTTCATGCAGGTTTGTTTATAAACAAAAATATTATTATTTAAAAAATAGAAACACTTTATAATTAAACATAAACAAAAATTAAAATAAACAAAATAATTATGTTAAAAAAAAAACTGTAAATTATGCTTTTTTTTTCTATTTATTATTTACATATTATCTTTTTTTTTTTGTAGGTTAAATTTTTAATAATATATTACACAATTAATTTTAATAGTAATAAAACCATTTGTGTGCATAATATTACTACATTATTTTTTTTTTTACATTTTATTAGCTTGACCTTTATGTATGTATGTACACTCCTGTTCATAAAAATTGAATCACCAGCAAGTCACATTCTAAGGTCGTATATATTACTAAATATATATGTTTATTACATACAATAACACTTAGAATGTTTTAATTGATTCAATTTTTATGAACGGTAGTGTATGTACGAATGTATTGGAATTTTTTAAATGAGTTTTTCCCACTTCCTGGCGTCTGAATAATCTAAAGATTTTTTTTAAATCGATTAATAGCCAAAATACAAATTTGTATATCTCTAACTTATATATAACGATTTATAGTGTGAAAGTATAGTTAATAGTTTCTATAGAAATGTCATTAACAAAATTTTAATTAAAAAAATGACTTTTGCAACTGTTAAAATTTAGAAAAAAATTATTATTTGACATAAATTTCCTCAGCTCTATTCGATATAAACTTTGGTAAGAATTGAAATTAATTCCATCACTCGTGGGAATAATAATGAGAATGAAACGTATGTAGAGAGCACCCCATGTTTTTATTTACATTAAAGTTAACTTTGTTGACAATTTCTTTATACTATTTTCAATTATTTTGCATGTTTTTTGGTTCATATCGCAATAAAAGCATGTTTTTTTTTAGATTTTTTTAAACACAAAATTTTTTAATACAATATATTTAATAGTTTTTTTTTTTTTTAACAGTAAAAATCTTTTAGTTACATTTATTTACTTTTTAAATATTTACAATTCTAATTTGATGTTAAAAGTAAAAGTGATTTTCAAGTGGTGTTTTTCACATAGTTTCACATCTAAGAACAGCGCGAGTCATTAACCGAATTATTTTATTGATTTAACTAACTGTGGTATGACATAATAATTCTGTCCCTGGCATAGAATTAAATTGCAACAATCTAGATACAACTTTATATATATATATATATACAGGGTGAGTCAAAAGTCATGAAGTTTTTTGAAAGGGTAGATAGGGAATGAAATTCTAAGATGAAAAGTCCTTGGTCACTTTTGCACCAGACCCACCATTAATTAGATATTAATTAAATAAACTAATCAATCAGAAAAGCGCGTTAACGGAATAAGAAATGGTGGGGAATCAACGCAGCGGTAGCAGAGATACGTTAAGGGAGCGAGGTCTCCCCACCACTACCGTAGAGAAAAAATTAATTAACCAAAAATTGATAAACATTTATTAAATGAAATTTCATCGTAAGAAATCTAATAAAAATTGAATAATTCAGGTTTTTCGGAAAAATCCAAAAATTTTTCAAAACTTTGCTATAAAAACTCTACGAGATTTAAAACACATAAAATTGACTCGCTCTACGGTAGTGGTGGAGAGTGCTGGCTCCCCCTACGTATCTCTGCTGCCGCTGCGTTTATTCTCCACCATTTCTTATTCCGGTAACGCGCTTCTATAATTGGTTATTTTATTTAATTAATATCTAATTAACGGTGGGTCAGGTGCAAAAGTCACCAAGGACTTTTCATCTTAGAATTTCATTCCCTATACACCATTTTAAAAAAACTCCATGACTTTTTACTCACCTTGTATATATATATATATATATATAAGGTGAGTAAAAAGTAGTGGAGTTTTTTTGAAATGGTATCAAATTTTAAAAATTGATTTGTGTCGTATTTATTCGGATTTCGGAAAAATATTTCGAACAAAAGTTGTTAGTATGGTTATATTGCACAACTCTTATCCGAAGCTTTTTTTCGTAAACCGTAACAATAAGGCACAAATTAATTATACAATAGGGAATATGCATGAAAATTTTTTTTCACTTAAATTGAAGCATGTTTACTTGACAAATATCAAGGTAAAATTACTTTTTAAATAACTTTAAAAATAAGCGAGATATGAATGATTGAAATTCCCGATTAGACAAAGAGGGTGATAGCCCTCTTGATATGTTATGTGACGTCATATTACACTTTCACCATTTAAAATACACGTAAAACTCCGTTTTTAGTATTTTTGCAAGAAAGAGACAGATAATAATCATTAAAAGCTTATAGCTTCCTTGATATTTGTCGGATTTTAATTTAGTTTTTAAATATTATTACAGTATTAACAGTATTTTCATATTCTGAAAATAAATGTGAAAAAAAATTTTCATGCATATTCCCTATTTGTGTAATGATAGGACGATATTCAAATAAATTACTTATTAATAATTGGATATATATGTAAATGAAGTTGTTTTTATATAATCGATTATCCAGTTATTAATAAGTAATTTATTTGATTTATAGCAATACAACAAATATATACAAATGGCGTCAAAAATCGTCCTATCATTACACAAATTGTATAATTAATTTGTGCCTTATTGTTACGGTTTACGAAAAAAAGCTTCGGATAAGAGTTGTGCAATATAACCAGATTAACAACTTTTGTTCGAAATATTTTTCCGAAATCCGAATAAATACGGTACAAATCAATTTATAAAAATTTTAAAATGATAGCTCGACTTTTGACAACATTTGTACATACATTATTGAATTGCTACTGAAGTTATAAAAAAAAAATATATCTTTCAAAAATGGATTATTATTTCATGGCTATTTAAACAAGATAGAGTTTTAATTATTATCAATAATAATATTATTAGTCAGATCGGAATGAAATTTAGTGTGCGAGACTATTTTGACAGGCTAGTGGGCAAAAAACGCCCAGGGGGATTGGTAAATCATAAATTGTTACAAAAATATTTATGATAGTAATGAAATAATGAATTTTAAAATTTTTGCGTCAAGGTTACTTAATTTCATATGTATTATAATACATCCTTCTTCAGAGAAAATTCGGTTAGTCTACGTAGCTCCTACGTGAAGAATTTTTTAAGTATAGATTCATTGGATTTTTTGTGGAAACTGTGGAAACTTTTACAAATTCTTTAATTTTGATGGTTTAAAATTTCTAATCAAAGCACAGAGGTCCACCGTAGGCCAAGTACCTATATTGCATCGTAAGCTCTTCGTAAACCCCTCGTCGAGGAGACCTAAGATGATCCTATCACTTAGCCAACCCGGTATTAAAATCATTAAAGCACTTCCCCGAGTGGAAGGAATTTTTGTGTATAGACTAGGAATTGGTAAGATATGCGGGACTATGATAGGAACTATACCGATATTCATCTGGAGTTTGTGAAGGAAACTGAAGAAAACCTTCACAAGCATAGCCGGTTACTTCGTTCTTTTCCATACGCCGACAGTTTAGTCAATTAACCTCCCGTTTTTAGCGAATTTCCTGAAAGGAAATAGAGCTATTGGTCCCGTACCGAAGTCAAAATTTCGGAAAAATTTCTTCAAATGTCCATCGATCCTACCAAGTAGATGTCAAAAATCATCATTTGTAAAATTTATATATATATATATCTATGGACATATACATATATATATATATATATATATATATATATATATATATATATATGTGTGTGTGTGTGTCTGTAATCACTCAAGCGGTCACAGTTTTCATTTTATCGGAATGAAATTTGGTATTTGAGGCGCTTTTGGTATTCAAAAGGTCAAGTTCGTTAATGGGTAAAATCGAACAAGGGGAAAGTGGGATTTAGAGGGAGGGGGAAACACAAAATTTGACATATCTCCCTTAATATTCGAAAAATCGAAAAATTTATAAGAAATAAAGTTGTAGGTATTAAGTTTTACTGTAATTTTGTTTCTTATCATTTTTTCTGTTACCCTAATATTTACAGAAATATTGACGGTTTAAGATTGAAAATTAAATTCCTCACTATCTCTGTACACATTAGAATTTGAGCAAAAATGATAAGGTGATGAATTGTAGCAAACATGATTTTCTACAACTTTATTCCTTACGCATCTTTCGATTGTTCTAATATTAAGAGAGATATTTTATATTTTGTGTTTTCTTCTTTCTTTATGCCCCCATTTCCCCTTGACGTATGTCATTTATTAATAAAATTGGCTTTGCAAATACTAAAATCATATACGACATTTCATTTTGATCTGACTAAAATTGTGACCGCTAGAAAGTGATTTATGTATTTTAAGGAAATTCGCTAAGTTGAAGCAGCTCCTGCGTAACGAATTTTTTTTTTACTTAATAATTGACAAATAAAGACATACGTCTTAGACCGGTCGGCCACTTGGACGGTCACCCGTAAAAGGCTAAACTTTCTAGATAGTGTTTTCCCTATACCACGTGAAGTGAGACAACTTAACCCAGGTGAAATACTTGCTGGAGCTGGGGCTTGGGTATTCTAATAAATAAGGGTAATGTCATAATATATCTTTGGCATGCCAAGGTTAGTACTCGCACCTCGGCGCTTGGTGCGCCTAAGGCGGCCACTAACATTTTTACCTACAAATCTTATGTATAATTTTATTCAAACTTTATAATGTTTCATTAAAATATATTTTATAATTATAGTGTCCGAAATGTATGGGGGGGGGCATAATGTTTGTGTTTATATGAATACTTTAGAACATAGGTGAGCAGACCTTGACTGCACTCAGCTCTGAGTGAGAGGTAGGAAGTGGGATAGAGTAAATATAGGGTACCTACCAATTATTATTATTTTCTTTTTTTAATTAAATCATTTTCTGAAAAAAATATAATGATATCAACCCTTTTTTATGGTCACTATTATACAAAGTATACAATACATTGAATACATACTCTGGAATTTTTGGTTGATAATTTGGGGCATAAAATGTACCTTTTTAATATATTTGTGTATGAATATAAAATAAATGTGATATAAGTAAATGTGATATAAATAAAAAAAGATAAATTTTTTGACCTTTTTCGTTTACCGCTTGACAATTGTAAACCACTTGTAAATTTTTCAATGGTTTAGCTTTAGTTTAGATTTTAGAATTAGATTCATATCGGAGAAGTAATAAACAATTATTTATCTGATTTAATTATTTTTTTCTTAGTAGGGGGTATAGTGTCATGGGAATTTGATGACACTGGATACAATAAAGATGCCAATGATAAAGCTGGATTTATAAAATACAAACAAATGTTCTAGGAATAGGGGCAAAATTTGAAATATAATTTCAAAAAAAAAACTTTGAGTTCTCTTTGATTATTTTAATAATCTTTAATAAATATTTTATAAAACTAATTCTAAATTAATTGAATCAATTATTGGGCAATAATCGGTAGGGCAACCTGTATTGAAACATCGTTCCGTCTTATTTCAAAACATACCTTCATTACTTACACTCACCCAGCTTATGGAGAGTCCGTTCGACTCCGGCGAGCCGTCTGCGCCCACCTCTGCTTTCGGAGTAATAAATTTGAATGATTGCAGAAGTTACGATTTCAAATAATAATATATGGTAATATAAAAATTACAAAACTACCAATTTGATATGTACTTATTTGATGTGTAACATTAAATAAAACAGTTTCACTTTTTTTTTCTTTTTTTAAATATATATATTACGCCATTTTAATTAGGTATTTGTGTTCTTTAACCACAATTTAACATTATTTATTTCTGTTATGGGGGTTAATAGACTACTGACTACAGTATCGTCGAGTCATTGTTTTATAATGCAATTAATTTTTTTTCAATTAATTAATAATCATTAATTTTTTTTTCCTTCATTTTAATAAGATGTTTAAATTTTATGGTTTTTTATTATTTAAAATGGTGTTTAATGCAGGGATGTAATTGTGATCGCATGATTATTCTATGTACACACCCATTCAATATATTTGAACCAGTAAGTCACATTCAAAGGTCGTATATACAGTCTGTTTTCAACAACATTTCTAATAGGGAATCAATGTTAAATAAATAAATAAATGTTTTTGACAGATACAACATTTTATTTAATTTTTATACGTAAAAAAGAGATATAACACTTAACATGTATTTACATTACATATTATTACTCCATCACTGACTTGTTTACATAAATACAAAATATAAAACTTCCATTTATGTTTTCACATTTAATAAAATATATTACTTATCTTTGTTTATAAATAAATAATAAACAGAGAGTTACAAAAGTGAGGAGTTTTATGAAATGTAAGAAAATTAACATTTCTGGTGGGTTCAATTTTATTGAACGGGAGTGTACATTCAATCATATCCATATTGGTGTTTCGAATAGAAAATATTGAAAATGGAAGTTGTTATGCTGAATTTTTATTCTAAATTTCAACCATAATCCCCCGAACTATTGGCGAGAATTCAAATAAAAGATTGACTATCATAAAATTGTAGTTAGAGATATAAAGAATTAAGGACGTTCATGCGCTAGGTTAGAGTTAAATGAGTACTAAAAATTTGTAAAGTATATAAATCATCTTACAACGATTTATAACCTTTTTTTATTTGTCCTAAATATTATTAAAGTATCTATTGTCAAAAATCAGTAAATGTAAATTAGAGATTGATTTGATTTGACAGTGTATATGTGTACATTTTATTACTGTGCGCTGTCGCCAGTTTTCAAATTATGGTGGCAAAAACAAACCTAACAAAACAGTTTTAACTTTATTAAATAATTAATTCAAACGTTCGTCAACATCATTTTTTTAATACAATTTATATAAACTGCATATTTTAAAGAATATTTATAAACATTATTTATTATGGTGGCTACTTTAATAATATAGTTATTATAATTTTAAGTACAAACAAATTCTGTCCTTCATAAGACGCTGTGCTCAAAGTTTAATTTTTAATCGATAATTACTCTGAAATGATTGTCAACAGGTTTTAAATTTTTAAGGGAGGATAACTACTGAATTGAGCTATTCAATTCACTAAAAAAACAAATTTTTATCTACTATCAAGCCTCATGCATGAACGTCCTTAAATAAAAGATATGTATATTAGTTTCTGTACAAAAATTTCAATGAGTTTTCCTCCGTCTCAGTACTTAATTATTCAGCACGACTTTAAATTTTTGTTCAAACACACTTAGACCTATGAGATAATTAATTTGCGTAAATAAGTGTTTTTATTTAAATAAGTTTTAATTTTTATAATGGCTTTTAAAAAGGATATTATGCATATTAATTAATGGGTACACTCCCATTCAATATATTTGAACCAGTATATATTACTAAATATATGTATAATATTACATACAGTAGGACTTAGAATGTTTTAACTTGTTCAATTTTTTTGAACGGGAGTGTACATACTTTTGACTAATC
Source organism: Nineta flava (assembly GCA_963920215.1). Taxonomy (NCBI): domain Eukaryota; kingdom Metazoa; phylum Arthropoda; class Insecta; order Neuroptera; family Chrysopidae; genus Nineta; species Nineta flava. The sequence goes on from OY986040.1 coordinate 144,436,368, forward strand.
AAAATTCAATTGTTTAAAAGGTGGGCCAAAAAAAAAAACAATGTAAATAGTAATTTTAATATGTTTTATCTTTAAAAATATTCTTATTTTCATAAAGATTGCGTAACACTAGGTCTTATAGGTAGTTCGTATTCGTAGGTCATGGACGGAGGGGGAAAAAACAGGGAAAGATTTTCATAAAATAATTGGTCTAGAATTAACTAATCAAAGAGTATAAAATTTCCTACAAAAAACTCTTGGAACACTTTTTGAGATTATTATTAAATAAAACAAATATTTGAAATTTTTCGTAAAATCACTTTATTTTGATCTATCGTAAATGATCGTCACTTCCGTTGGTATAACATAACTGAAAGGCCATAACCATACTAACAATTGGTAAACACAAAAAAATTACAAAATCACTTAAGTATATGCAAATAGCTTGACACTTTTCAATTAGAATGTCCTAAATGGATATTTCAAAGCATATCAAAAACCATTTGGGAAGTCAAGTAACTTTGTAAGAGAAAACTCACTCTTCTCCGAAAAATTTAAAATTGAAATAAAAATTTTGTTTGTTCTAGATATTTCCAATTCACCCTCCATCATGTTTGAGTAATCGAAATCCGACAAGTATTCACAAAAACGAGACCAAACGAAAGTTTTCTGGTTAGTCAGTCATAACGATTTAACAAATATTATTAATCTTTTAATACCTTTTTTTATAATCCGTGTATCTTTAGCTTCACGATTCTGAGACGTGGTCATGATTTTTGGGTTTTTGCAGTTAAATATCTTTTGAACTATTTATTTCTGAACGATGAGCGGAAAAATGGTCACCTTATAATTCCGTAACCTTGCTATATTCGAAAACTCAGCACTGTAGCTCTTTTCGTTTATAAGTTACAAGGAGGCGATTTTGGCTCTAATATTTCCTGAAGTAGTATAAGACCATACTCCCTTAAACTTCTTCTTACTTATGCTTTAGATAACAAAATCGATCCACGTATCTTGATAAACTCAGTATATACCGGGTATTTAAGCAATTGACTCAGTTAGTTGTAATTTTCACTTGTTTTGATATGATATCAACCAAAAAAAAATGTATGATTAACAAATCAAAATATAATTATAATTAAAGATCAAATGTAACGCATAAATACCTTTGTTACTAATTAATATCATAAAAAAACGCTTATCTAATTAAATTAATCAACATGAACATTCTTTTGTCACGTTTTAATTACTAATAATAATAATTATTATTATTTTTATAATTATTTATTTTTTTATAAACAAAAAAAAAACCTTTATAGAAATTTCACTAACCAATATAGTGTTTTAATTACAAAATGTTTTAATTACAAAAAAAAAAACTATAAACAATTCACTTTAAATAAGAAATATTGAAATTAAATAAAAATATTTTTAAAAAAAAACTAAAATTCCAGTAATATGCACTCATTTTGGAAGACCAAAACAAATTGACGCATTGTGACCTTAAATTGGACGGTGTTTATTTTTACATTAAATATTTAATCTCAATTTTTTTTTTCTTCAAATATTATGGAGTGTAGATATTAAGGAGAATAATCTCATATAGGACTTAAGTTGCAAAAGTTTTTAAGCCAAAGCGTTTGTAAAATATCAGTAAATGTTAATTAGAAATTGGTTTGACTGGATTTGACAGATGTGAGGATCTGACAATAAACTATGTTGTATATTTGTGTATATTTTTTTACTGTGCGCTGTCGCCAGTTTTCAAAATATGGTGGCAAAAACAAACCTAACAAAACAGTTTTAATTTTGTTAAATAATTAATTCAAACGTTCGTCAACATCATTTTTTTAATGCAATTATATAAACTGTATATTTTAAAGAATATTTATAAATATTATTTATTATGGTGTCTACTTTAATAATATAGTTATTATTATTTTAAGTACAAAAAAATTCTGTTCTCCATAAGACGCTGTGTGCAAAGTTTGATTTTTAATCGATAATTACTCTTTGAAATGATCGACGACAGGTTTTAAATTTTTAAGGTAGGATAACTACTGAAATGAATTATTCCATTCACTAAAAAACAAATTAGATATACTGATCAGTAAATTAACACTGCTGAACACGATCAATTGTAAGGGTTAAAGAAAAATAAATCTTGAGAACCTTATTTTGGGTATAAAATTGGTCTATTGTTAAAAAAAAATTTACAAATTTGTACAAGACATAATGCACAGACAGACAAACAGACTAACATACGTGTTGCGTGTTTAATTTGTAATCAAGAATACAACTCACGTATTTAAGTCAAGTAAAATATGTTTAGAAAAAATAAAGTGGTCAAGAGCATTTGTGGAACACATTCTTCACACACAAAACTACGTCTAATAAACTTCCAAGTTCATCTTATATCAAACGAATTTTTCATTTATCCTGGCCAGCTTTGTGCAAAAGCTGAGTGCAATAGATAAATATAAATAATAAATCATTTACCATGGTTTTTAAAGATCTTGGTAAGAAAAAAAAATCTAACAGGAAATAACATAAAAGTTTCAGAAACTAAAACCCGAATATGAAAAAAGTAAATTACGATATAATACGCTAGGCGTCTATGTTTAAACTTGGCTCGACGCACTACCGTGCTATGTGATACAATATAATACGCTAGACGTCTATGCTTAAACTTGGCCCGACGCACTACCGTGCTATGTGATACAATATAATACGCTAGGCGTGTATGCTTAAACTTAGCCCGACGCACTACCGTGGTATGTGATGCAATATAATACGATAAGACGTCTATGCTTAAACTTGGCCCGACGCACTACCGTGGTATGCGATACAATATAATACGATAAGGCTTCTACGCTTAAACTTTGCCCGACGCACTACCGTGGTATGTGATACAATATAGTACGCTACACGTCTATGCTTAAACTTGGCCCGACGCACTACCGTGGTATGTGATACAATATAATACGCTTGACGTCTATGCTTAAACTTGGCCCGACGCACTACCGTGATATGTGATACAGTATAATACGCTAGGCGTGTATGCTTAAACTTATCCCGACGCACAACCGTGCTATGTGATACAATATAATACGCTAGGCGTCTATGCTTAAACTTGGTCCGACGCACTACCGTGCTATGTAAAATAAATGAATTAATTTAAAAGTATTAATTTTAATTTTGTTGTTAATAATTATGATCAACTATAATAGATAAATTTATTAACATTACATCAATACTATAAAATGAATACAAGATATTGGGATTGACTGATGTAATCAATTTAGATTGTATCTGTTTAGTATTTTTTTAATTACAATCAACTAAACAAGTTTTTATTTTCATTTCAATTCAACCACAAATGAGATATTAAAATATATTTTTATTTTGCGTAAATAAAATTCCCATAGGTATTATTATCCATATTAATAGGATATTGTTTGGAAAAATTTGTAAATATTTTTTCTCAAAGTAATTACAAATTATTGAATAAATTTATAATTTCCCTTTGCCAAACAAATGTAACATCAATACAACAACGGATATCATTAATTCAAATATTTGGATAAAATTATCCATAAGATTTACTATTTTAGGACGTTCATTTTCTACAATCTTTAATAAAATTTATTTAGGATTCTAAAAAAGTTGTAAAGTATATCAATAATCTTACAACGATTTATAACCTTTTTTTTATTTGTCCTAAATATTTTAAAAGTATTTATTGGAAAATATCAATAAATGTAAATTAGAAATTGATTTGATTTGATGTAACAGATCTGACAATAAACTATGTTGTATATTTGTATGCATGTGTATATTTTTTTACTGTGTGCTGTCGCCAGTTTTCAAAATATGGTGGCAAAAACAAACCTAACAAAACAGCTTTAATTTTATTAAATAATTAATTCAAACGTTCGTCAATACCATTTTTTTAATGCAATTATATAAACTACTGCCTATTTTAAAGAATATTTATAAACTTTATTTATTATGGTGCCTACTTTAATAATATAGTTATTCTAATTTTAAGTTCAAACAAATTCTGTTCTCCATAAGACGCTGTGTTCAAAGTTTGATTTTTAATCGATAATTACTCTTAGAAATGATCGTCGACAGGTTTTAATAAGATCCTGTTAATTCATCAAGATCGTATTATTAGGTCAGCATATGAAATCCCAAACATTGTCAAATTCATTTGTTATATCAGAAAAAAAAAACCAGTCTAAAGACATATATTTTTCTATAACGAATTTTTCGGGAAAACAAACCTATAGCTACTACATTTTCTTGGAAATTTGATAGCGTGTTAAAATAAATGAAAATTACAAATAACTGAGTTAATTGCTTAAATACCCGGTGTATACTGAATTTATGGAAAAAAAGTTTCAAACAAAAGCTGTTTATTTTTTAAAAAAGAACATTTTTTGTCCTTAAATTTTTGTTCTATCTCTTACAGTTTCAAAGATAGACAGTTTTGCCCATTTTGTCCAAACATGGTCTAAACAGTATCTTATGGTCTCTCACACAACATTTCAACTCGCTATCTCCTTTCGTTTTTGAGTTATCGTGTTGACTGACCGATAGACAGATACGTAAATGAACGAATTAGATCATTTTATGAACACCTATACCAAAATATTTTTTCTGTGATTCCAACCGTTACCAGAACCGAACTAAACTTAATAATACCCTGGACATAAAAAGAGATAAAAATTAAACTTACCATTTGAATAAACAACTTCCAAACCCGAATCATGATCATTTCTTCCAATTGTTGTACTTGTTGATGGTAGTATTGTTGTCATTGGCGCCGAATCACTAACAATGACATGTTTAGCTACCAAACCCACATCCAACTCTTGTTGTATTGTTGCATGTTCACTAACAATGGTCGTATGTTTTGATTGATCATTTACATTATCATTTAAATTAATTAATAAACTATCATTATGGATCACATTATCAATTGTTAATACACTGCTAATTAAATTTACAATTAATATCAATATTAATTGCAATAAATGCATTTTTATTAATAAATATTTAAAGAGTTCTACGAAATTAATTGTAATTAATTTTAATCAACAAACATCAATCAATATATTTTTATGAACACCGCCGTATGTTTTTAAATTCAATTGATTGAGTCTTTTGATCAATTAATTGGCCGTGCAGTCTCTTATTGAAGATGAAGACTAGCTCTGAACCGCTGCTAAACTGAACATATAAATTTGCTGACAATTCATTTTATAATAATTAATAAAAGACCTGATCGCGTCGTGGTATTAAACCTCCTTCATCATATTCAACACCTGTCTTACACATGTCTTGTGTAGTACAGGTGATATGGGTCACAAAAATCGTGTGTTCTTTTTGGTGTTTACTCTTTAAGAATGGATTTCATTTAAATACTCCGGTACGACAATAGGGAATATGTATGAAAATTTTTTTTCACATTTATTTTCAGAATATGAAAATACTGTTAATACTGTAATAATATTTAAAAACTAAATTAAAATCCGACAAATATCAAGCAAGCTATAAGCTTTTAAAGATTATTATCTGTCTCTTTCTTGCAAAAATACTAAAAACGGAGTTTTACGTGTATTTTAAATGGTGAAAGTGTAATATGACGTCACATAACATATCAAGAGGGCTATCAACCTCTTTGTCTAATCGGGAATTTCAATCATTCATATCTCGCGTATTTTTAAAGTTATTTAAAAAGTAATTTTACCTTGATATTTGTCAAGGTATTTGTCATTTTGAATTGTATATTAAATGTTAGATTCTAAAAAATAACTATAAAATTATTTTATTAAAATTTTGTTTAGGTACATACAGTATACAGACAAAATATATATATACATACATTACATGCTTAAGCGAAACGGACAAACATACCTGTCACATAGGCAGTGTGACACTTCAGATTCTAATGTAAATAATGGATTTAATGTCAATCTTTTAAACTCACTAATTTGAACGGTGAAGAAGTGATGTTTTGATTTCAATTAAAATAACTTATCATTGAAGACATAAAATGTGTAGATAATTTTTTTTCTTCGGGGGCCGTATCAACAAATACCGTACCTACCTAGAGAGAATTATTATAAAATTTCAATTTAAGCTGAGTTAGATAAAATAAATTTTTTTATGGTTTCTTTATGAATAATAATATTAATAATTTTTTAATAATAAATTTATTTTTAAATAGACAAAATAAATTCTTTTTATAGATTTTTTTTTCACTCATAATCAAACAATTCAGAAACTTAAAAATTCTTTTAAAATAATAATTATGTTTATTGTTTGAAGAGTGTTATGCCGTATATTATGGAAATGGAATTCTTTTAAAACAATCAATTGATGATTCTATAATAGTTTTTGTTTATAAAAATATTTCCAATTCTTATTTGTTTATAAAAATTGTTTATAACAATTGGATCATACCACTTTACCTACGAAAATCGTGTTCAGCAGAAAAAAATAGTATAAAACAAGTGAAAATAACAACTAACTGAGTTAATTGCTTAAATACCCGGTATATACAGTATTGATAAAAAAAAGTTTCAAACAAAGGTTGTTTATTTTTTAAAAAGGCCCATTTCTTATCTTTAAACTTTTGTTCTATCTCTTACAGTTTCAAAGCTAGACAGTTTTGCCCATTTTGCCCAAACATGGTCCGATTGTGCCCATTCAAGAACTTAACAATATATTGTGTATACAGACAGAAAACCCGGTATATATTATATACCGGGTATAAAAAACACTTTAGTGCAGCCTTCGAAGCGATTGTTTTCGAAGAGGGCACTCGCTCGCTTTGGTAAACCGCCAAATTCGTCCACTTGTGGATGGATATAGTTTTCTATCTATTAAGGTAGTTCCAGCATTAAATCGCTTTTCGACAGATTTTGCTCATTTTTTGGTCACAGGCTAAAAATAACGTTTTCTAATAAATTCCGATGTTTCAGAATTTTGGACCGTTTAGAACGCGAGATAATAAATAACAAAGTAATCATTCTCTCTCATTAGTAGCGCATGAGAGTAAAGATAAATATATCTTAAATTTTTTTTTTTTATAATAGTTTAAAATTTTTTTTTCTTTCAAAATTACATTAATTTGTATATAAATACATGTATGTGTTGTGTATGTGGGTGTAAGCGCCCAAAACGAATACACCCATTATATGCTATTATGGTACTTGTTTTTAGTTCATTACATGCTTGAATTTGTGAAGAAGTAAATGTTGTAAAAGTGTGATAAACTTATAAAATGACATCCAAATCAATGGGTAAAATATTAATTGTTAATAATTAATGGTGAACTTCTGTATTGTCCATCTTCGCGTCAAAGATTCCTAATCATCGTTTCCCAAAAAAACACAACTAATTTCAATTATGGTAATAATATTGGCTACGAAAAGTGGCCTGACCCCCGGAGTATGAAATCATCTGCTCAAAAAATAAATAAATAAATTATACGATTCCGAAATTGCACATTTTCGGAAATAGTACCAAAACTTCCTTCAGATTATTCTGTTAATTACTGTTAATTTATGTTAATTAACAGAATAATTAATATTATTTTAATTTTCCCTTAGACTAGGGGGTAACGACAATTGTCAGTGTCGTACACAATCACTTATTATTTGTGGGTAAATCCACTATAAATATTCATATTCATTTTGTTGAATCAGAATCATCCTAATTAGGTTTATGACGTTGGTTGTTTAATGTAAAAATTTCTACTCAAATGAATACATACATTAATTTTTGTTATCAGTGGAGATCTAATTCTTTTTAATTATTTCCATTGTAGAAATCCCCATTGTCGATTCATCATTATTGCAGTACAAATGGGAATTCTTCTAACTCGAATTTATTTTGTAAGACCCTGGACGGGCTACACTTCGACCATAAGGTCCATTGTGATGCCTAAACTCTAATTTGTATATCCTACAGCCTATAAAGTTCAAGGAAGCGTTTTTGGAAAAAAGTAACCGGAATAGGCGTAAATTAGATGCTCATATATTTTAACGTCCCAAATTTGGTCAAAAAAAAAGTGAATTAACAAATAACTTAGTTAATTGCTTAAACCGCCGATAGTTTCAAACAAAGTTTAAACAAAAGATTTTTATATTTAAATTTTTCTGATGGTTTCAAAAATGAATATTTCCCCCACCCCCCTGGCGGGAGGATCAACGGTCCGATTTTGCTATTGCTCACGATCTTGACCTTACTTATTAGCTCTGGAACATACATACGAAATTTCAGCTTGCTATCTCTTTTCGTTGTTGAGTTATCTTGTCTACGGGCAGACGGACATGCGGAATGGAATAATTAGGTCATTTTATGAACACCTATACCAAAATTTTTTTCAGTGATCAACATTTTGAAACGTTACAAAGTTGGAACTGAACTTATTATAGATCCTTATATATATTATACAGTGTGTTCATTTGAAAAGTTCCAACGTAAATATTTTTTTAAATATGCCTATTAGAAAAAAAAGTTTCAAACAGAAGTTTTATAGTTTAAATATAAACATAATGTACTGATCCACCACTGGCTTAATCGTTTTATAAATGCATGTTAAAATGTTCGATTTAAGTAATATTATAGGTATAAGTATCTATTTAAACTTTAAAGATACTTAGTAAGCTTTTAACAGTTTTAATTGAACTCATTCAGAAGGACCTCTTTTTCTGAGTGCTTTTGTATAATTTAAGAATATTTTATTAAAAAGTAATGTAAGTATGTATTTGAACTTTAAAATACTTGAAAACATTTAAAAGCTTTAATTAATAAATAAATGATGTAAATAAGAAATGTAAATAAATGAGTTATCGTAAGTAACATAAGTTAATCATTTATTATTAAACAGGGGTTCCCAAACTTTATCTCTGACGGAACACTTTGAGAATCCTAAAAATTGAACGGAAATTTCATTCAATTCTGTAAACAATTGTTTAACTTAGAAATGTAAATTAAATAATTAGAATTTAAAGTTGATAGTTGTTTAATGAGTCCTAATATTTTTATGAATTATTAATTTATTATATAATTCAAATAAAGCTGCAACTTAAAACACGTTTTTCTCAAAATTATTTTTTTAACCATTTGGGGGCATAAAGATATCTATCTAACGTTCTTGCTTGTACTTCAATGCTCTCTGGTGTTATCATAAGTAACTATAGAGTCAAAATGGCGTCAATAAGTGGATTCAAACGTTTTTTTTTTAAATATAGATAAATTACTAAAAATGAATATTTTAGCAACAATATCCTATAATTGAAAACATACCGCTGGGATTTTGACTACAGTTACTTATGATAACACTAGAAGGCATTGAAGTGCGAGCATTAGCGCTACCTAGTGACTGTAAAAACAAGTCTACTGTGGTAAAAAAATTGAATCAAATTTTTAATTTTGCTCGAAAAATACGTAGTAAAAACATTTTTATGAGCATATTTAGAAATGACAAACGATTTCAGATATGACAAACGATTTCAGATCGATGGAATGTCCTCATACCTGTATTAGGTCAATTTTATAATCGAATACTCTTTGGGCACTTACACGCTTTCATTCAGTGATCTCGCCTATAAACGCAATTTATTAACGTTCGTCTTGGCTTATAAACGGTTACACTGTGCACGGTGACAGATTAATAAACAAACGCTTACATAGTATTTGTTTTGGGAGTACAATTTGGCACTCACGTTTTTGCTGCCCTACCTTGATGGATAAAGCGTCTGTGAGCGTGGTGCCTATCTTGGAACCAAACCATTAACGCGCTTTGTCAGCATACACAGCGTCAAGTTGAACACTAAAAACAACGCTTGATGGCACTCAAAACGAAATATGAATATATCCAAAGAGTATAAGATAGAGGAGAAGCAGCCGTATAATTTTTAGCGACATCTGGTTTTTCGGGATATACACTATTGAGTTTGTTGGCTTTTGCGGGGGCGACGATGAAGGAGGATTTTTGAAATATGATATCTACGCTTGGGTTTTTGATGATTTCGGTTTCTTAAGACGTAATAGTTAATAAATTAATAATTTTAAAGTAAAAATTAAAAAAAATGGTTCGTTGTCATGTGAAAGGTTGTCTGTCTGACTCAGTAGAGGCGCTGAAACTCGTATACTATGATTTTTCATTAGCTCTTATGGGCTGCTTCTCCTCTATCCTATACTCTTTGAATATACCCTAAAATTAACACTCCGTGATTAGCAATTAAATTTACTGAGTAACTAATGAGTCACAAACAAAACTATATGTGCCACAAAGGTCACAAACTGTCACAAATTAATGAAAAAACAAAAATTAAAAGGTCATATTGGCTATTTGCACGGGACTAGTCTTAAGTGTTCTTGCTCGAATTATGTCAACTTAGGTTATGAGACTCACATCTATCCGTAGTCGAAATTAATGCAACAAAAAACAACAAAAATGGCAAATGATTTGAATGAAGAAAACATTAAACTTGAAGAAGAATTAAATACAGAATCAATAATTCAGGATGAAACATTCGAAGGCGAACATGATACAATGGAACAAGTACTAATTAAAATGGAAATACCAGAAGAAAGTGGAGCCACCGTGGAGCATGAAAACATAGATTATGAACCACAATTAAATACAGACTTAACGATTAAAACTGAAATAGTTGATGGATACGATTCAGAACATCAACCAGTTCATACTGAAGACGAACGTTATTCATGTGACATTTGTCACAAATTGTTTAATACCCAAAGCAGTTTAGTTGATCATAAAAGATTGGTTCACACTGGAAATAAATCTTTTTCATGTGATGTCTGTGATAAAACATTTAAACACAAACAGGTTTTATCGACACATAAACGAGTTCACATTGAAGAAAAACAATTTCCATGTGATGTTTGTGATAAATCTTTTAAACATAAACAATCTTTAACTACCCATAAACTAATCCACACTGGTGAAAAACCGTTTTCGTGCGATATTTGTGATAAAACATTTAATCAAAAATTTAATTTAATCCGGCATAAACAAACTCACACGGGAGAAAAACCATTTTCATGTAATATTTGTGATAAATCATTTAGAGACAAACAAGTTTTAACTGTACATAAACTAATTCACACCGGCGAAAAACGATTTTCGTGTGATATTTGTGATCTAAAATTTCCCTACCCAAGTACTTTAATTTACCATAAAAGACTTCACACTGGCGATAAACCGTATTCGTGTGATGTTTGTGACAAAACATTTAATCAGACAGCACATTTGATTCAACATAAACGACTTCACACGGGCGAAAAACTACTTGCGTGTGATGTTTGTGATCAAACATTTAATGTTCGCAGTAATTTAATCCAACATAAACGACTTCACACCGGAGAAAAACCGTTTTCGTGTGATGTTTGTGACAAATCATTTAATGTTCGCAGTAATTTAACCAAACATAAACGACTTCATACTGGCGAAAAACCTTTCGCGTGTGATAGTTGTGATAAAATATTTACATTTCAAACTAGTTTAATTCATCATAAAAGACTTCATGATGGCGGGAAAACATTTTCGTGTGATGTTTGTGACAAAACTTTTCAACACAAACAAGTTTTAATTAAACATCAACTAATTCATACGGAAGAAAAACCGTTTTCGTGTGATGTTTGTGATAAGAAATTTAAATACAGACAAGTTTTAAATACACACAAACGAATTCATACTGGAGAAAAACCATATTCGTGTGATATTTGTGACAAATCATTTATCCAGACAACACATCTAGCACATCATAAACGACTTCATACCAAAGAGAAATTATAGAAAACGAGCGTCGTCAGTGTCATATTTATTTTGAGCAGCTCATCACAAAAACATTCATGTTAGAAAATAAATTGTCTGTGCCTTATAGCGTTTTCTTTTGACTGCCCTCGTGTGCACTGAGAACACTCTAATTATAAAATGTATGTTCGATTGACTTAGATTGCTCAAACTGAGTTTTTCGATTGACAATAGAGAGCACTCCTAGTGCGCTCCATCTTGCTCTGACTAGTAAGGTCAGAGCAATAGTGCAGTGCAAAATGGCGTCGAAAAACCTACGAATGTTGACATTGTTGGAACTATTATCATCAGAAAGTTCTGCTGATGAAGACGCTTTAATTATAATTACAAGTCAAAGAAAGCAAGTGGTGAATACATTTGACACGAGCACGATGGACACTCTCGTCTACATCCGATTCAACTTTCAACCGCCATTTTTAAATATTCAACTATTAACCGCTTTAATTGTACCTATTAATACTGATAGTAGAACACGAAAATAAATAAAAAAACTGTTTAAATGTATGAAAACTTTTTTTATTCTTATCGTGTCTGCACTCATTTGAATAATAGTTATTTTTAATAGTTTAATAAAAAAATTACTACGTAATTTTTAATTTAAAAATATCATTTTTCAGGTATACCAACGTAATTTCTAGCCAAGCGACGTTGACTAACTGACGAGAACTGTATTGCCGACCGAACACTCGGCGAGAGTGTACACAGCTCCACTCGCGGCTACTCGCCTTATGAATGTCTCGCCGAGTGTGTACTGCCGGCATTAGCAATTTATGCGAAATGGGATGCGTCAGAAAATAAAACAAAGATGTTTAGAAAAAAAAGCATTTTTTATTCATTGAATTCAAATATTAGAAATATCAATTTATTATTAATTACAAAGATATAATAAATTGGTAAAATATTAATTTAAAAATAGTTTTTTGTTTTTATAAGTATAATCCTTCAGGGGTGCCTTCTTTCTTTCGGTATAAAACACTTTCTTTTGATTTTTTAAAGTCTTCATTTGTCACTTTCATTCTACGTTCACGCAATGCCATCAAACCGGCCTCAGTACAAATAGCCTATGGAAAAACAAACAAAATTTAATTGCATAATTAAAATAATTTATATTAAGGACGTTCATGCATGAGGCAAGAGACAAAACAGTTTTAATTAAATAATTAATTCAAACGTTCGTCAACATCATTTTTTTAATGCAATTATATAAACTGCAAATATTTCAAAGAGTATTTATAAACATTATTTATTATGGTGCCTACTTTAATAATATAGTTATTCTAATTTTAAGTACAAACAAATTCTCTTCTCCTTAAGACACTGTGTTCAAAGTTTGATTTTTAATTGATAATTACTCTTTGAAATGATCGACGACAAGTTTTAAATTTTTAAGGAAGGCTAACTACTGAATTGAGCTAATCAATTCACTAAAAAAAAATTTTTTTATCTACTATCAAGCCTCATGCATGAGAACGTCCTTAAACTATGAATGAAATAAGTTAATCATTGATTCAACTAAATCTCTAACTTTGGGTTAAAAAAGAAATTGATAAAACCAGACCTGAAAAAAAAACTAAATAAATACAAACCTTAATATCCGCTCCAGATAAATCATCTTTAGCCATAATTAAATCTTGTAAAACAACATCTTCGGCGAGTGTCATTCGAGCTGTATGAATACCAAATATACGACGTTTAGTTTTCTCATCGGGTAATGGAAATTCAATTTTACGATCGATACGACCAGGTCGTATCAATGCTGGATCTAATGTTTCAATACGATTTGTGGCCATTACAACTTTGACATCACCCCGTGAATCGAAACCATCCAATTGATTTAAAAGCTCTAACATAGTACGTTGAATTTCACGTTCACCGCCACTGTTCGAATCATAACGTTTCGTACCGACAGCATCAATTTCATCGATAAATACTATAGAGGGAGCATGTTCTTCAGCGACACGGAATAATTCTCGAACCAGTTTTGGTCCATCACCCTACAAATTAATGACAATGTAAAATCATTTCGAAAATTTTCTACTGCAATCCCATGAAACGCTCAACTCTAATTTTTGCTTACCAAATATTTTTGAATTAATTCTGAGCCTACAACACGTAAAAATGTGGCTGACGTTTGATTCGCAACAGCTTTTGCTAGTAAAGTTTTTCCAGTTCCTGGAGGTCCATATAGAATAACACCTTTCGGTGGTTTGATACCCATTTCTTCGTAATATTCTGGATGAGTTAATGGTAACTCAACGGATTCCTATAATAAACAACATCAGAAATTTTATGTTCCATAAATATAAGGTGTCTTTTGAGAGCCAATCTGTATGGCTCCGACTTTTGGGAGGCCAACCAGTACTTTCAGGGTAAAAAAGTGTGTGTACGCACGTAAGAAGCTATGCTTCTTTTTAAATAATTTATTAAAATAGTTTTAAATAAGACCAACATTACTATTAAGACACAAAAGTTTAATAAAATAATTTAGTGAAAAACTACAATAGAAAAATTCTATATTGTATCTAAAACCAATGATTCTACATTTGATCATGGTCGAACAGAACCAGCGTCACTTCTCACGTTAAAATCAGTGTTTAAAAGACTGACATTCAATCCATTATTTACATTAGAATCAGAGTTAGTGAAATTTATCAAAACCAGGCCAGGTTTATCAATAAATACATTTAATATACAAAGTTTACGAGCCCTGAAAAATGATATTATTGATTATGAGGTTTATAATTCTAATAATCTTCTTTTATCAGTAAATATGCAGTAATAATGATGAAGACATTCCTGTACCTAATTTCAACTGTGATTCGTTTCATGCTGAAAATACACTCTGATCGGACTCTCATAACGCACCAAAAGATAAAATAACTGAAAAAAATAGAGAAAAATTATAAATACCTTAATTTCTTGAATTTGTGTATCGAGACCACCAATATCGGCATACGTTTCTTGTGGAGCTTTTTCTAATTTCATAACAGTAACCATTGGATCTGTATCATCTCCTAGGACTCCCACAACAGCATGCACTTTGTGATTGAGAAGTACAGAACAACCCGGTTCCAGTTGATCTTTATCCACAAATGATAATATGCTGACATAATGTTCGCTTCCAACGGATGTCGAAACAATTGCATGATTATCATCGATAATTTCTTCAAGGGTTCCCACAGACATTGGTGTCCCTATGGAAAAAAACGATTTACAATTTAGTAATTCAAATTTTCCCAAATTTTTATTTCGTTTAGATCATTTTTTTTTTGTAAAAATCATTCCAGAAAGAAATTTGGAAGCGAATACTCAGTTCTTTCTAGAAAATATTCAGTTTTTCTCAATTTTAGGGGTGTAAAATACGAGTCCTCATTAGAAAAATCAAAGAAGCCAACATAAGTGAAACGCAACGTTTTTTTTTTTTGGTCAAAATAATCTGGATGAAAATATGATTATGAACAAAAAACAACTTTTTTCGACTTTTGGGCACAAAGAAAATGAAAATTTAGATCAATTTAAAACGTGACTATAATTGTTAAGAAACTTTAAATTACCTCTTAAATCATCAACTTTTGATCTTTCCTCTTCATTTTTCTCTTCTTGTGGTTTCAATCGTTCTTGATTTCGAATAAATTCCTCTTCCATTAACAAATAATCCTTAATTCGTTCCAATTTGAGTAATTTCAAGCGACATCGTGTATGTGGTGTAACTGCTGGTAATTTTAATGCTGTGTCAGGTCCCTTTGTACGTCGCTTCTTTTTACCCACACGCGTTGGAATTGGTGGTTCATATTTCTTTTTCTTATCTTTATCATCTTTTTTATCACTTCCACCGGCACCCGATTGGTTTTGACCCTAGAAAACAACCCATACCCTTAATTGTTTTCAAGAAGGCATATTATAAACCTTGGATGTTTGTTTAAAAAATAACATCCACAGCCGATCAATTTACAAAATTACGTTTAGAAATTTTCATTGGGATTATGGATAAATTTGAATATTTGTTGAATAATTTTGAATTATTAAAGTGCACAATGTAAGTGGAACAATTTTTTTAATCGAACATTTTGAAATTTCCTGAATTATTCGATTTGTAATAAAATTTCAAAATTGATAACAGAAAATAATATTTCACCGGTACATAAATAAATAGTTTGATAAGTAAAAAAGAAAAGTACATACCATTTTCTTTTCGGAAAAACGTTCTTTGACAATACACTCAAAATTAACAAGTCATCTACCGAATAATTTTGTATAATAGTTTTATATTTTACTTGGATATTGGTGTGCATGTTGTGAGTACATTTTGAACTAATATAGCTATCTTCATTGTATTCAATATACGTCTATTTTACACTGTGCTTCAAAAGTAAAGACCCCGAGGCATTTGTTTCCTATATTTAATTTTCTTTTTTAAATAAATTTCCCTATTCATTCATAACATATTCAGGAGTTTACAATAATTCTAAAATTGGTAATTAGTGTATATTTTTCGAAATTTTATCGTTGATTTATCCAGTTTTGATAACGATTTGATTAATACGATTTTATGCCCCCTTTTATAAGATTTCAGACGATATCTTGTAAACCGCTCTTTGAATCATCCAATGAACATGATTTTCACATTTTTTGGGTCCAATTTACCTTATACTGTGAATTTTATCCAAATCCGGAACAAAAATTATTAATCGATTTTTTTTAAGGTCCACCCCTTAGAAAAAATCTAAAAAATCACAAAAAATGTTAAGTTGTCGATTTAAATGGAAATTAGTTTATATAGTAAATGGGACTCAAAAAACACAAAAATTCGGTTGGTTTGATGATTGGACGAATAGTTCCCGAGATATGCCCTCTGTATACGATTTTACGCAACTTTTTATACGATATCAGACGATATATCACAAACCGCTCACTAAATTATAATATATACATGATTTTCGTGTTTTTTGGGTCCAAATTACCCTGTACAGTGAATTTTATCCAAATCGGGAACAAAAATTATTAATCGATTTTTTCGATTTTTTTCAAGGTACACCCTTTAGAAAAAAACGTCGCCCGAGTGTCAGTGGCGCCACTATCGTGAAGAACGCGTTTCATTCAATATCTCGAGAACGGTTTACTTAACGCAAAAAACTATAAGAACTTTTTCTCTTATAAATTAAATTTCCTAACTTTTTTATTCGAAATTTTTTTTTCTAGCATCAATATTTTCCGAGTAATTTTGTTCGAAAAGCACAAACTTCCCTATTTTCGTCTGTTTTTAACCGTTAACTTTTATTGAATTTTACCCATTATCAAAATTATACATCATTTAATTATCTATAACTTTTGTCTAAAACTTTTTTCTCTACTGACAATACTTTTGTAATTATTGCTTAGTTTATTGATAAATTGAAATTGACAAAAGTAGATATATTTTTGAAGCCAGTGCCAAGTATATTTATTGGCAAAAGATGTCGCTCAGATAGATTATATTCAACATGAAGTTAGAATCTAAAGACGGTGTCGGATAGTAACATAAACAATTGTACAATTGGTAGCCCCATTCAACATATGTAGTGTGTATTTATATTTTGTCATTCATTGGCTTTGCAGCGACGTCTTTGTTAAGTGCTTCTTTCGTTTTTTATATTATATTTTTTATTCATATTTTTCGATACTCTTTAAAAATAGTTTAATAAAATTTACAAAAATAAATCGAAAATTGTGCTGTCACAATTTGAAGGTAAAATTCAAATTCATTTTCTGAAAAATTAATTCACCAAAAAAAAAACAAATTCAAAAAAGTTCTTTGAATTCTGAATCATAATAATAATAATAAAAAATCTGCTCTGTAATAATAATAATAATCACTGTTGGTTGAAGTTATATGTTTGTGTGTTTAGAATGGGTGTTATGATACTGACGCAACGAGTTTAGTTGCCTTTAAGATTGCTCTAGATTGTCACAGTCTAATCCAAATATTATTTTTAGTGTGTATTTTTGTGTTGTAAACAAGAGAGTGAGTTGGCAATTGCTGAATTTTTTTCAATATTTTTCATTTTATTTTCAAATTATTTTCACATAATCATTTTCATTTTGAAAACAGGTATGCGCTTTATTACTATATATATCTTATTTTTGTATTAATTCTTTTTTTTTCTTTAATTAATTTGTATCCAAGGCTAAAATAATTGTGACCTTAATTCAGTGCATTGCACCTTTTGTTAAATACAATTTTTTTTTTGTTCTTTTGTGTTTTTGATAATTATTGCAAACACTAGATATTTGTGTTGGAAAATTTATAAATTTTCCACTGTAAAAATTTGTATAAAACACAGTATGAATTCTATTGTCGTGTGATCGATCATTCATGAAAATAAGTGTATTAAATGATTATTTATATTCGTTAGAAAATTCCCCATATGGATTAAATTTTCCGCAAAAAAATATTAAACCATATTGTGTTTAAAAAGTTATGTAACATGTTAAAATTTCCAAAATTAGTTGGTAAAAATTTTTACCATATTGTAAATTTGATAATTCATTGATATCAAAAAATAATAAAGAATTATCAAAATAAATTTTTGGATAATGATGTGGCAATATGTTTGTGACAAAATCTATAATTTTTCTTGCGTTTGTGAATTTAAAAAAAAATATATGATCAGCAATTGTGAAATTTTTTTCGAAATGTTTAGTAACTTAATTTATACAGTGTGTATCAGGAGAAAGCACTTTATTTTGATTTTGAAATTTCAATTATATAAGTTTGCGACAATAGAGATGATTTTTTCATGAGACATCCTGTAAATTTCAGTTTATTTGGTTTAAATGAATGAGTGTTTATTGTTTTAAGAAAAATATTGAGTTAATTTATCGGTTGGTTTTTGTTTGGTTATCCAACATCCGTTTTGCGGTTAGCGACGATAAACATGTTTTATTTTTATTATGAATATCAAATTCGAATAAAAGTAGGATATTTAGAGATCAGAATTTTCTAGAAATTCATGAATTATCGCGGTTATACAGAATATTTGAAAATATCTAAATTCTATCGAAAAAGTTGATTGATTCAGTTGGAAAGAGACTGTGATTTTACGTAGGAATATCAAAATAAATATCTTTACAATTCTGGTTATAATTTGATGTAGGGGAAATTTATCAACATTGGGACATTTATGTCAATTATTGATACTAAACACGAATATAAAGCGTAAAATTTTGATATTTTGTCTTAAAAGATTTGGCTCAAGTTTTATAGAAAATATTTTTTTGTACTTACTATCATGTACACTCCCATTCATAAAAATTGTATCAGTTGAAACATTCTAAGTAATACTGTATGTAATATTATACATATATTTAGTAATATATACGAGCTTAGAATGTGACTTACTGGTTCTATTTTTATGAACGGGAGTGTACTAAAGTCAAAAGTTTTGTCTGGGGAAATATCACGTAGCACGAGAGTGCGTTAGGGGCCAAGTTTTATTTTCACAAGTACACAGGATCACAAAAGTAACGTGTTCATGTTCCAAAGTTTATAAATGATTTGTGCCTTTATTTATTTATATATATATATATATATATATATATATATATATATATATATATATATTAATCTTATATACAATAATCATATTATTTATTCGTCTGCATCTACGCACTCTAGATGCCACAATTTTAGTTCGATTCGAATAATATTTGGAATACAAACTTTTGGTATTTGAAAGATCAAGTTTGTTAATAGACAACTCGTTCAAACAGAAAGGGAAGCTTAGAGAGAAGAAGAAACATAAAGTGTGATATGTCTCTCCTAATGTTAGTCAAATGGAAAAATTTCTGAAAAGTAAAGTTGTAGAAAATATATTTTATTAAAATTTATCGTCTGATCTTATTTTCTGTAATATTTATTACACAAATATATTTGCAGTTTTAATCTTGATACTGCTAAAAACTTTATATTTCGACAATGGTAACCAAATTTTCCTTTCTTTGAGAAAACTCGTTAGTTAACTATGTGGCTCCTAGTATTCCTACGTGACAAATTTTGTTTTTGCCTTTAACTGTACTAAAGTTTTGAACGTATATATATATATATATATATGTATAATGATCGTTGTTTACAAACATCTGCTCATATTTATTTGCATGTAACCTACTTTAATTAAAATAATAACGTTGTACTGTTGTACACTGTACATTGTACCACAGTTGTACGATTCATTGTACACTTACTTATAAGTTAAGCTGTTGAGCTGATTGTATTCAATTAAAAATTTATTTAATTGTCTTTAGTTACCATTTGTTTGTATGTCTGTCTGCCTGTCTTCACTATTCACTATTCACCTTTAAGGGGGGGGGGGGGGGGTACTAAATATTAAAAAAAAAACAAAGACTGACTCCTATTATCATTCGTGTAGGCCTGTAGGGTAGAAATGCCGAATCTTTATTGATCTACATACCATTTTTTCTAAAAAAGAAATTTATTAATTAAATTAAATACTGATATGAAAAAATTACCTCGTCAACCAGGAATCGAACCTCGGGCCTCTGGATTACCGGTCCAGTGTGCATCCTCTACACCAAAGACGATTGTGATGTGACAGCCAACTTTTCCATATTATTCTGATTTTTATATATATATATACTTTTTATATATTTATCAGACAGTATAAACTTCTTGTTTGAAGTGATATTTTTTTATTTAATATTTGTTTATTTGTGTATACTTTCGTGTCAACATACAAGTGTTTGTCCAAATTCCTTTCGGTTACGTATGACAAACTGTAGAAGACTATAGCGTATACCCGACACATTTCATTGTCATTGAATTTATTAATTAAATTAAATACTGATATGAAAAAATTACCTCGTCAACCACAATCGTCTTTGGTGTAGAGGATGCACACTGGACCGGTAATCCAGAGGCCCGAGGTTCGATTCCTGGTTGACGAGGTAATTTTTTCATATCAGTATTTAATTTAATTAATAAATTCAATGACAATGAAATGTGTCGGGTATACGCTATAGTCTTCTACAGTTTGTCATACGTAACCGAAAGGAATTTGGACAAACACTTGTATGTTGACACGAAAGTATACACAAATAAACAAATATTAAATAAAAAAGAAATGTTTAATGAGGCCACTACGTCCAAATTTTGGACGAAGTGATTAATGGGGAAAAAAACTAAATGCTATCAACTGAAAAAAAAAAGTTTCCTACAAAAGTTGTTAGTAATAGTATTTTATGAATAAAAGTATTGATGTGTTTTTCCTGA
Source organism: Nineta flava (assembly GCA_963920215.1). Taxonomy (NCBI): domain Eukaryota; kingdom Metazoa; phylum Arthropoda; class Insecta; order Neuroptera; family Chrysopidae; genus Nineta; species Nineta flava. Next base: position 144,457,475 of record OY986040.1, read on the forward strand.
TTTTGGGATGGTTGTCCCGCTCTGGGATCAGGTTCTTCTCGCAGGGTTGACAAGGCACGTGATTGAAGTCAATATACGTACTATCTTTTCTGAAAGTTCCATCATGGTCACCACTTCTATTACATCTAGATAATATTTTGTAACTATCAGATATTTTAGATTCGTTTAATTGAAATACAAATCCACTTTCATTGATAAATCAAGCTCGAACTTCAAAAATTCTCCGAATAGGGAATATGCATGAAAATTTTTTTTCACATTTATTTTCAGAATATGAAAATACTGTTAATACTGTAATAATATTTAAAAATGAAATTAAAATCCGACAAATATCAAGCGAGCTATAAGCTTTTAAAGATTATTATCTGTCTCTTTCTTGCAAAAATACTAAAAACGGAGTTTTACGTGTATTTTAAATGGTAAAAGTGTAATATGACGTCACATAACATATCAAGTGAGCTATCACTCTCTTTGTCTAATCGGGAATTTCAATCATTCATATCTCGCTTATTTTTAAAGTTATTTAAAAAGTAATTTTACCTTGATATTTGTCAAGTAAACATGCTTCAATTCAAGTGAACAAAAATTTTCATGCATATTCCCTATTGTTGCTCGAATTAAGTTAAAACACAATCCATCTACACACATTTAGAAATCATCTGTACAAAAATATTCATATTTATATTTTGGAAATCTATAATTTTGTACGAATATTAAAAATTTTTTTTTTTAAAGTGACCTTAATAATAATAAAAAAATAAGAGATATATTTTTTTATGGTTGAGAAAATTTCTATATTTAAATAATTTTGTACCCTTTCATGGTTCAGTTATTTTCTAAACAGAATTTTGTTATCTTTTTTAAAAAAAAATTTTGTCTTACCATATTTTGTTTGGTTAAAAAGAATATAGTATTCCGCCTTTGTGCACTTGCAAGTATCTTTGAATCAGTGTTTAGATATTACAACAGAACTCAGAACAATATTTTCTGTGTCATAATTTTGTAAAATACATTCTGAGAAATATAAAATTATGTTGAAAAGTAAACAGAATATCAAAAATGCCGCATTTCACTTTTAAATCTACTTATATTTCTTAATACTAATAATAATTAGAAAGAGGGGTACCGCAAATGGGTCCTTAGCACCTAGACCAAGAGGTCCTCTGTGCCCTCCGAGTAAGAGATGTGCTTATATTTCTTAACTGTTCTTTGAATCAATAGGGAATATGCATGAACATTTTTTTTCACATTTATTTTCAGAATATGAAAATACTGTTATTACTGTAATAATATTTAAAAACGAAATTAAAATCCGACAAATATCAAGGAAGCTATAAGCTTTTAAAGATTATTATCTGTCTCTTTCTTGCAAAAATACTAAAAACGGAGTTTTACGTGTATTTTAAATGGTGAAAGTGTAATATGACGTCACATAACATATCAAGAGGGCTATCACCCTCTTTGTGTAATCGGGAATTTCAATCATTCATATCTCGCTTATTTTTAAAGTTATTTAAAAAGTAATTTTACCTTGATATTTGTCAAGTAAACATGCTTCAAGTCAAGTGAAAAAAAATTTTCATGGATATTCCCTATTATTGATAATCCGCATTTGAAAAGATTCATAACCCCTAAAAATAGCGAGTATTTGGATATTCTTTGGAAATGATCAAATAGAACGTTTTAATCGGTCGGTAATCATTCAGTCCAACAAATGACGTGAGATTATCCAATACAGCCCTTAGGCTTGTTATCTATACGTTCATATAGGCAGTAAGTAGGGTCCGCTGGAAATATGACCTTCTTACCCTAAAAACACAATTTTATCACATGCTAAAGGCGTGATATCACACAACGACCTACAAGATGGGTGGTACGAGCCGATCTTACAGGTACAGATATGGAATATTATCAGGTGTAAATGTAGAAGATTTTCTGCTAGACAATCCTTTTTAAAAACTAGCTTCCTTCAAGAAGTCTAGAATCTGTACAGATTCAAAGAATTGTATGGTCACTATAAACTCATGGTAGGCACCCAGGCTTGTAGTTCTGTTCTTAGGGCGCTACAATCTGCTAGAAAGTGTGCCATAATTTCGATATCCCACGCAGAACCTAACACAGCCATGGTCTGGAGATGTATTTTGAAATTACAATGCTTCGTGAGGAAACTCATCAGTAGCCGTAGATTTTGGATCTTCTTTGATTAATACTTTTCCTAGATTTCAACGATTTTTTTAAAAGATTTAGTACGTGTCTAGCCTCAGAGTAAGGCTCTTTTGAGCGTTTCATCTTTCTTGAAGTCTTTTCGGTAGATGTGGTGTTCAAACCCACAGAGAACAGTCTTTGGATCCATCAATCCCGGCCGATAAGTTGTAAGCCTTCTGTGTGGCGTCTGTTACCCGTAGACGTCTTGCCTTCGGATGACAGGTTGTTTTCAAGGAGGGCACAGAGGACCCTTTGATCTAGGGTGCTAGGAACCCGTTTGCGGTACTCTTCTTTCTAATTATTAATCCACAGAATGGTTTCGATCCTGTATGAGGTATCGATAGTCCTTTAGTTGCCATCTTATCTGCTACCTCATTTTCTTCTATTCCTATATGTCCTAAGACCCGGAGCATACATCAAACGTGGTTTTGATTGTAAATAATCTCATCTTTACAGCGTGTCTCAGAGGAAGCAAAGTAACTTACTTAATTGTGAGACACTCCATATATATTTGTAGTCGATTCAGTTGCTAGGTTCCTTCTTTCATTTTGGATAATAATGGAACATTGGTCAATACCGGAACAGTATTGCAGTGCAGACTAATAAATAATATAATTGTATATGATAAGATTATACAGTCTGTTTTCAAATGCATTTCTAATAGGGAATCAATGTTAAATAAATAATTAAAATATTTACTATAAAACCATACATCCATACACATACAAACATCTGGGCTGCTTATGTTATGATATTGGTTTGATGTCATTTAAGAGTGGGGAATTTAGTGATGCACACTTAATTTATAATATTATTATTCATTACATATGCACACACTACTAACTACAGAGTATCCCTACTATTTTTATATCTTTATGAAGCATTGTGTAGTTATATAGTCAATAATATTTAACATTGATTCTCTATTGGCAAAGCTGTCCAAAACAGACGGTATATATACAGTGTGTGTTGGACAGATTTTCCTATAGAGAATCAATGTTAAATATAATTTATTACTGCCTGGCCGTGTGGTACTGTATCAAGTCAGTCAGTACACATGTGATGAGAGTGCACTTTAGTAGTATGTGCATTGTGCATCACAAAATCCCCACTCTTAAATGACAAACAAACAACCATACGCATACAGTATAGCTGCTATGAGATGACTGACTGACTTTATTTACATGTGTACTGACTGACTTTATACAGTACCACACGGCCAGGCAGTAATAAATAATATTTAACATTCATTCACTATAGGAAAAGCTGTCCAACACACACTGTATATAAAATTGTACATTGTGTTTATATACTGATTACGTATGGAGACAATTTTTTTAAATTTGATATCAAGGCCACCTCCATAAATATCATTTTTATTAGGGTCAATAAGAATTTAAAAACAAATGAATTAAATCTCTACTACACTTTAGTACACTGTGCACAGATTACAGAATTACATTATCAGACCAGGCCCGGACAGCTAGTAGAAGCTATATCGAAACTGTGATTTTTCTTTTAATTTTCATACAGATCCTATTAATCAATTATTTTATATAGGAATTATTAACATTTAGTAGCTCGGCTGTGAATGGATTGCAAAATACACGATTTTTTTTTAAAGTTATACTTCTTTTAGCGCTTTATGAGAATAGGGAATATGCATGAAAATTTTTTTTCACAATTATTTTCAGAATATGAAAATACTGTTAATACTGTAATAATATTTAAAAACGAAATTAAAATCCGACAAATATCAAGGAAGCTATAAGCTTTTAAAGATTATTATCGGTCTCTTTCTTGCAAAAATACTAACAACGGAGTTTTACGTGTATTTTAAATGGTGAAAGTGTAATATGACGTCACATAACATATCAAGAGAGCTATCATCCTCTTTGTCTAATCGGGAATTTCAATCATTCATATCTCACTTATTTTTAAAGTTATTTAAAAAGTAATTTTACCTTGATATTTGTCAAGTAAACATGCTTCAATTCAAGTGAAAACAAATTTTCATGCATATTCCTTATTAGATCAGAGTGTATTTTCATCATGTAATGAATTGCTGATGTAACACTCGTTAGATCAATGTAACACTGATTTCTCTCCTACTCTATCGCAAAGGGAGACAATCAGTAAAAAATGTGTGTCATACAGTAGAAAGGCGAAACAGACACAAGTAAGTCTGTCGCATAAGTGGACAACTCTTTTAACTCTTTATTGGACAATAATTTTATGTGTGCTATGATTTTTGCATATTGAAATACAAGAATGAATGATTGTTAGATATTTTGGTAAATAACTACACCGCCCAGCTAGAACATTTCAATTTGTCTACACAGTTGAAATTAGGTATAGGAATGTCTTCATTATTATTAATCCATGTTTCTGATAAAAGAAAAATATTAGAATTACTTACATTATCAATGATATTAATTTTCAGGGCTCGTAAACTTTGTATATTAAATGTATTTATTGATAAATTTGGCCTGGTTTTGATAAATTTCACTAACTGTGATTCTAATGTAAATAATGGATTGAATGCCAGTCTTTCTGGTCCTGTTCTACCATGATCAAATGTAGAATCATGTGGTTTTAGATACAATATAGAATTTGTGTATTGTAGTTTTTCACTACTGATATCATTTTATTAAACTTTTATGTCTTAATAGTAGTGTTGACCCTTATTAAATATTATTTGAATTAAATTATTTAAAAAGAAGTATAACATCTTACGTGCATTTTTTTTTCTATTTTGTAGTCGATATATTTGTTATTTAAATTTTACATAATAGAAATTTTTGAAATTATTTCAATAAATTTTTGTTCTGACTATTTAAAATAAATTAATGGAATTTTCATACATCATTAATTTTCCATTTGACATATTTGGGAGTTTTATTATTATCACTAAAAACCTTGTTATAAAATTTTGGTATTTTTTTTTTTTTTAAATTTCAAGGCGAATTTGGTATTTGGTCAAAATATTTATAAAATTAGCTCTTACTTATCACTCGATCAGCTATCAACCAACTAAAAATTTAGAAGTATTTATACTAATTTAATGGTATAAAAATTGTGAAACAACCTTTTAGATTTCTTAATAAGGAATATCTATCTTTATAAAAGTTTGAACCTGGGACTCTAAGTGAAAATATAAACGTTAAGGTCGTATTTATTGTGAGCAATGTGATTGGTTGACAAACACGAATGGATATCTCCAATCGTAATAATACCGATGATTGCCGACTGTCACATAGACGATCGTTACAAAAAACGTGACATTGTATAATTTTAAAATTTCATTTCATTCCCCATTTAAAATCATGTATAGAGTCTCGACAACACGAATGGATATTTCCTATCGTAATAATGCCGATGATTGCCGATTGTCATATAGCCGATCGTTACAAAAAACGTGACATTGAGACATACAAATTTCACATAAAAAATTATGTGTTTTTTACACATAAGAAATACTTGAGGGTGGCACCCTTCTGGTTGCCAGAATTTTCGATGAATGATATACAGGGTGCTGTCATTTTAAACAGTGCACTTGAAAATTTCTTCAAGGACGCGTTTTTGGGAAAAAATAACTCGACTAATAGTTGTTTTATCGAAGGGGGGGGGATCTTGTGTTGATCTTGATTTCTAACTTAGCACCATGGCTTTTTTGGTTATTTGAAGGCCAAATGGGTAATCAAGTCTATTTTGTTTAATAATTAACCTTTTTATAGTCCTCACAAATGAAGATGAGATTTCATACCTCCTCCTTAATTCTACTTCAAGAACGATTCAATTATTTTGAACAGTAGCCAAAAATTCTTTTTTGAAAAAAATCAAAATAACAAAAAATTATTATATTCACCGTTGAATAACAGAATACAATTAAGAAAATTTTGAGCTTAAGAACAAAGTTCAAAAAACAAAATAACACATCACGTGACGTATTGGTTGTATAAAATTAAAAAAAAAAATTTTTAGGATTCCGTAGCCAGATTTCGTGGCGAGATATATACAAAAATGGTTCGGATAAAAGTTTCCTATTATAAATACCATGAAAGTTGTTCGCCGAAGGGTATGTCATGAGGGTTGGTTGATGTCTGAAACATCACAAACACTAATTTTAGCTTTTAATTTACCCAGCAGAGAGCATATATAAGTGATACAGTTCCCAAAACTAAAAACTTCTATTCGAAACATTTTCCCGAAAATCGACTGTGAAATTTTGAAAATAACTCATTTTTCTGAGACCATGTTTCATTTTTATTTTATTTTTATGTTTACATGGATGGCATCGCGAATGTGTATAGGACACGACACACACTTGACCGGTTTTTTTAATGAATTTTCTTTTCTTTTTTTTTTTATAAATTAATTTATGAGTGTTTTTATAAATATTATGATTATAAGCCATTTAAATTTTTTTAATATACCCGATAATTAAATTTTATACAAATTATAGTCTATGAAACATTTTGTGTGTCCAAGGACATTCTACAATTTCTACGCATTAAAAAATGTAAATTTAAAAAAAAATATCACCTATGTTTGGTCACGGTTTTACTTTTTATGACTTTTTTTAAATTTTATTATTTCTTTTATACAAAAATTTCAAATAAAAGTGTCCCATTATTTTAAGGACGTTCATGCGCTACGCTACGAGTCAAATGAGTACTATCTTTAATAAAATTTATTTAGGATTTTAAAACAGTTGTAAAGTATATCAATAAACGATTTATAACCTTTTTTTATTTGTCCTAAATATTTCTAATGTATTGGAAAATATCAGCAAATGTTAATTAGAAATTGATTTGACAGATCTGACAATAAACTATGTTGTATATTTGTGTGTATGTGTATATTTTTTTACTGTGCGCTGTCGCCAGTTTTGAAAATATGGTGGCAAAAACAAACCTAACAAAACAGTTTTAATTTTATTAAATAATTAATTCAAACGTTCGTCAACACCATTTTTTTAATGCAATTCATATAAACTGCATATTTCAAAGAATATTTATAAACATTATTTATTATGGTGCCTACTTTAATGATATAGTTATTATAATTTTAAGTACAAACAAATTCAGTTCGCCATAAGACGCTGTGTTCAAAGTTTGATTTTTAATCGATAATTACACTTTGAAAGGATCGTTAACAGGTTTTTAATGTTTGTAGGAGGATAACTACTGAATTGAGGTATTCAATTCAGTAAAAAACAATTTTTTTTAAATCTACTATCAAGCCTCATGCATGAACGTCCTTAACTAATATTAAAAGTATTCATTCTTCTGATCGTACCAAAATTATGGTGTGTAGGTAGCGAACAGACACCAATAGTCGATACATTTTCGATATGCATCCCTACAATCCTTAAACATGAAAACTATCTACAAATGATACTTTTTTCAAACAATTTCCGTTATATAAATGTCATATTTATAAAACAAGAAAATTGTTAAGCGCTCTCCGCTATATATAATTAAAATATTTTTAAGGGTTGCATTTGTTGTTATCGGGGGTCAAACCTATTATTTAAAATCAAAAAGTTATATGATGGGGTGTCAAAAAAAAATATTATGAGAATTTAAAAATAATACAAAAAATGTTAAAGACCACAGCTGTATCCTTTCAAAAAAAAATTATCAACATCCTTTTTGAGAATGAAAGGAAGCCTAAAAAAAAAAATTAAAATTCATTCAATATTTTTTTATTCAAATATGTTTAAAATTTTTTTAAACCCTTTTTTTTACAAAAACGAATTACGTATACTACCGGTCATTAGGCACATTTGATTCTCTAATCTTTGTTGTGAAATCTTTAGGGGCTTAAGAAGTCTGCTCCCCGGGGGGTTGATATATTCAATAACACAGAAATTTGAATATTAATAGGTAACTGATGTTTATTTTTCACAATTTTAACAGTTGATTTGTGTCGAATTTATTCATTTTTCGTAATAATGTTTCGAACAAAAGTTGTTAGTATTTTTATAACGAACAATTTTTATTTGAATCATTTTTTCGATAATCAAATAAATTCGGAATAATCCTGAAGAAACACTGGCAATAAATTCAAATTTTGATAAATACTTCTGGTTTTATACCCCAGGAAATACAGCTATTGTTTTTGTTGGAATTTCGTAAAAATTTCTTCAAATGTCCATCGATCCTACCTACTAGATGTCAAAAATCACTATCGGTAAAATTTTTATATATGTATATATATATACATATATATATATAATATATATATATATATGTTCACATAAGTTTATGCGTCTGTGGACACTCTAGTGGTCACAGTTTTATTCCGATTAGAATGAAATTTGGTATTTGAGGCGCTTTTAGTATTCAACAGGTCAAGTTCGTTAATGGGTAAAATGGGATGAGAGGAAAGGGGGGTTTAGAGGGGGGTAGAAACACAAAATTTTACATATCTCCCTTAATATTTGAGAAATCGAAAAATTTATCAAGAGTTAAGTTGTAGGTACTAAGTTTTACTGTAATTTTGTTTCTTATCATTTTTCTGTTACACGAATATTTACAGAAATATTTACAATTAAAGATTGAAAGTTAAAATTCTAAATATCTCTGTACACATTAGAGTTTGGAAAAAATGATAAGATAATGAATTATAACAAACTTGATTTTCTACAACTTTACTCCTTATACATTTTTCGATTGTTCCAATATTAAGAGAGATATTTTATATTTTGTGTTTTCTTCTACCTTTATACCTCCCCTTTCCCCTTGACGTAGGCCATTTATTAATAAAATTGTCCTTGAAAATACTAAAATGATATCAAATACGACATTTCATTTTGATCAGACTTAAATTGTGACTAGAGAGTGATTTATGTATTCTAAGAAAATTCGCAAGTTGAAGCAGCTCCTGCGTAACGAATTTTTTTCTTAGAGATATTCCACGTAAAATCATCATTTAAGCAAAAATATTATTTTGAAAAGTGTATTAAATTTTGTGTCGTATGTGCTGATTTCAATGGCGACTATCAAAACAGTTTACGTAATACAAAATATATAATAAATTAAATCTAGTTTGATTATACTTCACCATTTATAATCATCATTTTTTATACACTTTGTGTAAATACTTGGAAATTCATTACAAAATAATAAATAATTATTCGTGTTAACAACAGTTTCAATAACAGTTAAAAATCTATGCAATTCTAATATATATATCTATTTCTTGTAGAGAGAGGTAAACAAACCACAACATATATGGTTATGTAGTTCATTTTATATTTATTTCATCTTATTATTTTAAACTAGTTTAATCTTTTATTAGTCACGGTGTTTCCCACGCTTTTAATATTATTTGAATAGCTGTACAACGTGGTTTTACTTACGTGAATCTTACATTCAACAAGTCTGAGATAGCACTCTATATCAATGCTTGCCCTATTGTCAGATATAAAATGTTTGGGTCCGAAACCTTGGATCCATTAATCCTGGAAGCAATCCCAGTGGAGAAGCTGTTTGCCTCCATCTGCTTAAAATAGCACCTCTTACCCGGAGACATCTCGCCTTCGGGTGACAGGTTGTTCTCAAGGAGGGCACAGAGGACCCCTTAATCTAGGCGCTAGGGGCCCGTTTGTGATACTCCTCTTTCTAATAGGGAATATGCATGAAAATTTTTTTTCACTTTTATTTTCAGAATATGAAAATACTGTTAATACTGTAATAATATTTAAAAACGAAATTAAAATCCGACAAATATCAAGGAAGCTATAAGCTTTTAAAGATTATTATCTGTCTCTTTCTTGCAAAAATACTAAAAACGGAGTTTTACGTGTATTTTAAATGGTGAAAGTGTAATATGACGTCACATAACATATCAAGAGGGCTATCACCCTCTTTGTCTAATCGGGAATTTCAATCATTCATATCTCGCTTATTTTTAAAGTTATTTAAAAAGTAATTTTACCTTGATATTTGTCAAGTAAACATGCTTCAATTCAAGTGAAAACAAATTTTCATGCATATTCCTTATTATTGTTATTAATGCTAGTCCTGTTTATTTTACTTTTATACACGTATAGATGTATACAAACTTGACTTCTGTTTAGTATACCAAGGTATTAATCCAAGACAACTGAGATAACACTCTTTTGCAAGGCTTGTACTGTTTATTTTACTTCTATACACGTATAGGTGTATAAAAACTTGACTTATGTTTTATATACCAAGGTATTGTATATGTATCTATACTCCTATGTATATGGTTCTGCATTCTACATGGAGTTATAGATGTTTGAGTTGAAATTGTGGCAAAACTATTAAGTTTATGAAGAATAGTTTCCAAAAAAAAGTTGTTTGATTTAAAAAAATGAAGCATTTTTTCTAACTAAACTTTTCTTTTATCTCTTACGATTTAACAGATGGGTTCATCATCTTTAACTACGAATCTCTCGATTACAGCAGATATAATATATTGGGGTGCATCTCACCCCGAATGTATGAATGTTCAGGAAAACCTGATAAGCAAGCTCTTAACTATTGCCATGATATTGGAACAGCAAATCTTGTCAGACTAAATTAGAAGGGGGAACACAATGGGCCATCTGGTCGAAGTGCAATACTTTTTATACCCCAAAATATATGATATCTATTTATCTAATTCCACTGTCATGAAATTTCTGTGAGAATCATTTTACTAGGGTCTAAGAAAATCGAAAACCTAATCGAATTTAAAGCCGAAAGTAATAATTCGAATGACATAAGTGATTTTCTAGATTTGCAAATTAACAAAAAAAATTTGCATCTGTCGTTTTTCTCTAACACCTCTCATAATGGCCTAGATTTTTGTTTGTATTTTTCTGCAATGGACAAAAGAAACTGGGCAGATAAAACCAGGTTGTTGTGGCCACTGGTATTGTTATATTATTTGACATATTAATCCATATCTTTACAAAATTATTGTTTACCTTCTTTTGTTATGGTTTGGTTCTGTTGACAAATTACACGCTAAATTTCATATTTCAATGTAGGCTTAGTCCATTATCCTTCCTTGAGACATCCTTGAATCAACCTTAATCTGTTTAAGAACTCATTGTAAAATTTGTGGAATTTTTTTCAAACCTATGAATTCATTCAAAACTATGTCTATTCATTTCTCTAATACCATCATGTAGACCTAAGATTGAAAACCCTAATGTTGATATTAATTTTCCAAAGAATATCCGGAATAAATTCGAAATTGTATAATTTTTAGATTCTAAATCATAAAATATATTTTAATCGAAACATGAAATTTAAAACGCTTCTTTTTTTTTTAATTTGACGCTTAAATGATCAAATAGTTATTGAAGGGGAAAAATGGTAAAGTAGTTTTTGCTTTTTAACAAAAAAAAAATTAATTTATTCAACAACAAAAAATATATATTCTTCAAATACTATGGGTTATTTTTAGGCCAGAGGATATTGGTGTATGAATATCGATAACTATTCGGCCAAAATTTGTGTTGCTCTTTTTCTTCAATATATTACACTGTAAAGAAATAAAATTGTAGATCCAAAAAAGCCAGACAGTTGGCCAATATTTAACCTACATACAAATGCAGTGAAAAGACAGTAGGATAGTAGGCTTACATATGAGGACAGTAATGGCTTCCAGTACTTGGCAACCAATAGCCAGTTGTGTGTTTGGACGTGGTGAGTGATACATAGTCAGAGGATGTGTAAGGTCATAAGTCTAGCGTGCTACTGGCGGTCAGTACCTTTAGAGACACGTCCAATAATGGCTGCCACTTTGTCATGTGACCCTGTTACAGGTCGTCTGGCGTCTACTAAACTCAAACCTGCTTGAATTTGATGGCCACCAGTAGCCAACTGGACGATGACACTTTAGGGCCGTACACGCGAGGACCGTAGAGTATTAATTACTAGCGGCCATTACTGGCCGTAACTACGATCTCCATGTGCAACTCTTGCTAGTGACATGTTCTATTGTAATAGACATATATAGTTATCAAACCATCGTAACAGATAATCATGATCTAATTGAATTTAAATAGTGATTGTATGCGAACATCATGTATTGAATAATCAAGCAGTGAATAATTCAAATAGTTTTCTTCAATATATAGTTCTGTATGAAATTTTCCCAGTATTCTTTGACTTAATTCGAGCCTAAGAATAATGTTTATAAACTATTGTCGTCCCCCAGATCCGTGAGCGGGAAAAGAATTGATATTACTGGTCTAAGTAGATTGTGCAATATTGATATTGTATGGATATTGTATGGATATTGTTAATCGTGTACGGACCATTGACAATTGTATGAAATACTTTACAAATATTTTACATTAATTGCCTATTTTATTTATAAAAAAACACACAATACCACGTGATCTTGTTATGATAAAAAAATGAAACAATACAATATTATTTGTAAGTTAACCGTACCTATCAACTATTAATATATTGCGTTTGTCATATTTTCAATGGATGTAGTCTAGGCGATGTAGTTCAAACATTAGGGACACTACACTTGCACTAGATTTTGGAATTCAATATCTAGTCACCTTAGTTTAATACATATGTCGCCAGGGTTACACGTTGTAACTACCAATAAACTTTGTATTTGGTTTAAAGTCCAAAAAATTGTCTTTTCAATTAAGTTTTATTAGTTCAGATTTTAGATTGAATATTCCAGGGTATTCCTGGTATGTTCAAAGGAAAACGCTATTAGTTTCAACTGGTTCAATTTTTATTAACGTCTGTGTAAAAGCGGCAATGCGGCAAACGTTTGGCCAATTTTGCCTCCAACATTTGAAGCAAATATTCGACAAATTGTATTGGCCAAGTGCACTGCTACACGGTTGAACGAATGTTTGATTCAATCCTTTGAACCAAACGTTGACTCAAACGTTGGTTCAATAACTCAATATCAAAATGGGGGATACATTGGATGAGGCGATAATCGCTACGGGCGCAACAATAGTTTTTAATGGCTTGTTGCAAAATTCTAAATGACCGTATAATAATTTAATATAGAAAATTGATGTAAAAAGCATTTTTATTGGGCGATTTTAAGTGTACAATAAATTTAATACTATTGCTGTAATAATAATTATTTGAAAGATATTAAATAATTGATTTATAATTAAATGCCAAAACACAATTACAATTTAAAATCAAATCGCCAAAAGGACAAATAACAAATCGCAGGTCGTGTGGCAATGTGCCCAATGCTTTAAAACGTACAGCCGAACGGGAAGAGAAAATCCTTTGAAGCGGACGCTTTTACCGACAACAGCCGGAACGTCTTCCAATGCCAACGTTGGACGCACGATGCATCCAATCATCATTCGTCCAACGTTGGAAGGTGTTCGTCACATCGCGTAGCGCCGTCTTAGGTAAAAACACTATCAATGAGGCATTATAAATAGTATCCCATCGATGGCAATTAGTGTTATACATACAAAATGTTAAAACTTGTTTTTTGGTATATCGCCTTTATTTTGCTTTCCCTGCCTTTTAACGACTTTATTATACATAAATCAGCGATTTATTTTTTTTGAAATTTGTTTAGTAAATGTATAAATATATATTCTAATGTCAACGTAAACTAAACTAAAATATGAATCATCAGAAATTGTATTTGCTGAATAAATAAAAATAAATAATTGATTACCTTTTGTGAAAGGTTTTTTACGACGTATTCAATTTGTGTAGTATTTTTTTTTTAAATAACAGTTTCGATTATTTAAAATTGTTAAGGGTGTTGGACACTGACCTGAAACGCAAAACGTGATATCTCTTCTAATATTAATTACGGTTGTTAGGGAGGTGTATCGAAAATGTTAACAATTTCTTGTTTTATAAGTATGTGAAATGTTAATAATTTTCATGATTAAGGATGTTACGCAGGTATATCGAAAATGCTACGAAACGAACGAAAATTTTGTAGAATATATACTCACTCGGCGAGACATTCGTAAGGCGAGGAGTCGCGAATGGAGCTGCTCTGGCCGAGTGTTCGGCCGGTAATATAGTTCTCATCAGTTAGTCAACGTGGCTTGACCAGAAATTACGTTGGTACTTCAAAAGTTTTACTATTCAGATTAATAGGTACAATTAAAGCGGTTAATAGTTGAATATTTATTATCGCTATTGAAAGTTCGCTTCCTATTGACTCGTGTCAAAAAACCGACTTTTAATGGAGCGTTAACTCGATACGAGGCAGACCCAGCGTTGTGAGTACATTCTCGTGCTCGTTATGCCTCGCTTTGTCTCGCCGAGTGTTGTCGGCATTAGAACTCGGCCTTCGAATAGAATTAATCAAATTCTATTTTTAACCCGACTTCAAAAAGGAGGATGGTTCTCAATTCGTCTGTATTTTTTTTTTTTTTATGGTTCAGTTGGCATCCTGAATACCAGCGCGCTGTTTGAAAGTCGTTTGATACTATTCACTAGTATATGTATGATGTTTTATTGCGGAATCTCCCTGATTCGCATATAATTTTCTATATAGTTCTTTTCGCGCGGGTACCGGATCCGCTGATATAGTTTGGAAATACTTTAAACAGTACTTTACAAAAATTAATGAAATATAAAGTGATAATAAATCATTTTCAACGTTACGAAAACAACTTTTATAAATAATTTTTTATTCCAACATGAAAATATGTGTTTGTGTAAACACCTGGGTGGGGAAGAATTATATGAACATGTCGAGCTCTTATCTCTATTATTGACTAGAGAAAATAGTATTTTTAGTAGATAACATATTTTTTTTGTACAGCTGTGTACAAGCGCGGATCTAGAGGAGGGTCGTGGGGGGATTATGGGGAAGTCTGAAATAATAATAATTAGAAAGAGCGGTACCGCAAATGGGTCCCTAGCACCTAGACCAAGGGGTCCTCTGTGCCCTCCTTGAGAACAACCTGAAGTCTGAAATAAAAAAGTTTAAATAACTAAAAAGCGACCACGAAAAAAACATAAATCAAGTTTGAAAAGCCTTGTAATTATTTCTCGTAGTCGAAGGCCGAGAATTGTTTTGAAGTTTTGCTTTCTGCATTTGGGACCTTCGACTACGAGAAATATTTACAAGGCTTTTCAAACTTTTTTCGTAGTCGGGTTTTAGTTTTTTAAATTTTTTTTATTTATAATATGTCCAATGTTGAGAGTCTTAGAGAATCTTTAGTCTCTGAGATAGATCCCCCACTGTACTTTAACTTTAGATACGCACCTGGCTGTGTCTATTTGTGAATATATAATTTTTTTTTATATATTTATATATTGAATATTCTGATAAACGTATTTTGTGACGTCTATATTGTTTATGATTTATTGATTTTCCAAACTGTTTTTTTTTTATTAATCAAATTCTATTTTTAACCCGACTTCAAAAAGGAGGATGGTTCTCAATTCGCCTGTATTTTTTTTTTTTATTAGTGTCACCTCAGAACTCCGTCATTTATGAACCGATTTTGATTTTTTTTGTTTTAAAGGGTTTGGTTTTCCATTGGCACCAAATCGCAATTCGATGAGGGGATCCTCGGGAAATCGAGGAAAATCCTCATTTTATATGTGATAACCGATTTTTGCGATTTTTTTTTAAAGGGTGTACTCATTCATAATGGGACAATAAGAAAATTTTTTTTAAAACCGACTTCAAAAAAAACCGACCCCAAAAAAAAATTTTTACAAAAAAAAAACAAAATGCATGTAAAAAAAATGAAAATCTGTTATGAAAAAATGCATTAAAAATTATAGAAAAAAAAAAAAAAACAACGGATAAAAAAAAAGTGTTTTAAAGAAATGCACTACAAGTTAGTAGGTCGTTTAGTAGGTCTACCCATATTTAGACAAATAAAATCAGTTATAGAACTTCAAAGTCACTAAAAAGCGAGAAATAAAATCTATTTTGACAAAATGGAAACCCGACTTCAAAAATCAAATATTCTATAACAAAAAATGCACTAAAAAGTAAAAAAATAATTGCATATTCTTGTGCCAATTTTAGTTCACCTAAGCAAAAATTTTTAAATATATATGTACAATTATTGTTATTTTTGGAGGCGGTGTCCAAAAGTTATGTGAATTTCTCTATGCTGACACCGACTCCAAAAATAACAATAATTGTACATATATATTTAAAAAATTTTTGCTTAGGTGAACTAAAATTGGCACAAGAATATGCAATAATTTTTTTTACTTTTTAGTGCATTTTTTGTTATAGAATATTTAATTTTTGAAGTCGGGTTTCCATTTTGTCAAAATAGATTTTATATATAAATTTATTCAGAAATAATATTTAAATACTACGTATTTGATTGTGCAAGCGCCGCTGTCGCCGTATACAACATGTTTATACTTGTCTAGAGGCGAGATTATTATTTCATTCATATTGTGCATATCTTGAAATTTTATATAGGTGTGTGTGGTTTTTTTTTGCTGTAGGAACCAGGAATTAACCACTCCTTTAATAGAGCTAGAAAGACATTTGTTAAAAATCTGGTGTAAACCAAACCACTCATACGTCCTCTATTTTATAAGAGTTTAAATAGAGGTTTTAATGAATGGCTTTAACATTGAATTCTCAAAAACCAATTTTGACAAAATGGAAACCCGACTTCAAAAATCAAATATTCTAAAACAAAAAAAAATTCGTTACGCAGGAGCTGCTTCAACTTAGCGAATTTCCTTGGAATACATAAATTACTCTCTAGCGGTCACAATGTTAGTCTGATCAAAATGAAATGTCGTATCTCATTTTAGTATTTGCATGGCCAATTTTATTAATAAATGACATACGTGAAGGGGAAAGGGGGGCATAAAGATAGAAGAAAACAAAATATAAATTATCTCTCTTGATATTAGAACAATCAAATAATGCGTAAGGAATAAAGTTGTAGAAAATCATGTTTGCTACAATTCATCACCTTATCATTTTTGCTCAAACTCTAATGCGTACAGAGATATTAAGGAATTTAATTTTCAATCTTAAACCGTCAATATTTTTGTAAATATTAGTGTTACAGAAAAAATGATAAGAAACAAAATTACAGTAAATTTTAATACCTACAACTTTTTTTCTTATAAAATTTTGGATTGTTCCAATATTAAGAGAGATACGTCAAATTTTGTGTTTCCCTCTCCCTTTAAACCCCCCTTTCCCCTTGTCGGATTTTACCCATTAACGAACTTGACCTTTTGAATACCAAAAGCGCCTCAGATACCAAATTTCATTTCGATAAAATGAAAACTGTGACCGCTAGAGTGATTACAGACACATATATATATATATATATATATATATATGTATATATATATATATATATATGTCCATAGATATATATATATAAATTTTACAGATGGTGATTTTTGACATCTACTAGGTAGGATCGATGGACATTTGAAGAAATTTTTGCGAAATTTTGACTTCGGTACGGGACCAATAGCTCTATTTCCTTTCAGGAAATTCGCTAAAAAAATGCACTAAAAAGTAAAAAAATAATTGCATATTCTTGTGCCAATTTTAGTTCAACTAAGCAAAAAATTTTTAAATATATAATGTACAATTAATTATTGTTATTTTTGGAGTCGGTGTCAGCATAGAGAAATTCACATAAAATTTGGACACCGCCTCCAAAAATAACAATAATTGTACATATATATTTAAAAATTTTTGCTTAGGTGAACTAAAATTGCACAAGAATATGCATTTATTTTTTTTACTTTTTAGTGCATTTTTTGTTTTAGAATATTTGATTTTTGAAGTCGGGTTTCCATTTTGTCAAAATTGGTTTTATCCTTCTTTTTGAAGTCGGGTTAAAAACTTTTAAATAATTCGTTAAGAATCAAGGGATCATTTTCGGTTTAACTATGTCCTCCATAACATTGCAGTCACGTGAGACGATAATTAAACTTTCGTTTTTAAATAATGATATGAAAAAATTAACTCGTCAACCAGGAATCGAACCTCGGGCCTCTGGATATCTAGTCCAGCGTGCTACCGCTACACCAAAGACGACTCTGACGTAGGAGCCAACCATTCGAGTCGGCAACAATACCTTTATATTCTTTCGGAAATCAAACAGATTTGGCATGAATTGAATTTAAAATACAAGCAAGTAAAAATGAATGAATTGCTGAAATACTCGGTTAATACTGAGTTTATGAAAAAAGTTTTAAAAAAATGACATCTAACCTTTTTTTCTATCTCTACGGTTTCAAAGACGGCGTTTTTCCTACCTGGCGGGGGGAAAGCAAGGTCCGATTTTGCCTATTTACGAATTTTGCCTTACTTTATAGCTACAGAAAACACAAAATTTCAGTTCGTTTTTGAGTTATCGTGTTAACTGGCAAATAGACGGATGGTTTTACGGAAATGGACTAATTATGGTCATTTTATGAACACTCATACCAAAATCTTTTTTCTGCAATCGATATTTTCAAACGTTTTAAAGTCGGGACTAAGCTTAATATTACCTTGAATATATACCGGATATAAAAACTGCCAATAAGGGAAAAAAGAGAATGTAGAACCCCTGAACCTCTACAATTGTTTTTAAAACCCTCAAAAATAGCCTTTCGAAACAAAATAAGGTAAAATATTTAAGGAGCGGTTAATTTTTGTTGGTTAAATAGATTATACTTAAAATAATTGTAGGGGGTTGTACCATTAATAACGGGAAGAAAGGGGGGAGGGATTGTTTGTCAAGTAAAAAAAAAAATTTATTCCGTTACAAATTAGATAATAATATTTGATATTGATACTCGTTTTTGTAGTTTTTTTTTTTTTAGTGACATGAATAAACTTGTTCTTTGCAATGACTAAAAACCATTGTAGTAAATCGAGTTTTACTTCATCATCACAACTTCTCTCACATGTTGTGTGCGCTTGTGGTGGTGATGTTGCATGCAGCTGATGAAGTCTAGTGACACTAACTAGCAACCAGTTTTGTTGTTTTTTTTTTTACTCACTGACCTCTATGTATACACCACTGGACAGATTATCCCTATTTAAAGGTAAGTATCCATCTGAGACAAAACAGTCTCGAGAGTAGTAACGAGACTCGACTCACAAATGAATAGGGGGCTGAGAACAGTATCGGAGATAAGTCCGAATAGATTTCCGAGAGAGCACCGATCACAGATGGACATGTATATTAATGTTCTCGAGACTTAGTCTCCAGTCTTCCGTCCGTGTTAAAAGAGTTTGCGAGCTCTCGGAGACTTTAATGTTGTTTATATTCATAATTTTTTTTATATTTTCATATTCAAAATGAGTTTTTAAAAAAAATTATGATGTAAAAAAATGTATGATGTATGTGTGACAAGAACGTTTTAGTGTATGTGTGGCTGTCACATGTATTTCTACTACACACATAGCCCGTTTTTATACATAAAAGTTTTGATGAAAGTTTTCCATCGCAATAAAAATATTTGATATAATTAAAGTTACATTACTGTGCACACGATGAAATTCACTTGTAATATATCAATCGCATGTTTGTTAACAGCTATAACTCTGGTCTTGTTTACTATTTCGTCAACCATTTCAGTCACATGATCAGAGTATACCAATCACAAAGAAGTCACAGAGTATACCAATCACAGAATGAGGGGTACCGCAAACGGGTCCCTAGCACCTAGACCAAGGGGTCCTCTGTGCCTTCTTTGAGAAACTGTCACCCGAAGGCGATACGCCTCAGGGTAAGAAATGCTATTTTAAGCAGATGAAGCTATAGGATTCTGTCGAGGCCAGACGCCACATAGAAGACCCACAAGTTCTCCGCCGGGATTACTCCCAGGATTGATGGATCCAAAGTTTCGGACCAAAACATTCTATATATGACACCCTGCAGGTGCATATAGTATGGAGGTTTCGTCGTCCTCCAAGTGGGATCATCAGAGATCCCCAAGTTATGAAGGTGGTAGCTTAATCGACAGTGTCCTGTCAAGAGCCTCACCACCCTCCTCAACTGCATTCTATTGGATTTCAACCGAGCACAGTCGAACGGCGCATTACATAAGCTAAACTAAAAACATGCATAAAAAAATACTATTGCGCATGCTCACCAAATCATTCGCATGAATAACTTACATCTGAAGTTACGTGTGTAAAAACGGTCATAAAGTTTAAGTACCTTAGCTCAGAGGTGGGCAAGAGTTGACTCCGCCAAGCTCTGAGTGAGAGGTAGGGAAGAGAAATAGAGTTAATACAGGGTAACCTACCAATTATTAATATTTTCTTTTTTTAATTATAACATTTTCTGAAAAAAATATAATAATACCAAATCTTTTTTATGGTCACTATTATACAAAGTAAATAATACATACAATCATTCAATACATACTCTGGAATTTTGGGCTGGTAATTAGGGTCATAAAATGTACCTTTTTAGTATATATCATATTTGTGTATGAATAAATTAAAAATATATAAAAATATATATAAATCTTTTGAACGTTTAAGTTTACCGCTGGACCATTGTAATAAAAGAGGGAAATTTTTGCAAAGGATAATTTTAAATAGAATTAAAGTTTTGGAAATTCCAAATGATTTGTCTAAATATTTTACTATTCATATCCGAGAACTAATAAAGAATTATTTACCTGATTTAATTATTTTTTCTTCGTATGGAGTATGCTCAGTATAGTGTCATGGGAATTTGATGAATTAAGTTAAATTTTACATAAAGTGGGAATTTGAGTTCTTCGAGTTAGTCTACTTTGAATTGAAAAAGTGAAAAGTACTATTTGTAGTAGTGGAAATTATTTTTCGCATAATTTGTTTTTCAAAAAAAATAAAATATTGACTATACTATAGACTATACTATATAATTATTGGGCAATAATCGGTAGGACAACCTGTATTGAAACATCGTTCCGTCTTGCTTCAAAACATACCTTCTTTACTTACTCTCACCCAGCTTATGGAGAGCCCGTAAGGCTCAAACGAGCTGTCTGCGCCCACCTCTGCCTTAGCTAGTTTTGGCGGCGCTAACTATCATTAAAGTTGGAATCGTTATATCACATTTATAGTCCCATAAGAAGCATAGTCTGTCCAATTTATATAGAGGTCAGTGGTTTTTACTATAAACTCTATCCCATTACAGTTTTACACACTCCGCAGTCCACACTCTTCACAGCACAGTAGTTGTCGATCGACAACAACAACAACAACAATAACTTATTACAACCAACTCGCAGCTTAGTTCAGAATCAAACTGGTCCATATTTTCGCCTCGCGTTGTTAGTTTGTTTTTGTTTGAATTCGTTTCTTTTTTTTTTTGAGTGTGTGAACAGTTTTTTTTTTATTTTCGTAAAAACACACAAAGAGTTGTTAAAAAAATACAAAAATAAGATCGCGATTTTCATTTTTGTGTGTTCACAAAAAAATATGAAAGTTTTTTTTGTTTTGTGAATCATTTTTATATTCTTTTTGTTTTGTTTATTTGTTTCGAATCATTATCAGTTGATGTCAAAAGTGTGTTTTATAAAAAAAAGTTGTGACCTTGATTTCTGGTGAAAAGAGGATTGCATAAAAGGGTAGGTAGGGTTGTGTTGTATTATAGGGTAATAAAAACATTCGATTAAATAAGAATTTGCAACGTTTTTTATTTATTTATTGAAAAGGTACTTAATGTTAAATTTATTGGATTGGTAGTATTTTTCTTTGTATTAATTTAAGGGTTTGCAAACGTTGTGAATAATTTGGTAAAATTGCAGTTTAACGGCTTTTGCCAAAATAAATGATAAACACTTTAACAAATGGAATTTTTGTATGAATCTATGTAGCATACATACAGAATTTTATTGAATTTACGCTTACGCATAATGCGACAATATTTTTTGATAGATATTAATCGCACATCATTGAGTATTCAATTAATCGCATATCACATTCAACAACTTTATTTTTTACTAAATATATTATCAATCGAATGTAATTGTTTATTTTGATACGATTATTATTTTAAGCTTCTTATCTTTAGTTTATAAGTATCTTAAAATCTCATAAAAGCACTTTATATTGAGTACAGGATGATTCAGAACTAATCAAAAGTTATGTGGAAAATATTGATAAATATATTCACAATGAATTTCAAGTTTCAGCCTATGACCGATCGATCAGACAATATATATTTTTAATTTTTATTTTTTTAAATTCCTTTTAAGGGTATTTAGCTCAGAGGTGGGCACAGACAGCTCGTCTGAGCCTTACGGGCTCTCCATAAGCTGGGTGAGAGTAAGTAAAGAAGGTATGTTTTGAAGCAAGACGGAACGATGTTTCAATACAGGTTGACCTACCGATTATTGCCCAATAATTATATAGTATAGTCTATAGTATAGTCAATATTTTATTTTTTTTGAAAAACAAATTATGCGTAAAATAATTTCCACTACTACAAAAAGTACTTTTCACTTTTTCAATTCAAAGTAGACTAACTCGAAGAACTCAAATTCCCACTTTATGTAAAATTTAACTTAATTCATCAAATTCCCATGACACTATACTGAGCATACTCCATACGAAGAAAAAATAATTAAATCAGGTAAATAATTCTTTATTAGTTCTCGGATATGAATAGTAAAATATTTAGACAAATTATTTGGAATTTCCAAAACTATATTTCTATTTAAATTATCCTTTGCAAAAATTTCCCTCTTTTATTACAATGGTCCAGCGGTAAACTTAAAGGTTCAAAAGATTTATATATATTTTTTATATATTTTTATTTTATTCATACACAAATATGATATATACTAAAAAGGTACATTTTACGACCCAAATTACCAGCCCAAAATTCCAGAGTATTGAATGATTGTATGTATTATTTACTTTGTATAATAGTGACCATAAAAAAGATTTGGTATTATTATATTTTTTTCAGAAAATGTTTTAATTAAAAAAAGAAAATATTAATAATTGGTAGGTTACCCTGTATTAACTCTATCTCTCTTCCCTACCTCTCACTCAGAGCTTGGCGGAGTCAACTCCTGCCCACCTCTGATTTAGCTGAATAGATACTTAAAAGCAATACAATTAGCATATCCATTCTGAGATCTAAAAGCACTAAAGTAATAAAAAAATTTATATGGCCCTTTCTTATGGCCCAAATAGACGCAGAACATGGTTGCAGCAACATTGAACAGCAACAAGCTAGTTGCTGTTCAATGTTGCTGCAACCATGTTCTGCGTCTATTTGGGCCTTTACTGTCAGCTCATTGGGTGAATTCATAAGTGAATATATGTACCAAAATTTGTATACAACTTTTGATTACTGATAGTATGTACACTCCCGTTCATAAAAATTGATTACTAAATATATGTATATTTCATACAGTAACAATTAGAATTTTTCAACTGATTCAATATTTATGAACGGGATTGTACTATGGGCCACAAAAGTGGCGCTCACTTATCAAAATTGTATAATTGATTTGGGTCTTATTCATTCGGTGTTCGAAAAGTTATAAAAGTTGTTCATTATAAATATGCTAACAACTTTTATTCAAAATATTTTTTCCTAAAAACCGAATGAATAAGATTAACTATAAAATTTTGAAAAATGACTACTTTTGTGGCCATGTGTACACTTAATCACACTAGTGGTGTCCTTTTTTAAAAACTTTATAAACATACATTCGATTTTTGCCGAAACCTCTATCCTAAAGAAACCTACAGGGTGTTAGGTATAGAATGTTTGGGTCCGAAACCTTGGATTCATCAATCCTGGGACCAATCACGGTGGAGAAGCACCTCTTACCCGTAAACGTCCCTCTTTCGGGTGACAGGTTGTTCTCAAGGAGGGGACATAGAGGACCCCTTGGTCTAGGTGCTAGGGACCCATTTGCGGTACCCCTCTTTCTAATTATTATTATTACTACCGCACGGAAAAGCGTGCGGTAAGATAGTACTTTCCATGTATGAGTAAAAAAAAATATATAAGATGATATTCTTGAATCACCCTGTATATTTTAATATAAACAAGTTTTATGTTTTTTTTTTTAAATGACATACATCTATAACAAAATCATGTGCTCTTAAAAGAACAAAAACAAAAGGCTTTTAGTTAAAAGCCATTTACAAAATGTTCGATTACACATCATCTTTTTTTTTTTTTTTTATTACTTTAAAACTATAAATAATAATCTAATCTTTGAGTTCCTGTTCAGGTTTTTTTTTTAATTAGTAAATTAAAAATAAACAAACAATAATTAATTATTTATAAGGAAAAAACACCGAGGCATTGGGAAAATTTTATTTGATAATAATAATATTTATTATAATGTTTGAAAAGTGATAAAAGTACGCATTTTTAATATTTCCTTTTTGCGTTGTACAATTTTTTTTTTATTTCAATGAAAATTTATTTGATTGTAGGTAGTTTGTGTGGTGTACTGGATGTAAGAGAAATGACGGTATTTTTATCACTTTATTCAAAGTTTAAGGTTTTTTAGACGTCGTTAATCAAATCACCATGCCCGATTATGTTTGTAGTTGTTTTAGCCGTAATTTCGAATGTTTATACATATTTAAGGTATTTGTCATGCTAATGGGCATAATTATAGAATGTTCCAAATTTTTGCACACTTATTAAGGGTATTATATACACTCACACTTAAAATTTGAAATAGATGGGATTCAAGTTCGAACAATTAATTAGTTTTTTTTTTAAAATAAAACTACACTTAAAAATCTTTTTAAAAAATAGCTATAAAGTATTAGATTTGTTCTGCGTATTTAAAAAAAACGAGAATTATTGACCGTCTCATTGTTTAGTTATAACAACACAAAGTGAAGCATTTTATAAATAAATATACGTGTCGGCATTCTACAACAGATACAACTTGTGAATACTGTACGTCACTATACGTTGTACTATTTAAGTACATGTATGTAAACAAACAGTATATCAACTGGCGGAATATGAGCGACGTTGCCGGATTGCAAATTATAAACATGTTAGGTAGTATTTGTATTTACGTATAGATAAGTCTAGTGTGTGTAACGTCTACCGGTACAGTCTGTGGCAAAAATTATGGCTTATGCTATCGGTTCCTTCACTTTATACGCTTACGCTCAACTTTTTGACAACATTGTATCAAGATAACTACCTTAAACAGTGTGTTCATTTGAAATGTGACTAAATATTTTTTAAAATATGCATTTTAGAATAAAATGTTTCAAACAAAAGTTTCACAGTTTAAAGGGGGAAATATCCTATAATTATACTTTTGTTCCATGCATCCGTGCAGCGTGTTATAACTTATCTTATGAACGGTGCAAGATAAAATCTTTAAATGCAAAAACTGTTTATCACATATAAACAAACAACTTTTGTTTAAAACTTTTTTCCATACATTCTTTATTTTTGGTGTAAATACGGCGTAAGTTTTGTATTTACGTCAGATATATTGGATTGCCAACCATGTGGGACGTGGAACCCACGTTGGGAAACACCGTACCTATATTAAAGTGTTACTTCTGTTTCATCTTGTATATAAAAAAAAAATATTGTAATTTTGATTAAGTTTATATAAATAACTTGTTTTGAATACAAATAGTGGTTTGTTAATCAGTAGCAAAAAAAAAATTTGTTAAAGGAAGCCAGTGTTTCGCTTCCGCTATAATAATACTATACGTAATGGCTTTATAATCCAAGTAAATTTTTTCAAACCATATTTTAGCAATCACTTATTTTTTACTAAAATATTTGATATAAGATCAATAAGATCACGTTTAATTTGCAAATGCAATAGGGAATATGCATGGCAATTTTTTTTCACCTGAATTGAAGCATGTTTACTTGACAAATATCAAGGTAAAATTACTTTTTAAATAACTTTAAAAATAAGTGAGATATGAATGATTGAAATTCTCGATTAGACAAAGAGGGTGATAGTCCTCTTGATATGTTATGTGACGTCATATTACACTTTCCCCATTTAAAATACACGTAAGACTCCGTTTTTAGTATTTTTGCAAGAAAGAGACAGATAATAATCTTTAAAAGCTTATAGCTTCCTTGATATTTGTCGGATTTTAATTTCGTTTTTAAATATTACAGTATTAACAGTATATATTCATATGATGAAAATAAATTTGAAAAAAAATTTCCATGCATATTCCCTATTGATGTATTTTTCCTTCTCAAACAACTTCCTAAATGTTATGGAAATTTTAGAGATGCAAGTTTTCAGGGACTGTTAAATGGGGTGTTCTTGACTAACGTGTCTATTCCAATATGCCAACTTCTCACGTTACGAAATGTGGGTATAAATACAATATTACCCAGGGATTGGTAATATTTGAAATGGTTCCATTTCGAACAAGTATTTAGTATGTAAATGGAATTTTCAAATTCCTTCCACTCCACTCACATCCTTAGGCATCACAATAGACCTTATGGTCGAAGTGTAGCCCGTCTAAACGGTTTGAAAACTTATGTTGATCAAACTCGTCGTCAAATCGGAATTCGAATCAAAGAACATCTGGCTCATGTGAAATTTGGGAGAACCGAAAAATCGTGTATAGCTGCGCACGTTATTGAGAACAACCACAAAATTGACAAATCAAATCTAAAACTACTGAAATCGGTACAAAATCCCACAGAATTAGATGCATACGAAAGTGTCTACATATACAAATTGAGAAAACAGATAATGAATTTAGACAATGCCCCATTCCAAATTCTGATTTAATAAAAATTAAACCATTTTCAAAAAAATCTTATACATGAATATCAAGGTTAGCTTCGATACCCTCACTTTAGTGACAAAAACAACGCCGCATAGTCACAAAAGGATACCGTCAATAAATAGGTGAGGCTCTTCACACACCTAATCCGTTAGTCAGTCAACTCAATTAATCCTCAGGTCAGATTATACCCTCAGTCAAATCGTATTAAAGACAGAACTTTTTTAATATCATTGTGAGACACGCACCAAATTAGCAACAAGCAACATATCTCTGAATCCATATCCCAGAGATACTTTCGATTAGCTAATTCATACTGATGATGACTACATTGTAGTCGAAATACGTATTTATAAAAATACAAACAAATTTTCTAGGAATTGGGGCAAAATTTGAAATGTAATTTCAAAAAACCTAGAGTTCTCTTTGATTATTTTAATAATCTTGATTAGTATTTGACTATTTCCATTGTGAATAAAAGGTATTTTGTGTTAAATAAAAGGTACATTGTGTTCAAAAAGGTATTTTACTTGCACAACCCTGATATAATATAACCTTTATACACATGCGGGTATAAAAATGTGACCCACACAAAGAACTATATACTTTGAAATAATGTTTCGTACATACAATAATTAAATACAAATTATTATCAATATTTAAAATGAATAATTGAAAACAAAATACTGAACACCACGTCACGTCATACGTGTACTCTTGGCTTGGTTGTTGTAGACCGTAGGCCGTAGGGTGCTCTCGCAACGCGGTGCGGTGCAGTGCGGAACGGACCGAAGTCGGTATACATACATTGGTGTACGTGTGAACAAAAAGAACCTTCATCAAATATAATATATATGAAATTGTTTGTTAGTAATAATATCATTTCTATTGAATTTATTTTTATAATTTCTGGTTGTGAATATACACATACATACACTATAATCATTTGTATACACACTACACTACCGTTAGAAAGTTTAGAAATTTGTGTGTGTTGTTACTAGTCTTTTGTCTATAACAATTGTTCATTTTTATATTTAGTAAACTTTTTATTTCACCAGATAGATCTCTTCTATAATAAAAAAAAATAAATATTTTGTTGGGTATTCTATAAATTTGTTGTAATTATTTTAATATTTATTCTGATGATAGAAAAAACCCGACTACATTATTAAATACACAATATAATAAGTATGGCAATTTATCTGGAAAACCTTGAAATGTTAGAAAATTTTGAGATTCTGGGAAAGTAAGGTGATTTCAGTCTTGATTACGGAAAATGATAAAGGTTAATCCATTTTAAATTGACAAATTTCAGGCTAAAAAAAGTCTCCAAAAATTTGTTACGTAGGTGTTCTTCCGGAAATAGATCTTTATAAACATGTTAATTTTCATGGCGACCTGTGACCGTTAGAGTGGCCACAGCCATATATATATATATATATATATATATATATATATATATATATATATATATATATATATATATATATATATATATATATATATATATATATATATATATATCGTATCTGGTATGCTTTTGGTATTTAAAAAGCAAAGTTCGTTTCTAAGTAGAATCAGTCCAAGGGAAATAGGAGGCTTAGAGGCAGAAGACAACTATAGAATGTAGGATATCTCTTCTAATATTAGAAAAATCGAAAAAAATATTCTTAGTAAAGTTGTAGAAAATCAACTTGACTAAAATGCATGACCTGATCATTTTTTCTGAAACTCTAATGTGTACAGAGATATTTAGGACTTTCTATAACTTTACTTCTTATAAATTTTTAGATTTTTCCAATATTAAGGGGGGAGATATACCAAATTTTGTGTTTCTCCTTGCCTCTAAATCCGCCTTTCCCTTGTCCGATTTGTCCCAATACTGGACTTAGCTTTTCAAATGCCAAAAGCTTCTTACATACCACCAAATTTTATTTCGATCGGATTAAAAACGTGACTGTAGCGTTTGAAGATATTTTCGCCAAATTTTGCTATCGGTACAACAACCAATAGCTATTTCCTTACAAACGAAAAAAAAATCTAGCTTGAAATGTATCCTCTGAATACGATTTGAATGCAACATTTTGTCTATAGTTTTTTTTAGTTGATAACAACATCATAAGTTCAATGTTTTTATAACTGTGAGGTCCTGATAGGCACCTAAACGACCCTACGATATAAAGATCATAAATTCTTCCACTATTCGATTGATTAGAAATTTTTGTTCAAATTTTGTTGTTTTCCAAACTAAATTTAAATCAGATGAGACTAAGTTGCCTATCACATGCAAAATTTTCGTATTTACTTAATCAAACAAGCAGTAATTAATTTTAACTCGTATAATAATTAACATATTATTACAAACAGGTTTTGTATACATTTAATTTAATATATTAAATGAAATTTATTTTGTCGAAATATGCAGCACATTTTATCGTATACAGGATGGCCTACAACCAACAATCATAGTATGCATTACTTAAAACATAACTGTAACTTCGGTTTAATAATCAACCGGTCATTAAACCGAACAAAAAAATAGAAAAAAGTTTAAATTTAACAAGTGAAAATAACAACTAACTTAGTTAATTGCTTAAATACTCAGTATTTACTGAGTTTATGAAGAAATGTTTCAAATAAAAGTAGTTTATTTAAAAAAAATGCATATTTTATGTCTTAGATTTTTTTCTCTATCTCTAACCGTTTTAAAGATGGATATTTTCCATCATGACGGGGGGGGGGGATTCACAGTCCGATTTTGTTTATTCATAAACCTAACCTTATTTTTAGCTCTAGAACATACACACAAAATTTCAGCTTGTTATCTCTTTTCGTTTTTGAGTTATCGTGTCCTACGAACAGATGGATTTTTTCTGCGATTAATATTTTCAATCGATACAAAGTCGGGACTAAACTTAGTACACCCTGTGTATATATTGAAAACAATGTAATTGACCATAATTAAAAATGATAGTCAAGACATTTGTATCAAATATAATATGCGTCGTAGCTTTAAAATTTATCTTATCACTAATCTTTTTATGTTTAAACAATTTACATCATGTGCAATTCTGTATTAGAAAAATGCGATAACATTCATGTTTATTATTTCTGTTTATCAATTAATAATTAATTCCTTGTTCCATTTTTACGAAATTTTTATTTCAAATTTCATCATAATATTTTTTATACTACCAAAAAGAAATGAGAAAGTAATCAAAATTTTAATAAAAGACTAGAAAGGTTTTTCTAAAGTCATTCGAGAATGGTCAAAATCGGATCTTTATCCACAAAGATCATCTATCGTTTAAATCGTACGAAAAGAGAAGAAAAAAAATGTTCCTTTATTTAAAACCAAACTTTTTAATGCCAACGAATGTTATATCAATGTTCAGACATATTACTTAAATGTCAAATTAAGTAAACGCTAGTCACTTCCGTTGGTATACTATAATCGAAAGGAAAAAATAAAAATAATAAATAAATTATACATTGACATCAAGATAGTGAGAGATCATACGCATCCCACTACCTTAACATCTCAGGTAGCTCTTTTGGTAGAGTATTGTTCTAGAATGCCAGGGGTCGTGGGTTCGATTACCAACCTAGATGTGTATAATTTTCATATCAAGCATTTGATATCAATGAAAGTTATCAATGCTCAGACAAATTACTTAAATGTTAAATTAAGTAAGCGCTAGTCACTTCTGTTGGTATAATATAACGCAACCATACTAACAATGGATAAAAATAGATACTAGTTTCCAAAAAACAATTTTGGTTTAAACTTTTAAATAGTGTTGCCATAATTTCAGCACGAACATCTGTAAATACTTTTGTAAATTCCAGAAACATCTGTATGGAATATTTGTTACACTATTTTAGGTATATTGAGCAACCGCCTCATATTAGTCATTCGAGTTTTGGGTGTCATCATACGTTGAACGAATTGCATAATATTATAAAATCTGTTAGTATCTTTAATATCTTAGGTGGGGACTGGTCGACTGTTTAACATTGTGCAATTTGTTCAATACGTATGGTACCCAAAGCCCTCGTCCGACATAAGTGTGGTGATATGTGTTTAGACTCTATTCGGGCTTAAAACTTTATACCATGTGTTTTAAGGACGTTCATGTGCTACGCTAGAATCAAGTGAGTACTATATTTAATAAAATTTATTTAGGATTTAAAAAAAATTGCACAGTTATAATCTTACAATGATTTATAACCTTTATTTATTTGTCCTAAATATTTTAAAAGTATTTATTGTAAAATATCAGTCAATGTAAATTAGAAATTGATTTGACTTGTTGTGACAGATCTGACAATAAACTGTGTTGTATATTTGTGTGTATATGTATATTTTTTTACTGTGCGCTGTCGCCAGTTTAGAAAATATGGTGGCCAAAACAAACCTAACAAAACAGTTGTAATTTTATTTAAATAATTAATTCAAATGTTCGTCAACACCATTTTTTTAATGCAAATTATATAAACTGCATATTTCAAAGAATATTTATAAACATTATTTATTATGGTGTCTACTTTAATAATATAGTTATTCTAATTTTAAGTACTAACAAATTCTCTATAAGACGCTGTGTTCAAAGTTTGATTTTTAATCGATAATTACTCTTTGAAATGATACAGGTTTTAAATTTTTAAGGTAGTATCAACTAAATAAATAATTGAGCTATTCAATTCACTAAAAAAATTTGTTTATTTACTATCAAGCCTCATGCATGAATGTCCTTAATATGTATTTCTAAAATACTTTATAGAATATTGATTCGACTCGACAATGCTTGTACATTCGCATCAGCCAGTTATAAAATAGATTGGATTAAATGTTGTTGGTATAATTATAAATTCGATATAATTCGATCAAATAAGTGAAGTTGACAAATAATCGTATAATTAATTTTCAATTTTAAAATTCACAAATCATTTATTTCAAATCATTTATTGTTTGTTAGTAGTGGTGGTGTGATCGATTTTGTTGTACATATTGTGTGTTGACGTCATCGATTTATTTATTATACTTGAATACCACAAACTAACTTATATTTTTTTTTTTATTGTGTTCATTTTCAATTCAGGTATCAATAACAACGATATTTATATATTTTTTATTTCTTTGTGCTTTATCTTAACCTCTATGTATACAAAACTACAACGTGATTTGTATGTATAGAAGTTATGTATTTGGATAATATTCAATTAAGGTAATTCCCCAGCACTGTCTTGTATAATCAGGACAAAAACCCGGTTTTCTTTTATTATAGAACAAATACATATATACTCCTGTTCAAAATAAATGAACAGACCTGAAATGTTAAATTTCTTACATTTCATAAAACTCTTCACTTTTGTAACTCTCTGTATAATGTATAATTTTATTTATTTATAAACAAAGATAAGTAGTATATTTTTTAAGTGTGTAAAAAAGAAATGAAAGTATAAACTGAATTTATATTTTTTATTTGTATATCCGGTGTTTTCAGGGACAGAGTGAGAATTTAAAAAATATGTGTAATGGTAATACATGTTAAGTGTTATATCTTACTCGCACGTATAGAAATAAAATAAAATGTTGTATCTGTTACTACAAGAATAATCAAAATTGTGAGAGACTGATTCGTTTGAGGTCTGTTCATTTTTTTTGATCGGGAGTGTACATACATATATTTATATACAAATTAATGTAATTTTGAAGAAGAAAAAAACTTAAAACTATTATATTTCGAAAACAAAACGGTAAAACGCGATTTTTGTTTTTAAATTTATTTAACAAATATTTATCTTTACTCTCCTAGTTTTTTTTAAAATTCTTTAGAGTATTTTTTCTAATACAACAGATAATAGTTGAGAATGATTATTAATTATCTCGCGTTCTAAACGGTCAATAATTCTGAAACTTTCGGGATTTATTAGAAAACGTTATTCTTAGCTTGTGAAAAAAAATGAGCTAAATCTGTTGAAAAGTGATTTCATTGTGGAACTATAAATAAATTTGTTAATTTAAAAGTTTAAGCGCATATCTACTAATAAATTAGACGAGAACACTTTTATTGTCACTTCAGAATGTTTCAATTTTTATTGAATGGGAGTGTACACTCTCGTCCAATCAAATTGAACAGATCTGAACCGAATCAGTCTCACAGTTTTGATTATTCTTGTAGTAAATGTTGTTTACTATACTTCCATTTATTTTTTCACACTTAAAATATAAACTACTTATCTTTGTTTATAAATGAGAGTTTTATGAGTGAGAAGTTTTATGAGTGAGAAGTTTTATGAAATGTAAGAAAATTAATATTTCAGGTCTGTTCAATTTTATTGAACGAGAGTGTACATAAATAATGTGTTAATATGTGATTGTATATAGTTTTGGAAATGTTTTCTACAAGTCAATATTTATGCGATGTAATAAAACTTTGATACTTGCTCTTCACAATATTCAAGTGAATTGTAATTTGTATACAGAGGTCATGTGGGTCGTTAACACCAGATGTCTTTTAAAAAAAAACAACTATACTGAATATATTTGATAATAAATGAATATTTGATCGCTTTGTATCTAATTACTATTGAATATTGCATTATTTATGTGTAAATCAAATTGATTGATATGCGAATTATTTATAATTTGGAATCATCATAGATGTTTATATACAATCTAGATTGCTGAAGATTTTCAACATTGTCTTTGTAATTATGAAGTTAGTCATAATCGAACTGTGTATTTAATTTGATAAGGCGTTAAAATTCAAAATATCTCGAATTTATCGTATTCAACTCGGAACTAATAACTATGGGTGTATTCGGTTTGAGATTCTATTGCTTGAAAAATAGCTAAACTGTTTTCATCCGCCATATTGAATATGGATGTCAACTGATACTTACACGTATTTATATTTTTAAAACGAACGACATTTTCAAGAGTAGAGTATGCGTTCATAAGCCATCACTAATGACAATAAATTGCACTTAAAAGCGTGATCACCCAAACCGAATATAGCCATTGTGAGCCATCTAAGTTTAGTATGAATATCCGTGTGAACTATTTGAATTATTAGGCTTTGTTTTTATTATAATCAGATGATATTGCGTCGTATGCGGTCTAAAAAATAAATGTTTAAATACATTTTTGAAATTTTCTTTACGTCATTTCAGTGAGTTTTAATTCATCCATATTTGCGAAATCAACAATTTTTTTTGTTTGTTTCAAAAATGCAAAGAATAAATAAATAATTAGGGGGTTGGGTAGTGGGGGTTGTGTTTGAATTTGTAATTGAAAATAAAAAGTAATCATATTTAATAAAATAATGATGAGTAGAAAGTTGAAAGTTGATTTGTTATTTTTGTTTTAAATTTAAAAAAAATTTTAAATATATTTTAAACTAAATGTATTTTATTTTGTTTCAGATAAAGCACTGTTTTACATTCAACCAAAATTAAAAATTAAAGAAAAACCAAAACTATACGTAAAAAACGCGAGCATCAAACAAAAGTCGTTATTCAAAAAAAGACGGAAACGTACACAAAGTGAGGTCAGAGTTGTTGTCACGCTGTCAACCATTACAATAATAATCTATTCACCGTATTTTAGATGTTTTCATTTACGATATCGAACGATTGTAGTAATTATTCATAATAGTGTTATATCGAATCGAAGTTATACACTCAAATACCGTAAAAAACGAACCGACTTTGAGTACTTTTTTAAAAAGAGTTCGCGTTTATTATTATTAACATTATCGCACAATAATATTCATAATATAATAAAATGAAAGACGAAATTTTAGCGGCCGTATTATTTCTAGTACGTTTTATTGAAAAAAGTGAAAAGTTTCCACGTGACAAATTGGACGCATTCAAATCTCAATTGGTTGAGTTATTGACGGAGCGATTCAAGAATCATTGGTTCCCAGATTGTCCAGCTAAAGGGCAAGGTTATCGTTGTATACGTGTTAATGAACTACATCCCGTTGATGTTGTGCTTCAGAAAGCTGCAACGCTAGTGGGCTTAAGTTACAACGATTTACAATTGCCTATTGAGTTAACACTCTGGGTGGATCCCAATGAAGTTTGTTGCAGGTAAGTGTGTCTTTTATATTTTTTTGCTAAAACACCGAGTATTGTCCATAATTTTGTTAGCAAGAGCTATTTCCCGGTTAAGGAGTATCAATGTAGAGAACAATTTGCGATAGTTAATCTTTTTATATATGAGATATAATAATTTTAGTAAATTTTGTCTGGAACATTTTTGAAGCAAAAGAGGAGAACTATTAATTATTTTCATATATCCATTGATTTCGCATATTTATGGGAAATAGTGCTTGGTAACTTTTTTGTGGGACACTTTGTATATATATTTGTTTTTGTGAACTTCAAAATGAGAGAATTCATTTAATAATGCTAATCCAGACTAAGGCATTAGCTTACAAAATAAATTTACTTAGCAAAAGTATAGATCTCATATATTTTAACAAACTTTAAAGGGATTTCGGTAAGTTTATTGATATTCAAACGGCAAAAATCTTCTTAGGATTTAAGGAAAGGAAATTCGATTACTTTCTTTTGGTTTATGATTCAATCAACTAGGATTATCTGGCTCTTCCATAGATTTGCGAATTAATTACCTCTTTACTAACGTTGGCGCAAAATTTGGATGAATTTTCTGGATTCGGCATCAAGGGAGAGCGGTCAATCTCTTCTTAATGCTTAAGCGAAGGGAATCGATTATTTTCTTTTGGTTTCTTTAGAAAAACAAAACAAAAAACAGGCTGGAAAAACCATCCTTATCTACCATCCGCATTGGTTCCGAATTCATTACGCCTGTCCCTAGGGTTGTTGCGGATTAAATGCCCAAAATCTCTTTTAGTAGTTGACTTTCAAGGATCATAAATCCAACTTCTTGTTGAGTCCAAGATTTTTTATAGCGTCAGACGACACACTCTTCTTAGATCTTCTACAGTGTGTGCCAGGAACATTGTTTAGTTTATGCTTTATTTTAGGTTATGTCATACTAAAGACTCGACCGTGTGAGCTTTTAATCGAAATATGACCCATTTTTTTTATTTCACAAATATCCATGAGGGTTTGATGATTTTAAAGTGTCATTTAGAGATCAAATATCCTTTTCTCATATTATTATTATTTGTGTATTCTTAAACGTCACAATACAATACTTCTGTGAATTTCCATTAAGATTACTTAAGACATAGTATGAAAGAACTGGCGTATACTATATAGACAAACATGCCATTGAATTCAGTATATCTAGATGTCTCAAAAACTTTGAGGGTATATTCGAAAGCCCTAAATTTCTGGCACACCTTGTACATTTCTACAATATCTCTATTAACATTGTTTTTCTATTTAAAAAAAATATGGTTTTTTTTTTTTTTTTTTCAAATAATTTGAATTTATTGTAAGAAATGATTCTAATTAAAATAAATTTATGTATCTCCTTGAAATACATTGTGTTTGTGTGTTTGATTACATGCGTTTAGAAGAAACTAATCAATTATTTAAAATAAATAATCAATGATAATAAAATTATATAAACTTTAAACACTTAGTTAATTAATGTTAATGTTAAAATAAAAAATATCATATTTGTTGACGAAGATTCAAACAAATAAAATTAATTATAATTGAAGTGAGTGAATGAGTGAGTGACTATGTAACTAACTGTACACTCCCGTTCCAAAAAAAATGAACAGAATCAGTCTCTCACAATCTTGATTATTCTTGTAGTAACAGATACAACATTTTATTTAATTTCTATACGTAAGAGTAAGATATAACACTTAACATGTATTAACATCACATATATTCTTTAAATTCTCACTCTGTCACTGACAACACCGTATATACAAATAAAAAATATAAATTCAATTTATACTTCTATTTCTTTTTTACACACTTAAAAAAATATACTACTTATCTTTGTTTATAAATAAATAATAATTATACATTATACAGAGAGTTACAAAAGTGTGGAGTTTTATGAAATGTAAGATAATTAACATTTCAGGTTTGTTCATTTATTTTTGAACGGGAGTATACGTTTGAGATGAATCATTACAATCGCTATTACAGCACAATACCACCAGCCTGGCAACTCTGAATATATAAAATATAACGGAAGTCTTATTACTACAGTAGTTTAAAAGTTGTATAACTTATTATGATATAATTTTGAATTCGTAACTAAATTATTTATATTTTAATTCTTTGTAGGGTTTTTATTCAAGATGGTTACAATTCTTTTTCAAGGCTACTAAGTTTGGTTTGCTCTCCTATAAACTATTTATATAATGACGTCTAGAAATTCAGATTACTCGGTTCGAGTAATCTCTAAAATACTGACTGGGAAGGACTAACCCATTAAAATTTTAATCAATTTTATTTGTTATGACTTCAAGCTATTACGAGTTTTTTATAATTAATTTTTAGCTTATTATCAAAAAGAGTTATTGTTTTTTTTTGTAAACTAGGTGTCTATTGATCCATTGTTGGTATGGTTGCCTAAAGGTTATATTATACCAACGGAAGGGACTAGCATTTACTTAATTTGACATTTAAGTAATGTCTGAACTCTGACAACATTCTTTGACAATGGATTTGACGCTAGTTTACAAAAAAAAAAAAAAAATTAACCGCCCCCTTTTTTTTATAACTGACAAACTGCCGATGTCGGGATTCGAACCCATAACCTCCCAGTTTCCAAGTATGCATACTGCGCAGACATGACGCATTAGAGACCGTTCGGCTACTTGGACTGGTATGACGTCCCTTTGTGTGTTTTTTAATAATTATTTTGTAAATAGTAAATAAACAAGTTAATTATACATTCACATCAAGATAATGAGAAATCGTATGCATTTCACTACCATGACAACTCAGGTAGCTCATGTATAAATTTTCAAAATCTTCAACAGTTATCTTTATTGCCCTGTATCTGCGGTACAAAGCGATATTTGACAAAATACCTAGGCAGTTATTTCATGTTTTTACTGCGAATCTCACGGTAGATACAAAATATTCGGTGCATCTTACTCCGAATATAAATAAAACTTCAGGAAAATCGCATAAGCGAAAGTGGGAGTACAATAGACCTTAAAGTTCGAAGTGCAATACTTTTTATACCCTAATAGATTTATTTATCTATTTAGGTAGCTACTATCTTCATAAAACTATCAACGTATTCATTCCTTTCCTAAAAGGTTAAACTCTGCATCCCTGATTGTCGTTTTAAATAATATTCAAAACCATTGTTGACCTCCAATATTGTGGGTGGAGATTCTGTGCTCCAATCCAAAGTGTTTATAGATTTTTGAAGGGATAAAGAACCAATTGTAATCCTCACTTTACAAATATACACAATACAATACAAAATTCTACTATCTAGGTAATAGTTTTAAAGTTAAATAATAATAATGATGAAATAATATTTTATATTTAATAAACCATATTTTGACAAAATGGAAACCCGACTTCAAAAATAAAATATTCTATAACAAAAAATGCACTAAAAAGTAAAAAAATAATTGCATATTCTTGTGCCAATTTTAGTTCACCTAAGCAAAAATTTTTAATTACATATGTACAATTATTGTTATTTTTGGAGGCGGTGTCAGCATAGAGAAATTCACATAATTTTTGGACACCGCCTCCAAAAATAACAATAATTGTACATATGTAATTAAAAATTTTTGCTTAGGTGAACTAAAATTGGCACAAGAATATGCAATTATTTTTTTACTTTTTAGTGCATTTTTTGTTATAGAATATTTTATTTTTGAAGTCGGGTTTCCATTTTGTCAAAATATGGTTTATTTCTCGCTTTTTAGTGACTTTGAAGTTCTATAACTAGTTTTATTTGTCTAAATATTGGTAGACTTAAACGACTAATTTTTAGTGAATTTTTATATAACACATTTTTTTTTTACCCGTTTTTTTTTTTTTTTTAAATTTTAAGAGCATTTTTTTATAACAGATTTTCAATTTTATTTACAAGCATTTTGTTTTTTTTTTGTAAAAATTTTTTTTTTTGGGGTCGGTTTTTTTTTTTTTGGTAAAAAAATTTTTTGAAGTCGGTTTTTAAAAAAATTTTCGTATTTTCTCATTATGAATGGGTATACCCTTTCAAAAAAAAAAAAAATTTCGCAGAAATCGGTTATCACATATAAAATGAGGATTTTCCTCGATTTTCCGGGGATCCCCTCATCAGAATGCGATTTGGTGCCAATGGGAAACCAAACCCTTTAAAACAAACAAAAAAAATTCAAAATCGGTTCATAAATGTTGGAGTTCTGAGGTGACACACATAAAAAAAAAAAAAAAAAAAAAAAAAAAAAAAAATACAGACGAATTGAGAACCATCCTCCTTTTTTGAAGTCGGGTTAAAAAAAAAAAAGAAGTTATATTCGGTCGTTTACCTTTCATTACAATAATAATAATAATAATCATAATAATAGTTCTACGTACAGAGTGATTAAGTGAGTAGTGTGACTCTGACATCAATGGTTGCGTTGGTGTTGTCATAAATATATCACGATTCAATCCATGTGAACACAATACATCACATCACAACACAGCAACCAACATAACCTCCTTTTTAGAACTTGTTGATTATCATAAACCGCACATTCAAATCATCGATTCATTATTAGGTTTACATTTAGGTTTACAGTGTTAACTATTGATGATGATAACGGTTGGTTCAGTATCTGTTGTTGTCTATCTATATACAGACTTTGTCGGAAAACTTTTCCAATAGAGATGTTAAATATTATTTATTACTGGCCGGCCCGTGTGGTTACTATATGAAGTCAGTCAGTACACATGTAATGGTTAAATATGTTCATTGAATTCTTAACTTTAGTATGTGCATCACAAAATCCCCACTCTTAAATGACAAACTACCATACGCATACAGTATACCTATACACTATCCAGATGTTTGTATGTATGAGATGACTCTCATTACATGTGACTGACTCCGCACAGTAACCACACGGCCTGCCAGTAATAAATAATATTTAACATTGATTCTCTATTGGAAAAGCTTTCCAACACAATATATATATATATATGATGTTCTGAAATTCATTCAAGAAAACTAAACCACGGTGTAGAGCTGGAAAAAACAAACAAAAAAGTTTAATAACGTTTTTCGATTTGACACTTAGTTTTGGAGATATATTTAATTAAACATTAATAAATTGAACCATTTTATGGGTGTCGCTACACTTATTATTACGTTTATATATCGCCCCATCTCCTTACACTATGCGCTCTGTGATTAGTGGGGTAGACGGTTTTGACCGTGTAGTTGATTCAACAAAAATAGTGTCATTATATCACTATTTAGGTCTTTAGCTTAAGTGCTATTTATATCTGTTGGTAATAGTATCGACCCAACTACCTGTCGTTTTTTAGTTCACTATTTTACTTTTACAGTGTAGATATCTTTTTTATCACGCATCCTATATATATATATATATATATATATAATATATATATATATATATATATATATATATATATATATATATATATATATATATATATATATATATATATATATATATATATATATATATATATATATATATATATATATACAAAAACAGACAGACTTACAGACTGATTGGTAAATAAAGTAATCTAACCAACCAATGAGAGGCTTACTCTAGCAGTACATAGTACTTCGAATATAGATTTAATTGTCACCAAATAGACATTTCATTTAATTAAATGAAATTCAATAACGTATCAAGTAATAGACTGACTGACTGACTGACTGACTATACTGTAATAGTGCTGCTGAAAGCTGAAATAACATTACATGTACACGTTTTACTGCATAACACACACTGAGTGATGTGTGGTGTATGTATGTTATTGACATGAGGGCAGGATGGGTGCTAGAAAATGGTGGGGGGGGAAAGGCGTTGAAGTAGCTCTAAGAGTTTAAATTAAACAATTTTGTATATGCATATTATTATTTGTGTATACTTAAGCATCACAATGCAATACTTCTGTCAAATTCCATTAAGGTTACTTAAGACGTGGTACGAAAGAACTGGCGTATACTATACCGTCTGATTACTGTGTGAAGTCAGTCAGTACTGCAGAAACATGTAATGAGAGTGGGTTAAATATGTTTATTGAATTCTGAAATTTATGTGCATCACAAAATCCTCACTCTTAAATGGGAAACAAACAACCATACGCATACAGTATACCTATACACTATCCAGATGTTTGTATGTATGTGTATTGTATGTAGGTGTACTGTATAGTTTTATAGTTAATATTTTATTTATTTATTAAACATTGATTCTCTATTAGAAATGCTTTTGAAAACGGTCTGTATAGAGAAACTTGTCTATGAATTTTTTAATTATATATTTATATGAAAAAAAATTTACTCACCAGCCAGGAATCGAACTTCGGACCTCTGAATTTGTATTCCAGTTAAACTACGGATGATTCTGACGTATGAGTTAAGTCGAATTCATTTGGTTTTCGATAAAATATTTCAAATAGAAGTTATTTGTAATAAATATACTAACAACTTTTATTGTATACATTTCTCGAAAATCGAATGAATTCATCGCAAATCGACTATAAAATTTCAAAAACAATGCAGTAATCAGACCGTTTAAACAGTCCATAAAAAAGAATACCTAACCTTTTTGATGAGAATTTCTTGTAAGTATATGGACACCTTTATGTAAGTGTATGGAGACCTTTATAATTTTTCAAAGTACATAGTTCTTTTTCAAATAAGAACTGTATTTGAATTACAAAACTAATAATAAATTACAAAATATCATAATTTACAATTGTAAAATGTAGCTGTAACTAGTACGCATTGCCACAAAAGTAGCGTTCTTTTTTCAAAACTATATTGTTGATTTGTGGCCTTATTGATTCGTTTTTCAAAAAAATCCTTCAGATAGAAAGTTGTTCCTTATAAATATACAAACAATTTTTATTCGAATTATTTTTCCAAAAATTGAATGAATAAGCCCACAAATCAATTATACAATTTTGAAAATTGAACGCTACTTTTATATGACCCTTAGTACTAGTACTGAGTCAAACAGAATAAAGTTGGTAAATTGGCTCTGTGCTCTACGTATATAATAATAAAATAAATAAATACAGAAAAAAAAAAACGTTGTAATTAATTCAAATTATACTAATTAAAAGCAAATGTAAAATAAATTTTGCAATCATTTTTTTTAATACTCTGAAACACTACTTAGTCAGTATCCAACCAGTACAACAGTTAGTTGTTGTATGTGCGTTGGTATACCTAGTATATTATATAGTCCAGTTGTCTCAGCCTAAAATTTGGATTAGTTGTTAAGGTTGTTGTCTACCAGCCAAGTAGCCGCGCTTGTAAAGGCGTTGTGTGCATTTGGAACTGGAAGGTTATGGGTTTGAATCCCGACATCAGCAGTTTGAGAATTATTAAAAAAAAAAGGGCGGTTAATTGACTAAACTGTCGGCGTATGGACATGAACGAAGTAACCGGCTATGCTTGTGAAGGTTTTCTGTAGTTTCCTTCACGAACTCCAGATGAATATCGGCAAAGTTCCTATCAAAGTCGGCTGAAGCCACACATCCTACCAATTCCTAGTCTTCATACAAAATTCCTTGTCCGCCACTAACATCCTCACATCCTTAGGCATCACAATGGACCTTTTGGTCGACATTTTGTCCCGTCCAGGACAGCCTCTACAATCTATCTAAGGTAGTTATCTTGAAATAATGTTGTCGAAAAGTTATGGAGCGTGTAATAAGAGTGAAGGAACGTAAAGCATAATAAGCCATAATTTATGTCCAAGACTGTACCGGTATACACGTTACACATCCGATACTTGTCTATACGTATATACAAATACTACCTAACATTTTTATAAGTTGCAATCCGGCAACGTCGTTTTATTCCGCCAGTTGATATACTGTTTGTTTACATACATGTACTCGAATAGTACAACGTATAGTGACGTACAGTGTTGTCAAGTTGTATCTGTTGTAGCATGCCGACACGTATATTTATTTATAAAATGCTTCACTTTGTTATAACTAAACAATGAAACGGTCAATAATTCTCGTTTTTTTTTTAAATACGCAGAATAGATCCAATTATTTGTAGTTATTTTTATTAAAAACAAAAAACTTGTTGAAATCCTGCTTAAAATGGGTCAGCTCCTCCAT
Source organism: Nineta flava (assembly GCA_963920215.1). NCBI lineage: Eukaryota > Metazoa > Arthropoda > Insecta > Neuroptera > Chrysopidae > Nineta > Nineta flava. Next base: position 144,500,618 of record OY986040.1, read on the forward strand.
TGCTCCCCAAGATAATTGTTCGAACTTCAATCAAGTTTTTCTTGAGTTTAAGACGGTCAATCGATTTTAAATTTTGAAGTGTGAGTGTATTATAATTTCCCCCTTAATAAGTGTGCAAAAATTTGGAACATTCTATAATGATGCCCATTAGCACCACAGCTACCTAAAAAAAAACTTCTCTTGAAATTTCATGTAAAAATGTCTCGATTTCAGACTGAAGTACCTGGACTATATGAGTACCACTTGCGATGTGTACAAACAAGTTTAAATAATAAGGTCTTCTTACAAAAAGAATTAAATTAATATTATTTTTATATTTTTTAATTAAATTTTAAATCGAATCATTGAAGTTAATTACATTACGATATATTAAATTATATTTTGCCGATTTTGTAATACTTTTTTCATAAAATGTGGTGTTGTGTGGTCGGGGTCACCACATTATTAGGGCCTTGTCAGGTCATAAAAATTATTTTTAGAATTATTATTTTAAAACAATGGAGATTTCGGGTAAATTTTATTTCTGTTGGCGGTATCTTAATTACCCGAAATCTCGAGGTTTTTTTTCTTAAATATCTTTTTTATTAGGCGCCCGGTATGAAGGGCCTAAATTAAATTTTAATTTTAACTGACGACAAAAAATAATACAACATTATTGTGGACTTTGAATGAATGTACTATATAAGATTTTGAAGAATTTTATAAATGGACTATATCTAGTGCTCGTACATCCTTAAGAAATCTCGAAATATTAAAAATATTTAATCATAATTATTAAATGATTTCTTTGATCTACAGTCACCATTTTATATTTTATGCACATATTTATATTTGTTATTCTTGTTTACTTTTGAAATAATTTTCGTTTATTGATCTCTTAGTGACTTAGTCCTTGTTCCATATATTTACAAAAAAAAAAAAATAATAAAAACAGATAAATTATTAGTATAAATAAAGAAGCAACTGGTGTACCAATATTACAACAAAAAAAGTTTCTACATATATAATATATATACAGACTGTGTTGGCAAACTTTTCCAATAGAGAATCAATGTTAAATATTATTTATTACTAACTGTCCGTCTGGATAAACACATTTAAATATATTCATTGAATTCTTAACTTTAGTATGTGAATCACAAAATCCCCACTCTTAAATGACAAACAAACAACCATACGCATACATGTGTATGCTTGATGACTGTACATGTGATGACTCTCATTACATGTGTACTGATTGACTTCATATAGTAACCACACGACGGACTGTCAGTAATAAATAATATTTAACATTGATTCTCTATTGAAAAAGCTTGCCAACACACACAGTATATATTATTTGATCTACACAATATTTTTTTTCTTAATCGACACGCAAGTGTTTAAGAATTAAGATCCATACAAAGATCCTCTCTTTTCATTGAGTAAATAAAATTCAAGTGTTGTGTATTTTTATTAAAATATATTATTGACTGTACAATTGTACATAATGGGTACTTCAAATATATTATTATCATTGTTTTACATAAAACCGGTCCCATACCATGTTTTGTATTGTGGAGTTGAACAATTCAGGTTTAACAAATAATATTTTCAAATGGATTTATTTTTAAAACGAATCAATCATTCTTTTTGTATTTATGCTTTTTTATACCCCCTGATATATATATATATATATATATATATATATATATATATATATATATATATATAATATATTTAAGGGATATATTAAGTTTAATCCCGACTTTAACCGTTAAAATTATTGATCGTAGAAAAATATTTTTGGTATAGGTGTTCATAATATGATCTAATCTAATTAGTTTGTCATGTACTCGGATTCCAAATCTTCATTTCCTTTCATATTTACATAACTTTGCGTGTATTGTATATTTGCCTGAGTTACCACCGTAGCTACTAACAAACTAACATTCATTATTTAAAAGGCAAAATAAATGTTTGGTTTAATCTCTTCTCCTTACATTGCTCACCCGAGAAGGGACTTCAACTCTCAACCCCTGGCCGATGATTCGGGACTAGAAGCCTCGACCCTTGGACGAGGATTCTAAGTTAATTATTTCGCATGTACGTCTGCCTGTCCGTTCCGCTGTGTAAACAACAAGCTGAAATTTTGTGTGTGTATTTTAGAGTGTGTTTCAATCTTTACTTCTAAAAAGTCAAGTTTGTGAATGGGTAAAATAGGACCTTGCATCTTCCGGGCAAAGGGGAAAATATCCATTTTTGAAACCGTTATCAAACATTTTAAATTACTCTTACTGTATTTAAACAAATAACTCAGTAAGTGATCAAACTTTTGTATACCCTGTTTATCTACAGGATGGAAGGGAAATTGTATGCCAAACTGCGGTATCTCATCGATAAAACTAAGAGAGAAAAACTCTCATGAGAAAACCAAGCAAAAATGTCTCTTGGTAAAATTTCATAAAATAACGGTCACAGTTTTAATTCCGGCCAAGCTCGCTAATGGGCAAAATCGGACAATGGAGCAGGGTTTAGAAGGAGAGGGAATTGAAAATTCTAAATATCATTGTATGTATTGAGAGTTTTAGAACCTATGATCAGGTCATGAATTGTAATCAAATTGGTTTCCTACAACTTTATTACAAATACATTTTACAATTTTTCTAATATTCAGATAGATATTCTATCTTTTGTGTTTTATTCTTTCTCTAGACCCCTTGTTCCCCTTGATCGATTCTACTCATTAACGAACTTGATCTTCCAAATACTAAAAAAATATCGTATTCGATATTTCGTTATGATCGGACAAAAATTGGGACCACTAGAGAGTATACAAATCCATGTAAAATATATTTATATATATATATATGTCCGTAGCCACTCAAGCGGTCACAGTGTCTATTTGGATGAAATTCGCAGCTCTTACAAATTGTCATGAAATAAGTTGACACGGCTCCTACGTACCGAATTTTTTTTAATCAATAATAAGAAATTTAATATTACGTCATGAAATACAACAAAATAATCAAAATTGAAAAATAAATTAAAAAATTTGAATGTGCCCTAATTAGACTGCTGTCCTAGCTATTAAAACTTAATAAAATATAAACAATGGTTTTTGATATGTAGGTTAATATATAAAATTTGCCTACGTGAAACATTTTTATAGACCATATTGTGTTTTATAAATACAATAATACTATGTTTTATTACACTTACTTATAGATAAATTAATATAAAAACAAGTATTAAAACATTTACCTTGAATTAATATAAAATATAAATGCAATTCGTTCAAATTAGCTGGACTGATACGTGCACTTCAAACTAATAAATATTATACAAATTTGGGTATTTAATACTTGGCCTTATTTTATATTAATTGTTTTATAATGAACAAAAAAAATATACGTGGTTTTATTAGTTTTCCAATTATTTTTATGACTTATTATATATTTTTTATTTAATTAAATAAAAAACCCCAATATTTTAGAAACTTTTAATCTGACTGATTCAGTATTAGATTAAAAACAAAATGTTTAAATCCCATGATATATAAATTAAATTTCAAGTTTTGCCCCAATTCCTGGAACAATTATTTGTATTTTATAAATAAATATTTCGACTACAAAGTAGTCGTCATCAGTATGAATTAACTAATCGTAACTATCTTTATATATCCCGGAGATAGTTACGATTAGCTAATTCATACTGATGATGACTACTTTGTAGTCGAAATACATATTTATAAAATATAAATAATTGTTGTAAGAACTGGGGCAAAATTATTACTACTATTTCCTGGTACTTTGCCCAGCTCAAAATATTGGCAAAAATCGGTTATCACATATAAAATGAGGATTTTCCTCGATTTCCAGGGCATCCCCTCACCAGAATGCGATTTGGTGATAATGAGACCAATCTGAAATCAAACCCTTTAAAACAAAAAAACAAAAAAAATCAAAATCGGTTCATAAATGACGGAGTTCTGAGGTGACAAACATTAAGAAATAAAATTTAAAAAAACTAAAAAATAAAAACAGCCGAATTGAGAACCATCCTCCTTTTTGTATTTCCCCTCTGGCGAGGGGAAACACGTTCCAATTTTTCTCATTAACAAACTTTACCTTACTTTTTTGGTTTAGAGCACACGAAAAAAAATTTCATCACGTTATCTCTTTTCGTTCTTGAGTTATCGTGTTCACGAACATGCGGAAATGACCGAATTAGGCCATTTTATGAATACCTTTGTGAAGCATTTTTGTTAAGGATTAACATTTTCAAGCGTTACAAAGTCGGGATTAAACTTAATATACCTTGTATATTTACATATACTGGGTATAAAAAGCTGTAAGATTTTGTATGTATCCAAAACAATGAATTCTGTTTTATGGGGCCATAAACACATGTTTCTTTCCACTTGAACATTTTTAAAAAAAAACTGTTTACATATAGTAGAAAATTGATTCCTTGATCTCGTCGGATGTTGTACACTCGTAAATATATTTTTATGATTGTATTCGTCGACCCTAAGGCATGCTAAAAGGTAGGTGATACTGACTGCTGCGTAGTATGATCACAACACCACATACATAATATTATTATTATTATTATGATTATGATTCAAGTCGTCAACATAAATAAATAAAAGTTTAAAGTCATCTCTCTAAAATAAACTCATAAAAGTTACCTCACAACGATTATTATAACTTTGTTTGTTTTAGAAATGTTTTTATTGGGATTGAAATTATTTTATTTTATGATTCTATCTAAAAATATGTTATACATCATTTAGGTAAATGTCCGATGTGTGATGTTATCTTATAAAGATTGTATATGTAGAGGGTATACGTTTTGGACGCTTACAAGTGTTCAAATTATGTATCGTATCGAGTCTCAATTTGTAAAAATTCATTGTTAAGAATTTAGAAATAAAATTTCTTTTTTTTTTTTGAATTTATTTTTGGCGTTTTGTACTGCTATATTTTTTATTTTCAATTAAACATAAAATGACATGTTTCGCGTTATTCAAGCCTTCTCAGTTTGACGTTCAGGTAGATGACCTGATTTTTGTTTGACATTTTGGTTGACAAGGGCAAAAGTAAGACTGCCAACTTTTAAATAGCTCGAATAATATCGGTCCAAGACTTTTAATATTTTCGATAAAGCTTTTTGATAAGACAAGCCAGGCTTTTAAGCTTATATGAAGGTTCCGCAACTGGGGCAGCTAGGTCGGGGTCTTGTAGGCTTAGGCGGAAATCCGGCGTTGTGTATATTACACTTTTAAACACTACTTTTGTATTTTTGTACATTTGTGCATGTGTAAAAAGTGTGATAATGAACTCAGTGTACACATGATATTTAAACAACTAAAAAATGATTTTTCAACGAGTTATCTGCCCGTCTCGTTAAAAAATATTCATTATGAAGGCAGTCTATACTCTATAGTCTATAACTCTATACAGTAGCACGGTACGGTTTGGACACGGCCAATGTATTTTCAATTTTATTACTGGAAAATCATAAATTTAATATTTAAATAAAAAAACAAGAATTATTTTGAGATACTCAAAAAATGATGACTTTGTAGGAGACAAATATAAGTTAAATTTATTTCAAGAACATTATACTTTCTCATTACTTCCATAATTATTATTAAGGAGGTTCCAGCACTGTCTTATATAAAAAGGACAAAAAACGGTTTGCTTTTATTATAGAACAAATACATGTATACTCACACACACAACACATAAATATATTCACTATTCATATACCGTGTGTGTTGGAAATCTTTTCCAATAGGGAACCAATATTAAATATTATTTATTACTGGCTGGCCGTGTGGTTACTGGATGGAGTCAGTTAGTACACATGTAATGAGATTGGATTAAATATGTTCATTGAATTCTTAACTTTAGTATGTAGAATATTCCCACTCTTAAATGACAAACAACCATACGCATGCAGTATACCTATACACTATCCAGATGTTTGTATGTATGTGTATTGTATAGGTGTACTGTATAGTTTTATAGTTAACATTTTATTTATTGATTGATTCTCTATTAGAAATGCGTTTGAAAACGGTCTGTATATAAATTTTTAACTATTATATTTCAAAAACAAAACGGTTAAACCCGATTTTAAAAAAAATTTATTTAATAAATATTTATCTTTACTATCCTAGTTTTTTTTTAAATTCTGTCGAGTATTTTTTTAAATACAACAAATAATAATACTGATATGAAAAAATTAACTCGTCAACCAGGAATCGAACCTCGGGCCTCTGGATATCTAGTCCAGTATGCTTCCGCTACACCAAAGACGACTGTGACGTAACAGCCAACTTTTTCATATCATTCTTATTTTTATTTATTTAGATAGTATTACTTCTGTCGATATTATTATTCATATATATTTATTTGTGTATACTTAAGCGTCAACAATACGATGTTTGTACAAATTCCATTTCGGTTACACCAGTCTTCTTCCGTTTGTCTTACGTAACCTAAATGGAATTTGGATAAACATCGTATTGTTGACGCTTAAGTATACACAAATAAATATATATGAACAACAGACAATAGTTAGGCGGACATGAAGTTTTACATGCTTCTAATGAAAATGGTATTTTTAGCGTGTGAAAAAAAAGAAGGCAAAATCTGCCGAAAACTGCTGGAACTACCTTAATAATTTTAAAGCAGTTATCATCCAAAGTATCAGATTTCAAAATTAAATAAAATACATGTAAATAAAGAAATGCAATACACACAAACTAAGTAACCATATCTTAATTAGAAGAGTACCGTCCCGGATAGACGCCTGTCGCCCGGATAGACGACGGTTCGAATAATTTTTTCCACAAAATTTTGATTTTCCGAGCTAAAATGTTTTTCAAAGATAATACCAGATAAATGATAATATTTTTCATAATATATACTCGAAAATTAATACATTTTTTTATCAAGCATGATAAAATTATAATCACACGCCAAAAATTGCAATTAAAAAAATCATCAGACACAACTTGTTTTTTTGTTTACTGAATTCAACAAATTAAATTTAGTGCGCAAATTAATTGAAATTTTGATAAATTATAAAATAATAAAAAAAAATTTTCAATTAAAATAAAATACATTTTATTTTATTAAGTTAAAATTGTATTTAAAACTTAATTGAATTATCTCTCTCTATTTGAATTACAATCAAAAATGTAATTTAAATATCTCAACACTGCTGCTAGTTAATATTGATGATAATTATTAGTTCTATCTATAATTATTTAGTTCAAAATTAATTTGAAAAATTATGATTTTGAAATCGTAAACTTTTTGAAATCGTGAGAATAAAGTTTATTTTTAACAGTTACACAACTCATGGCTCTTTCTTAATCCTCTTTGGCGCTAAACACTTCTTTGTATAAGAGAGATAGATAGTATACAGGGGGTTGTAAGGGGGCTGTAGTATACAGGGGTGTTTTTTGTCTGCGATCAATATTTTCAACCGTTACAAAAACGGAGCAAAACTGAATATACTCTGCGTATATATTTATTTTTAAATAAGAATTTCGTACCTTGGCTAGTTGAGGCGTATGATGTATGTGTGATAAGAATGTGTGTTATTGTATGTGTGGCTGTCACATGTATTTCTACTACACACATAGCCTGTTTTTATACATAAAAGTTTTCAATCGCAATAAAAATATTTGATATAACTAAAGTTACATGTCTGTGCACACGATGAAATTCACTTGGAATTTAACAATCGCATGTTTGTTAACAGCTATAACTCTCGTCTTGTTTACTATTTGTTTCTTTGTCAACCACTTCAGTCACATGATCAGAGTAAACCAATCACAAGGGAGGTTTGCAGGAGTAAGCTATAAACATATCGTACACACTAGAATTCTTCTGTATTTCATCAAAATAAAAAGACAAAAAAAAATACTATTGCCCTTGCAAACTAAATCAATCGCATGAATACTTCAATGTGTAAAAACGGACATAGAGATATCAAAAATGCAACAACGCATATATGTGTTTGACAAAGACATATATTTATTTGTAAAGAGGAAAGGAGACAGACGCACACACATATATTATATGATTTGGTTGATTTTATATGTAAACAGACATAATATATGTGTATGTCTTATTTCTTTTCCTCTGTACATATAAATATGTGTCTATCAATCAAATACACATGTACGTTGTTGCATTTTTCATATCCCTATCCTCATTACTCAGAATTACAATCGTATTTATTAAAAACTGTTAATGTTAGGTTTGTAACGCTTAGAAATAGAGAATGTAAAAATGTTTGCTTATGAGTGTTCATAAAATGCTTGAATTCTTTTATACTCTGATTCATGAATTTTCATGCGTCTAGCATTAAACTCTGCATAAAATATATATATATATATATATATATATATATATATATATATATATATATATATATACTCTGCATTATATACATACTGCATTAAAAAAAAAAAAAAATTCAGACGAATTGAGAACCATCCTCTATTTTGAAGTCGGGTTAAAAATGAACCAAACCGAATCCAAAGCGGTATCCAGATAGGTTTAACTGTTTTTGCAAGGGAGTTTACATACATGTACAGTTTTGGGATATACTTTTTTATAATACAAATGCATACAAATTTCAATATACAAAGATCCAAAGTTTTGTAGCATTTATGAATACATCAAATGTCATGGAAGTTATGTGATGTTTTTACAGTAGAACGTGTTGTATATATTATATTTACGTATGCGATAATAAAATGTGTGTGGCACTGATATATATTTTTGTTTTCAAAAAAATTTTATTTTAAAAAATACAAAAAAACAACAAAATGATACACTTTTGACCTTAAGTTTTAAGGTTAATACACACATAATATTTTTATGGAACAATTGTATAACAAACAACAAAAAAAAACGAACTATTTTTGATTTTAGTTGCTTTGGCCCCTGTGTTACAATAAATATTTACATTTCATTTATTTTTGGATAATATCCAAAATCCACTGGATATTTGTTTGTCTTGTATTGAACTATTTGGGAATTAAAATTTGTATTACACCGAGCTGAAGAAAGTGTTCGTGTGACATGAAAACAAAACGCTTGGATCTTTGAACACCACCCTGTATATATAAAGAATATATTAAATTTTAAACGGATTTTGTATTTTATTTGAACAAAGAAAAACGTGAATGAGAACTTTTACTATTGGCGGAGATGAGCTATTCATGGAAAAACACTCGGACCATATGTGCACGTTTCTAACACGTGATTTTCTTAGTCTACCTGAGTTGTATTATATGCCAGGAAGGACGAAAGAATCGTTTTATTATATAAATTATTCCAGGAATTAGACTGTAGATATTCTACTATAATTGTTTAAATAAACGTAAGTGTTACTATGTGTAACAAAAGTACCCGTTTTTCTTCTTTGTAAAAATTTGAATAATTGATTTATACCTTGTTTCATTCGCTTTTCGAAAAAATGATTCGGTGAAAAGTTGTTCGTTATAAATATATCAACAACTTTTATTTAAAACATTTTTCTAAAAACCTAATAATTAAGGTACAAATTAACGGAAAAATGAAATCAATTTGATTTTTATGTATTTCTATGGATATATGTTTAAAATAATAAGAAAAATGTATAAGGGAGATTTTGATGTGATAATATCTATAGCAAGACTATACACGATATATGGGAAGTGAAATGAAAATTCAGATTAAAAAGTCATATTTTCAAGCTTACCCTTAACAAAAATCCTACTTTGAAACCATAAGAAATAGATGAAAATTTTTAATAATTACAAGGAGTATGACATCTGGTGTCAATAGTTAGAAACAGAGTAGTAAGGCTCAACTGTGATAGTTACATATGCGTTTCGTGGGTTACGTTAATAAAATCAACAACAAATTATTATTTTGCTGTTGAAACTCAACTTTTTTATAAAAAATATAACTAATTGTTGAAATGTAGCCTGACTCAAGCCGCCATTTTGGAATATTACGTTATCAGTAACTTAACCAATAACAAACAAACAACTTTTGTTGTTCGAAACGTGTTTTCCTGCACGCAATAGTTTTGAATATACATAGTAAAATAGACACGCCCTGAAATACAGGATATCTAAACATTAATTTCAGTTAATTGTGCCAGCATTTTATTTGTCAGTAGTTGACATACCTGTAGGAGGTATAATTATGTGTTGTTATTTACGCAATCCAAAATGAAAATAAACTAACCTCCATGTATGTTAATTATTGTGATGAACAAACAACAACACCTGACACGTGTGTTATATTCGTTCTATTTAAATCAATAACACATTATTATACTGAACGACAGACAGACACTAGATCCAACCACACCGCGCTCGCCATGTGTCCATTAATTCCTCTATGAATTCATGAATATCACATTATCTTTTGTGTACACAATATAATATACAGTCTGTTTTCAAAAGCATTTCTAATAGTAAATAAATAAATAAAATATTTACTATAAAACCATACATACATACATACACATACATCTGACTGCTTGTGGTATGATGTAAATTGATGTTTGTTTGATGCCATTTAAGAGTGGGGGGTGACAGGTTGTTCTCAAAGGGACCCATTTGCGGTTCCCCTCTTTCGACCCCTCTATTATTATTCATATTAGATCATGAGATCTTCATAAAATGATGCTTAAATTTGCAACGATAATCTCCTACTTTATTTAAGATTTGACTAACGATGATTACGCAAGTTGTTTTTTTTTTTTCAAACATTCAAATATAGGCAAATAAAATAAATAATGTATTTGTAATTTATAATTTATAATTTTGTTTTGAACATGAGACAAGTAAGTCAAACACTCCTACCTTGACAATGACATTGAGACGTGTACAAATAATCACATTTTTAGTGTCTAACCTTAGTCAGTTAGTTATTATCGTCATTATTTATTGGCTTTTTTTTATTTTTTGTACGAAAATATTTAATTTGTATGTGTAAAGTGTGTGTTTTAGAGAATTAGGGACACCGTTCAAAATACAGACTCTTTAGAAATCGAATTTAATATAATCAAAAATTATTTCGCAAATACAGGAATGATGCAAAAGTTAAGTAAATTTATATTTTGAAACTCATAATAGGGAATATGCATGAAAAGTTTTTTTCACATTTATTTTCACAATATGAAAATATTGTTAATACTGTAATAATATTTAAAAACAAAATTAAAATCCGACAAATATCAAGGAAGCGCTAAGCTTT